>JAOYMU010000192.1:62470436-62483207 GCA_025802295.1 Psammodynastes pulverulentus
CTCCTTCTCCTTCTCCTTCTCCTTCTCCTTCTTCCCACAGTTGCAGGATCCACTTTCGGATCATTGAATGCCACATTGCATGGTCAGCTGCATCTCCGGGGCAGCGGTTTGCATATCTTTGTTTAGCTCCTCCTCCTCCTAATTCCCTTCATAGGGCTTTATGTGTAGACTAGTATTTGTCAAGCTCAGCAACTTCAAGAGATATGGACATCTACTTCCAGATTTCCTCAGCCCCTTAAAGTTGCAATAGAGACTGGGAACACAGGATGTCTTTTCTGACTGGTACAAATGATTCAGATGGTAGCAGTGAGATTTTGGAACGTAGTCTGAGATGGTGCCAGCTGTTCTTCACCCATGCATCTGCCTGCAATGTTGCTTCCAGCCAGATTTTGTATGTATTGGGCAGGAATTGAGTACATTCCTGGCTTGGGCGACCTGGCAGGGCAAACAAAACTATCATTTGGCCCACGGTGTATGGCTGAATTCTATTTAATCAGGAATTCTACTTGGCATAAATCATTTCACCGTTGTCATTTTCTAGAGTAGTCCAGGTTTTTGGCTTTTTTCTCAAAGGTATCATCATTAAGATGTCCTAAAACAGCCAGACATACACCAAACACATGACATGTTGGAAACACCAAGGCTTGTAATCAAGGAGTTTTGTTATATGTGCCTTTCATTTGCTTTCAAATCAGAGAGGAAAAACCTTGAGCTGATACTGACAACTGTATCCACAGCTGTGTTTTGTTTTAGCTTTATAGGATTGTAAAAGCATCTCCATCAATTAAAAAAAAAGCGATGTTACCCATGGTTGGATGTAGTTTTTACTAGATTTTTCAGAAATAGTTTGCAATTGCCATCTGCCTTGGGCTGAGGGAGAATGACTGGTCCAAGGTCACACAGCTGGCTTTGGGTCTAAGGGGGGACTAGACCTCACAGTCTCCTAGCTTCTATAGCCAGGTGCCTTAGCCACTGCAATAAACTTGCTCTCTAGAATAGTATTACCATCTACATTATATATTTAAAAAGTGTTTCATCAGTGTTTTCCAATGTGAATATATAATCAGGACTCCAGTGTGCAATTCCCTATTTTTATAGGTTTGATGCAAAAAATACTGAGGAAAACCTGCAATGCTCCTGTCAAATACAACTTGGAATATTCTCCTTTAAAAAAAAAAAAACAATTTCTATACAAAATAAGACATCGCTTTAGACCAAATTGTATTAAGTTAGGCATATTTACAGTAAGGTCTACTGTCATATAGTCTTCTGTCTTTAGCGAATACATTTAATCCATCTGTGCTTTCAGCTGCTGCTTGCCAAACTCTGAAATCCTCTGGAAATGTGCAAAAAGACATTTCGGTGTATGCATAAAGAATGAATTACTTCAAACTTGCAACCTTGTCCAATAGCAATTATTGTTGCAATACTAATTTAAAGGATCATAAACCAAACTGTTCCAGCATATTTAAGAGTCAGCGGCTAACAAGATTTTGGGTGGATGTGTGTAACACTTTTCCCACATAAAATCTACACAGTTCAACAGTTTGGATTGCTTCTTTTATGTTAATCAGAACTAAAACTGTTTAAAACAATAAAGTAATGACCTTTTTTTGTCTACAAAAACAAAATACTCCTGGGCAAATCTGCTTGAGACTGAAACATTAGTTCAGGTTGTTGGTAGGAGCAAAATATAAATGCAACACAGGTGTTGTGCTCAGAATGTTTCTTTTTATAAATACATTTTTTGTCTAAGTAGTATCGGTGTGGGACTTGTTATTGATTTCTTAATCCTTTCAGGCAGAAAAAGTGTCACACCACTCTCCCCCCCCAGCTTTTAGCCCTTTCATGGGACACACAAAATATTTTCATATTATAAAATCTGGGCTCTTTCTTTCTTTTTTGGAGGATTCTCCAAATTTTAATATATAATATGACAATCAAACACTGATATGTCACAAAGGTATTCTAAAAGTAAAATGTTCAATAGAAGCCGATATTAAAGAAAATTAATTTCTACTACATCAGTGATCATAAGTTGAACATATAAGTTTACCATAGGGTATAAAAATACTTATCAGGGTCTATCTATTCAGCTTAGCTATTTCTGTTCTACTTGGGGCATAATTTGACCGGAGGTGATGGGAAATACATATAATAGTAGTAATTAGTCTAAGAACTCTTTGATAAGGTTAGATATAATTGGCAACAATTTAACTGCTAATGACTTCTGTTCAGTTTTAGGCAGACCCCATTCAAGTAATGAAAAGAACTAAATGTATTTTTTTATGGCATTTCCAAATGCATTGTGCAAATATACGACCAGAGGTGATATTCAGCAGGTTCTGACCAGTTCTGGAGAACCAGTAGTGGAAATTTTGAGGAGTTCGGAGAACTGGCAAATACCACCTCTGACTGGCCACGCCCCCATCTAGTCTCTGCCTCCCGAGTCCCAACTGATTGGCTGGGTCTTCTTTTGTTGCCCTGCATAGGAGAACAGAGCTGGAAAGCAGGTTAGTGGGGTGGGGAAGGAATGGGATTTTGCAGTATCCTTCCCCCAGGAGTGGGTAGGGAATGGAGATTTTACAGTATCCTTCCCCTGCCATGCCCACCAAGTCACACCCACCAAGCCATTCCCACAGAACTGGTAGTAAATTTTGTTTGAATCCCATCACTGTATACGACATAGGGCCAGAAAGAGCAAATTGGGATCATTGATGGAATTTAGCATAAACTGTATATCACCCATTCTGAAAGAATCTTGAGTTGCTTTCTAGGTTTTCCCCATTCCCTGTTCTTTCTGATTATATTTTGCCAAGACATGACTGACAAGCCAGCCTTTGGCAACACAAAGCTTTCCCAGAAAGATACTACTGCTTTTTTTTCAGTCCCCATTGTAATATTTATAGCCCCAGAGTGAAAGTATGTCAGTCACCAGGGCAAAAGTAAATGGGCAAGCTTTTTTACTCTCTATTTTGCTTTTCCTCTTTAACAGGTTAGTCCCAAGAACATTCCTGTAGCTACAGTCACACTGTCTACTCATATTATCCTGATCTTGTCATTTTGTAAAATACACCAATTATCTACTTTCCCTAATAACAAATAATCAATATTCCCATGAGGTTTGTGTGTCTAGATAATGTTACTATTTTTAAAGGCATGTTCATCAAAGACACAAATATTTTTCTGTTTTCTAGAATCACTGTCCCCTTTATCCATTTAAAATTTTCTTAAATCTCAATCTTGTTAAGCTTTTTGCTTTTAGTCAAATATCATTTAAGACAGTGTTTTTTCTTGCATAAGGCTGCATAAAGGCTGTACGGCAGCTTTGAGCATGATAACAATCTCTTGGCTGCAAGCCATATGGCCCACAATCAACAGCAAGAAACTGAATTCCTATCCAGACATAGTAACTGAAACAGTAACAGAAGCTACTCAATTTAACTCCACAGTAGCTATGCAGAACATGTGAGAGATTGCTCAATCTCTCCTTTCTGGGGATAATTTTATTGGATTTGCCACTTGATCACTCATATTTATGATGGTGCCGTCTATGCTGACAGGGACATGTATGCTGCCATAGGTCCTTACCAGAAGCCGATGTTGTCTAGTAATTCTTTCACTTTTTGTATTGTGATCATAATTGTGGTTTGGCTTTTGTCTGCTGGTAGAATGATGATAAAGTTGTTCCTTGATGGAAGTGTACAACAGGCAATCCCTCCCCCCTATTTGTTGGCTTTCTGAAGTATTTGATGCCCATATATGGTATTGATTTTAAAAAAAGAATATTTGTAGTTTAAGATTGAAATGAGGAGTCCTCGGTGCTCTCCGAGCTTGATTATTTTTTTGCAGATGTTTCATTACCCAAACAAGGTGACTCTTAAAATAACAGAGTTGGAAGAAACCCCGGAGGTCCAATCCCTTGCTTAGGAAGGAAATCCTATCATATCTCTTCTTAAAAACTTCCAGGGTTGGAGAATTCACAACTTCTGGAGGCAAGTTGTTCCACTGATTAATTGTTCTCACTGTCAGGAAATTTCTTCGTAGTTCTAGGTTGCTTCTCTCCTTGATTAGTTTCCACCCATTGCTTCTTGTCCTGCCCTCAGTGCTTTGGAGAATAGCTTGACTCCCTCTTCTTTGTGACAGCGCCTGAGATATTGGAACACTGCTATCATGTCACACCTAGTCCTTCTTTTCATTAAACTAGACATACCTAATTCCAACAACTGTTCTTTATATGTTTTAGCCTCCAGTCCCCTAATCATTTTTGTTGTTCTTCTCTGCACAGTTTCTAGAGTCTCAACATCTTTTTTACGCCATGGCAACCAAAACTGGATGCAGTATTCCAAGCGTGGCCTTACCAAGGCATTATAAAGCGGTATTAACACTTCATATTATCTTGATTCTATCCCTCTGTTTATGCAGCCTAGAACTGTGTTGGCTTTTTTGGCAGCTGCTGCACACTGCTGGCTCATATTTAAATGGTTGTCCACTAGTACTCCAAGATCCCTCTCACAGTTACTACTATTGAACGAGGTACCACATATACTGTACCTTTGCATTTTGTTTTTCTTGTCTAAATGTAGAACCTTACTTTTTTCACCATTGAATTTCATTGTATTAGATAATGTTCAAGTCTGTCAAGATCCTTCTGATTCTTAAGCCTATTCATGCCAGCTTGGTTTTGTCTGCAAATTTGAAGAGTTCCCCATCTATCCTCTTGTCCAAATCATTGATGAAGATGTTGAAGAATACTGGGCCTAAAACAGAGCCTTGAGGTACACCATTGGATACTTCCCTCCATGTAGATGGTTCCATTGAGGGCTACACGTTGAGTGTGGTTGGTCAGCCAATTATGAATCCATCTGGAAGTGATGCTGTCTAACCCACATTTTTCTATCTTATCAAGTAGTAGGTTATGGTCTACTTTATCAAATGCTTTACTGAAGTGCAAGTAAATTATATCCACAGCATTCCTCTGGTAACATCATCTGTGCTAATAAGGAATAGGGTTTGCTCTCACTTTTTATATTAATTTTGCTTGATCCACATACTCATAATATATATGGCTGTTAAAATATGGATAGTTGCATGGAGATGTCCATATTTTAACAGCCATATATATTATGAGCATGTGGATCAAGCTAAATTAATTTTTGACATGTTGTTCAATTATAATATCAGAATTGATTTGAAGGCAACTGATTGTATTCAATTCAACAAACCGATTTGGTGATTGGAGCAGAAATTTCAATTTGAAGGAGTAAATTGAGCAAATTACATTAAAAGTTGAAATTTTACAATCCCTAAAGCATATCTCTTTCTTCAGCTTGAATTCAGGGAATCTATTTCTTAGGTTTCAGAGAGAAGCCGATTTGTCTAGTACACATCTGCCTCATCAATTTTCCCCCCTAGCAATGCAAATTCAGAATTAACTGGCCCATCTTGCATTAATCATGAAGTAATCTGTCAAGATTTATTTGAAGACAAACAATAAGAGCTGTAAATTGAAGTGTTGACCCTAAACACTAAACAGAAATTTAAATGAAACAACAAAGACTGTTTTTTGTTGTTGAGTCAACTATGGGAAATAATTGTTAAAAAAAAGTTAACTCAGTGATTTGCTGTGTTGGAAGTATAAATTCAGTGGCACTGACTCTTATCTGTAAATTATCTACTGACCACAGTAGGGCAATATATGTACATGTAAAGATAAAGATTTATTCTGTGTCGTTCTGCCTGCTCTGTGTTTCATAAGATTGCTAATCTCGCATCACTTCTTTCTGCCTTTCTTCCCTGTTACACATAGATGGAGCATATGCCCTTAGCTGATAGGATACAGCTAGTTAAATGCGAGGCTTTGCTGATCCTAGTAATACAGTTCCTATCAGTTAATCATCTTTTCTGTTATATTTTTAAAACTTGATTGCTCAGTTCAGATTCTCTCTCTAAGGAACATGTATAAAGAATGCTTCAATGCTCAGTATCATAGACATATCACTGAATCTATTGAAATAAATCTGAATAGGCCTATATAGGATTTGTTTGTTTGTTTATTTATTTATTAAAATTTATTGGGCTCCCATCTTACCATATGGTAGCTCTGGGCTGCTTACAATCACAAAAATATATCTATACATGTACAATGAAACACATAGCTAATTAAAATCATTATTAAAATCTAAGGACACATTGGGAGTGTGGGGAGTGGAGTGAGGGGGAGGTGGGATCCATTGTCATATGATCAACCACCTCCATTGCATTGTTTCCCCATTGGATCCCCAAGCCGACTAGCAGAACCACATCTTTACGCCTGTATGAAAGGATAGGAGGATTGTGGACAATCTTACATTGGGGAGGGGGGAAGGTGTTCCAGAGAGCAGGAGCAACAGCAGAGAAGGCCCTACTCCTGGACCCCCCCCAGCTGGAATAATCGCGCTGACAGGATCCATGGCCTGCGTCCTCTGGCAGCATGGGTGGGACGGGCCACAAGTTGATTTGCTGAGGCATTTCTTTGATAGGAAAGTCCCATTATTGTTCCTCAAAAACACGTGAACAGTATTTCCATCTATAGAAATTTGTGAAGAGCGCAAGTAGCTGGAAGGTCAGTAGGTTAGGCTCTCTGCAGAGCTCGTGGTTACAAATTTAGGTGATAGCCTCAGGAACAAAGATCCTTGGGTAGAAGAGGAAGTCTTTGCTATCCTGAAGATATTTCCTTTATTTGAGTTGAGGCCTTTTGCTAATTTCAACCTTGGCGTTAGATCTGTTTAAATAAAATCTCTAATACTTTGCCCAGAATTTGGCTGAAAGGTCACATGGTAAGAAATGGGGGCATTTCTTTCCTTCCCACACAACAAACATTCTGCAGCATTCTATATCAGCTGAACACAGTGAGATGAAGTAACTTCAAATGCAACTAAAAGGTTTGATGATGGTGATTAGTATTATTTTTTTCATAATTGAAGATCTTAGCAAAATGTGTATTAACAGTCTGGCTGGTAGTGCAAATATAAGCATGGGAAAATGTGTTGATCTGGATGGAGACCAAACATTCAAATGAATCATCTCTGAATTTTAAGAGGCAAAAATGCACTTTATTTATTACATGCTTCTGAAGTCAAGATGTCAAACTTGAATTACAAATGGTTTAGGGGCAACAAGGCAATTTCTACATTCCATCCATATTATTCAGATGAGAAAGTCCCAACTGCAATGTAAAATAAAAAAATCTCAGCTTTCCTTTCCTTTCCATGACTGAACATTCTTTAAGCAATTATATCTAGCATAATTATATTTCAGTTTTTTGTGAGTTTACATTTGCTTTGGATTTTTGCTTATGATAAGTATTTTGAAGAAGGGTGAAATATTTTTTCAAGAATTCAGAGCTGACTTCTCAGGTTTAACTGCACCTTAGTAATTTAGGAACAGTAAAACTGTTCTAATAGTAAGTATTCCTAATAGGAACAATAGCAATAGGTAGAAATCTCTTAACTTCGCAGGTAATAGAAAGGATTTTTCAAATCTACACACAGACAAAAAATGTTTCTTAATAGAATTCTGCATGAAAAATACCTGACGAAAAATGCAGTTTGTCTGTGTTCCTCGAAATGTTTAATCACAGAATACTCAATTTTGTGAGCAATTAAGAAGCTTATCATGAAGGATTGTATTGGCTTTCATAGATTCATCTTTAAAATTGTCTTCTACAATATGTAGTCTTTTGTCTCATTGTAAATGAGTTTTAGAAAAATACAATGTTCCTGGGAACCAGAGCTTGTATATGAAATACTCGTTTTAATCTCAGCTCTGCTATTAATAGCACACTTTTTATTCAAAAGAGCTCGCAGAAATATCTGTTTTCCAACCAGATAGGCAAAGCAACTTCGATAGATTTTTTTTTTTTTGCTCCTGCAGGTTTTTTTTCTTTCAATTTTGTGCTTCCCAAACAATATCTGCTGAACAAAAAAGTTTTGCAATTCTGTCTGACTATATCAACACCTCACACTTCGAGACATTTTTTTTTAAATTCAGAAGTAAGTCGCAGAAGATTTGCTTCCTAACAAATGTTAAATATGTACCAGAAGTTCAAGTAACTGTGCACAGCACAGGAGTGTTCCCAAACATTGCTGCTGTCAGTAGAACCTTAGGAAGTGTTAGTTCTGTGGTAAAAAAAATCTAAATTTATGTCAGGACATTTTTACTCCCCTCATTAACTATAATTCCCAGAATTCTTTTTTTGGGGGAGGGAAAGACATGAAAGGTGTAAAAATAAGATCAAAATGCTATCTGTTTATAATGAGGAAAGATATTATTTTCTTCGCTTTCTGGCTCATTCCTCTTCTTCCCAAGCTCTTCCTATCATAAGCCATGACATTGCTATATAAATTTTTTAAATTGCTTTTTTTATTTTGATATACAAAGATGCTCAGTTGCTGAAGTGTCACCACCAGAGTTGGGAGTAATAAAAAGAAGAAAGGACCTACGTATAGAACAGATGCCTGAATACCCCTGGAGTCAAATGCACATCTGTTGTCACACTCCCAGAAACTTCCATTTTCACCTGCTCCTGTGAGCAACTAAAGACTGCTGGCAAGGGGAGATACTTTTCAAGTTCAACCCTGGCCTTGTAAGTCAGATGTAAATGCAATTAGGTACCCCCATTCCTTCCCTCCACAAATAAATGAATGCGTGTCCTCATAAATGAACGTTTTTTAAAAGCGATTTTGCTGCTGTTTGTATCTGCTATATTTAGCTGGCTTTTGAAGCATGATAAATACAAGTCATTTGTATATAATAGTCCATTCTCAGGCAGCACAGGCAGAAAGATAAACATTTGTCTCAATGGGTTTGTTTTTTGGGGAGCGGGGAGTGGTGTGCATACTAATGTGTTGCTTTACGAAGCAATCTGCCTTGTGTATATTACACAACAGCTTAGAGGCTTCTGCTAAGAAGCATTAAGTTAACGGTATGGCTTCAATTTCACTGCAAACAATTGGATTCTGGCTTTCTTGTGGCTTTGTTGAGATCCCAAAGACACCCGCCCCCATCCATTTCCTTCTCCCCCTTCAATTGTATATTTCTGAAAGATGTTTACACATTGGCAAAATAAGTGCACACACAGTCTCTGTCTCCGCCAGCTTCCCTTTTTAAAACACAATTTTCTTCTGGTTCTCATGATTACTACCATGATCCGGAAAAGGCAAAGTCAGTGTTACAAGATAAATACTTTGTGAAAGGACTTTTTTAAAATGAAGACTGTATTTTTATGATTGACTTACCAGGGAAAATATTGTTGCCACTCTGGTCGCTCGACTGCCTCACTACCACCACCATCTTGTCCTCTGCTCTCACTCACTTTGAGTTGTTTTATTAGCCTCACAGAAAGAGCCCTTCCTATAATGTCTGGGTCATATTGCTCCTCTAATAGGAAGGATTTTTCTTTCTGCAGATCAGTTATAGACAAAGAAGCAGTCCTGGACTAAGGAAGATTGTCCCACTATTGCTTGCTATGATTGATTGCCAGGTGTAAGGAGAGGAGAGAGTTCAGAGTGTATAGAGGAGAGAAGAGAGTGTAGACTGGACTGGACTGGACTGGACTAGGCTAGGCTAGGCTAGGCTAGGCTAGGCTAGGCTAGGCTAGGCTAGGCTACACTACACTACACTACACTACACTACACTACACTACACTACACTACACATTATTTGGTCAAGAATCATTAAATACACAAGGAATTTGTCTCCAGTGCAGAAGCTCTCAATGCAAAGCAACAGAATAATAATCATAATCATAATGTAATACAAATAATACAAATAAGATCGAGTAATAGAGAAGATGAAAAGGATAATCATATTATAGCCTTATTATTAAGCTTTACTGTTTGAAATTAAACGAAGTGGCAGTTTTTTGCAAGAACAATATATCAACAGTGCCTCAGATTGAGGAAGGAATTATACCCAAAAATAAGATTAGAAATCCAAGGAAGGTGGCTGGCAATTTTTTTTTAAACAAAAGAGGCATGGTGCGCTTTCCTTTGGAAATTTGCTGTAGCTTAGCCTTGTAGGACATGGCTGGATAAATCTACTTGATCCCATCTTCATTCCAGTGTGTTAAGTTATGTGCCTCATGCAGTGTGATAGAATGGACTTTGTGTGTCAAAGGTGGAATGGCCGAATGTGCTTTTTTTGTGTGAAAGAAGAAGTCCTACATTGCCATGGAACTGTTTCAATTTTCCTTGGTAGATTAAGAAAAGAGAATTAGTTGGTTTTACTCAGGTAGAAAGAACTGTTTTATATCACTAAGCTGAGCAGGAATCCCTTTACATCAGGGGTGTTAAACTCAAGACCTGTGGGCCAGATTTGGTCCATGTGGTTGGATTTGGCCTGCGAGGCCATCCTTGTCTACCCAATGTGATGAGGAAAGATCAGGCCAGCTTGGCTTTGGCCTGGTCTACCCAATGCGAAGAGGAAACATGCCAGCAGTTTGGGGAGTGCTGTCAAGCTGACCATGCCCACCCAATTGGCCAACCCCCAGCCAGTTGCCCCCCCCCCCGAGGTCAACTACAGCCCTCATGTGGCTCTCAATGAAATTGAGTTTGAAACCTCTGCTTTACGTAGTTCTTTACCTACAAGACTATGTGAAAGAAATGTTAAAATGAAACCCTCATAACTGAATCTTCCCTCCCAAAATATTTCAAGTGTAGTTAGTGCTAAAGCTGGTTCATTTCTAATAGCAGGAGAAAGAATATCCATCTTTCCTTTGAGGCCAAAGTTTGCTAAAGGAGGAAAACAACAGTCATGTTACGCATATGCCACAGGTAACCCATCACTCATCTAAAACATTACTCATGCAGTGAATGCATTCTGCCTTTCTCATTCAAACATTTCATCGATCTGGAGAAAATGTAATTGTGTTAGGAGTAATCAGGAAAACCTTATGCTATGTTAGGAGCACTGGCACACAAAGTTGTTTTATCAAAAACTAAAACTAAAAACTGCATTAATTGTGCTGTACTAGAAAGGCAGATCATCTTTATTCTGTGATTATATCTGGCTTTAGGGCTGTAACAAAATTGATTGGTTTTTGTAAGTTAATTATTGTAAGTCATCAAAGTTGATAAGATTAGTGATTTCTTCTTTAGGAAAGAGCAATTGTTAGAACCTACATTTGGGTTAGGATCTTGAGTTGTGCCAAAACTCTTTCTTAACGAAAGAACGGTTGCTGTTTTCAAATATTATTGTAGTGCTGATGGTGGTGATAATTTTATTGATAGGAAAAACAACAACCCTGTGAGTTGATATGCAGAAAATACAGAAGACATTAAGCTAGAAAGGAATAGGGTTCTGATGGTGAAATATCTGCATTTGGTGATTGAAGACATTTTTTTTTTAAATCCATCGTGAATTTCACTGAAAGTGTATTTGGATATTCCATTCCCATTGAGTTTCTCTGATCAGGTATCTGCCATGAAAATGCCTTAAAAAGATACACAATTGAAAGATTCGTGAAAATAATGTTGATTATCTTGGAAAGTATAAAGAAGGTCGGATTTCAAGCTAAATAAATAAGGCAATAAATAATGTTCTGTTCCTGCTCTCATGCTAGTATTAGGACCATGCAAAATTTGAATCCAACATGTTGTACAATCCCAACCTCAGTTTTCTTCATACTGACTTTCCTCAAGAAAAAAATTGTTCACTGTGGATAGTACAAAATAGAGAGACATGGAGACTTATTTAGTCCTGATGCTGACCTTTCACATTTTCTCATGCTCTTTCAAAGGATTTCAGTGAATATAAAATGGGGTAATTTTCATCCCTATATCCTTGACTTTGCATAGCTAAACTAATGGATAGAAGAAAGTGAACTGCTCTCTGTTTCCAGAGACATCCTTGTCCATTTTCATCTCTACTGGACCTACCTACATCACAAGCATCTACAATCCCCTCTTTTTATAGATGTTTTATAGATGTTTTATAGATGTTTTATAGATGTTCAATTGGTAGCCATACTTATCACATAGTCAAGGCTTTGCTGTCACGATACCACTGCTGACAGTTTTGTGCTCTGATTGTATTAGGTTTATTTGCTTTATGCTTATTGACTCAGTCAGATGCTTCTCTTTCTTTTTCAGGATTCTAAATAACGACTCAGTTTTAATCTCTAAGACACATCATTTTGCCTGTGCACAGTGCTTTTAATGGCTCCAGGGGCTAATATAAAAAGAAACTCACTAAGTTCCTTCATTTAGTGAAGGTAGTTGAGCTAGAATTTGGGAGGGGGGTATCACTTCCTGTTATATAGCTTTCCTCAATATTAAGTCCTCCAAATGTGTTTGAAAGACTTTTCATAGTCATGGAGGCTGATTCCTCTGGGAACTGCAATCCAGATACATCTGGAAACTCCCAAACTGAGGGAGACTAATGGAGAATATGTAGTTGCTTGTCCACTATTTTTAAAGCATGTTTTTTTGCTCCTAATCAGTTAAGACAACTGGGCACAAACCGATGTCTTGCTTCAGTTCTACAGCAAAGGAGAAAAAATAAACTATAATCTATTGTGGAGAAGATGACACACATCGTGTTTTAGTTGGGAACCATGGCCTCCTGAAAAACAAAGTATACATTGTGGGATACACCTCAATCTGAGGTCATTAGATACTGTAGTAGTATTGAAACCACTACAATATCAATGGGAAGAACTGCTTCATACCAGGTTCAATTCATATGTCTTTGGAGCTTTTAGTTTAAAAAAAAAGATAAATGTGTGTAATA
>JAOYMU010000192.1:62599567-62617040 GCA_025802295.1 Psammodynastes pulverulentus
GAGAGAGAGAGAGATGACAGTTTTGTTTTCTGTGGAAAACGGGTCCAAATGGCTCTGAGTGTTTAAGGTTGCAGAAAGAAGTGACCAAGCTAAGTGCCCGAAGGACCTCATCCTGTCACTGTGAGTCCAGGTGCTTCAGCGAGAGATGCATTGGATTCCTCTTAATGGTCTGCGGGATTTAAAATTATGAATTCAGTGGTCCCTGAGGTCTGAAAGGTTGGAGACCCCTGCTTTAGACAGTTATTCATATCTTGGTTATGATATGTTTTGACAGCTACAATGCTCTTTGTATATGGGGGAGCCTTTGATAAAATGTCCAGAAATTGCAATTAATGCAAAGTGCAGCTGCCAATCTACAAAGCAGTGCAAGATACAGAGCCTATCTGATGTTTGTGTTAAAAGTTCTTCTCTAGCTATCAATGAACTACCAAGCACAAATTAAGGTGCTGTTTTTAATCTTTGTAAACCTAGATGGTTTAAAATCCATGGGTTTGATTTTTCAACTACAATCATTTCCAGTTACCCAAATTATGTATAATGCATAAAGTATAGTGGTTTGCTCAGATTCTAATAAATATTCAGGTGATGGCTTGGAAATTCATATTTTCTGGAAAAAAATATCCAGCCTGCTTACCAATTCATAAGTGGTTAAATAAAACTTGAACTCTATCCTATCCCCTAAAAAACCTGAAAGGTAAATTAAGTTCTAAAATGAAACAATCCAGTTGTTGAGAGTTCTGTAACTATATCTGAGATTTGACCTATCCCTGCTATTTATTTATTTAATCTAATAAATTGAAAGGTCCATCTCCAATACATGACTCTAGGCGGCCAACAATTAGAATCAGAATTAAAAAAACAGCGACCATGAAGTTATGATTTTTAATGATTTTCCTGGTTTTATATTTAGGGTGCTATATATTTCATGTATTATTTCATTAGTTAGTATGCAACTCGCCTGCCCTGGGTGGATTTAGGCATGCTGAGGAAAATATTAGTGTTTTTTTCCAAAAGACGAAGAAAAATAAGAAACAATAAAATGCAATTATTAAACAAATATATGTGATGAAATGTCTGGGAATTTGGAGGAGGAAAAAAAAACCCTTACAAGGAAACCAGAGAAATAGACTTTAATCAAGGTAACTCTGCCTTAATTAGGGTAGGCATAAGTCAAGCGGGAGAATTGCTTTGGTAGGAATTCAAGATTCAGCTGCATTATCTACTGGCAATAAAGGTCTTTCCTGAAATCTAAGTGGTTCTTATTTTCTGAGTTGGCCAGATTCACAGGCCATGACATTAATCTTGAAAGCCTGTCAAAGCAATTCTCCAGATCAAATGATACCTAGCATAATTAAGATAGAATTGCCTTAGAGTTTAGCTCTCTCTTATTTTCAATCTTATAACAATGTTATCGCTTGAAACTCTTCAAACTTTCTTCATCTGGCCTTTTGACTTTATTTGGATCTTCTCTCTGAAATTATTATTCTCTATAGAGAAAGCCTTGCAAGATCGTAGCTTTTCTTCCGTGCGAATTATGGAGAAATTTGAATTGCTAAATTTTTGTCTATATTAGGTTGTTGTTTTGTTGTTGTTGTTTATTCAGTGCCAGCTGAACATATATGGTTCCCCTAGGCCAGGAGTCCCCGTACTGTGGACTGTGGCCCACTTCCGGCCGTCGCCTATTGGCCACTGGGCCGCATGAGTGGCTGGCCAGTATGCACACACAACTCCACTCATGCTAGCGTCATTGCGCATGCACACATAAAGGTGCCTGCCCATTCCCCATCTGGGCCGCTAACACAGAAAGGTTGGGGAACTCTGCCCTAGGCTACATTGATGGTGCCATCTGCTGGTGAGGCAAAGTTTTGCAATTTTAGAATGAATCAAAAGGCAAGGCACTGTGGCTACCCTTATACTTTGGTGTCTTAGGCGATGTCCTACTTGCCTTTTGTCCGACAAATGAAAAAGATGCTGAACCCTGATGCAATAATGTTGTGGTTGGAAAACCATAAATGTGTTTTTAAATCCTATGAAATGCCACGTTGCGAATTTTCAAGACACATTTCCTCTTTTTCAGGTGACAGGTTGAAAATCGTTCATTCAACACTTCTGCTCCCAATCAGCTTTTCAACAGTATCTGTCTTTTTTTCGATGAGAGAAAACAGTAGCTCGGAAGGAAGATATGGATTCAAAGAGCTCCCAAGATATTAGGTGAGCCTCCCCCCTCCCAACTAACCTTGAACATTGCACAAGGACAAGCTTTTTTTCCCCTTTTTTTATACCAACTCCTCTTCATGCAAAAGATGAAAACTCGGGTGAAATGCATGAGAAAATGACAGGAGTGAGGAGAGAAAAGAGCCAATCTATAAATCAACTCAGTTTCCATTCCTTTGCAAGACTGTGAGGTTGGCACCGTGGGTGATCGTGGCATTGAACACAAGATATGAGTTCATTTCTGTTTCTATGAGGCCTTCCAGGCTGACAGATAACCTGACAGATTGTTTAACTGATATATACAGAATGGAGAAATTTGACAGGAAGCCTATGCGCAGACATCCATAATATTATGCTTTAAAAGAACCGGTTTTGAGTTGCTGGTATTAAGCACGTTCTCTTTCACCCCAAATGCATTTTCAATTCCCCCCCCCCTTTCCTTTTTATGTTTTCACATATTGTGAGGACGGAGACAGGAAGAGTCACATTTCAACCCCGTGCATATCATACCTTGTCATTTGCCTTGAGTCTCCATCTTTTCTTTTTAAGTTGTTCAGGTAAAGGGAAAATCTCTGTCAGTTGCTCTTCCATTTTTCCTTCCCAGAGATTCTAACAGTAAGATTAATATCTTTTATTAAAGTTTAGAAAAATAATAAATGTGTAGTTTTGTATCTACATTGTAGATTCTTTTTTTTTTTTTTGTAATGCATTTGTGATTTGTGGTTTTGATGATTAGAAAAAAATCGGGTAATTGAAAAGAATGAACTATCTTTTTGTAATTAAAGAGTAAGAGATCCTTTTTTAATTACACTTATGGTTGCTGCAAAGGAAATTGGAAGCTTCTTTTCCTTCGTTTACTTTCTTTTTGCCTGTTTGCTTTTTCCTTTCCTTTTCTCTATTGTTTTGCTTTTCCTTTTTATTAGCTTGTGTGTGTTTTTATGTTTTTCTTGACACATTTAATAAAATGCATGTTAAAAATAGAAGCAAAGACTTTCTTCTTAGGCTCCCTGAGGGGTCCTTGGTGCTCTCTGAGCTTGGTTGTTTTCTTGCAGATAGTTAATTACCCAAACCAGGTAATATCAGTGTTCATAAGGAAAGGGGTTTGCTTTCAGTTTATATTCTATGGCAGGGGTGTCAAACTCGATTTCATTGAGGGCCACATCAGGATTGTGTTTGATCTCAGGGGGGGCAAAGAGGCGTGGCCAGGATGAATGTGGCCAGCTCAACGTCACTAGTGTTGAAGCCGCCTGTGGTGGCCTGAGTGCTTGGCCAGAGAAAATGGGCTCCTGAGCTCTGTTTCTGGCTGTGACAGCCTCCTGCAACCCTCTGCCAGTGAAAACGGAGTTCAGAAGGGCTGCACACGGCCTTCCCGAGCTCCATTTCTGCTGGCAGAGGCACCATGGTCCTTCACTATTTACCGAGCAGCCCTGTGGGCCAGATCTAAGCAGTTTGATACCCCTGTTCTAGGGGCTTGCCCTGTCACGTTGGTTGGATTGGTCTTGGAGGTTTTTTGGCTGGGTTGTTTATTGTTGGCTTGTTTGGCAGTTCCTTGATTCAGGGTATTGTTTATTTCTGGACTGTTAGTCGGATGTTAATTTTGGTGTTAGTCTATACTCATCTGGCTGTGGATTGTGGTGGGACGATCTTTTGGCCTTTTTGTTCCCTTTTTGGCTTGTTGATTGTCTCTTTTGCACAGTGTGTAGATGTTGATTCTGTCTACTGATGACCAATTTGTCAGAGTGTCAGGCTTCCAGGAATTCTCTAGCATTTTTTGGCTTGGTCTAGGATGGTCACAATTTCCCAGCTGAAGCTATGGTTAATCCTGTCCCTATGTTAAAGTAAGGACTTTTCATCCTGTCTTCTGACTGCTAGCTGGTGCTCATGGCTCTCTTTAATAGAAGGGAACTGTTCCAGGCCTCTCCTGCCAGATCTGATGAGAAGGGCAGACACAATCAAGGATAGTTATCCTTCAAATAACTTGGCCTGATGTCATGAAGGGCTTTATGGGTGCTGTAACTACCAGAACCTTGAATTACATCTGGAAACCGGCAAGCTATACAGATCACGGAGCAGAGTGTAATATTCACCAATCAAGGAGCACACATAGTTAATTGTGGTACTGTATTTTGAAGTAGTTGCAGCTTCTTGATGCTCTTCAAGGTAGCCCGATGCAAACAATACAGTACTGTAACATATTGCAGTATCTATTTGGGAAATAGCATGAGCGACTTTTGGTCTAGGAATGAGTACAGTTGGTGCACAATATGAGCTGTGCAAAGACTCTCCTGGCTGGAGCTACCATCTGTTTCTCAAATAAGAGACATAAGTCCAAGAAAAGTCTCAAATTGTACCTGGTGCTTTGTGGGGTAGTGCAACCCCATCCAGAAATAAAGATGTACAATTCCCAAAACCTGGAAGCCTTACAATCCAAAGCCATTCAATCTTGCTAGGATTGAATTGAAGTCTAATCTTTTGCATCCATTTCTATACAACCTTCAAACAGTGACATACGGTAGAATCTCCACAGCATTACTTGGCTGGGCAGAAGTAGAGATATATGCTGACAATACCTCATCCTGTATCATTGGATGACCTCATCCAGAGCTTCACGTTAATGTCAAACAGGAGTGGAGAAAGTTCCAAGCTCTTTGAGATCTTGAAAATCAAGAGCCTTATCCATCTATTAACACTGACCTCAAAGGAGGAAGGGCGGTAAAAGAATAGAACCAGTGCAACAGAGTCCTACCCATTCCTGACGTCCCAAATCAAGGATACCATGACCATCAAAGCCTGCTAAGAAGTCAGGAAGAGCAAGCCTGGTTGAACCTCTTGCTTTCATCAGAGGTCACCTACCAGTGTGCTTAATGCTGTTTCAGTCCTGTGCTTTGGCCTGAATTTCAACTAATAAGGAAGGTTGGAGACCAGAACAAAAATTGTCCAATATAATTGAGTCTGGCTGCTTGAGTAGACAAACCACTGCTTCTTTAAGGACCAGCAAAACTACCCTCTTTCTCCTACACCAATGACACATTACCTCCCAGCAAGAGTCAACCAGGAAAGACATGGATGTAATATGTAAGTGGCCAAGACAGTAATCCCAACAATCCTGGCCACTTCATCAGGACCAACAGAATTAAAGTCCTTCCATGTAATTAAGCAAGCCTGAGCCTCAAATCATCTGTGTAGGATCTCCTTCATAGCTAGAGTCCAATGTGAAGTGAATCTGACTTCATCCAAAAAGCCATGCAGGTAACAAAATCAGCTACTTCCAGGTAGGTTATCTTAAGTAAGGCTACCAGATAGCTCTCCATGGACAAACAACAATGGAGAAATACTGATATTTCACTGTTCTATCACCACAAGACAAGCCCCAATAGCAATTGAAACTTGCACTCATATGGATCCATTCAGATTTACTGCCCAAAAGAGCTCCAGGTACCTCTTCACCCATTTCCCTCAACAACTCTGTAAAGTTTCAGAATCAATAGGAAGTTTCAGAATCAATAGGAAGAAAGAGGATACATGATATCATTGGCCCAAGGTCCCAATTGCCTTCATATTCCTGGCAGTGACTAGGGCTTTGGTCAGGCCATGTAGCAGATCACGAAGAAAGGCACCTTCTGTAACTGATCTTTGATAATATGTTCCATTTTATTGCTCATATTCTTCATAGACAGGATGAATTTAGCTTTTTTCACCTTAAGAAACTTGACAGATCTTTTTCCCAATTTGTGAATATTCTTGAATAAATCCTCATTACATTTTATGAAGTAAACCAGGTAATTAACTGGTTCAATAGCACGATTAACCTTGTTATTTATTGGAAATATTTCAACTAATTCAAAGAGGATTTGTCTTAATAAACCACTCTAAAATGAAGATTAGAAATTCTGCTTCCAGTTTCTATAACTGATGCCAAACCCCACAAAGCCAGATAAGATCAAGGAAGTACACAAACTCTAATAAGGAACCTTAATTGTTAGTTATGGGCGAAATAGAGAACCTTCAAAGCACGAGAGGCATTTACAGTGAATTCATAAAAGTGGAGTCTCTTTTAATGATCTGAAATGCTGCTTTCTCTCCTGAGCTGAATTGTCATTTACAAGATAAAGACAATGAACTTGCTTGCTGTCTCTTCATTGCTTATGTCTACTCTCCAGCCAGCCCATAATTTCTCACAGCCATGAATTTGAGGTCTCTGTTTTGATAGTGCTTCAATTGCAGCTGATGTTTTTGTGTTTGATAGCTAGTTTGCTGCCTCTCATATCTCACTCTCTAGGACAGTCAGTTCCTGAATGTTGTTGTCCACAAATATTTCTGTTGTTTTATGAACCCTCTTGTATAGTCTCTCAAGGATCTTTCCTTCTAAGTTGAACTTCACTTGCCTTCATTAGATTTCTTGCATTACTACTCTTAAATAGCTTTATCTTAGATGTAAATGTTATGATTTCTCTTCTTTAAAATATTTCCTTTCTTCTTCTTTTACTCATTTTCTCTTCTTGGCTGTCATTCTTGATTGACATATCTTCGTTTGTCTTTTCATTTTGGACACTGAAGGCCCACATCCAGCGTCTGATCTTTCATCCTCTGTCTTTCCCCGGCTATCATAATAACTTGTTCTGAAAGCTACTTGGATCTTTTTCCTCTTTGAAATTTGGGGAATATGTATGTCTCTCATCTCTTCTGATGGCCCCTCAGGTTTGTTCTACATTATTTACGTGTACCAAATCTGTTTCTTACATTGATCTTCTTTTCTAGCTGTATATCCTTCCGGTCAAATCTTGATGGAACATACAGTACAACTTTATAAATTTAACCTGTAAATCGGATAAATGAATCATCCATGATTTCTCCCACAAGCTGCATTTGATGGTATCCTGGCTGATTGGATTGTATTTCTCCATCAATTTGATTCTGATTATTTTGACATCCATCCAGAGATTGTGTTTATGTGGCTAAAAGGAGGTTTTAAAAATAATTTTAAAAATCCTTCAGAAAAAGATATCTACCTATTTCCTGCATTATTGCATCCCACAATCAAAAACTTCCTCTAATTTCAGATTTCTTCAGTTTTTGCATTCTAAATCTTTTATTACTTGCTCTACACTCTTTAGATATGTTGCATTTGGTCACTCATTATTACGAATGAAGGTGAATATATGCATCCCGAGATAATGTTGCAGAATCAGAGGTGGTATTCAGCTGGTCCGAACCGGTTCTCACATACCAGTAGCGGAAATTTTGAGTAGTTCGGAGAACTGGCAAATACCACCTCTGGCTGGCCCTGCCCCTGCTCGCCCCGCCCCTTCCAGGAGTCCCCAGACCCTGTTTTTGCTCCCAGGTAGGTGCAGGGAGGCCCACTAGACCCCAAATGGGGCTTTTGCTCCCAGGGGGCTACAGAGAGACCTACTAGACCCAAAACAGGGTGCAGGAGGTGCAGCACAGCCCAAGCCATGCCTGCCAAGCCACACCCACAGAATAGGTAGTAAAAAAATTTGAATCCCCCCACTGTCAGGATCCAAACTGGCTAGGTCACCAGGACCAGAGGTTTTGTCTTCTGAGCTTTTGGACTTATGCTGGAACTGATCTTCAGGGAACTTTTCTCTAGCCTAGACAGAAATTTCCTGAAGATGAACTCCAGCACAAATTCGAAAGCTTGTAAGACAAAACCTCTGTCCCAGTGACCGATCCAGGTTGGATCCTGCAACTCTTACTATTTATCATAGAATTTCTCAATGCCTTCTACCATTTTATTTATATTAGGGCACATATTTTATAGTATTGATGTTTCCTTCTTCTAATAGATAGTATTCTGTTCTTTATTTGTTAATATAGTTAGTGAAATAACTAATGGCGTCCATTCTGAAGTGACACACTGTTCCTTTGTATCATCTCAGGATCATCAAATTTAGAATGGCTCATCCTGGTCCACTTATTTCCACAATTCAGTATGCTTCATTTCCCCTTTGATCATTTCAGGTTTTCCTTCAGGCTTCCAGATTTCCCATTTCTCCCATTCCATGTAACCATTATCTGTGTCCAACTTCTTTTCAATACTGGGATCATCAGTTCATCTTTACGGTTTTGATTAGCCTTCTTGTGACCTACAGTTCTACTCATCAGAGTTTGTCTTTTCTCACCTGAAAGCTATAGTAAAGACAAGGCATATTTAATTATCCATGTGTTGACTGCAGCCAGAATTGTATTTGCTCAGAATTGGAAAAGTGAAAAAATTCCAGTTGAGAGAAAGATGATTGGGAAAATATTAGAATGTGCAGAAATGAATAGATTAGCATTGGCAATTAAAGAAAAAGAAGAAACTGAATACTTATATGGTATGGGATTTATTTTATCAATGGTTAGAAAATAAAGCAAGTTAAAATTGTGTAGATGAATATACAGACAAATATAGATCTATAGAGAAATAAATTAAGATTGTTATAAAGATAACAGATGTAAGAGATAATGGCTTATAAAGGAAATGTTATATTGATTATTGTTACCATTGCTATATTGGTAAGAAAGTGTTAATTAAAATTGTTAGTACAAGATATATGTACCCAGCCAACACACTATTTAAATGAAAGATGGATTTATTGTAATTAAAAAAAATAGAGTTTCTCTCCCCCCACCATTAACTTTCAACACTGAAGGATCATCATCTAACTTCCAGACTTGTCTTAATGTTTCAATCATATCCACACAGTATTCTTTGCAACAAATTTGAAAGTAGGATCCTTGGTGCACTGATGATGTTATCTAGTTTGGTAATGAAATGTCCGCAAGAAAACCACTAGGCTCAGAGAGCACCAAGGACTGAAAATAGCTTGTTATTGTTTTCTTGTAGGCTTGGTTTTGCTTTTTCTTCCCTTTGATGGAATAGCTCTCCTCATGCCTGCAGAACCCCATCTCATTCTTGTGGTTTTCTTCTAGCTTCATCACTTATCCTTTGATCTTATTAGAAATGGTTCCGCTGTGCTTTCAAGATTGCATATCAATCTTGCATATTTCTGTTGCAAGTATTGTTCCAGTCAAAGTTTCCTCTTCTGACAACACAGCCGACACCAATCTTGAAAGCCTCTTCTATCTTCCCTACCTTTTATACCCCAGGGAGGTAGGGTACAGCTGATCTGTGTTTCTCTCTAGGGTTTTATTTGTTTCTATGCTTAAAGTAAGGGACGCGGTGGCTCAGTGGCTAAGATGCTGAACTTGTCAATCAGAAAGGTCAGCAGTTCGGTGGTTCGAATCCCTAGCGCCGCATAATGGAGGGAGCTCCCATTACTTGTCCCAGCTTCTGCCAACCTATCAGTTCGAAAGCATGTAAAAAATGGAAGTAGAAAAATGGGGAACATCTTTGATGGGAAGATAACAGTATTCCCTGCACCTCTGGCATTTAGTCATTCCAGTCATATGACCATGGAGACGTCTTTGGACTGTGCTGGCTCTTCGGCTTTGAAACAGAGATGAGCATTGCCTCCTAAAGTCGGGAATGACTAGCACGTATGTGCGAGGGGAACCTTTACCTTTATATTATGCTTAAAATTGTTGGTGTATGTGTTGTGGCAATCATTTCTGCATTGCTTTTCCATTTTTCCTTAGGTAAGGAAATATTCCAAAAGGTCACAGGTTATCTATTAGGATATAACAGTGATTGCATGTGGGCATGACCTTGGAAATTAGGACAAAGAGAGGCAGCCAAGGGAATGGTCAGATAAAATTCAACTTAGCCGGCAGTTGGAATGTGTTGGGGCAAGAGAGAAGAGACCCTCTCTAGTTGGTTGGTTCTAAGGGAAATGGGGAGGGGGAAACGTGCTTTCAGATTTGCAAGATTTTATTAATGTAACTTTATAGTAAAGGAAAATTAGCTAAAAAATTAGCTAGTCTACCTTGCAAGGTAAGCAATAACAGAGAATTGCAGAAGCCTTTGAATATGTTAGGCAATACAATCAGA
This sequence comes from Psammodynastes pulverulentus, assembly GCA_025802295.1. NCBI lineage: Eukaryota > Metazoa > Chordata > Lepidosauria > Squamata > Psammodynastidae > Psammodynastes > Psammodynastes pulverulentus. The sequence continues at coordinate 62,609,733 of JAOYMU010000192.1, forward strand.
TTTTTGGGAAATAGTAAACTTAAGAGCCTTGAAGGCACAGAGGTTAGAATGCAGTAATTGCAGGCTACTTCAGCTTACAGCCAGCTGCCTGCAATTTGGCAGATCGAATCTCACAAGGCTCAAGGTTGACTCAGCCTTCCATCCTTCCGAGGTGGGTAAAATGAGGACCCAAATTGTGGGGGGAATATGCTGATTCTGTAAACCACTTAGAGAGGGCTGTAACACAAAAATAAAGCGGTATACAAGTCTAACTGCTATTGCTATTGATATACAGAGAGCAAATAAAGTGCTGAAAACTGTATGGAAAACAAAGTGAGTACAGCAGAGTTCCTGAGAGGGGGGATTGTTTGGAGTATGCTTACAGCACATATGCAATTTCTAGGGTTTTTTAAAGCTATTTTTATTTCAAAACATTACATTTCATAGAAATCAAATACGAGGAAAATATCCACATGAAGATAGCATTTTTGCAAATTGTTGCAGCTACTGTGAAGCTTCCATTTATACCTAAAAGCAAAACAGAATAAAACAATTCCCCCAAAGCTATATTTATTTCTTTTCTTTTTTTTTCTGAACTGCGCCACACATTTAGAGAGTGGAAAGACAGATTGCTCTAGATCTGTTCCAAAAATTCTTACAATACAACTTTCTCTCCAATTTACCCACTTCTCTCAATGCAAACTAGGGTTTTGGGCCAGTTTACTATAGCAATAAGCAAAGGTTGTTTGCTTTCTCCAGCTAAGGAATGACATTTGAATTTCTGAAACACAATATTCCAATGTATATTTGGTTCCTTGATAGCTTTTGCCTCAGTTGCATATTACTTTCTCTTTGCTGTGCTTCTCTCCCTGATATTTAAGCAGTGTAACAGATTTTTTTTCCTTTTCCCTCCCCCCCTTTACTTTCAGAAGTGATTGTTTGATATGAATTTTATATGAATATAAATTATCTGTCCTCCAGCCCAATGGGATTACTGCTACTTTTGGATTTAGAAACAAGGACCACACCATGCTTAAGGCAATATGGGAAAGTAACACAACATTCAGAAACACTAAAAATAATATAATTACATTCAGAAACATTAAGGAAGAAAATAATAATAATAAAATAATAAAAAAGAGTCTTTGGCCTCTTTCTACCACAGATGAGAGAGATGGACTCCTTAAAAGCTGGCAAATACACAAGTCCTTCAAGGATAGGTTTATAAAGATAGCCCTTGATTAATCACTAGGGCCAGAGTATCTGCTGTTAAGCAAGACTGTTTTTAAGTGAGCCACACCCATTTTTACAACCCTTTTTTTTGCCCTGGTTGTTAAGCAAATCACTGTAGTTGTTAAGTGAATCAGACTGTCATTAAGCCAATCCGCCTTCTCCCACCGACTTTGCTTGCCAGAAGATTGTCGGGGAGATCACAAATGGTGATCCCGTGATCCCAGGACAACCATGGAAATTATACTTATTATGCTCACATCCAAAGATAGGCATGGAATTTCCTTTGTCCCCAAACCACATAGGGCTGCACATGCCCTTTCCTTGACCTTTAAACATCCCATCTTCTCTCAAAATGCATATTAATGGAGGCTAGTTCAGGATGGTTGTACTCAGAAAGGAAGCCATCCTGAACCAAGACTTGTGGATCTTTCCAGCGGTAATACATCCTGTAATATAGCATTGAAGGAAAATCCATCAAGACCAGTGACACGGTGTGCCATGCTTGACGGAAGAGAGGAGGCATCACTTAGCCCAGGCATCCTAAATAATTCTATCTTGGTTCAATATATTATTTTCCTCACTTTAAGCAAGAACAAATGGTTGATCACTGGTGCTAAGCTTAGTTTTCTGACGATCTATATACTATTACCGGTATATAGAATATATGATATTCTGTCTGTTTGATTATTTTCTAATCTGCTTTAAAAAATAACCCATTTCATTTCTATGTATTGATCACCCTTTCACTTTATTTTTAATGAATTTGGAGATCAGCCTACAGACTCAAGTTTTAATTAAAACATTAATTCATTTATAAGCTGGGGCTGATCTAATGCTAAGAAGTTGGCGTATCAATTTGTATGTATATCTACATATTGTAAATCCACTGAAGCATTTATGGATTTTGTATATTAAGCAATAAAAACATTGAGAGAAGTTCATCAGAACACTTAAAAATAAGACAAGAATTAACATTTCCCCAAATAATTAATTAATTGATTGATTGATTGATTAATTCAGGGTGTTTGTGTCTGCTTTGTATGCACAATTACTTAATAACATTAAGAGATCTGGAAGTAAACTTTCTATTCTTTTTTTATGTAGGTATGGACCAGAGGTGGTATTCAGCCGGTTCGGACCCGTTCAGGCAAACTGGTATCTCTGACGATCAACTGGCGGGTGAACCGGTAGCTCCGACGATCAGCTGGCCCCACCCATGGGCCCCTGCCCTTTCCTGTCCTATATCCACTCAGCTGATTCGCATGGCACAGCGGATTGCCGTGCCTCAGCTGTGTTACTCCCCAGAAGTAACATAGAAGGTAAGTTTTGAAGCTGGTTTTTTAATGCTGCACACACGCACAAAGCACATATTCACCGAACCGGTTGTGAAACCGGTTGCAATCCACCACTGAATAAAAGATGTGAAAGATAGATGTTCTAGAGCAGGGGTTTCAAACTTAAGGTCCACAGGCTGGATTAGCCCGCAATGTGGTCGGATCCACCCTGTGGCTTCAGCCCGGTCTACCCAATGCGAAGAGGAATGATCAGGCCAGTGTGGCTTCAGCCTGGTCTACCCAATGTGAAGAGGAAACATGTCAGCAGTTTGGGGAGTGGAGTCAAGCTGGCCACACCCACCCAGTCAGCCACACCCACCCAATCGGCCACACCTGGCCAGCCCCCCAAGGCCAATCACAGCCCTGATGCGTCCCTCAATGAAATTGAGTTTGACACCCCTATTCTACCGCTATTGCTCCAATGGACACTAGTCTAGATTTAAAGGCAGATTAGTCCTTTATTATCATGCTGCTTTATTTCTCATTAACAGATGGACTTTCCAAAGATACTATGACCTTCCTAAAGGGGCACTTCACAAACCACATTGGAATAAGCTACATTCTTCCTCCCAAAGTGCTAAGACATCGTATTTTCCAGAATGCTTTATGTGGCTATTTTAAAGACTTTCTTTGGTTGTTTAAAGGTGGACAGGCATGTACAGCTGCTCAACTTGGTGGAGGAAGGCTGCCTTTCATTCATGCCAACATATTTTGTAAAACACCTTTTTCAAACACTTTGCGCAACATTTATTGTTCAATCATTTTGTCACTTCCAATTCTTCCCAATCATTTCTCCAGGATCGTCTGTCAGTTAGTTTTTGGAAGATCATATTTGTGTCATCAGTAATGACCTTATTTTCAGCCAGCCAGCCTTTTTAAAAAAATAGTGTTTGATTTTTCTGAGTATCATGGTCTTCTCCAATGATTCTTTCTGTAGTATTAGGTTCAGAACATTTAGACATTAGCTTCCTTATCCATTAGCAATACACCACAGATATAAATAGCACCATTTTTCCCCTTTATTCAGCCTTTATGATGGTGCAGTTTCTTGTATGATACAACTGGGAAAACCAAGATCATGACCATATATTTATTATCTCATGAGAAGTATGATTTCTCCCAAGTAGCAGATAGTTATTTTATGAATACATTCACAATCCATATGCATTTTTAAATTTAGGAAGAGAGTCTCTTACTACCACCACTTTGTCTATGGCTGTTTGCATTGGATGGCGTTTCTTGTTGATGTTCTCTTACTTGTGTTAAGTAGCAGATTTGCACTTTCATCTTCAGTTACAGATTCTTTCATTCTTCCTTGCTTTCAGCTATCAAAATAGCACCTTCCCATTTAGGAGGCTGTTGACATTTCTCCCAGTTTAAATCCATCAGAGTTTAACAACATTATCCTTGGTGCCTCTCACTCTGCTGGATTCAGCTTGTACACCTGGCAATTCTCTTTCTATAAACCAGGGGTGTCAAACTCGCATAATCACAGCGGTGTCATGTGACATATCGGGACTTTTCTCCCCTTCGCTAAACCGGGTGTGGGCGTGGCCAGCGCGTGATGCATCCAGCCTATGGGCCGCGAGTTTGACAGCCCTGTCATACACTGCTGAAATCTGTATTACAAAATCTTAAGCACTATCTTACTAGCATGTGAGATAATTGCAATTGTTTGGTAATTTGAATATTTTTATACAATGCCAAATTTTAAAAATCAAAATATATTGATTTTTTTTAGTTCCTTGGCTACTTACTCACAAACCAGAAGTAAGACTTTAACTGCATCAGATTATAATGGTTTGAGTGGCATTTCATTAACCTCTGCAGCTCTGATAATACTATTATTATCTAGGACATGATTAACTTCACTTTTCAGAAGCATGTCTTTAATTCAACAATCAAATCTTTCAAAATATCATTGATTTGGGGTTTTTTAAAATGTTTTTCATACATTTTCGCCATCTCTTCTTTATATTTTCTTTTTCTAATAGTTCTTTGTCTTTTATTATTTCCATCTTTTCGTACATTTCCTTGATTTCTTTAATTTTCTTGAACAATGTCTTCATTGTCCTCAATTTATTTGCACACTTATTTAGATATAGGTCCTTGTCTCCTCTTCCTTACTTTTTCTGTGTCGATGATCAAGTGCTCCTGTAAAGTAAGATGACCATTGAATCCATGTCAGTTACCTAATTCGCAGAAGGGAAGTGTACACTCTTGATGAATCTACACCAACAACTTGAATTGTGTCTTGGTTCATGGTTCTGGAATTCCCATAATCTACGTATCTTTGCATTGTCAAACTTTCCTTTTGTGTCTACCACACAAAGATGAAGGTCCTTTCAGCTACATCGTATGCATCATTACTACTTGTTCTTGTATCCTCTATTCCTCTGCAGTAACTCATTGTATTACTTTTTGATCAGGGTAGGCTTTTGGGTCAGCTACTAACATATTCATCTTGCCTTGATCTGGAAAAACATTGAGTGGGTTGCCAATTAAATCTCCAGTTGTTTGTATTCAATCTGACATCTTGTGCATCTGAAAGTGTGTATACTGATAGTACAGCTCATAGAGTAATTGGGATGTGCAAGCCAGTGGTGGGCTGATACCTGTTTGGACTGGCTCACCCGTACCGGTAGTTATGACACCAGTTGAGACTGCCCACCTGCCCAGGTGCTATCCCATCCTATATATCTCACCTTTTTGCTCATGCGCCCTGTCTGCACAGCCCAGCTGCTTTCCACGCCTTGCCCAATCTACTCACCCTGGCTGCCATGTGCTGGAAATTCCGTTGGTTTTGCAGCCATGTGCAAATGCAGATGGTGCATGCACATGATCACATTTTCGGAGAACCAGTTGTTAAAGTATGTACGGCCCACCTCTAGGGCAAGCCCCTTTTTACCAATAGAAAGCAACAATTAATGAGAGCCCTGGTTGCTATTAAACATTATACATTTAAACTAAAGTGAAGTTGATCATTGCATATTTTTCCTGATGTAGTGTCTAATTTTGCTTCATTCTTGCGTGCCGTTATTATTCTCCAGAAATCAGTTCTTCGATATTTTAAAGACAAATTTATAGCCCCAAATTTTAGCGGATTGAAGATCTGACATCATTTGTGATTTATGAATAAGTTGTCTAATAGTCTCCGATTATGTATGGTTGATTACATTCAATTATACATAATAATATTTTATTAAAATGGCTATCTAAACATTTATATTATATATCTGTATGCATTTGAAAAGCCTGTACAAACATACCTACATTATACATGCAGACTCTTTTTTTTCTTTTAATTTCTATTCTGTTTTATTTAATAAAGAAAAACAAAACAAATCAGTTGTTTTGGATGCAAATTGGCAACTAAAGCAATGCTAAAAGAGAGTTATGTATGTTACTATACCACCCATTCATTAACAATGTTTTGGCAACGCATGGAGCTTTATAATACTTTGGCTCCTAATATTAGCTAATTTAAGGAGATCCAGGAAGGGACAATGTCCTACCCTCCATCTTTGCCACTACTACTTGCAGCTATGGACAACACTCAGGCTTAGCCAAAGAATAATATTTAGAACAAGACAAAATAGGAAAACATCCAGACGGTCCCATAATAAATCAAAAGCATGTTATTGACAAGGATCATTTCTGACAGCTGAGTGGGGAAGGGAATGAAATGGCTTGGCTGAAAAGAAAGAATCAATATGGCAGGCTTCCCTTCTCATGCCTTATCAGTATTCTGATCATCCCTAACATAACCAATGTGGATTCTAATGAATAGATCAACACTGGGCTACACTAATTCTGCCTTTGATAACTTCTGCCTACCAAAAAGAGAAGTCAAACTATTGTTTTCTCCAATTATTATTTATTCAGGAAATTGACTTATATGTGTAGTGCACAATAGAACATCCCAGGCTTTAGAAGAATGTTATTAGTATTGTCACAAATTGCAAAATTATCTTTGTTTCAGGAACAGGTCAACCCTTGAAACGGTTGCTCAGTAAATTCAGTTTCCTTCATTATCTATGCAGGTCAAGGTTATTGTTAATTTTTGCTTTACGAAGGAAACCTATAGTAGAGTCATCAAGAATTTATTTTTGGCATATGATTAAGCTTTTCCATCCATAGCATCTCTATAATTGCATTTCCAATTAGGATTATTTGTGTTGAGATACTCTGTATTTGTGTTCTAAGTGTGGAAAACACCTCTGAAGATGAGAAGTGTGCAAAAAATGGTTCTTGTCACCTCAAAATCTTTCCCCATCATCTTTGTAAGTATTACAAAGAAAGAAGGGCCTTAAATGTTGCATTGAAAAGGCCCGTTATTAACATTATGGATCTTTATAGGGACAAGTTTAAAAAGTCAAGATGGCAGCTGTAACAATGTGATCAAAACCATGGCACTTTTTATGTGTGTGACACCCTTGGCACCATCACAAAGGGGTGATGGCTTTGATCGTGTGATTGTAGCTGGCATTTTGACTGTTTTGATCTTCCTTGCCTGGCATTGACAGATAAATGTTTTTAGGTGATACACCTCTCTGCTGTAGAATCCCCAGAGCTTCTGTCCAACCATTAGGGGAAAATTGGGCTTAAGCTGGTTCGAAAAAATACAGCTAGAAAAATGGACAAAAAAAATGAAGGAAACTTGTATAATAGACAGAAGTATGACCGAATTTGAATGTTTAGCATCTCAAATTATGAAAGATGAAATTGGGTTAAAGGGATTTATTGGTAAGATCTATAAGAT
>JAOYMU010000192.1:62751482-62763028 GCA_025802295.1 Psammodynastes pulverulentus
TCTTCTCTCTCTCTCTCTCTCTATCTCTCTCTCTCTCTCTCTCCGTCCCTCCCTCCCTCTCTCTCTCTCTCTCGCCCCCCCCCCCAGGACAGAAACACTTCAGTTCTTACAAATAAAGAAAAGCAGAGGTGTCAAAACACAAGTGCTGAAAGCAGCATATTCCAAACATATGAGTGATACTAGGAGCTTTAACCCCAGTCAGCTGTGTTTGATAAAATTTAGCAAATATGGTTTACAAAAGACAAGTAAAACAGCAACAGACCCCAGGAGAAGCCTGTTCCTTATGCTGTTTTTCTTGTAGCAATGCTGCAAGATGCCTTGGAACAAGCCAAGACATTTTATGTTGTAAACACCACATTTATTTAGCTCTTTCCATGGATAATGGAAAAATCCTGCTCAAATCATCACTTCCTCCCTTGGAAAAAAAAAAAAAGGACTGAAATCTGGAATCACACGCAGCATAGAAAACTCAACTGAAAGAATTGGAGCAGGAGCATAAACTTATATCCAAATGCCCCGGGAGCATTTGCAGTTAGTTCAAAATGCTGTGCCTTAAAGCTCTCCCAACCTGGAAAAATACCAATGATGGTGAGAACATCTCTGCTGCTGGGGGGGCCATGTACTCTTTTGTGTGCTTGATAGACTAAATATGATGATGCCAGACGAGGATGGAAATCTTGGCATAGATAGGGTTGAAAAGTGTGGGGAAACAGAGAGCCGTTGACAGTGGGAGCAGAAGTGCCTATTTATATTGTAAATGTATACGATGAACTTTTTTAACCATCAAGGAATAGTCGGGGGAGAGTCTGTGTTTTCCTGAAAAGGATGAGAAGATAGTATATACACTATAACTGATCAGTAATCCTTAACTTATGACCATTTGGTTAGCAACTGTTTGAGGTTACAATGGCCCTAAAAAGTGACTTACAGCTGGCCCTCACACCTATTATGGTCACAGTGCCCTTGTGGTCATCCAATCATGATTGAGGCACTTGGCAACCAGCAGTTAGTTATGCGGTGGTTTCCTACTAGCGCTGCCACCATTTCAGTGACAGCGTGCGCATGTGCGCAGCTCAGACAAGCCCCAGCCAAAGTGCCTCTCAGCTGTTTTAGGATGGCAATCCGTTCAGCCACGTCATTTAGCTGAGCGGATAAAGGTAAAGAAAGAGTGTGGGCAGGTGGGAGGACCCACAAAACTGCCCAAACGCCGATCATCGGAGCTACTGCTCACCAGCGCTGCCGGCTCACCCGATTAGGGGCGAACCAGCGGCATACTACCACTGATGGTTGCAGCATCTCCAGGTCATGTAATCACCACCTGCAACCTTCCCTGCTGGCTTGTGACAAGCAAAATCAACGGAGAAGCCAGCAAGGGGTCCCAATGATGTCTCACACAAAGAAAGTGACCAAAAGCTTGTAAAAGTGGGTGCAGTTATGTGAGGCATCACATGATTGCACCACTTAACAGCTTACAACTGTGGCTGTAAGTCAAGGACTACCTGTAATTGAGTACAGTGGATCACAAGGCAGTTGATATCAACAAGTTCTAGCTTGTGCGTCAAGTATCAAACAAATGATAGCAGAGTTGGAAGGGACCTTGGAGGTTTTCCGGTCCAACCCCATTCAGGCAGGAAGCCCTATCCCATTTCAGACAAATGAGTATCCAATCTTTTCTTTAAAACTTCCAGTGTTGAAGCATTTACAACTTCTAGAGGAAAGTGGTTCCACTGATTATTGAACATGAACATGAACATGAACATGAATACCAGGACAACATTTTTGTGTCAAAATGTGTTGAGTACCAAAGTCAATGAGTCAAAGCAGTTGAATACCAAGGTACCACTATATATGATTAACACCACAGAAAACATTATACGGAATATGGTGTAAGAAGATAAAAAGTTTGTCCTTGAAAATTTTAGATCTCTGGTATTTTGATACCCCTGGCTTCATGGTCAGCATTGCTGAGCCATCAATAGAAATTCTGCAATAGACTTGCAGGCAATGAATTGGAGCCCTTCAGGACCACGTATACCTAAGGCAGAAGAAAATTAGCATTTGATTCTATACATTTAGACTTTTAAAAAAAATCAACTTTGGAGAGCAATGTGTGGAAGGATATACTGAAGACAGAATCTTGAAGACTTCCATTCCTCTAAGTTCTTCGTTGGAACAAATGCTTATTGGTTCCAGCATCTGATGTCTCAGGCTAAGCAATTCAATGAATTTGTGAAATTCATGAAAAGGATATAAAGCTAACTTTTATGGAGAAGGAAAGCAGTGTACAATTAATCTTTCGGTTTAAATCAGCATCATAGTAACCTTGGTGGCAGGATTTAAATAGATTTCAACCTAATGGAATCCAGGAAAATGAACCACCTCTGAGCAACTCATTAGATCAAGTCCCAGTAGTAATTATTGTGCTGTGTGATTTAAATTTGTGTGCCAAAAGAGTGAGGGGGAGGATTGGATGATGATCAAAATGAGTTAGGAGGCTAGTGGATATATACTAGATCAGCAGTTCTGTTGGATTTCTGTGCTGAAATCCAGCTGTGGGTATTCAATATCCAATACCCCAAAGTAATTGGAACCCTAGAATTTGCTTCTAACAGATAAGAAAGATAAAGTCTTTTAAAAGATGAATGATAAGCACTCTATAATATAACCACCCGACAAATATTTTTACAATGTTTAGCTGCAAGTTTCCAGTTCAAAGTCTGATATTTAGAAAAATAATGCTGTGTTATCCATTGCTCTGCATTATTTCAGGATTTTTTTAAATATTAAATTCCTACACATGTATGGGACACACTGCCAGCTTAAAAGCCAAGAGTAACACATAGTGGTCCTTCCAAACTGAGTACTTTGTTGTTTCCACACCAGTGGACAGAATCTTGCCAGACTGAGGATTTCTACTATTTGCATCTACAGTATACTCTGGGAACTGTTAGAGAAGGGCTGTCCTCATCCTCTTTCTCTCACACATAACATCTGAATTAAGTTATCTCTTATTTCGCTGAAAGGCATCCTCTCCTTCCTGGAATCTAGTCCACTACATTTCATCCCACACCCTTCCTTCCATCTGAACCATAACATGAGTTATTCAATTTTGTTCTATAAACTCAGCCATTGTGATTAATAAACTATGGATTAAGGCTTAGTTTGTTGTGTGAATCCACCCAAGAATGGTTTACCTAATAAAGAAAGATTAAGAAACTCACGGTTTAATATGATTTTTAACAGTATCACATACTTTAATGTGGCTATACGACTATATGCATAGAAAGACCTATCAACAATCATTAGTTCTGAATCTCATCTTTGGTCACTCTAGAACCCTATTGAACACTACCCCTTGAGAAAAGAGCATATCCTCTATGTTTTGCTCCTGGTCTCCTGAAAATATTAGACCGATTACTACAAATTGAGGTCTAGTAAACTATGTAATCCTTGAGAATTAAAAATAGCAATAGCAATAGCGCTTAGACTTATATATCGCTTTATAGTGCTTTACAGCCCTCTCTAAGCAGTTTACAGAGTCAGCATATTGCCCTCAACAATCTGGGTCCTCATTTTACCCACCTGGTGCGATTTGAATTGCCAAATTGCAGGCAGCCAATAGCCAGCAGAAGTGGCCTGCAGTACAGCACTCTTACCACTGCACCACTGAGGTTCAGTGCAGTAGTCTCCTGTCTCTAGCTTTCGATAAATAGATATGCACTGACTACAAAAGTTTGATCATGGAGTTTCATGGTTATATTTTCAAATGTGTCATTATTGCATTAGTTTCAGTTCTTGAATACTGCTTAGGTTATTATTGCCCATCATCCATTGCAATGCGTATTTTCCTTGTCACCTTATTAATAGCAGGTGATAATCTTGACATGCATTGAATTTTTATATAAATTTGTGTTTTGAATGAAAAATTTGAGCTTTCTGCTTTAAGGCATTAGCTTATTTAAAAGTTGTATTTTTCAAGACTATAAAGCAACTTCAGTACTATTTCATTCCATTTTGCTCCATTTTATTGCTTTTCTTTTTCATTTTATGTAATTTGTGAAACAATACATTTTGCCTCTTTTGTTCTAAAAGCATCTCAGAATTCCAACTGAGGACAGCAGCACATGCATTTAATGAATAATAGCATATTTTGATAACATGAATTCAGCGAGTTTCTTAAAAAGAAATTGCATTATCTTTTGCTTATCTTTATGCCAACACTAATCAAGTGACTCTCTCTTTTTATCCTTTAAAGACACAAAATATTGTTCAGTGATAGAATTTTGTAATGAAAAGGAAAATTTTTAAAAATATGGATATATGGAAAATAACTGCTTCACAGCAGGAACAAATATTTTTATGGATTCTAAATTCGCTCTAGGTTTTTTAGACTATGTAAATAAACAAAGTTGAATATGCAGCAGTAGAATTATGTCTAGTACAAAAAAAAGTGCTGAAACATTAGGCAGATTTATAATAGCATCTAACTTTGTGGTTAAACATCATCAACAACTTCTTAATGTATCTGTATGATTCTCTGAACCATTAAATGTGTCCTAATTCCAAATAATATTTCATTAGTTGATTTTCAGGCTTTTACTGTTTTTTCTAAAGCAACCTGATACCCAGTTAAAAAGGATCATGCTTTAATTTTGTTTAAAACCAACAGAAAATATCGCTTTCATTAACAAGATTCTTGAGGTTCAGTATGCCCATATTTTTGGGTGAAATGAAATTTTCAGAATTATCATACTGAAAACAACACGTGTTCCTTCAAGTCCTGCTTGCTGCCTCTTCGTGGCAGTGTGGGGTGTTCCTGGGAAGAATGAATTAAGAATGCGAGGAATATAGATCAACCTTATTTGCTGCAAGTAGCGTGGCCCAGGATGTAAAGGTCATCCCAGTTGCTCAACTAAAACAAGTAGGGCAGTGGTGGGATTCTACCGGTTCGCACCGATTCTAGCGAACAGGTAGCCCCTGTGAGCAGTTGGCCCCACCCACATGTCACTGCCCTTTCCTGTCCTATATTTCCCTGGATTTTAGCTCAGCTGATTCACGTGGCACAGTGGATTGCCGTGCATCAGCTGTTTTACTCACTAGCACTGACATAGAAGGTAAATTTTTCAGCTTAAAATGGGCAGTTAAAAAGCTTGCACATACCGAACCAGTTGTTAAACCGGTTGCATCCCACCAATGAAGTATGGAGGGGTGTGTGTGTGTGTGTGTGTGTGTACACACACACACATATATGTGGTAGCAATAATATAAGAATATGATGGAAATGGATTGTTCACTTAATGTCAGGTGCGAGCTTCAGACCCACATGATAGAGTTCAAACTAGCTACTTTATTGTTATCTGCCTATAGTACAGAAATCTCCCCAGACTGGTAACTTTTTGCCTAGAAAAGAACAGGTATGTTTTTAAGGCAACCAAGTGTGTCAAACTTAGCCTTCCTGAGAGTCCAGGGTGATTATTCACTTGAAACTTCCTCCCATCTAGGACAGTTGCTCTCCAACATTTTATTATCAATTTCAAAGTCATAATTTTGTACAGTGCAAGAGAAGGCAATGGTAAACCATACCAGAATTTTACTAAGAGAACAACAAGGATAATGTTAGGTGACCTTATGGATCAGATGGCATCAACTTGCTACTGATGAAGAGCTGAAAGTCCTTTAGAGTACTAATGGTGCTTATGATGTGGCTAGATTAAAGTTTTTGGGACATCTAGTTGTTGCCATGGAAAAGAAAATCTAAAGCTATAAAAAAAGCTTAACAGAGTGAAAGATAAAATGAATCAACTACACATTTACATTTTAGGTATTTGTGGACTGAAATGCACTGGAAAATGGAGAGTTTCATTCCGAAGATCACATTGTTGATTACTCACAAAAAGGAAAATTGAGAATTATTTTCACCTTCAGAAAATATATGACAAAGACAGTACTTCAGTATAACTGAACAATACGAAAAAGACTTTGTAGACAACCTTTAATGTGGCTATTGAAGTTTATATTCAAATCACTGATGCAGATGATATGCACAAGGATGAGTTTTATAATCAAATTAATAGAAAATGCAACCTTGTAGTAGATTAGAATATCAAGAGGAAAATATAATTGGACTGAATGGTCTAAGAAGTAAAAGGAAAGCGGGACAATGAATTAACATTTTTTTTTTGTCAATCAAATCTTTTCTTCATTGTCCGCAAAGTTTTTCAACAACCAAAATGATGATCACACACAAAACGATGCATCACCAGGTGGAGTACAAAAAGTCACATTAACTATAACATTGGTTACAATAAGGTTGAAGAACTCAGTTATATGAGCAAAAAGGTGGCTAGGAACTCATCATACACTGCTCGATCTAAAGAAAAGCGAAAGAACAAAGCCATCATTTCCCATGATATGGTCCTCAGCATATATAATATTCACTATTTTCAAATAAGAATATCAAATATTGCTTTGAAGTCCTGAATCTCATGGGTAAGGAACTGGAGGAACTGCCAAATGAAAGGATGGAGAAAGAAACTTGCCAAAGAGCAAGAAACAAAAGAAAGCAAATCAGATTCTTCCTTCTTTCTTGACAATGAAGTTAGATCAGTACTCTAGTCATTACCAAGTTGGAAGGCTATAAGAATTAATGGTCTATTTACCTAAGTTAGATAAGCAACTGAAGAAGAATCAGCATTCTTTCATTTCTTTTCTCATTTCTAGGGTTCTTGAACTCCGAACTTTTGTGAAGCTTTGATTTCAGATTTAATGTCTGTCTTCAAGCATGGGAGTTCGTCAGCAGGATAGGTTTGAAAAATATAATTTGACTCTATCCAATCGCCAGGCTTAATCACTTTATTGTGAAAATGAAATGACCAATCTCCATGTGGATTAAATTACAGTTCACTTGTGGCCATTTGGCAAAATTGGAGAGGATCTTTTTAGTACAAACTAGTACTTTTAAAAATCCTGTCAGATGAATAAACCAAGTCAACTATTTATTATCTATTAACAGAAGAAGGGTGGAATACAATGAATAATTTTAAAACCTAAAAAATACACAAAGTTTTAAAAAAACTTTAAAAACTAATATATAGTACTTTATTACAATAGGTCTGTGTAGTGTGTGTGCATGTGTGTATAGATGATAGATAGATAGATAGATAGATAGATAGATAGATAGATAGATAGATAGATAGATAGAGGGACTATAAATACAATATCTAAAAAAATAAAACACTATGAAAGGGGGTAAAGTATTAAATAAATATGAAAAAACAAGAGTTAATATATGGCTAACAGAATCTACTATAATACAAAATACTCTCAACTAGCAAGGTATTTATTAAGATATATATCAGATAAATGAAAGCATTGGAGCCTGCAAGCTGAGTGACAATTGTTCAGTTCAGGTCACCTTTTGGCCAAGAAGAATGTTTCAACTTTAATGTTTTCCTTTCCTTCTATAGATGGTTTGGACATTTGAAGATGCACAGCATGTAAGAGTCAATACTTGTATGCACCTCTCTGCCAATCGTTTGATCAAATTTCAAAAATGAACAGGAGAAAAAAAAAGGATACTGATCTACAGCTGTTCTCCAGACTAGACCTTCAATTAATTCTACAATTAGGCCTTTCATTATGCTAATTCTGTTTGGTTAAATGTATGCACTTTGGCAAGTTATGTCAATGGTTTCCCCAACCCCACTTGAGATCCATTTTTTTAACTCAATGGATATGGAAAGTATGCCAAGTTCAGTGTCTAAAAAGAGTGGCCTGGTGTTTGAAAGATCTTCATGAAAACCAAGCTCATTAACTGCAAAGAAACTCAACCGACTCGGCCATGCTTTAGATGTTGCACCTGTTCGTGTTGAATTTAATTTAATAGAAAAGATCCATCGATTTTGCCACTTTGTGTTCATATGGCTACTTTCTGTGAAACCAGCAGGCATTCTGAGCTTCACAGATGTTATTTACATGGGTTTTTTTTAGTTAAAATAGTTGTAGCTTCTCAAACATGGTTCAGAATTGCCATTTGGAAAACCAGTTTCTGCATTGAGCCAAAATAAGTTTCAGCATGGTTCAGAAACATGGCCAATAAATCCTAGTTACCATGTTTGCTAAATTTAAAATATGGCTATATAGATGCACATGTTTGCCATCTTTAAGTGGTTTATCCAGGAAAGTGAATTAAACCATATGCTTTTCACAATAATAGCAACATGGTCAGGGTCACAAAGTTATTAGTGGAAATGATTTTATTTATTTATCAGATTTAGAGACTGCCGACCGCTCTCATAGAGAGATTTTGGATGATGTACAAATAGACATAAAAACATACCACTAAACGTTTTATTACTTTTTAAAAAGGTAAATTAACCCATATATATTCTAAAAGGAAGAACAGAGAGAAAATGGAAGCTAGTTATAGACATGGCTAAATCTAGATTTAGCTGAGATGCCCTCAATATTCACTAATCCTACAACATCTGAAAACTGGTGACTTTTAAAGGGTTTAAGGAGCTATGTCCAAAAATTTTAGGGACTGGCCACTTTCCATCCCAGCACGTTTGCGCCCATTTTCAAACATTTTATTCATCCTTTAAACAGTGCCAATACAGCAACTGAATATAGTATGTACAGTATACAGTATTCATAGCTGGCATACAGTGCTTATAAAATGATAATAACAGTTACTTAACCCATATAAGTACCCAATTTATGCATTTCTAAAATATACCCTAGGTTGTTTTTCGGCCTGCAATTCAGTTTTATAATTTAATGTGTCTACAAATGAAAGGAGGGGCTGAAATTTGTTTCCCTGGGGTCAGAGTAGCTTTAGTTTGCCCTGTCAAAATGACATTGGTTATATCAATCACCATTGATTCAGGGAGGAATACATTATAGCTGTGGTCAGTGAATCAAGCGCTTCTCTTTAAAATCCATTCCCCCCACAGTTTATGTGGATTAGTTGTTGCTTTCTTTATCTGCTACTCCAGAGCTCAATGAAATCTGCCTGCAGTACTCAGCGAATAGCCAATCTGTACAGAAGTCAGAAAGTGCTGGCAGTAATCAGTATCACAGTGAAATTAAACCTGGTATGCATTGGTATTTATATTTTACAACAGCAATCAGACCACGAAGAAAAGATTATTTATCTTAGCTGTAGGAATGTTCAAGGAACAAACATAACAGAGATAAGGAACATTGTTTCTTCAGTTGCTTTAGACCAGGGATGTCAAATTCATATCGTCACGGTGGCGTCACGTGACATATTGGGAATTTCCCCCCCCTTCACTAAACGGGGCGTGGGCGTGACCAGCACATGATGCATCCGGCCCGTAGGCTGGGAGTTTGACAGACCTGCTTTAGACAAAGAGAATCTTCTGATGTTCATTCATTTTTTAAAACGATTGTTTGAAGTGCAAATTAGATAATTATTATTTTTTAAATGTTGTGCTTGATCTCTCAATAGGTCAAGATTCGCCATCCGCTTTCAGTGACTTTGATTCTAATAAGTATGGTTTCTTACATTTGGCATTCATGGTTTCTTACATTTGGCATCATATACAATTGTGTACTCAAAATGAATTCTCCCAGGAAACCTGCACAGATGAGGAGAGTCCTAATGAGGTTAAACCTCATGCCAAGTCATCTCTAACTGATCTCTCTCATTAGGAGAAACCCTTTCCTAATGATTCCTTCAAGCAGCTTCATAAATTTGGGGAAAATCCACCTCAGCTAAGCTTTCAGGTATGAATAGACGAACCTGTTTTAATGAGCTCCTTTCAATGGCATTTCATGTCTGATTATATCACAGGTTTTACCCTCCTCCTAAAGTTAACAAGTTGTCTGCTAATGTATCAGTGAGGGCTTTGTTTAGTTTCATTTAATTGGAATGCTTTCTGTATAATTGATCACCACACTCATTTATTCTTGGGTGGATTATCTAGTCTAAGATTTCCAAAAGCCAGTGGTGAGTACGTTTGGTCTGTATTCAGTTCTGTGACTAACAGAATTTTAAGAAAGATACATGAATGTTAGTATTCATAATTAATAATAATGAGAGTGACACATTTAACTGGAGAAAATGAGGAACCACCTAATAGATTATTTGAATGCAGTCATTTACCATTTGAAACGCAGAGTGACAGAACGTCAAACAGACCTGGGAACATGGAGGAGGAAGCAGACGGTTACAGAAACTAGTCCAAGGAAGGGGAATGGAAAACATGAGAAAAGGACTCAGGATAACTCCATCTTGCTTATATCATTATGATTTTTTATTGACTTCTCATCCTTCTTTTCACCCATCTCCAACTACTGTTTTTTTAAATATATTTTTATTGACTGTTTACTAATAAGATTTGATAGGCCCTAGCTTATTATTATGTTTCCTAGTATGATGTGATTGCTTATTTGTACCCTATGACTACTACTAAATGTTATACCTATGACTTTTGACGTATGTATCTTTTCTTTTTGAACACGGACAGCATATGCACCAAAACAAATTCCTTGTGTGTCCAATCACTCTTGGCCAATAAAGGATTCTATTCTATTCTATACATTACTTATTCTCTCCCTGTTCAACGATAACAGTAGACAGGGCATTCCCTAAGATTTTTATCCCTCATGGCAAACAATAGAAACTTTATAATACATAGCCAAAGCATATTAGCTGTATTAAAAGGAGATGCTGGAACACACAACTGACACACTCATTTTCTAGCTATCAATCTTTCAACAGGGATAAAAAAGGTGCTTCTATAATAGGAACAGCTAACCATATTCATCTTCTTCTGGAATCCCTACTACCATACATAAACTGTGATTCTAAGAATGTGACTTTGTCATGAAGGAGCTTAGGATCCTTTAAAAGGTTACTAGAGTATTAACAGACTTCCCATCAGCTGATACATTCAGTCTGATACTATTCTGAATATCTTTTAAATACACTCCACTTTTTATAAAAGCATGTCTTTCTTCATCTCACCAGCTGTCATGGAGATGGTGTAGCTAAAGCTTTTTGAGTGCTATCCAAGCAATCAAAAGACCCACTTCAGTGATAAAACCGAGGATAATCATCTGTTCCTGGTTCTAATGGTAGCAATTAAATAATTATCAAACTTATAAATCTTCAGGGAGTGCTGGAATATGCTGTTGCCTATCTGATTACAGTGCCATCTTGGCCACAAGTTACTCTAATTTGATGGGAATATTTTGTTGAGAACTGTGTCAGCTATAGAATGATCAGGTAGATCTGCCATTCAGTCTCTAATTATTTATTTATTGAATTTATATGCCACCCATCTACTTATGTACTCTGCTTATTGTGACTAGCTTGCTAATCAAATTGCCACAGAATTTTTTAACCTTTTTAAAAGTTACCGTTTTTGATTGGCTTCATGTGCTGCAGTGATCCTTGCTTGGATTGGCATAGCATGCTGAGCCACAACCAAAGAAGTCACATAATACTGTGTGAATACTTGATTTCTTTCAAATTACCTGGATAGAAACTCCTATATAACCCCCCCCCCCAAAAAAAG
>JAOYMU010000192.1:62776099-62787344 GCA_025802295.1 Psammodynastes pulverulentus
AGGTACTAATTTCTGATTTCCATATATCTTATTTTGTATCAACAAAAGTGTCAATATTCATATTCTATCTTTTGGTGGAAGAATACAGGAAATATTCTAAAAGAAGAGCAGATTTCTCAACAAGTTACAGTTCATTGCAGATTATCTTTATAAGGAAGGCAGAGTCAAAAGATAAGAGAGCTTGGAGAGGTGTGAGAAAAGAGGCAAGTAAAGTAAAAGGTGAGAAAGGAAAGGGAAATAAGACATTCAATATATTTATTTTACTAGTCTTATTTGGCATTCTTATTGCAAATGACTTTGATTGGGCTGCAGTTCTAATCATACTCCACACTCCCAAAAAGATTAAAACAGCATAAAATAGCAAAACAATAAATCTATTACATAATAAAGTATTCCTGTGCTGGGCAATCGTAAAACCCATTTAATGGCATACTCACAAATCATCTCCCTTTCAAAAAGCTGTTGAATGAAACAGCTTTTTGACTGCTTTCCCAAATTCCAAAAATGTTGGAGGAAGTTGAATCTCTGGAGGGATGCAGTTCTGAGAAGGTGGGCAGGGGGGAGTTGCAAAGATATTCACCTTCATAACCAGAAGTAGATTATAGATTGATTGATTTGATTTGATTTGATTTTAGCATTGCCCAACATTAAGCTGAGTCTGGAATAGAGCAATAGCAATAACACTTAGACTTATATACCACAGCCCTCTCTAAGCAGTTTACAGAGTCAGCATATTGCCCCCAACAATCTTGTCCTCATTTTACCAATCTCGGAAGGATAGAAAGCTGAGTCAATCTTGAGCTGCTCAGGATCGAACTCCTGGTTGTGGATGGAAGATGATATGAAAGAGGAGCAAATTTTACCGAATAGGTCTAAGATTTGGAAGTGGATTTAAAGTGACAGGGTACTGGAGTGGGTGGAAGAAGATGCTACATTGCATATGCAAATGAAACTGGCTGATATATTTTTTTTTAAATAAGAGAATGACCTGGATAACTTTCTTAGATTGGATTTACAAAAGAGACTTACTAAACTATGGAAGAATTTTATATTTTAAAAAAAGCATAAAGAAAAAAATAGAAGAAATTAGGTTGTAGATTAGAACATTAATTGAGGGGATAAGAATCAAAACTGTTAAAAGAAAGGAATATAAATTGGTTCATTTTATCGCAGTTAAAATAGATGTTATATTTGTTATTTCTGGCAACTGTTAATGTTTTTTTTTTGCTGACCAGAATTGAACAAAAAAAATAAGTTAAGATATGGGTAGAAAAGGTCATTTGTTGCATGTTAAATGAAGGGAACAAGTTACTAAAACTATTTATACTTATTGTTATAAAGGGAGAACTCATCTTTTTATAGTCTTTATATATCGTCATCTTCAGGCTGGTGCTTTCAGCTTCGTGCCTGTGCGAGTAAAGGCGCCAAGATACTTTCAATCCTACACTGGAAAAGACCCGAATACACCAATACTTGCCTATATATATCAGTATTGTTATGATTTGTTTTTCTTCTTTTCTATTTTTCTTCTTTTTTATGTTTGCATTAGTTCTTATTGTTTTACTTGTAAGGTTGATTATTATTACTAGAAACAAAAAAGTACCTTTATTATGTAAAGAACTGTGCATATTAATATCTTGGCCTGTTTGGAAACTAATCCTTTTGAGAGCATTTTTAATTTTGCCAGCTGGAGTCAGCATCCTTCCTAAGCTTTTCCCTAAAGCTGACAAAGTACAGAAAGAGTTAAATGTTTGCTTGTGTGTATGTGTGTGTGCGTGCGTGTGTGTGTGTGTGTGTTTGCGTGTGTATTTTCTTTCATGACTCCTGAGTTGTGCATCCTTTTCTTGTCCAAGGGAAGCAAGTCAATGTCCTTGGTCATTTACTGCCTCTTATCCTTTCTATAGCAGGGTGACTTGTTTCATTCTTACTGGGTTGTTTTTTTTAAAACAATGATGTGATACTTTATGCCAGGGATCTCCAACCTTGGCAACTTTAAGACTTGTGGACTTCAACTCCCAGAATTCCTCAGCCAGCTTTGCTGGGAATTGAAGTCCGCAAGTCTTAAAGTTGCTTAGGTTGGAGACCCCTGCTCTATGCCATCCTTACTGAATGTTGGTAATGAATATTCTGAGGTTAGAAAAGAGTGCTAGAGTGTGAGTTATAGAAAAATTCAAAAATAAAATAATAGTATGTAGGTAAATATGATAGAAATATATGTAAGTATTCTTTTGTTATTAGGTAGTGGAAGAAATGCCATGCTGAAAGTACATAGATATGTACTAGCAGTATTTCTTTGTTCAAGGACTGTTAGAAAGAGGCCCTGCTAACATTCCTTAATGCCAAGGAGACAGAGATAAGAAAAAGCCATGCTGGCAAAATATTATGGGCAATAATGGAGAGGTGTTGAAGAGGATGATGTATCTCCAAAGGCGCTTCCAGATTAGCTGTGATCAGTCACTGAATCCAATGTAGGAGGGGAAGGGAGGGACTTGGGACAAAATGCTAGAGGTGGCCTAGAGGTGGAGCTCTCGCCTCGCAATCAGGAAGTTGCGAGTTCAATCCTAGGTAGAGGCTAATGTTTGGAATAGGCTCTCCTGCTCGAGCTTGGGGGTCGGACTAGATGACTTCCAAGGTCCCTTCCAATTCTGTTATTCTATGAAAATGTAATGTTTTGTAATTTAAAGGTGTGGTTTTAATTTGAACCTGCTTATTGGGGTTTCAATCTAAGTCACCGGACTTTGCAAATGCCTCACTTTTTAAGCTTAAAAATAAAATCTCTCAGTTTTCAACGATCCAAGTTTTGTTGGCTGAAGTCATTTCCAACATTGTTGGTGCCTTCCCTTTTGAATGCAGTTTTCCCTTTGTTTATAAAATGTTAAACAAGGGCTAGCCTGTGGCAGTAGAAAGCTGCCTGGGATATCAAAATGCAGGGGATGGCTGGCTTGAAAAAGAAATCTATATGCTGTTTAAGGCGAGATTTATCAATGGGGCTTAGCAGCTCCTTCGTGGGGTGTTGTAACGAATATGAAATCTCTTCCCAAGCTTTGCCCTACGTAGGGCTAGCATTTGGACAGGATCTTTGTCTCCGCGATTTTACTTTTGTCATCCCTGCTGACAGAGCCTCTCCTGACCTCTTCCTGTTCAGCAAATCACCGAAGGGAAAACTTTTGCACAGTTATTTGGGAAAATGTGTCAGCTCCCCTTGCACATTTTGAAAGACAGAAAAAAAGGGGGGAGGAAGGGGGGAAATAGGGAGACGGGATAATGTACTTCCTTCAGCTAACAAGAGCACTGTGGAGGTATGATAATCTGTCCGAACAAAGCAGTGTTCCACAATTCTTCCCGCCCTCATGCTGAGGGCATGAGCCGATTCAGAAGGGGAAGAAACGAATCGCTATTAGGGCAGAAAATGAAAGGGGAAAAAAAGAAAACTCCATCCAAGTTATTTCTTGGTCGTTTCAAAACACGACTGCTCAATGTCTTCTGAATAGAGGCTGAATGACTCTAAATAGATAAAATGAGCTGGCTTGGCTCAGATACAAAAGGTTTAAGGTACCATAGTCCCGATTAAGATCTGCGTGAGTTTTAAATTACAGTAAATCGTCATTTGAAATTACCTCATTCCCATCTTAGAGTCATTGAGCATGAACGATGCTGAAAGTTTTCCATTCTGCCATACCAAATCAATGAGGTAATCCATTTAGCTAAGCTGCAAGGATTGAGACGGCTATCCATCACTCTCCTCTGCCTCGAAGGACAATTAGATACACCTTGGTTACATCCACTTTAGCTTTTGGAGTAAGTCGCATTATTTACATTATTTTTATTTTGCTTTCTTCCAGTTGTCACATTAAAAAGATAAAGGTAAAGGTTCCCCTTGCACATATGTGCTAATTGTTCCCGACTCTAGGGGGTGGTGGTCATCTCCGTTTCCAAAGCCGAAGAGCCAGCGCTATCTGAAGACGTCTCCATGGCCATGTGGCCGGCATGACTAAACGCCAAAGGCGCACAGAACACTGTTACCTTCCCACCAAAGGTGGTCCCTATTTTTCTACTTGCATTTTTTTAATGTGCTTTTGAACTACTGGGTTGGCAGAAGCTGGGACAAGTAACGGGAGCTCACCCCGTTACGCGGCACTAGGGATTCAAACTGCTAAACTGCTGGACTTCCCATCGAGAAACTCAGTGACTTAGCCATTGAGCCACCACGTCCCTCTGGTTCTCACATTACAGCTCCTTTAACTTTCTCAGATAGCTAATCCTCAGACTGGGGTTTGTTTTGTAAATCACACAGGCTTTCTTCTCTTTAGTTTGATTGAAAATCTTATCTTTACAGCTTATCTAACCTCAGAACATAGAAACAAGCAAAGGCAGCACGTTGGTAGCATTCAAACTTCAGCAGGGGGAATCGGAAGGAACAACCATCAAAGGAAATGCTTATCAACCATCAGGTTAAGGAAAGGTGAAACAAAGAAATGAAGCTACATTATGTATAGTTGCTGATGTCCCCCCTTATCTTCCATTAATGAGTCTCTTCATCTTTTAATCGGAAGTCTCTTGTGATGTTCTCAAATCTCTCCGAATCCTTTTTGGAAAACTGATTATGAAGCATTCTTGAATACATAAATAAATATGGATTGAAATAGCTTTCTAAGATTTGTCTTCAAGTTCTGGGTCATAGCTAGATTGACACTATATATCATTGTCAATTTATCCAAGATAACTGTGCCCTTTTTATCTCCATCCTGTTCATTTGTTTTTGTTTTTTAAAGGGGAGGAATAATTTTTCATATGTGGGTTGGAAATCTCTCAGTGTGTGTCTCTCTCTCTCTTTCTCCCGCTGTCCTAACAGGTTGTACAATGTCCAATACAGACACACTCCGACAAAATTACCATCCCTCCAACAAAATTGCTTACACAATCTCTTTTACCCAATCTCATCTTGCTGCTTAAGCATATTCTGAAAATGATCATGGATAGACATTAATTGGGGGGAAAACTGGACAGTCAGCTCATTCGTTTGCTTGCGTGGCATGCCCATTCGGTACGGGGTAGGATAGAAAGCCCATTAATTGCAGAAAGAAATATTTAAAAAAAAAATGCTAAGGGTCTTATTCTTTGGCACCGATGTTAAAATAATCCAGTATTGCAAAATAACTGCACATAAATGTGTCATGCGAGATGGCAGTACCTTTTTTACTTCTATGGATTAGCCATGCACAAGCTGGAAATTCATAAAGAGTTTCTTCTATATTAAACTACAAGCAGAACCATGTTCAGGTTTATGTGACTTCCCAGAGATTCTTATAAGATGAAAGTTAAGTTTTTGCATGATGAAGTCTCACCATGCTTCTGCTGAAAACAAAAAAAAAACCTGGGGGAAGGGGGAGCAGTTATTATTATTGTAAGTCATGCCCAACTCTTTGCAACCCCATGAATCTGTCCTCCACTATCTCCTACAGTCTCCCCAAATCCATGTCCATGTCCACTACATCTATGGCACTATCTAATCATCTCATCCTCTGCCTTCTTCTTTCCCTTTTGCCTTCCATCTTTCCCAACATCAGGGACTGTTCCAATGAGTCCTGTCTTCTCATTTGGTGGCCAAAGCATTTGAGCTTCAGTTTCAGTATCTGTCCTTCCAAACAGTCAGGGTTGATTTCCTTTAGGACTGATTGGTTCTCCTATCAGGCCAAGGGACAGGGAGCAGTAAGCAAAACATACTAAGGTCAGAGTTAAAACAAAACAAAACAAAAGTAAACTAAATTTAATTTGCCGCTAGAAAAATGTTTCCACAGAGAGTCCTAGATCTCAGTACTCAAATCTGACACGGATCTTTAAGTTGGTTGGTTAAGAACAAAACTATTTTTCAATTTGAAGAATATCTAAGAAGTTTGACAAGGTTCTCAGGAAAGGTTTATTCTAGCACCGGATTTGAAATGTGAGATTCTTAATTTCCTATTTATACAGTGTACTTAATTCAAGCCTGTTCACATTAGTGTCCACTTTCTCTAAATCTCCACATACAGAATTATACTTTGTGTCACACTCATATATTTTTCAGCTAAAAGGAAAAAAAAACTGGGGCAATTCTACCCATTTCTGTGGCCTTCAGTAACAAGTCTTTTCAAGCGGCTTCCATAGCATATTTTTTTCATGTTCATTCTCCATTCATTTTTGGGGGGACAGTAATCTACCAAATCCTTAAACCAGTCTTGCCCTGGTTTAGGGATTAACCATTTCCTGAAACACATATCCATGTGCCTATGCTTATCTTTCGGTGTCCTGCTGCAGCTGAGAAAGTCCAAAGATTATTTAAAATGTTCCACTTTACAAGTAGTATTTGCCCTAACGTACCACTTCAAGATGCTGTGTGTAGGCAGTATAGGCATGTGTATTTATTTACCTTATTAAACCAATTTATATTGTTGCCTATTTCACAATAAACAAGTCCAGGTGGTATGTGGTTGATGTGTTGCGTTGTGTGACATTGTGTTGATGTGTGTCAGGAAGATATTTGAAATTACATGCTCTGTGACAGCAAGCTCCTGGCTCAAATTGTTTTTTGCTGGTCTCCTTCAGTGTGACCTTGATTTGTGGGGGGGGTCCTTGGTGCTCTCCAAGCTTAGTTTTTCTTGAAGACATTTCACTGCTGTCATGGCTTCTGTCTTCAGCTTATTTAGTTAGTGGTGGATTAGTTTAAGCTCCCACGACAATCCATGCAGCCAAATTCAGCCATTTTCTAATTCCAGCTCTTCAGAATATTTATTCACAATTTGAATCCTGGTTGCACAAACGCAGAGCACCACTAGGTAGTGCCCCAAAGATACAAAAATACTAACTCTATACTACCATCTAGTGGTCATGTTGCAAATCATTTGAGCAGAAGGGGGGGGGGAAACCCTGCATTTTATGCTGTAGCATATTTCATATATGGTGCATCCTCGTTTGAGGAAGATTTCCTGCCTGGTCTAGAGGCAGGAAAGGGAACACAACAAAGCAGCTACATGGATATGCTCCAATATTGCAGATAAGACTTGTGCCTGCTGTATTTCTATTTTCTCTCTATTTTCTTTAATACCTTTACTTTTCTTCCATGTTATTTTTTTTTCTGTTCTTTACTCTACAAGTAGTTCTTAACTTATAACCGTTTAACAAAAAAGTTATCATAGGATTGAAAAAGGTGATTTATGACTTATCGTCCTACAATCATTACAGCATTCCCAAGTCAAATGATCAAAATCCAGTTATTTGGCAACCAGCATATGTTTACAATGGTTGCAACATTCTGGGTCATAATAGCAACAATTGTTATCTTCCCAGGGACTTCCAAGAAGAAAAGTCAGTGGGGGAAGCTAGATTTGCTTAATGACCATGGCAAAAAATAATGCAAAATTGGGCATGACTCACTTAACAACCACATTGCTTAGTGAGGGATGTTCCAGGAAACTGGGCAACTCCCAGTTTCCACACATCTTAAAATGGTTAAGATTGGGAAAGTTTACAGAAACAGAAGAAGGACAAAGCTTTCATGTTTAAGAGCTGTGGTGGCGCAGTGGTTAGAATGCAGTATTGCAGGCTAACTCACTGCTCACTGCCAGGGGTTCGATTCTGACCTGCTCAAGGTTGACTCAGCATTCCATATTTCCCAAGTCAGTAAAATGAGGACCCAGATTGTTGAAGGCAATATGTTGACACTGTAGACTGCTTAGCGAGGGCTGTAAAGCACTATGAAGCAATATATAAAACTAAGTGCTATTGCTATCGCTAAAGAGCTTATCAGCATACTTCTTGGATAGATGACTTCAGTGAATGCTGAAGGATCGCACACAAAAGCAGCCAGCTTAGGATGCCCTTGCCATCTGCAAGAACCTTCTGAGTTTGGGTGGCTCTTATAAAGGCAATCCTAAAACTGCCTTCTCAAGCCAATGGACTGGCCTGAAGTGGCCTGAAGCCACCCAAATTGCTGTATTAAGACTATGGAGGTCGGTAAAATGAAGACCCAGATTATTGGGGGCAATATGTTGACTCTGTAAACCACTTAGAGAGGGATATAAAGCACTGTGAAGCGGTATATAAGTCTAATATTTTTATTGCTTTTAAGTTCGGCTATTGACATTGCTTTTAAGTTCCAAACTTCTGATCCTCTTGTTTCTCTCTGGGAAAATGAAAACCTATTCTGAATTACTCATTCTGCCTTGTGATTTAATACTTCTGTTAGCAATTTTGTTGCAGAATTGCATCAGAAATTATAGAAGCGCAAATATGAAAGGAGACTTGTGTTTCAGTTGTGCTTATTTGTGTAGGAAATGTCAGGCAGGCTGATGTTAAATTGTGAGCTCAGCAAATTTACTCCATGCCCATTATCATTTTACATGTTCTATTTCCTTCTTCACTGGTCAAATCTTTGCAGCATTTGTCAGTTTCATCTCTAACACTTCGGTGCTCTTTTACTCTGATGTGATTTCTGCTAAGCATTTTCCCTGAAGCAAGTCCACAGGATTTAATTGTGCATGAGTATGTATCCTTAATTGTCACGCGAACCCTATGTCTGGGAAAAAAAACAGAGATTATGGTCAATGGTCAAGAGCTATGAATTACTAGAATTCAGACTAATATTTTTGTACAGATTTCTACAGCAGAGTAAATCAAAATAGTTTTCATTGTAAGGAAAAAAGTTGATGATCAAAGCTTTGGGTTGTCATAACTAAGTATAACTAAGTATAGTTATTGTATCTTAAGCACCCTACACAAGTTGTAGGATTATTTAACTCTTTCTGATGTATCCTAGACCAAGCAGATTGAGATGTTCTTTTTGAGCAGATATGTTCAGTTTGGTATGAAAATATTCTGAATTGCATTTAGTAGTAGTTCTACTAGTAGTTCCATTATTGCTTTAAAAATTATGCGGGGGAAATAAAGTTGTATAAGTGAATTTCTGCTTGGATGATTGGATTGTCACTTGTTCAATGGAATTTTTATGCATATTACAGGAATTTTGCCCTTTTGATCCACCAAGTTTGCTCCAAATAGCACTCCAGAAAGAGAAGTTGTTATCCAACTTCTACTGTAAGTAATTCCACTGGAAGAAACATAACACAGAATTACACCCGTTTCATTATTAATTTCATATTTATTTGGGTTTTTTCTTTCTGTCTGTTTGGTGAAGAAATTGAACCCTGAGTATTTTTTCAAAGTATAACTTTTAAAAAACATTTTAGTCAGTTTTATACAAGGGTATATGATGCAAAAGTTTATGTTGACACCTTTTACATGAGGACTGAATTAATATTAATTCATATTTAATTAATCTTAATTAAATATATTTGTGTAAAACCTATTAAATCTCATGACATGGGGATGATTTTGGTCACCCTAAGGGGGAAAACAAAACAGAGATAAGCTATCTCTTCTTATTGTCCTTGATAACCTTTTGGTAACTCAGAAACTTTTGATACTATTGGTACTCAGAGGCTTTGGATACCATTCACCATTGTGTCATCCTGGATTATTTTAGGGAACTTGGAACTGAGCTTGGAACTTATCAGATAACTCATTAAAGATCATTCCGTATTGGTGGTGGTGATGTTATCCATTCAGTCAAGTCCGACTCTGATTCTCTGATTTAAACATTTTTTAAAAAAGTATTAATATTGGGATCCATATCTTTCAATCTTGCACTGTTTCTTTGACTTTTCTTATGGTCTGGCTGGTGTCAGCTTTGATGGTATCCTGCCACCGTGGTTTTTTTGATGGCTTGGTTTCCTTTAACGCTAACTCTTCCCAGCATAATTGCTTTCTCTGGTGAATTCCCCTGCGAGACATGGCCGATGTAAGTGAGGCATACTTTGTGATTTTGCCTTCTAGTGGCATGTCTGGTGTTATGCACTCCAGCGGTCAAGGACAATTCTTGAGCTATTTCAAGATCCTTTAACCTCACTAGAAAACACTGATTCCCAAGATGAGTCGTATTATGTATATGATCAGGATGAAACCGGTTTGGTCCTGTGGTTAAGGCACCAGGCTAAAAAGCAGGTGATTGTGAGTTCAAGTCCCATCTTAGCCACAATAGCCAGTTGGGTGACCTTGGGCCGGTCACTTTCTCATACAACCCATCTCACAGGGTTCTTGTGGGAAACCTAAGAAGAGGAAGGTGTATGATATATTTGCTGCTTTGAATATTTTTAAGTGAAAACTGAAAAAATCGCTAATTCATTGTGAGAACAGCTAAAGAAGCTCTCCTTTGAATGTCCTAGTTGTTTAGGGGGGAAAAAAACTCCAGATACTTAATTTATTATATCAAGCTATATAATTTTATATGTATTACTCCTGGTTATATATATTTTTTGCAGCCAGATTCAAAGACTCTCCTAAATCAGAGCCCCTTTTCCTTCCCTGTTTTGATGCCAATTGTTAGATAAATCAAAAGTTTAGTCCTTTTTGTGCTTTCTTTCTGTTTCTGAAGGCAAGCAGGGAGGGAGAGAGGAGAGCCAACAACCTATTAACATCGGGAGCCTTGGGGGCCAAACATATCTGCTTGTCGGACTGCCCTTTGCCTCCAGTAGTTATTTCTTTGTACGGTCCATTTTCTGACATTGAGAGCCCATGAATAAAAACTTACACTGTCAAAGCTGAGCTTCCCCATACAGCTAGCAGGCAGCTGGCAGTCGGATGCTTTGTAAATAGAAGGACAATCTTCTCATTCTGATTGTGCAGAGACTGCTGGCCAAAAGAAAGGCAGGTCAGCGGAGAGAAGCATTGCCCTTCAGCCTAGCAAGCCACAGCTAAGCAATTCTTCTGAATGCAGCCTTCTTGTGTTTTGCATTATCCTTCCCGGTAGGGGGCTTTCTTGCTGAGAAAGAGGGGGGGATATCTTCAAGGGATTAGAAAAAGAGAAAGGAAGGGAAGGAGATACCCATTTGAACTACAAAGCAAACTGAACCAGCGAACGTTCTTTTGGAAAAGGGCAAGATTTTTTTCTCTCTCTCTCCATCCACTCTTTTTGAGAGTCTGCGCGCTTCTTAAAAAAAATTTCGCCTCATTATTTTTAAAAGGGTTAAATGAGATCAAAACACCAAACCAATTAACAAGCAAATATTGCAGAGATCCAGGCACTGTCTTTGTTGGATATACGTATGTAGGTTTTGGCATATTCGGGTCTTGTCCCATGTAAACTTGAGGGTGTCTTGGCGATGTTTCGACGAGGTCTCACTCGTCATCTTCAGGCTGGAGCTTCCGGCTTCGT
>JAOYMU010000192.1:63003034-63022133 GCA_025802295.1 Psammodynastes pulverulentus
AATAGAAGAATTCAAAAAAGTGGCGGTAAAATAAAGGGTGGCGTTCAAATAGAGGGTGGCGCTCTATTTTTCAACCCGTCGAGGTGGCGCTCAAATAGAGGTGGCGCTCAAATAGAGGTGGCGTTCAAATAGAGGTGGTGTTCAAATAGAGGTTTTACGGTAACTTCCTTTCATTTTCAACCCACTTCCTTTATGCAAAAATGCCCTGTCTGTAGTGATTGAATAGAATAACTCTATTGTCGCTTTGAATGTACACTGATTGGCCTGCCTTTGATGGCTAGCTACTTTTTATTCATCACTTGTAATAGAACTTAATAGAACTTAAGCATGTGCCAAGTAAGCATGCGCCAACCATACCTGATGTTGGTCTGATCTGATCAAGTAGGGCTTGGACATCTTCGATAACTCAGCCTTTAATCCTTCTGATATTTGTTTCTTCAATCAATATAATTTCTGTCATAAATATTTAGTTCCAAACTTCTCTGTATTTTCCATTTTTTTTTCCATTGCCTTGCCATCAGTTCCCTTAATGTATTTTGTAAGATTTCTATCAAGATTCCCCTTAAAATACAATTAGGTTTGCACAAGGCATTGAAACACATAGGGGCCAACTCTACTTAAGCCATATATATATTTTAGAGACTCAGTAACATCATACCACATTAACCCCAAAATTGGGTTAATTGAATAAACTGTAGTTCAGTTATGCAATAATATGTTAATTGAACACAACATATTAGAATATGCTTCTTCTTTGCATCTTATTTTCATGTTGGACATTTAATTGAACGTATGGAAAAATGAGAGATGGGTTGTAAAAGAAAGATAAAGTGTTATATAAAATGATATTTTGATGTAAAGCTAAAAGAGTTTGAGATAAACACCTTCTTATAATTTTATTTTTTTAAAAAGAAATAAGAAAGTGCCGATAAAAAAAGTATCTATTGTAGTTGGACATAGAAGAACTTCAGATTTCCTATAAGGTCACACCCTGGTGGATTATATTCTTTCATTAGAGAACAAGATTCTCTACAATATATCAACAGGTTGATAATGTTACTAACCTGTTTACCTCTATTATCTGCATAGATTTGGCAGTGGAGCCCAAATGTGCAAATGGTCCTTTAATTTCAACACACTTATATAAAGGACATTCCTCTTTTAATTATTTGGTCATGTCTGCTTTCCCAGAAGAATAGTTTGATTGAATTCTGGATTGTAATTTAAATGAGAAGAATTTTGCTGAGAATAACCATTCACTAAATAATAAAAAAAGAACAAGAATGAGCCAAATGATAATAGGAGCTGATTGCTTTACTTATTAATTAATATAAAATAAAAGTAATACGGTGAACTGCTATTGTGAATCCCATGTAGATGTTCAGGTGTGGGTGTTTGTACATTGCATACCGATAAGTTGAGTGTTGGGAGTTAGGGAAACAGAAAAATGAAAACAGCTTCTGTAATGAACATCAGTGACACTAAAATTATTACCGGTACATGCACATAAGGTTTTCATGACACACAGGATATCTGATGCAAATATATGGTTGTGATGGCAAACCTATGGCACGCATGCCACAGGTAGCATGCAGAGCCTCTCTGCGGGCACATGAGCCGTCACCCAGCTTACCAGCACTGCACATCCTGCTGGCCAGCAGATTTTCAGTCAGTTTCTGGATTTCCATGAGGCCCATTTTTTGCCCTCCCCATTTTACTGACCTTGGAAGGATGGAAGGATGAGTCAACCTTGAGCTTGTCAGGATCCAACTACAGAAGTACTGGCAGTCAGCTGTCAGCCTGCAATACTGCATCTAACCACTGCACCATCACGGCTCTTATTTATTTATTTATTTATTTGTTTGTTTCTCACCTTTATTATTTTTCAAATAACTCAAAGTATTGAACCTACCCAATATGCCTTCCTCCTTCTATTTTCTCAGTAACAATAACCAGGTGAGGTGGGTTGGGCATGAGCAGGGCTTTTTTTGAGGCGGAACTAGGCGGAACACCATTCCAGAACCTTTTCGGAGTCCGGATCACGTGTTCCGTCTCCACCAATCGCGCGCTATTACTTCCGGGGTTTTTAGCCCCATGGGGCGGGCGCGTTCCAGCACCTTTCGGTGCCGAAAAAAAGGCCTGGGCATGAGAAAGAGTGACCCTGACCCAGGGTCACCCAGCTGGCTATCATGGCTAAGGTGGGATTAGAACTCTCGGACTCCTGTTTTCTAGCCTTAACCACTAGACCAAACTGACCAAAGGTATTTATTTGCATTCTTTTAATTCTTCTTACGATATATACTGCCCAGAGTCACTGGTTGAGATGGGCAGCTATAGCAATAAAATGAATAAACAAAATAAAATAAACATATACTATATGCAACAATTTCCTCTCCCTCTCTCTCTCTCTCTCTCCCTCTCTCTCTCTCTCTCTCTCCCCCACCCCCTCTCTATTTTCCTCTTCTATCAACACCAGGGGTGAAAATAGAGATAGAGATAACAGCCTTTCTCCACTACTGAGTTAAAGTATTCCCTTCGGTATTCCCCTGAAATATTCTACTCTTAAGTCAACAGATTTCTACACCAATATGTTTTCTTTCCCATTGCCATCCCTATTCTGACACTGTTGACTCTGTTGCCGTTCACTGTCAATCATATAGCTTCATTTCGTAGGAATGGGGGCTGAAACCTAAAAGATTTCATATGCTGTGATGTTAGTCTTGGATAATGTCAGAATAAGGAGGAAAACATTAATGCTAATGTAGGTAAGGACAATTTAAGCACATGGAAAGGGAATAAGATAATGCCGATGTTAGGGTACATAGCAAAAAAGCATATTCTGTATTTTGGCTAGGTGCAAATAAGTAAAATCCTATAGGGGGGGGCAACTTGGATTTAACAAGCATGGCAAAGATTTGAGAAACAGGAAGATGGATGACTGGAATGGGTTCAAAGTGATAGACTTCTGAAGAATAGTTCTCAATTTATTTGCATTTTCAAACTTTAATTGCACCAACTTGAATATTCACTTAAACGGAATCTAATTGAAATAGCAGAGAAATAAGAGAGATGTTGCAAGACTCATAAGGCCATTGATGTTCAAAGGTATTCTCTGTTGTCCATCAGAGGCACCACTGTGTGGCTTGCGTCTTCTTCCATAACCTGAAATAAGAAGATCAATGTTCAACATCAGCCTGGCCAAAGACACAAAATGCTGCTTGAGGTGTGTGTGAGGTTTTTGTTTTTTTTAAATGTTTGACTCTGCTGTGATAGCAGCAGGAAAGCAATGCCCTTTTCCAATGTACTGTGAATTCAATAATTAGTTAGCACTCATCCAGACCAAAGGAAATGCGTGGCATTCTCACAGTCCCAAAGGAACAAGCTGTTAGCAGAGGCTAAGGGTGTTTTATGATTCCAATAAGTAAAGTCCATTGACTGTGATTTTATTATAGTTCATAAGGAAAGAAATTGAGTGTCTTCCCATTCGCAATCCTCTATAGCCGCCAGCACTTAATATCTTTCTTATTTTTCTGGAACTATTCAAACTGAGAGGCATATGAGGTTCCTAGCTAATGGTTGCCTTTTTCTCGTAAGGTTAAACAAAAAAAGCAAGCAAATAAATGGCAACAGATTAGTTCTCTTACCACGTTTCACCTACAAAGTGGCAATGTTCTACTTACCCTTCATGATCTTTTTAATGCACGGTTTCAGGGAATAATATAGCGGGACTTGTAAATCTTACATGATTTACAGCACTTAGACGGGATGTAATATTGTATGGTGATTCTTTAAAGATTTTTTATTCATATTTGGTCCACAGTAGGTGATGAGAGGTTAGAGCACACTCTCAAGTCACCCAAATCTCTGGATATTGCTTTTCTGCTTTACCATCTGTGCCCTGTTAAATATTTCTGATTTTTGCCAAGTTTGGCCCAATTTATATGTTAAATTTGTTGTCGAAAATAGGTTCCAAATGCTTGGCAGGGAATGACAGAGGGAGAAGACCATGAAAACAAACCAATTTTACGCATTAGTTATTCATGCTGGAAAAAGAAATGCAGTTTCTTTGTTTCACATCTGCTCAGAGTTGCCTTGAACCGCGAGGTGGGCAGCAAATAAATTTGACGATGATAAGAAGAAATAGAACAACTGCGGCAAAAGAAAGCAAAGGTACTTCCAATGGAAATAGGAACCTTGAGTGCAATGCCAAAAGAATCGGAGGACCATTTAAAAACCACTGGAATTGACAAAGTTACCATCAGTCAATTGCAAAGTCAGATTTATTTGGAACAGCCTACATCCCACAACAATACCTTTAACACCATCAAACACCCACATCACATCCCAGGTCCTTGGGAAGGACTCAACAGGTTGACCAAAGTGCCAAATCCATTCTAAACACCTGGCTGCTCAATGAAACGTCGTCATCATCATCATCATCATCATCACAGCGAAGGTTCAACTTTCTGGATCTCACTGAGGCACGTAAAAGATAACATCTTTTTTGAGACAGATAATATGCAGCTGATTCGATGTGTAAGAAAGAGAGATCAGTTCTTCAGATCAGTTCGTATATAGTTTGTTTACTATAATTTGTAGATGAGCCATGGTGGCGCAGTGGTTAAAGTGCAATATTGGAGGCTAATTCTGCTGACTGCTGGGAGTTCGATTCTCACTGGCTCAAGATTGACTCAGCCTTCCATCCTTTCGAGGACAGTAAAATAAGGACCCAGATTATTGGGGGCACTATGCTGACTCTGTAAGCCACTTAGAATGGGCTGTAAAAGCACTATGAAGCAGTATAGAAGTGCTATTGCTATAACCAAGAAATATTTAAAGTGTAACTTAATAGATTCAGTATGGTACCATCTTCCTGCCTAGACTTAAATAATAGTATCTTATCTGAATATCGTATGAAATATGCCTTCAATTTTCTACTTATTAAACTGTTTTCAAATAATTCGGGTAACTGAAAACTTAGGGTATTGTCATATTAAGCATCATGTATTACATTTGGTTCCTTTACCAAGATAGATCAAGTACAGTACAGACTTTTCAAATGTTATGATGAGGCTAATAAAAGTAAAAAATATGCTCAAGGTGCACATATTCTGGAAGATTGGACCTAAAAACCTACATATCAGTGAATATATTTCTCTGTTTCATGAAATGTATGCCATGAGTTGAACCTCGCTCTAAGTGCTGGAGTTCGCAGGGGCTCGGGAGAACCTCTAGCTAAGATTCTGTGCAGTTTAGGGAACCCCCAAATCCCACTCCTGGCTGGCCCCGCCCACCCTGCCCCGCCCCTTCCAGGAGTCCCCATGAGGCCCATTTTGGATGCAGGTAAGTGCAGAGTGTGCACGGAGGCTCAGGGAGGGAGAAAAACAGGCCGACTGGAAGTTCAGGAAAGCTGGAAATGGGCCCGTTTCTGGCCTCCAGAGGACCTCCGGAGCCTGAGGAGGCTGTTTTCACCCTCCTGGAGGCTCTAGGAAAACCTCTAGAGCCCAGGGAGGGCAAAAACACCCCCCCCCAGGGTGCAGAAGGTTGACTAGGCCATGCCCATCATTGCTACCCAGCAACCTGGCAGAGAACTCCTTGCTAAAATTTTTGAAGCCCACCCCTGTGGGTCTGTGTGAATTTATATAAATTTTCATGGGAAAAAATGGCAGACAGGCAGCAAAATAAAACATAGGTTGGAGATGAAAGAATGTTTATAAGGAACAAAATTTTTACAGATTTATTCATCCCTAAGTAGGATTCAGACTATTGAGGTACTGGGATATTAAGGCCTTTTGTACTTAAGGAAGGTGTGAATACATACAAGGATAGAGACTTTATAGCAGCAATCCCCACTTTGGGCATTTTTTTTCCTGCCTCTTCCTTTCCAAAGAAACAATACAAATCCTAGGTGCCTACAGACTAACATTTAACAGTAGATGCACCCAAATTCATGGTTGAAATAAGAGCCAAAGGATATGCATTCAGCTTGATAATGTACACTACAAGTTAATTTCAGTATGGAACATGATTCTGCATGTATGCAATATACAATAATCTTACACGCCGTAATAAAAATGATAGGTAACCCACAAACAGGGTTTTACAAATGGATTTTGGAACATCAGGTTTTCTAAAAACAAAAACAAGACTGGACTTATGTAAATCTGTTCTTTCTTAACCACAAGAAAATTGTAATGGCTGTCTTCAAATGACTGAAAATCAAGTTTTACTAATATCAGTACATATGCAAAGAGCTGAGACTAATTAATTTCTAGGGGAGAGTGGAGCAAATGCTTAGATTTCTGTAACGTAACACAAATTTAACAATATAAATAGCTACTACTGAGCATCACTATATGATTTGCCAAATTTCCTACTTTGTGGTGTAGTGAGTTTCCTAGCTCCCTTGTCATGTTACCAGCTGCTGATGGCGAGATCATAATTTCACAGTGTGATTGCATTATATTCTGACCTCATAGAAAGACAATCTAGGGAGGCCATTTTTATAACATTTGATATTGAATACACCACACATATATAAGCCCATTCACTTTAATTATACAGGTAGCCCTGTACAACAATTCATTCAGTGACTATTCAAAGTTACAACACTGAAAAAAGTGACTTGTGGCCGTTTTTCACACTTATGACCATGGGAGCATCGCTGTGGTCATGTGATCAAAATTGGGCGCTTGGCAATTGACTCATATTTATGACGGTTGCAGTGTCCTGGGGTCATGCGATCACTTTTTGCAACCTTCTGACAAGCAAAGTCAATGGGGAACCCAGATTCACTCAAAAACCAAATTGCTAACTTACATCTGCAGTGGTTCACTTAAGAATTTTGGCAAGAAAGGTTATAAAATGGGGGGGGATTTACTTAACGACTGTCTCACTTAGCAACAGAAATGGACTCAATTGTGATCATAAGTTGAGGACTAGCTGATTTTGCACTGATTGATCCTTGAAATGAGCTAGTTTTAGTAATTATAAGTATAAATATCTTTTTGGGGCAGGGGGAGTGGATCTATGATTCCTCTGTTCAAATCCTTACCAAAAGCTTTTCTCTCCTCCTGTTTTTATATACAGAATAATGTGAAACCATAGCTGCCAGTTCTTTAGCGGACATTGGCCTTCAGACAAATTCACTTCTTGCCAAGCACATAGGAAGCTGAAATGTATTGGCATAGTATATCAGCAGGTTGGCCTTTTGTAGTTGACAGGGGGAAAATTTGTCAATGGGCAGATTTTCTAGGTGCCATCCAAGAATGTTTGGTATGACACCCCTTATTAACATTATGATTGGTTGCACAGTCAGCCTGATGTTTAGACTGGATTTGGCATTTTTATCCGCCTATCAAGTCTTTCCCAAACACCTAGGATAGGCAGACTTGTCATTCGATGAGATTTAAGTTATCGTGGCGTGTTTTCCCGAAAATAGGACCGGGTCTTATATTAATTTTTGCTCCAAAAGATGCATTGGGGCTTATTTTCCGGTTAGGTCTAATTTTGGGAAAATACAGTACTAAATGTGTCCGTCTGGCTGATAGTCCTAACTGGGTTTAGTTTTTGGGGTGGGGCTTATATTACAAGCACCCTAAAAAATCATGCTAGGTCTTATTTTCTGGTTAGGTCTTATTTTCAGGGAAATGGCAGGGTGTCTAAGCTATTCTGACTAAATTTCTGCAATTGTTCAATGATTTTATCAGTGCTGACAAGTGTTCAAATTGTGCTCTGGTTGCTTTGGGACTGCACTCAAGGCACCTATTACTATTGGTACCATCTTTGCTTTCTTTAGCTACAGTCATTTAACTTCTATTTGCAGGTTTTTATATTTTATGGTTTTCTCCAGATCTTTCTCTTCTTTTTTACTGCCTCCAGGTTCTGCCACGTCCACTATCCAGACTTTTTTTTGTCTTTTTTATCAACACTTGACATGACTGGGATGTTGGGCAGCAGACACTTGCCTAAACTCTGAGAAGAGTTTAGCTTCTTCATTTTCTATAATTTTGCCAATTTTATGGTCCCACCAGTTCCTGCTTGCAGGAAAATGGCATTTCTTGTAGATCTTCCAATGCACTGCTATTGCTTCTTTATTATGCTGATGTTTGTAGTTAGTTTGTGCAATCTTCTCGCGGTCCACTCTTTCATCAGCTTCTTTGCAATGATGACATTTGCTTTTTGCTGCTGTTTTCTTAATTCTGGCTTAATTCCCTCCAGTCTGCGGAAAAGTCTTTCTCCACAGAACTGGTCCCTGGTGTCCAAAAGGTTGGGGACCACTGAAATAAGACTTCACGGTATACTAGCTTTGGTGCATCTTCTTCACTGCCCTTCAGATATACTTCCAATGCCTTTTTTCTTGTCTTGTGTATTTGCAACATTCCACGCTAACCTACTGTATGCTTTTTGATAAGTACAGCCTATCAGCACTGCTGCATGGATGAGGGCTATGATTCAATGTCATTATTTCTCTGGTTTGCCTATCCAGACTGCTTGATTCCAGTCCACTATTCCAGCTGTGTATCCAATGACTGGAATTGCCACATGTTAATTGCCTTGATGATATTTCCTCTGCTGAGTTTGGATATATGTTTCAATTTAACAGTATGGCCTTTTGTAATTGACAGATGGAATTTTTTGTTATTTTTAGGAATAGACAGACTGTAAGTTGGGTTCCAACTTACAAACAAGTCCAAGTTAAATAGAGAATTAGGAACCATGGAGCTCGTTCTTAACCCAGGGACTGCCTGTACTTTATTGGGCTGGGTGTATTTTTAATTTAACTTGACCCTGAATTCAGATCATATGAGCAACTTTATTACAGCCCACAGACCCTAACAACACAAAAATACGATGTGACATGCATATAAAAAGATCTATGATTGTAGTTAGTTTATTTTGATATTGAAGAACTCACACTGCAGTCTGGAATTGCAAACTTCCCAAATGCAATAGTTATTTTAGGATTTTTATCTGTCAAAGGAAGTTATACAGAGAGTTCTTCTGCCTGTCCAGGCAATGGGCTAAAAAGAGGGATTGGTATCGCATTAAAAATATTTCAGTAAAATTTCAATAAAGCAAAGCACAAGCGCATCATTCAATGCTCCCATCTTCCCAAGGACAAAGCTTTTTAGCATGATGGATTCCTAGAATTGACCTTTCAACACTGCTGACGGCAAAGTATCGAACAAGTATAATACACAAACTCTGTGAAATGTGTTGGTTATAAGTTGGTTATACACCTACAAAAATGCTGGTTTAAGGTAATATTTTCTATGATCCAGTTATGATTAGGGTGACCCTTCTCTGCTGCACTGTTTATGATTTTATATGAAGAATCCATTGTCTGAGAACTATCATTGCCTGTGCTTCTCTCAAAGACTTCAGCATTCCACTTGAAAATCCCAGTTTTGGTCATTTAATTCCATGTGGTGTTTCCAGGAAGAAGAGTATGATTATGTCTGAATGAGATGGACATGAAAATGAAATTTTTGCTACTGGTTCAGCTGAACCGGGCCGAACCAGTAGCATACCACCGCTGCTTTTAGCCAATATTAAGCACACATGTTATGCTCTTATTCTTGGTTCATGAGCCCCGCCATTGGAATTAGCTATTGGCCTCAAAAAGAACTATTAGGGCAAGTCTTCCAAGCGGAAGTCC
Organism: Psammodynastes pulverulentus; assembly: GCA_025802295.1. NCBI lineage: Eukaryota > Metazoa > Chordata > Lepidosauria > Squamata > Psammodynastidae > Psammodynastes > Psammodynastes pulverulentus. Next base: position 63,012,696 of record JAOYMU010000192.1, read on the forward strand.
AGAACTCAGCTCTAGAATGAGTAAGAGGACTCGCCAGGATGGGTTACCATATTTTGAAGAAAGTGAAAATACCATGCAATTCTTGGTGCTCTCTGAGCTTTGTTGTTTGCTTACAGACATTTTATTACCAGTCTAGGTAACATCTTCAATGCTAGAAGGGAATAGGATTTGCTCTCTGTTGATATGCAGTAACTTGTCCTGCCATTGTTGGTGGGGCTGTTGTTTTCTCCTTGATTAGGCTGTTGTTCATTGCTTGATTGTTTGTCTAAGTTGGGAGTTCCTTGATTGGGGTATTATTCACTGCTTAATTGTTTGTCTATGTTAATCTTGGTCCTATAAGTGAAATAATACACATGATCACCAAGGAAACGAACCCTTCCCATTGTAATGTTGAGTTGGCTCTGCAAAATTATCTAACATAACCATTTGTTTCCTCAGAGTACAGAAGAATAACTTTTTTCTGGGTCTCTTAAAAACTTGGGATGCAAACTTGTTCTAATGCTCTAACTTTATTGTCCCGTTGATCACTTCCACTGACCCAATTTGACACTGAAATGGAAAGCGTAACCGTTATGGGAGAAAATGTCTATTAAGAAAGAAGACAAAGAACTGAGAAGCTTATAACCGTATTTTGAAGCATTTCTTGAAAAAGGGGACAATAGAAAGATCATTTTTCCAGTCTCCAGCACTTAAGGAAATAGCTGCCATTGAATATTCACACATCTTCAGTGTTCTTTGAAAAGAAAAAAAGCAATGCCTGGCTTTTTGGGATTGATTTCCATAGCATAAGAACTTATTTTTTTTTCTCTTAGGTTCAGGTGAGGATCATTTTTACTGAGATTGCCAACTCACGCTTTGTCTAAAAATCAAGTTCCATTCTTTTTGCCTTATTCTTAACCATAAAGAGCCCAGCTTTTAGATTTAGCTGGATGCTTTTCATAACACACAAAAGACAATAAAATTCCAACAAACGACTGCACAATTCTACGTTTTTCTTCCCTCGATGATAACAAAATCTTTGTTGTTGTTGTTGTTGGTAGGTTGTTCAGGTATCAGCTAGAATATATAAGGCGAGTAGTAATGGAATAGCATTTCAGTTCAATCCCAGTTCTGGCTTTAAAGAATGAGTTTGTGGCATTGTGTATAAACTGTTGACATGAATACTGGTAATCCTCAAGTTACAACAGTTCATTTAATGGCCATTTGAAGTTACATCACTGAAAAAGTGACTTATGACCAGAGGTGGGCTTCAGCTAGTTTGCGCCAATTCAGGCAAACCAGATGTTAATTTTACGTCCGGTTTGGTGAATCAGCAGTTCCGGATGTCCAGCTGGTCCCGCCCCTCCCAGGAGTCCCTACATGGGCCATTTTGGATTCCAGGTAAGTGCAGGGGATGCATGGAGCCCATAGAGGGCGAAAACGGCCCTATTTCCAGGCTCCAGAGAGCCTCCAGAGCCCAGGGAGGTGGGAAATGGGCCATCCCAGGATGGAGGCTGACTAGGCTATGCCCACCATGGCCACGCCCACCCAGCAACCAGGCAGAAAACCTGTTGTTCAATTATTTGAAGTCCACCACTGCTTATGACCATTTTTCACACTTACAACCATTACAGCATCCCTGTGATCAGGCGATCAAAATTCAGATGCTTGGCAACTGACTCATATTTGTGATTGTTGAAATGTCCCCGGCTTACGTGATCCCCTTTCGTGACCTTCTGACAAGAAAAGTCAATGGGGAAGCCAGATTCACTTAACCACCATGCTAATAATCTAACAAGGGCAATGATTCACTTAATAACAGTAGCAAGAAAGGTCGCAAAATGGGACAAAACTCACTTAACACATGTCTTGCTTAGCAATGGAAATGTAGGGCTCAATTGTGTAGGTACTAGAGGCATTTTCAGTCTGTGTTAGTATTACTTTAAGTCAGTTAGTAAATACCTCAAATTAGTGAATGAGGGGATAAACCTCTACCATGCTCTACTGGCACAATCGTTTAAAATTTTCTCTGGCATTGTATTCCACAAGAAAAATTACCATAATAGGATGGTGACTGAGAAAGCTCTTGATAGAAATATTACATGTAAGACTTCTCATTTTAATTATTTCCGGGTTTTTTTTCAAGGAGGGAGAAGCTGAAAGACTTATTCCCTTCGTGCCCTAGCAGTCTTGCTAGGCTTTTAAAATATATAATAATATATAAAACTTTTTTTTTCTGGGACGGGTAGATATGTAATATCTACTGGTACGGATCACAGGGAGAGGATATTAGCCTACTTTTTCCTTCTAGCAAACTCCTTTCAAGAATTCCCTATTTAAAAAAATAAGTAGCATGCAATAGATACAGGAATCCGGAATGTAATAATAACTTATAAAAATCTGAGAACTTGAACAGACGCTTTTTAAACTGGGTACTCGTGCACATGAGGAAGGCTGTAATTCGAAATCCAAAATCACACAGCAAACTTTTTAGGTGTAAACAGAAGTTTACTTGGGGTATAAGATAACATTCCCACCTGCCCCTGCCCTTTACTGTCCTATATCCGCTCAGCTGATTTGAGCGGCACAGCAGATTGCTGCGCCTCAGCTGTGTTACTCACCACAAGTAACATAGAAGGTAAGTTTTCAAGCTGTTTTTTTAATGCTGCACATGCGCAAAGCGCACGCTCACCGAACCGGTTGTGAAACTGGTTGCAACCCAATATCAAGGCAAACCAGCTCTCCCAGAAAGTATCCTTCCTCAGACAAAGTCTGGGAAAGAAACAGATGATAATGTGTGGTCAAAAGGTCACACAGTTCTTCCCACTGACATCTGGCTTAACGAGAAAAGATAGATATGGCATAAAAGTACAATAAATGTGTCCCAATTCTCTGCCAAGGTTATGCCAGCTGTGGCCCATATAATGTGTTTCATTCCTAGGTCAAGACTTTCTAACTCAAACTAAACACTGGCTCCATGATGCTGACTTCATGTGCTTCTAGAGTCATATTTCTCATTTCCAGTTTTTAGTGCAATTTTTTATTTTTATTTTTAAACACATTGGCCGGACAATCAAAAATGGGATTTTTATTCACTTTCACGTACAATCAATGTTGTCCAGGGCTATTTTCTTTTTTTTTACAATCCACCACCTCCTTCAAAAGGTTAATAAAATATGGCTTTTCATAAAAGACATAGGTTTGAGTCTCTGAAATATATAAACAGGAAGCATTAGGTCAAAGCCTGTGTGTACACACATGATCACTGAGGCTAAGTATTTTGGGGGTTCAAGGAAAGACAAAGGCAAGCTGGTTTTCTTCAACGATTGGGAATTAGCTGTTCAACATCTTAAGCTGTTCAGATCTTAAGAAACACCTTTGCTTTCGGTGAAGAGACAAAATTGGAATAGTACAATATATCTCACATATACTGTAGGCTTAAAAAAACAATGGGGTAATAAAATTGACTACATCTACATTTGGGGTTTTTTCTAAATTTAAAGTTTTAGAGTTGTCTATTTTGTCTATTTTGTCATCATAAAGAGGAATGTCCTAAATATAACACAGAGAGAGAGACTTCTGGCTTTTAATTCTTATTGCATTGGCTTCTTTTGTTATAAATGTTGATTTTGATTTGATTCCAATAAGTTTAGATTACTTTATATATAGTGCTGACATAATGTAATTTTGATTTTGTTGTTATTATTTTAAATAGTAGGTAAACTTTTAATTCTTTCTGGTCTTTGTATTCTCCATGGACGTGCTATTATATATTCTTAAAATAAAAGGGGAATAACAAAATAAAATTAATAAAAGGTTGGGTATTACACAAAAGGAAAGAAAGAAAGCTATTGCTACTATTTTTTTATCGCCTGTTTAGCAGAAACTGCAGCAAGCTGCAAGGATTTACATGGAGTCCAATTTTTAAAATCTTTTCTTCCTTTTTTATAACTCTAAAAAAATTGCTTAGCAATAATTTATGGTAACAGAAATACTCAAAAGTAAATTAAAGGACAGATAAACATTGTACCCCCAATCATCACTAGCCTATTTTAAGTGCACAAAAAAAGAAAGATTGCTGTAATCTAAAACTCCTGGACAATAAACTCTAATTAGATTTCTTTCCACATCAAAGACTTTTTTTAAAAAAATGTTGTCTAGCTTTAATGAAACCTTTATTCCCTCACACTCCTGAAAAATATAAAATAGGTAGATAAGAGGAAAAAGAAAATTAAAATAAAACAGCACTGTGAAATGCAGGAAATAACAGACAAAACTAATTCTAAACTCGTTTGGAAGTTTTCTTGAGATTAAAAAATAATAATAATCCTAAAATTCTATGAAACTGTAATCAGAGATATAATCAAACTTGATTCTTAGTTTTATATGTTTTAACACATGCCACATAATAATTGATACTGTAGATTACTATCCACTGCCTGCCTTTCTTTCCTTCTTTCCTTCTTTCCTTCTTTCCTTCTTTCCTTCCTTCCATACAGCCAGCCAGTCAGCCAGCCAGCCAGATATTTGGACTACATATTTATCAAACCAAACTAACATGGCAAAATCCAAAACATATGAAGAAGATCATCATGCTTTAGTCTGCACTACAGTGGTACCTTGATATTCATCGTTAATTGGTTCGGGGAAGTGCAATGAATACCAAAAACAATGAATACAAACCAATTTTTTTTCCATAAAGAATATTGTAGTGAGTCACAAGGCAGCTGACACCAACAAGTTCTAGCTTGTGTGCCAAGTACCAAATAAACGATGAGTACCAGGAAAAAATTTTCACATCAAAATGTGTTGTATAACAAATTCAATGAGTTTCAAAACAATTGAGTACCAAAGTACCACTATATTTTAAACTATAGATATGTCAGGAACATATTATCAAATGGAAGAGATTTTGTTTTCGTTCATTATTAATTTCATTATTAATGCATGTTGGTTTAAAAAAATACTTTTATTTAGTTCTTTAAATGTAATTTGAAACACCAGTTCTCATCCACTTTGGTCTGCATTTGTAATGATGGTAGAACTTATTTTGGCAAATATCTTATGAGCAAAAGAACAATGTTCTAAATTAGACCAAAGCACAATCTAGTTCAACATTGTTCTCAGAATAGCCAACAACAATCTGTAGGAAGCTGTCACACTGAAAGCCTTATTTTGAAGTGATCTGGAATGTTCTAAAGGAAATCACAATTTCTCATGGAAGACATCTAGGGAGAAAAATTCAGAATCGTGATCTGCCATTAGTTCTTTCCAATACTCACCTGAACGTGTGAAGTCTTGAAAGACGATTAAAGAGAAAGTTCTACCACAGATTCTGTCCAAGCTCAACTAAAATGTCTGAAAATATACAGTGGTGGGATGCTGCCGGTTTAACAACCAGTTTGGTGAACGTGTCTAAGGCATTTGTGCGCAGCACTGAAAATGGAGCATTTAGAAGCTCAGCTGTTTACTTTCCAAGTCAGCAATGGTAAGTAGAACAGTGAAGGGACTGCGCGATTGAGATGAGCTACAAATCAGGAAATAAAGGACAGGATAGAGAGGGGGCTGGTGGGCGGGGCCAACTGTCAAAGCTACCAGTTCACTCGAACCAGTCCGAATCAGCTGAATATTACCTCTGGTGTTATCCTAATAAAGCAGGATCTTTGATCACACAGAGAGCAAGTATGAAAATATATTATAATTTCTTCCGGCTTTTCAAGTTATGATTGAAAAGGGTAATAGGTGAGACTGGCAAGTCCTCTTTCTCTAATCATGTTAAAGTCTTCTCACAGTCACATGAATGCTTAAGGATATCTTCTGTTGGTCCAGAAACAAGTATTGAAAGTATCTGCTATATAATAGAGATAGCATGAAATCCCCATGAGTAGTAAACACTGTCTTAGTTTTACTCACCCTGAATTTCCTTCATTACTCCTAAGTCAAAGACTAAGACTGGGTTCACTCCTAGCTTCTCTAAGACCGTTCAAACTAGGGTTCTCAGCTCCTTATTAGTTGGCATGGGGGACAACTCCCATCTCTTCTTTATCCTAGTAATCCCTCTACTTCTTCTTCAGAAATGTTAGCTTCCGTTTTCTCATTTCAGTATCCAACAGTCTTCCAGAGGATATGAAACCTTGAAGTAGAAAATGTGCAAAAGCTATTCACGGAATGCATCACTTTTTAATGCAAAGTGAAGCCCTGGGATGAAACACCCTTGCTTCTTATACCTCTGTCATCCTCCCTCCCTGTTTTCAGCACCCACTACTGTTTGCAAGGATGGTATGCAGCTTCAAAGGGGTGTTTCAGTTTGTCAAAGCTTCAATCACTGCCTCTTCAAAGCAGCATGCCAAATCAAGTATTTGAAATGCCAGAACCAAGTAGCTATGTTGCTTTGATCTAGAGCTAAAAGGACTTTCGGTAGATATGTCACTCATGCCTATACTGTAAGCTCCCTTTTAGGAGAGCAAAGTTAGCTGCCGAGTTGTCGACCCATTTCAACTTTGATTTGAGGTATTGAGACTGCAGATGTCTGTATTGTCCAGATCTAGGAAGGATTTAAAGATAAGAGGGCCTTTTGAGCATCACTGTTTCCACAGTTGGGAAAGTTCTCTTTTAATGTGTAATAACACCTTTTTAATCCCTCGGTAGATTGGCAAAATGGCAAAAAATTAATTCCTTTCCTACTAAGTCACAATATACAATTTGCCCGTTTCATAGATGTTTTGGCATGTTCTCTTTAATAGCTTTCTTAATGTGGTTAATGCTGATATCTTTCCTGATTTGTTTTGGTTAAAAGATTAATGTTGTTATTTTGATTGTTGTTTGTTGTTTATGGCTTAGAGGTGTGGTGGTAAGGGGCTTAATGATGCTGGAGATAATTCAATAGTTCAAGTCCTAGCACTGCATGTCGGGGTGAACTTCCGTCACTCATCTCAGCTTCTGTCCACTTAACAGTAGATAAAATAGGTACCCTTTCAAGGGGGAGGACGATCTGGTGCTCCGGGTAGGCAACCAGATTCCTGCCCTCTGAACCTTCCCAGTTGCACCCATTTGGGAAGTGGCTCCAGGGAGGGAGGAGGCCTTGGATGATGCAGGAAGAGCCATTTGTCTTTCTTTCTGGTGTGAAGCCACTTCCCCCTCTGTGGCGTACCAAGTGGGAAGCGCCAAGCATTTCTTACAACAGAACTGACATCTTAGCAGTCAAATTACTACTCTGCAATAGCATTGGGGCCTCCTGGCTAATGTAACAATGCCATACGCTAAATAAATAAATTCATTAGATCTTTGTTAGATTTAGGGAATCTAGCCCTTTCTGTATATTTTGGCTTACCATTCTCATCATTAATAACTGTTGGACATGCTGTCTGGAAGTTGCAATCTAAATCCTTGGTCACCTTTGTCTCACCTCATCCATGGTTTGGGTCACTTTTAGAAACAAGAAACCATATAGGAGGGACTATCTATGTGTTTATTTGCAGTGCCAGCATTGGTCTTTTGAGGGATAGATTACATGTGTGTGAAAGCGAGGATGGCTTCTGTTCCTTTTTTCTCAACCATGACTTTCTGAATACAGCATCCTACCCACTGATTGTGCGCGCACTTTTATAAAGAAATACATGTGCACAAGAGCTATATGAATCTACTAGTATAGTAAGTGTTCTGCCTTCTTTTTATAGACTGTTTGCACAGAAGGGCAGAACTTCCACAGCTGACAGAGTCAGGAAACATTCCAGCATTTCTTAAAGCTAGACAATAAATGAAAACAACAACAAAAGGCCAGATAACACACAGCTAACATTTTTGGCTTTTTGTGGTTATAATTAAATTGGAAAGTGATGTGGCTAAGCATTCTCTGGAGAGCTGTTCCAGTGAAAGTGGTAAATGCTGAAACTCTGTCTCCTGTTATAGCTATGAGATTACCAAAAGATCCAGTAACATAAGAAGAAAAGCAGGAGTCATTTACAACATAAAGACTGCAACAGCCACTATGTGGGACAGACAAGCAGAAGACCAGCAGAGTGCATTCATGAAAGCCAACTAGCTGTCAGAGGTTATGATGAAAACACCTTAATTTCATAATGGACAGACTAAACCATAGTTTCAACTGGAAAATTGTGAGCATCCTAGATGAAGCCAAATCCAAAAATGCTAAGAAATTCCTGGAATCTTGGCATTTAGACAACTTAGCTAACATCAGGCACATAGAAATAGACCACATTTACACACCATTCAAAAGAGACAATAAAAGGCTAAAAGGGGTAAAAAATACCATAACATCTCTTTGCCAACAATCAACATCCAAGCAATCAACATGCAGATAAACAGGAATTAACACCAGCATTAACATGAGACAAACAATCAGACAGTAATCAATGCTTTAATCAAGGAACTACAACTTAGACAAACAGACAAGCAGCCTAGGAAACAACACCCCAGCTAACTCTGACGGGTCAAACTACTGTAGAGAAAACAAAGCATATTCCTTTCTAGCACTGAAAATATTATATACCGAGTAATGAAATGTCTGCCAAAAAGAAAAAAAAAAACCAGCCAAGCTCAGAGAGCACCAAGGACTCCAGATTACCTTCTGCTTTTTGCTAATTTTTGCATCTGCTGTTTCATCTTTAGCCAACATTGAGCCTTGCCTCATTTCATACTCAATGCAACTCCAGAAAAGTGGTGAGAAAATACTATATACAGGTTTTCACAAGTTTCTGCGGTTTCTGTTTTTCTTTTTAAAATCTTGTCTTCTTTGTGAGCAAGATTACTGGGTTTTTGTTGTTGTTATTGCTGTTTTTGTTTTACCAGTTATACATTTGAATATCAACTCTTAACTTAAAAAAACCAAACTAAGAAAGGAATATACTCTTAATAATTGTCAGTGACCAGTTTGGCAAGGAAAACAAAGCCCTTGCAGCAAATTGCATTTCAGCAACAGATGGGCTAATTTTGTCTGTGCTGTGCCATTATAATGTGCAAACTCTTGTGTTTAAATGGGTTCTTTCTCCTCACAGCAGCGGACAGACGTTCCTGTTTCACATTAGGTAGAACTTGGATCTATTTACATTTCCTAGTCAAAAAAAAAAACATATGATGCCCTATCATCTTTGGAAGGAATAACAGATCATTACGCATCACTTATTGTTAATAAAAGATAGCGCGTGGCAGTTGCCATCTAACAAATTTTTTTGGTAATTTCTAGCATACATTACAGAAAATTTATAGATTATCAAGCTGAGGGAAGGAAAAGATATTTTTATAACTAATATGGCATCAGGATAAAATGCTAGTTGGTAATGTTGGATTTACGATTGATGATCAGAAAATGCATGAAAAGGGTGAAGTTAGGGAACAGATAAATAGTCTTGCCTCTTTGTATGAGACACAGGGCTTTTCTTCGGCGCCGAAAGGTGCCGGAACGCGCCCCCCGTCGCGCGCTAAAAAAACCCGGAAGTGATA
>JAOYMU010000192.1:63100787-63113492 GCA_025802295.1 Psammodynastes pulverulentus
GGGCGCCCCAGGGGGGGGGGCGGGGAGAGGGGACAGTTCCGTGTGAGTGGCAGGTGCATGGGTGAGCATGTATGCTTTGCACGCTTGCGCATTCACCCACCACTCATGCAAGTGGAGCTACGCATGTGCACACACTTGCCCACCATTTGCATGGGCCAGTTTCAAATGGGCTACAATCTAGTAGTGGATCATACCCTGGGAGTTGGGGACCCCTGTGTTAAAACATTAGCTTATATACTGGTATATATTTTCTGGTCCTGCATAGAAAGGGGTGAAAATATATTGAGGAAGAGCTCTTTGAAGCCCAAAAGCAACTACAAGGAAATCCTTTAGAGCACATTAATTATTTAGCAATTACTGTGCATTCAGGAAATATTCAGACCCTCTTCATTTTTGTCAATTTTGTTATGCTGCAGTGCAGCCGATTCTACAATTGAAATTCATTTTTGTCAATAATCTATACTCAGTATCCCATAATGGCAAAGTAAAAACAGAAGTTTAGATATTTATTTATCTGTACATTTTTTTTTTTTTAAATCTCCTAGTCCCTGTTGCTGAAAAACAGCCACCACCATGTTGGGATGATATTGGGCAGGTGATGAGTGGTGACTGGTTTCCTCCAGACATAAAGTTTAGAATTGAGGCCAAACAGTTCAATCTTGGTTTCATCAGACCAGATAATCTTATTCCTCACAATTCTTCAGGTGCTTTTTTGCAAATTCCAAGAGGGCTTTCATGTGTTTTGCACTGAGGAGAGGCTCCCATAGAGCTACTCTGCCATAAAGCTCAGATCAGTGGAGGGCTCAGTTAGTGTAAATTAATGAGAAGAAATTTTCAACAACTGTAGAATCAGGCTGCAGCGTAACAGATTTGACAAAAGTGAAGGGGGTCTGAATACTTTCTGAATGCACTGTAAGTAGTTGAGCTTTTTTCAGAGGATAATCCTGAATCTCATTGATCCTATGCAAATAATAAAACAGAAAATGAAAGAGGTGAAAGTAATTTCTGCAATTCAGTACTTACGTAATTTTGCAACATGTAGTATTGATAGCCCTGATGAAACATCTAATTTAACAAAGTTGCATGCTATTAAATCCTACAGGGTCAAACTCGATAGCATCACATGACGTATTGCAACATTTTTTGCCTTTGCGGAGCTGGGGTGAGCATGGCCTGCACATGATGTATCCAGCCCATGGGCTGCCAGTTTGACACTCCTGAAGTGGCCCCAGTCACTTGTAATTTTTGTCCTCTGCAATCAAATATATTTATAACCTTTTTTTCTTACATTCAATTCTTGCAGAATGCCTGGACACATCCCTTCAGATTTCTTGGCAATTATTTTCAAAAGTGGTTTTCAATTGCCTGCTTCCTAGAGCCGAGAGTGTGTGACTGGCCTAAGATCACCTTGGCTTTGTGTTTAAGGTGGGACTAGAACTCAGGATTCCTGGTTTCTAGCCTGATAGCTTTATCACTACACCAAACTACAGGTAGTCCTCAACTTACAACAGTTCATTTAGTGACTGTTTGAAGTTACAGTGGCACTGAAAAAGGGATTTATGACCATTGCAGCATCTCCATGGTCACATGATCAAAATTCTGATGCTTGTCAACTATTCATATTTATGATAGTTGCAGTGTCCCAAGGTCATCTGATCCCTTTTTGTGACCTTTTGATGAGCAAAGTCAATAAGAAATGCAAATTCACTTAACAAATGCAATGATTCACTTAACAACTGTGAAAAGTCATAAAATGGGTCAAACCCACTTAAATGTTTCAGCAACAGAAATTGTGGTCATAATTCGAGGACTACCTGTATCTCTCAGATTTATGATATGAAACAAGGAAAAAAGCATCGGTATTTGATTTTACAGTTACATGCAAAGTTAAATATTTTGAATACAAAGAAGTGCAAGCCTTTTTTTCAAGGAAGGTTTAGAAAACAATGCATGATGAAAATCTGGAGAAAAGTCTCCAATTAAATAGTTAATTAACTAATTAATTAACTTTATTTAATTTTTATTTGATTTGATTTAGATACTACCTAACTGTAATAGATTTTGGGCAGCTCACAGAAGAAAAATAAATGATACTATACAGTGGTGAGATTCAAAAAAAATTACTACTGGTTCTGTGCGTGGCTTAGTGGGTGTGATGTGGCTTGGTGGATGTGGCAGGGGAAAGATACTGCAAAATCTCCATTTCCACCCCACTCCTGGGGTAAGGTTATTGCAAAATCCCATTCCCTCCCCACCCTACTGACCTCCGTACTCCTGTGCAGGGCAACAAAAGAAGACTCAGCCGATCAGATGGGACTCGGGAGGCAGAGAATAGATGGGTGCAGGGCCAGTCAGAGGTGGTATTTGCCGGTTCTCCAAACTACTCAAAATTTCTGCTACCGGTTCTCCAGAACTAGTCAGAAGCTACTGAACACCACCTCTGATACTATACAAAGCCATACCCAGAATGGGGAGTAGAGACATTTTTTTAAAAAGATAGTCCTTACCTGCTTCTGAAATAACTTTTATGACTGCATCAACATAGGTCTCTGGTTCATCATCATAGGTAAGTTCTTTCCACTGAGACCAGTCTTTGAAAAACTCATCGTAATTCTCACATGCTGAAACACCACAGAAAAATTTCACCACTTTTGATGGAGGTTGTAGAATATTTTGCAGACTCTGAAGTACAGCAGGAACACAGAAGCTCTGTACCAATTCAGATGACAGTAGAATAATTATACACTTGCTGTTCTTGAAGAGAACCTGTTCTGCCATGGAAATAGAAGCTCTGCTCTCCACTTTATAGCTCTGAATTTCTTGGCATGAGTGCAAGAGACTCTGAAGATATTGACACCATTCATCAGCATCTTTTCCACATACAATCAGCACATTGCAAGCATCCGAGTGTTGTTCTGCTGAAAAGTAAAATAAGTTTGATCTTACAAATGGGATGTTAAGCTATACTAATTTAATCTATCAGTGTTGCCTTCCTGCTTCATCCTATCGCTGCTTTGCTGATACAAGACTGCCATGTACCCGGGGTGGAGGGAGGGGGCAACAGATAGGAGGGGAAGACCAAAACCGAAACTACTCCGAGTGCCTGCCAGAGACATCGGCTGGCCAACCCTAAGGTCACAAGCATGGGAATGGAATGTCCAATGTTAAGCCAGATGGGCAATAACAATCCACCCAGAGAAACACCTCTACCGTGGAGATCGTGCAAGAGATGTCAGACCATGAAGGAGAGAAGGAGGAGATGGAGACCTGTGGGTCAGTCATTTTAAAACTGAGGGACAGCTGGGAATATCCCCGGGCTAGAAGAAGTGGAGACTCCCCCAGAAGCAAGCTCCTGGCTGAAAGCCTGGTAGTCGATCAGAGGCAGGAGATTGGAGGATGGGGATAAACTTCCCCCCAGAGTAACTCCTAGCCACAGGAGCTGATCCCAAGCCTGACGCTCCATAGAGGCATGTAAACCCATACCGGACGAACCAGATCTCCACACGATGGTGCTTGAACAGGCAACTTATTTTCTGAGGGATGCCTTTGACAAGCTGAGAACTCAAGACCTTACGGAGTGGCCAGATCTACCACTAGCGCAGCAGACTCAGGGGGCAGCAGCAGTTGCCTGACCAGCTCCACCACCAGCTCCTCAAACAAGAAAGAAGACCCATCACAGCTTACATTCAAAAGTTCTGAAGCTTGGCCAGCAAACTGGTAGGTTGGCCTCAGAGCATGCTGATAGAATGCTTCCAAGAAAGGTTGGCCAACAAAGTATTCTACTCCTGTCTGTCCAGGGGGATGCCAAGGACCCTTCAAGGCTGGTATGTCCTGGCAGATAAGGTGGAAATTGACCTGGCCAAATACCATGCATATATCAATCAAGAACAGCGATGAATATTCGGGCCAGAAAAACGAGAGCCTTCAAAACCAGGAAAACAAAACCCCAGCCCTCACCGTTGCAGGGCCAGATGCTTTCAGTGTGGTAAAGAACGTTATTGGAGAGCTGATTGTTGAGCCGCAGCACTCACGGGAGCTAAAAAAAGGGCAGCAAGGAGTCAACCATGCACCGTCAATTAGGAAAGTGAAACGGTAAAGCGCAGCAGTAGCATGCAAGCAAACAAATCTGACTTTGCTAATCCAAAGAAAGTATTGGGACTTGAAAGAAATCTTCAGTGAACAGGATTCAGATGTGCTTCCACCCCAATGGCCCACAAACTGCACCATTGAAATCCTACCTGGGGCCAAATTACCCAAACCCAAACTCTACTCTATGACACCGAGAGAGCTGAGGAACTGAGGGCAATCATAGATAAGAACTTAGCCAGAGGCTTTATTCAAGCTACAAAGTTGCACATGGCAGCTCCTGTGCTATTCTGGGAAAAGAAAGGCTGTTCCCTTCATCTATGCATGGACTATCGTGAGCTTAGTGTGATATGAGGACCCAGATTGTGGGGGCAATATGCTGATTCTGTAAACCACTTAGAGAGGACTATAAAAAGCACTACAAAGCGGTATATAAATCTGTGCTATTGCTATCTGTGTGGAAAACGTATATCCCCTACTGCTAATGAAGGACATGTTAGCCCATCTAGCAAAGTGGAATTTTTTTTACCAAGCTGGATTTGAGAAAAGCCTAGTACTGCATGTAATTCAAAGAAGGGTGTCAACTCAGAAGCTGGCCTGACTGAAGCCATCTTGGAGGTTTCAGTGTTGCTACAATGATACTGAGAGATAGGGAAGGGGGAATAGAGATAGCTGGGGTTTTGTAGTCAAAACAAAATGGTTTCCCCTGAGACCCAAGGACATTCTCACAGGTGGCTGAAGGAGGAGGAATGAAGTTTCTAAGTAACCAGACAGCACCATGATTGGACCATGTGACTAATTGTTTGGGAAAAGGGGAATAACTTTTACTTTTAATTATGTGAAAACCGTGGGAACCTTTAGAGTCAGTTTTTACCAGTCTGTACCAATATATGTCCAAAAACTCTGTGATGTGCAGCTGTACATGAAGCTCTCCAAGTGCGAATTCCATGAAACTAAAATAGACTAGGCTACTGGATTTCGCACGAAGGTGTAGAAATGGACCTTGAGAAAGTGAAAGCTGCACTAGAACGGGAAACTCCATGCACATGGAAGCAAATGCAGAGCTTTCTCAGCTTTGATAACTTTTACCGGCAGTTTATCCTATCCTTTGCTCAGATAGCCCTTCCGATCACCAATCTCCTGAAAACAAGCAGAGAGGGGAAATCTAAACTGAGTGAAACCACTTACCGTATTTTTGGGACTATAAGACGCACCTTAGTTTTTGGGGAGGAAAACAAGAAAAAAAAAAATCTGCCTCTGCCTACCAGCATCAGCACGTTATTGGTCTGATTCAGCATGAGCAGCTCATTGGTGGGTGGATTGGTCTCCCAAAATACTCCCAATCAGCTGTTCCAGGCTGCAGGGATTGTCACAGCACATTGCCGTCGATTGCCATCTCCGTAGCTCGCGTTTGTGGGCTCTGTGCCTTGCGTTTTTAAGCCTCTGAATGCTCTACTTCAGACCTGTTCAAGGCTGCAGGGATCACCACAACACATTGCCGCCGATTGCCGCCTCCGTAGCTCGCATTTTGGGGCTCTGTGCATTGCATCTGCAGGCAGTTCCAGGTGGTGGGGATTGGTGGCAGGGATCCATCTGGAACTGCCCGAAGAGCATTCAGAGGCTTGAAAATGTGAGGTACAGAGCCCCAAAATGCGAGCCACGGAGGCGGAAATCGACGGCAATGTGTTGTGGCAATCCCTGCAGCCTTGAACGGATCTGAAGTAAAGTGTTCAGAGGCTTGAAAACATGAGGCACAGAGCTACATTCGATGTATAAGACGCACGGAGATTTTCGCCCACTTTTAGGAGGA
This sequence comes from Psammodynastes pulverulentus, assembly GCA_025802295.1. Taxonomy (NCBI): domain Eukaryota; kingdom Metazoa; phylum Chordata; class Lepidosauria; order Squamata; family Psammodynastidae; genus Psammodynastes; species Psammodynastes pulverulentus. The sequence goes on from JAOYMU010000192.1 coordinate 63,106,684, forward strand.
AAAAAAGTGCGTCTTATGCTCCAAAAAATACGGTACATTCATTTCAATCAGAACTTAGAGTTGCATTGCCACTTTTCTACAGATAAAGACTTTACCTAGCAAGCTTTTATTTTCTACATACACAATAATAGAAAGTACGCAAAGGTGAAATAGATGTAATTAAGTTCATAGAAAATTATAACTGTTTTCGTAATGGGCACTTCCTTTGCAGCTTCATTATAGCATTGTTCTTCCAAATGAATATAACACTTATACTAACACCTCTCTCAGTCCAGAGAAAATTAGCCATGATTTAATATTGAATAATATTGAAATTAATCCTAAAAAAAGCCGCCTAAATTTTATTTTTGATTTATCACTTCTGATTTTATCTAGGTACAATCATTAATGCTGTTGACAAATCAGGTGTCCGATCTAGGAATGGAAACAAATCCATTAAGCTTGCATTTTAATGCAAAGAAATCCAATTTAGAGTTCTCAAATCCATATGAGGAATAGTGCGCGAGTATCTGCACTTTTTCAAATGTAATTATGCAGTTTGCAATTAGACACCCCCACAGAAAGGGTCCATTAGCAAATAATGGAGTACAAACAATGAATATATTAGGAGAAAATTGCAAAAATGTATGTTAAGAAAAACAATATAAACCAGGGATATTTTGCAGATTGTAGAATATTCCTGCAGTATATATAGAAATTTACACTACATGTAAATGATACCTGTTAGAAAAAATGCTCATAAAATATGTATAAATTGTTGAGTGTATAATTTAAAACTTACAAACTAGTTCAGAAAAGAAACATAATCATGTTAAATAATGTTGTCCTGTTTTCATTTCAATTTACATTTTTAAAAAGGAGCAATGACAATTCACAGGCATTTTATATGCCCAGTTCTTCCATATTGCAGATGGAATTTGAGAAATGGCTTTGAAAAAATCTTTCTCTTCGTAACTGTTCATTTCTCTTTGCTCTGTTTTTCTTGACAATTTATTTTTAGGATATGCCATACTATCTATATTAAGCCCCTGGAATCATATTTCTTAAGGTATTTTTGTGTTTCTAGGATCTTCTTTCTATACAACATTTCATATTGTATGGGGTTTTTTTAGCACATAAGCACTAAAATGCAATCTAGAACAGTACCCCAGAACTCTTCTAAGTTTCTTACTGTGTGTCCCTTTTTTAATCTGCTTGTCTATCTTATTTAAAAACATCCAAAGTTCACATAAGTATTGAGCTTTCAGTGCACAGATCAATCTTCACTTTTAAGAATCAACTAGACAAACAGTGGCATGTTGAATCATTCTTCTTCCCACCTATAATGGGGATCATTATATTCCTTCCATAGGGAGGAAGAAGGCTCACACATCACCAGTGACCTCCAATCAGCCCTACCTCATCAAGAAGCATCCCAGTCATCTGCATGTCCTTCATCTTTCCACATGTAATTTAAGTTTGCACCATTTCCCCTCCCTTCACAACTTTCCACAACCCTGAGGTAACAGCTACTGCCTCTTCCTCTTCTTCCTTCTCCTTGACTGATCTGCGGAACTGCCCGTTACTTTGTTGGGGATAGGGAAAACAAAAGGAATCATGGACCATGAGGAAAACTATACTCCTACCTATCATTCTAGGGAGGAAGAGAGCTTGTCCATCAACCATCAGCCACACACACACACCCCAGCCAGTCCTATCTCACCAACAAGAATCCAAGTCATTCCTTTGTTCTTCTCTCACAAAGTAAAGTCTACTTCTGTAACATAGATTGAAAAACATGCTTGATTTTTATGGATCCAGGCATCCTTTATGTAAATTCTTAAAATAACTATTAGATAACATGGATGATTTAACCAAAGTGTATGCAGCAATAACATGTTTTGTGTTTTAGATTTTAAGAAAAAGCAAGAAGAGTTCTTATCTGACTTTCCTTAATATAATCCCAATTGTGGTTCCCTGAAATTTAAAAAAAATCAATAGGTAACTAGGACAACAAATTCCTTTCTGAAAATGTTTGCTGTTTGGAAATATTTGTTTGTAACATGGTAATAGACAATAATATTCTACAATTCTATTCTGTAAAATGGTAGTCAAAAAATAATGCTTTGCATAAAAATATTGTGCTCGCTCGCAAAATAACAAACTGGAGTGCTCTAGATCTTGAGGATGACAGAAAAATATGATGTAGACTAATGATAAATGACAGTTAAGTATCTTATTGAGACTGATGACAAAGACATAACAACAACAACAAAAAGATCTAAAGCTTATAGCCTGAAGCAACACTTGTAAGATTTAGAAGCCAGTAGAAAACTTAAGAAGGCATTAGTTGGAGATTTTCCTACAAAGAATATAAGAAAGGAAAAAAAGATTTGCAGGAAAGAAAGAAAGAATATCTTAGATTTGTTTGTTTGGGTGAAACAATGCCATTGGTAGCACTAGGCAAATCAAGCGACCAATATTAAGTAGACTTTCTTATCCTTTGTTTGAAGCCTTCAGAATTATTCTGATCTTATATAATTGTTTTGCACTCATGTCAGAAGAACTGAGGTACTTCTGGGTTGAAAGGATTAGCTGGTGACATCACCATTGCTTGGGGGACCTCCAGTGTAAATCAGGAGTCAAAGGCTTAATATCTCCCTGAAATCAGCCCCTAAGAAAGGAGAACCATGATATTATCATGCCTCCTATTTCTAATTTGAAGTGGTCCAGAAAATTAATATGATCAATAGTATCAGAATCTGCTGAGAGATCAAGGAGGGCCACGATAGATACACTATTCCTATCCCAGTCCCACCATAGATTGTCAACAAGCATAAAATCAATGCTGTCTCAACTATAACCATGCCTGAAACCCAACTGATAATTTTCTTCCCTCATAGCCCTCTGGAGCCAAAAGCCAACTATCTTTCCTACAAAAGGAAGGTTGGAGACTTGACAAAAAAATGACAGTTCTGTTTGATCCAATGATATCTTCTTGGAGAAAAGACAGACATCCTTTCAAACCAGACAGAAATACCTTCTGCCACAAAAAAATATTGGATCAAACCAATGTCACCTCTCAGGAGGCCTTGATCAACCAGAAGGTCTTGGATCTAAAACAAAGATCCTTTCATGACCCCAACAGGAGCTGGACCAAAGGATGAGAGCTCACTCCACTCTATGGTAGTACTCTGGTCTCGAACATGAGCTTGATAACCTCCAGCTCAGTGTACTAACCACAAGCGCCACCATGCTCCATCTCATATAATAACTTCCAGGATTGGTGTTTCTTGCAATTATTGGGTATTTTAATTTGGAAAATTCACTATAAAATAGTGCAATTTTTAAGTTTTCTAATTGGTAGATGTGTTATTAAAATTAAAGAAGAAAGATCTCCAAACCAAACACAAGAGAGGACTAAGACTAGGACAGTTGGAACTGGTCCAGGAGAAAAGGACCACAAAACAGTGTTCTCAACTTCCCACCTTAAGCTGGTCTAGAAAGATTCAGTGGTATTGAAATCCACTGCAAAATCCAGAAAGGCAAAGATGGACACACCATCTCAGGGCATCCAGAGGTTATCCACGAGTTCAACCACTGCCTCTCAGTACCAGCTAGACCCCCCCCCCCCAATTGAAAAGGTTGAAAAGATGAATACCTGTTTGCTTCAGGGCCCTTTGAAGCTGAGTGCCTACCACCGTCTCAAAAACTTTCCCTAAAACGGAAAGGTGGGAGACTACATAAAAGTTATCCATCACTAAATCCAGGCCTAACAAAAGGCAGGCTGAAGTGCCCCAGCATCTCAAGTCTAGAGAACTCTACTGCCAACCTGGCCGCAGCGTCAAGTAGCTCAGATGGGGATGATGCTATCCATCAGGGTGGAAAGTAAGCTACAGGCCAACTTCACAAACATGGTCTCATTTTGGGCTGTGTACAGAGCAGTGCCCCTGATTACTGCTGGAGATTCCCAGTTAATAACAGATACACTCCTGTTCCTGAGTGGTGGCTGATGCCAGGAAAGGCATATCCCAGAGAGGGAACCCCCTGCATCCAACCAACTTCATTTCAAAAATGCATTTTAGATCAGTCCTCTTTTCCAAGAGTAAACATGGATGAGGTGATCTTTATTACAGGCTAACTTTTTATTAAGTGGCAGCAGCCAAAGAAGAGGGCCTCCAAAGTGGTAAACAATGCTTAGGACTATGTACGGAGGGCGCAGAATATGGAATTAATATTCAAGGCCAAGGCCAAGCCTTATCTATTACTATATCTCCCCATGCTTGTCACCATCCTGGTATCTTCACTTGGTGCATACAGTTATAATGTAGGTCATTGCTATCTTGGAGAGTGAACACAAAGAATAATAGCAATAGAATAGCACTTAGATTTATATACGGCTTCACAGTGCTTTACAGACCTCTCTAGGTGGTTTACAGAGTCAGCATATTGCCCCCAACAATCTGGGTTCTCATTTTACCGACCTCAAAAGGATGGAGGGCTAACTCAATCTTGAGCCATTCAGGATCGAACTGCTGGCAGTCAGCAGAATTAGGCTGCAATACTTCATTCTAACCACTGCAACCCTGTGGCTCATAAGAGTCAAATAGTGGCAACAGAGAACATATGAATGGTAGGATAGACAAAAATTAAAACAGAATCCAAGGAATAAACCTTTGACATCTGGTAATATCACTGGGTATAATCTGGTGGAAATGCTTTTGCAGTCATTGTAGCAATTGTTCTAGCATTTTTATTTTTTTTACTTTTCTACAAAGAAGAACAGAGAAATCTGAAAGTTAGAATGTGGCATTATATAGATAATGTAGTACACTTAGCTATTTTCTTGATGTCACTGCCTAAACTTTATTCAAATTTTGCTTAAAAGGTAGCTATTCTTTGTTACTTAAATAATGGAACAGAATGTTTTATGCCCTGTTCCAAAATGAGCGTTTGAAAAAAAAAATCCTTGAGAATAGTAGGAATGGGGCAGCAGATAAGAAGAAATGAACTATCAAACCACACCTTGAAGCTCTTGTCCTGGGCCAAGTTCCAAATGGGAGAAATAACAAAAGGAAAGAGACATCAAGAAACAATAGATTACCACTGAAACACAGTGGATCAATCTTTCTCTACTTATTTTGAAACTATTCTGGTAGATCAGTAGACTAGGATTCAGAGAGAGAAGGAGAAAGAGAGACAAAGTCAACGCTCCTTAAAAGCAGTAAAATGAGAAATGAAAATGATTATGAGATTTTTCTGCAGCAGTCTAAGACGGTCACAATAATTGAAATGATTACAGAAAAGTACTTTGTGCAACCAGATAATTAACATAAAAAGTGCTGTCATTATTTCTTTTTCTTCCTTTTCATTTTTTCTTTTTCCTTCTTGACCAATGTGAATCCTTTTCTTGCCTTTTCACTAATGTTTTTTTGTAGAGCTAGTCTTCTAAGCTTAGCTGATTTATGGAACTTCTTCAACAAGATTTCCCTTTCCTTCTCAGATACTTCCTGGGCAGAGGATTGGCTTAGGAAACTGCCTTTCCAAGTCACTGTGAAATGGAAATCATTAGTTAATCTGTTTATTAGAGTAGAAGGCCGATGTTGTAGTTTAGGGTAACCATGTTTTCCAGTCAGCAGAATGTATAGGTCAACACAAACTAACTCTTCAAATAATATAGATCAGGGTTGTCCAACCTCGGCAACTTTAAGATTTGTGGACTTCAACTCCCAGAATTCCCCAGCCAACCATGGAGTTGAAGTCCATAGATTTTAAAATTGCCAAGGATGGAAACCCCTGATATTGATAATAATAAATCTGGCATCATTTTATAATTAGACCTTCACTTTTATGAAGCTTTCTGATAGGAAAAGTTGATAAGCTTTTCCTTAGACCTCAAACTACCTAAACATGATAATAATAAAATCAGTGAAAAAAAATCCTTTCTTAATATGGGACAAATTAATGAGGAGACACCACTGTATCTCCTAAACTGCAAGCCAAATGGATTTAATTAAAAAATGAGTACATTCCCAAGAAATTCATAGCATTTGAAGTTCAATAGCAATAGCATTTGAAGTTTTTTTAGGTCAGAAACAACGGGTATGTATTAAATAATGTGGAGAACAAAACATTTTTTCCCCTCTCTCACAATTTTCAAAGTTGTCATTCATGCAAACGAAATCCAGGGATATGGAGGACCAACAGAATTTTTTTAAAAAAATCATATGATGCACAATTAAAATGTGTAACTCTGCTAGCAGTTGTAGTAATAGTAACCAATCTGGATGGTCTCTCAAATCTCTACAAACTGGGATTTTCTTGGATTCATTCTCCATGAGCCTTCTCTCACTGCTGGAAAGCACCAGTGGAAAGCAGTTACCACTTCTCAGTCCAATCTCGTAAGCTTCCTAAAGATATCTGGTGGGCCACTATTTGTCACAGAATGCTAGGTCTGAGAGACTTAAAGCCTGGCTCAACAAAGCTTATATTTGTCTGGTCTCCCAAATTCAGAGATACCAACAGAGTATATAACCGTAGTATCCAGGGGTGGTTTTCTTCCGGTGTTGACATCGGTTCCCTGTTTGTGCGTGTGCGTGCAAGCGTGCACACATGCATGTTTCCCCTCTGTGCACGTGCACTCCCCCACCCTTCTGCGCATGCATGCGCCTATTGGCTTGCACCTTCTGGCATGCGCCTTCTGCGCATGCATGCACCAATCATCTGGGAAGATTCTTTGAGACTCTCAGCTGATCGGCAGCCATTTTTTAGCTACCGGTTCTCAAAAAAGTTTTTTAACTCGAACTGGTAGCTAAAAAATGGCTGCCGAG
>JAOYMU010000192.1:63495294-63505462 GCA_025802295.1 Psammodynastes pulverulentus
TATTGCCCCCAACAATCTGGGTCCTCATTTTACCCACCTCAGAAGGATGGAAGGCTGAGTCAACCTTGAGCCTGGTGTAATTTGAAGTGCCAAATTGTAGGCAACCAATAGTCAGCAGAAGTGGGTTGCAGTACAGCACTCTAACCACTGCACCACCAAGTATCATGATTTGATTCTGCAACTTTCCCATGACAGCTCAGTATTTAACAACTACACATTACTATTACTACTATTACAACTACTATTACTAATTTGTCTATGATTCAGAGATATCATATCTATGGTCTATTCTTTTGTAAGTATTAATCTTAACTTACCCTGAATATTTTCGTTTCTGTTTAGTCTTCTGTATATATGCACAGTGCTTAGATTTCTCTGGGAATTAACCAGAAGTTTCCAGGTGGTGTTATAAAACTGGACCTGGTGGGGATAAATCCATCTGTTAAAAACTCATTTATACATGAATAAAGAATGTTGAACAATACAATAATATATATTAAAGCATAGGTGGATGTTAGTATAGATCAGGGGTGTTAAACTCACATTGTCACGTGACATATCGGGACTTGTGTGATGCATCCAGCTCACGGGCCAGGAGTTTGACAGCCCTGTTATAGATTAATTCAGCCTAAAGATGTCTTGATCATACCAATAAACTACTTGCTCATACTTGGTCATTTCAATAAACTACCCTAACATGCTATTTTATTCTGTATTATTTATAGCAAAATAATACAGAGGAGAAGGGACCATTTTACTGGGTGAGTGGGAAGATTGGGTTAGTGCTGATGTTTAAACCAGGTCTGAAAATCTATTGAAACATACCTGCAGTGAGTAAAATTGGCTATAAGATTGGATGTGTTACTTATTCATTATTTTTCATGGATGAGTTTTAAAACAGTTACTTTTGATTCCCATTCCTGTAAGATGTATTGAAAAACTTGCTGAGAAAATAATGACATATGTTTGCTATTTAAAAATGAACAGAGTAGTAAAGATTCTGATTTACACAATTTGTTACATGTATTACACAGCATCTGTCAATTACAGTTGGAGTGGAAAGTGTTGTTTTATAATTAATATTCTACAAGCGTAATATTTAGGGTGCTCTCTGTTTGAGAGTGGAGGGAGGCAACGAGAAAGAAGTTAGTTGGATTCTCTTAGTGCTATGTAACTGTAGAATAATATATTGGATGGCAAGCTTTTTCCAGTCCTTCCCACTAGAAAAAAATGATATACACTGCAAAAAAGAATGTATGCACACACATCACAATCTCTCTGTACCTTACTAGACTAATTGTATAATGTATCCTAGCTATAAATGTAAATACGAGGATCAGCTTCCTGAAATACTGCCTTCATAATTTATTTTAGGAAATGCATTTATAATTGTCAACTTCAAAAAAAAGAGAAGAAGCTTAATAAGGAAAACAAATGTTGCTTTTTTTACAAAATGGCACCAAAATGGATACAGGAGTTGTGTGCTTACCTATTTGGGGATTTATACTATATCGTAAGAGTATATGGAAGTGTATATCTGGTTCGCCAAACCTTTCAAAGACCCCGAACCAGTAACATGTCTTTGAAGGGTTTGGTAAATTGGGGTAGCCCAGAGCTGGGAGAGTTGGAGTGTTGGCAGTAGCATAGAGGGGGACAATGCCTGGAATGGTGGTGGGTGGCATGGCTGCTGGTTAAAGGCATAGCCTTGTTGGGATTTCCTGCGATGGATGGCAAAGTTGCAGAGTGGCAGCTAGTGACAGTCGTTCTGTTGCACGGAATTGAAAGCAACACAGTGATCCTGAAGAAAGAGTGGCAGCCATGCTGTTTGTTCAACTAATGACTGGTGTGTGGGGGAGGGGATTTCCTGAACGAGTAGCAACAGGAGAGCCAGTTGCTAACCACCCAGGCTAGAAAGCAAAAAAATTGTGAGTTCTAGTCCTGCTTTAGCCATGAAAGCTGGCTGGGTGATCTTGGGCCAATCACTCTCTCAGCCCAACTCATTTCACAGGGCTATTGAGGGGCAAAGAGGAGGAAGAAGGTATGATGGATATACTGTATTTGCCATCTTGAGTTATTTGTAAAAATAATAATGGATTATAAAATATCGGATATAAATAAATAAATAAATAAATAAATAAATAAATAAATAAATAAATAAATATTTTAAAATAAACACGGCAGGGAAGTCTGCAGAATGGTTTTTGTCCCCTCCTCTGAAATTACCTGGGTGGTGAGTTAGATGTAGGGTTATTAGACTGAAGTACTGTAGGCCTGTGGCAACAGCTCCTTGGCTGGGAGAGGGGAGATTCCTATTAGATGGACAATTAGCAGCAGTGGGGACAGGAGCGAGTGATAGTGGTGGAAAACCAGATTGTGACTTGTGCTGGCTGGTGCTTGATTGATCACATAAGAAAATGGCCATCTTAGAGCCTCCCTCTCTCTTTGTGTGAGACCTTAGACTGTATTCACCTGGGGATCAAGACTCTAAGGCAGTCAGACTGGACAGTACTGCTGGCTCATAAATCTTGACTGGCTAGGACAATATTGTTGACTGGACAGTGAGCTAAGCAGGGCTGGGTCAGCTTTTTACTCTCAGGTGAGAGTCTTGAGAGTGTGTGGATTTTTATTTACAAGGGATAGGCTATCCCCTACTCCTCTGGGTGATAGTGGGGTGCCTGAGAATGGAGTTGAATGGACGGTGTGAGAAAAGTGATTCATTTGGGCGAGGGTGAGGTTGGGTCTGTCTATGTGAGGGCAATGTATGCTAGGCAGAAACACCTCTAACCAGATTTATGCCTTTCTGCCTCCATTTGTTTGCAGTTGAATAGTATAGGTTTGTTTGCCTTAGGGAAGGAATAGGATAGGGAAGGGGAGATGATGGGCAAAAAGGGGCATAGGGCAGGAGAAAGTATTGCAGTGGTGACTGGTATGGGGAAATACGGTGGAAGACTAAGAGGAAGCCATTTCTAAAGAAAATGGCCTTGGTGTAATCAGTTTCAGAACCTGATTTTTCAGGTTACAATGGCTCTGGAGTCTGGCTGATACTGCTGAATGCCAAGTCAGTATGCAATAAAGCTTTCCTCATACACAGTTTAATTGTGGTGAGAATGCTGGCCTATATTACTGAAACCTGGCTGAGCAAGACAGATGATAGGGATTTCCCCTCTCTGAAATGCACCTACTGGATTTTTAGGTGCAACGGTGAGCCTGGGGCACTATTGGGTGTAACTATTGAATTCTGTGAATCTCTGGTGGCCACTAGGAGAATCTCTAGTGGGGACTGGGGGTCCTGCCCCAGATGTTGCTGGGTATGAGCTCTTTTTTTATGAGGTTAGGCCATAGAAATCAGTGGGGATTGTTGTTTGCTCACTTTATCCCCTGCAATGTAACAGTATCCCTGGCCACACTCCTGGACATGTATCTGGGCTGGCAATGGAATCTCCCAGGATTCTGGTTGTGGGGACTCTGCCATCAATGGGCCTGGGGTCAGAGGCAATGGAGGAGATCCTAGCCACCATGGCAGCCATTTGTTCATGGCCTTACCCATACAGATAAGATTTTTCAGGTTACACACTAGATCTTGTGTTTGTCTCTGGGCAGTGGTGTCATTTCTGAATTTCCTTGGAAGACAGTATGATACTTGCAAGATTGATGTTAGCCTTATCAGACAGACCAAACAGGAAACATTTACCAGATAAACTAATTCTACTTTATTGTAAAGTTATATTAACAAATCTTGCAAATCTAATAGTATAAATCTTTCACTGTCTATTTTACATCTCTAGAAACTGTTGTGCACCAACCATAACAATTGCCCTGTTTCCATAAACAGGAGATACAGGCATTATCTTCCTCTTTCCTTAGAAAACATCTTAATATCAATTACTCTACAACAAAGCTCTTAATATTTCCAGAAAGCATTTCAAGGCCCCTATTAGCTGGAGGAGCAACAGTAGAACTATAGCATAAGTCATGACCTTTAAGCAACATATGTAGGCATCCACTTTCAATTATCTTCTCACTAGATCAATTAAGATAAGAGCCCCCAAAGCATCTTTTGCAAACCTTAAATATACATGTTCAACATGGTACCAACTATGTAACAGCACTTGTTAAAGTATGCAAGGATAAAGTACTGCCCTTAATGTATATGACATCCAGTTATATATTTATAAGGATGCTTCTAGATTAGAAGTAATCAAATCCAAGTTTTTAAAAGCTAGGTTCCTTCTTCTATCTTTTACTCCCTCATTTGACCAGAATTAGGCTCATTCTTCTGAAAGTCTCGTCTATCCAGGTCTATCACCCCAGATATTGGTTGAAATAAATTCTTTGGGCATTTCTTTCATCCATTCACCTGGCTAAATAGGTTTGATTCTTCTCTAAAAAGACAAATCATTCTTGATCTGTTTTATGATAGCTTTTCTTTTCTAGCATTAGCTGGTTTTACTCTTGATAAAGCCATAGTTACCCTTTAGTGAAGATTTGGGATTTAGACATCCAAAGTGATAGAACCGTACCCACCATTTCCTGCCCCCATTCACCTCAGAAATCACTTTCCTTTGTTTCATTCTGATATTTTTATAATATTTCACCTGTTTCACATTATAGGAGATTTTCCATTTTGGCCCAGATTAGTGAATTACTTATATGGGCAACAACTGGTAGTAGATTGCTATCCCCTATGAAAATCACACTCATATATGTTTTAATATAGAAGATGAATCCGTTTCACTTGTGCTTCTCAAATGCCCTATATACATTAAAAGAAGGACATAACTCATAATTTTTTCAAGGTTTCCAAATTTCAAAACCTTAATTGTTCCTGAATAAGAGATTGTCTTTTTTTTTTGTCCTATGGATCCAACTCCAGCTGTTTCCAGATGATTGCTAATTTTTTAACAACAATCTTGGCTAGCAGAAATTATCTGGTACTACCCTTAAACCATTATTTGCTTCAGGTTTTCTCTTAGGTTTGTCGTTTATTTTTATATTTGATGTGTTGAAATATCATTTTTCAACTCAGTGTCTTCACCAGAGAAATTAAATTATCAGGCTCAAGTTAATCTACTTCAGACACATTATGTGAAGACCTAGCTCTCTAGACAAAGCTCAAACGCTGGGAAAAGTGGAAGAGAAGAGGATAAACTCCATTACAATGGTGCTTGCTGCACCATTAGAAGACTTGAAAGGCCAGGCTAAGCATGGAGGAAATCTATCTTCATGGTTGCTAAGAGTTGACCCGATGGCACATAATCAATCAATATAATTTTCTTTCAAATTTTGATCCGGGACTATGAAAAAAATGACTGAATAAATCCATATTCTCTGATTTAGACCACAAACCAGGAACATTAACAAATTTTCATAATAAGTGTGAAATCTCAAACCTTTCCAAGGTGTGGAAAACTTCTTACAAATTAATAATACTCTCTTGGAATGCATATGCCTGTATGTGTCCATATATGCAGTAAGTTAAAGACAATACATTCAATTCACATGTTAAAATCAAGTACTGTTTTCAACCTTATGTATAGTTCACTCGTCTTTTCACCGCCCGCCTGACTAGTAGTAATAAGGTAGGAGTGCTCGTAGTGTAGGAGTATCATTACATAAGTGGGGGTTTTTGGACATTAAATAAATGGAGTGTCCATTTTCTCTTTTGGATGAACCCAATAATGATTGGCTAAAAGAATATTGTAAACAGAATCTTGAAAACCTGTCAAAATTCCTTTCTAATATAATCAAACAGCTTATTTGAAGTATTTTCTCTCATGTTTTCTATTTTCCTAGAACTCAGGAAAGTATCTATTCCATAACAGCTGTACATTCTTCCTATCAGACCATCTCCTCTGTCAGAATCACACACACACCCTGCTCCCACATGTAACAACAGACCCATCAACTCCTCAACTTCAATGAACAAGTCTAAGATGGAAGATTTAGACTTCCAAAATTGAAATGTGCTTTCCCTCTTTTGTTGCCCAGCAGCTGAAACTGGAGAGACTGAGATAGCAATAAGCAAGGAATTGTTTTCCTTGTAATCATTGTCAGGAGAGTCTGGGGATGTTTCAGATGGAACTGGCAGACAAGAGAATGTGGGACCCTAATACACCTCACTGAGGTGAGATGGGCAAGTCCAAATGGATAGTTGATTTGATCTGACAAGGAAGGGACAAAACACTTCAAGGCTAGTTTCTTGGATCAACAGTAGAAAGGTAAAATCTTTAGTGGAAAGATATCCCAAATGCCCCAAAGTAACTTTGACATCTTCTTACTTACTCATATCTCCTGTTCATTTGGCCACATTTCATAGATTGTAGTTATTTACATAACTCAATCTATGTAAAGCAATAGTTCCTAACTTTGTAATCCCAGTTGTAGTTGCATTATGATTCCTAACATTCCTGAAGTAATTGCTAGACTAATTTTGGGAGTGTAATTCATCAAACTTTTTAGATTCAAAATTAGAGTTTACTAAAGTTCCAGATAAAATCCTTTATGTTGTTAGAAAGGTGTTATGATCATTTCTAGAAATACGGGAGTGTCAAAATCATTTCTGGAAATCCTCAACTCTTCCATCATGTTCTCTTTTAAATATTTTTATTTTGTAAATGATATCTCTTTCCTTGCATTCTGCTCTGCACCTCCTTTTCCTCTCAAAACTATATCTTGTGTAAACAGGAAGGATTATCTTGTTATGCAGTTCTTTAAAAATAGTCCCATATAATTCTAGAATAATAATGCATTGATAGAGGGCTGGGTTTTTTGTTTATTTTATCACAATAAACTCATAAAAAGAAATGTAGTTTTTGTTCTTCATCAAATGCTTATGGAATATTTGGACACGTTTACATCACTTGTACAAGTTTACATACTGCTTAAATAGTTTCAATTTATAGCTGTACACAGAAATTACAACAAAGCCAATGGCCTTATTAAATAAGATTTAGATTATGCTCAGGACAAGTCCTATTTCTCCCTAGTAATAATGACTCGGAATGCATTATTCTGAACATACAATTCTTCTTTATCACCCTGAATAACATTCTCTTTGTAGCAACTCATGAAGTAATAAAAGCATCAGAATCCAAAGAACTAAAATAAAATGCTGAGGATAAGAGTGAAAACATGAGCCTTGATTACCTACATCTACTAGCATTACAAGGGAATCTGATTGATGGATCAAAAAATAATAATAATCTCTGGTGCTCATTACTGCCAGAATTTGTTTTTCCTTTCTGACCAAATTCTATTTTTCTCTGGAGACTTGATTCATATCCTTTTATAGTATTAGCTGATCTCAAAAAGCTAAGAAAAGTCAAACTTAGTTAGTATTTGGATTGGAAAATCACCAGCAAATACCATGCCAGTAAAGAAAAAAAATCACGAGAAAGTAATATGCCTATCACTTATGTATTCTTGCCAGGAAAACTATATGAATTCATCAGGGAGAGAAGTTGACCCAAAGGAGCTTTTATTTTAAAAACTTATATTCCTGACCCAGAAAAAAAGCACAGTCTAGTTTTTAGGGGATATGATCGCTGGATGTTCTTATATTTTTAGTTTGGTCGGGGAAGAAATATACCTCTTGATGAATCCTAATAAAGCAAGAGGGTGATTGTGTGTGTGTGTGTGTGTGTGTGTGTGTGTGTGTAAAAGTGAGACGATTCCTCTGAATTTTTTCTTGAAGCTTTGTCACTTCCTTTAGTGAAGTCCTCATGCTGTGTTAAGACAAAAATATTAGCAAACTTCCCACACAAGATATTGTTAGATGCTGACAGCAGTCACTGTTCTCGCAGCATAGTATCTTAATCCACAAGGAGGTAAAGCTCTTAAGAATCATTTCTTTGTGCTCAATTAATTCTGTTCTATTCACAGTAAAATCACTCTTTTTCCTCCACTTTACTAGGCACTCAGCTTGGATAGTTGTTAATATTCTGGACAAAATTTACTTAATTCTCCAGTAGTTGGGCATAGCACAATCTGTTAGATAGCCTCGGTGTCTATTCTATAATTCCCTATTTTTATCTTGTTATCAGAAGCTCTTTAGCAGCTGGTGGCCATCTAGGGAAGCTGTGGAAAAGGCAAATTCCATGCTACGGATCATTAGGAAAAGTGTTAAAAATAAAAATGCCAACATTATACAAATTTATGGCATTTTCCTGTTGTCCTGATTGACCCAGACTCAAAAGGGAGAAAGCTCTACAAACATAGATGGTGGTCGTTTTGGATCTACCTTCAGCTGCTGGAAAGAAGACTTTTATTCTATGAAAGGAAAGCTTAGAAACAAATAAAAAATAAGGCAAATGTAAATTATATAAGTCTTCATTCTATCTACACTATAATGCCCAATTTAACTACATTTTCATAACTTTCTGTTCTCTATATCTAATATATTTGCTTACTGCTGACTTCCATATTTCTGAGATCTATCTATCTATCTATCTATCTATCTATCTATCTATCTATCTATCTATCTATCTATCTATCTATCTATCTATCTATCATCTATCTATGCCAAATACCACTCACTCATCACAAAATCTCCAGGACTGTAAAATCTACAAACTTGAAATTTGGCATGTATGTTCCCCTTGGCTTCTACGTGCTGGTTAAGAAAGGATTTTTTGAAATGACCATCAGATCATTAGTATTTCTTATACAGTATAATTAACACACTCTACTCCCCCTCCCCACCTGAACTCTGTTCCAAGAACCACTTTCCTTATATTAACATGCTCTGATGCTAAGGAGTTAGACATTCCACTCCTCCTTCCCACCTGAAAAGAACTCTCTTCCAACTTCAAGTTGCCTCACATTCTGTTTTCTCAGTTGAAACTGGCAGATATTCCACTCCTTCACCCAGGAGCAGTCTGGGGCTCCTTACAGTACTGAACATTGCTACCTCACCAAAATGTCTACACTTTCCATCTATGGAACTGCTTCTGAATTCAAGGTGGTGGGAGACATATTCCCTTATGAGTTTCAATCACCGACTACCACGGAGCCAAAGATTATGAACCGAATTTCTCCTGCATAGTGTCCCAGACCCAAATCACTTCTTATACTGACCTCCTCAGTTCAGACGACTCTTTTCCTTCTACTGTAACACCAGTTAAAGGGAAAAGAGGGGGAAAACACAGGAAAAGATTTACAGATGTGATTAAGAAAACACAAGTAAGGAAAGCTGCAAAAAAGTATTGTCAGTCATCCCGAAGTCAATAGAGAGACTGTAGCAAAGCATGGGTATCCAACTAGTCCTTATATATTTCTTTTGCCATTTTCTATAGAACCATATTCCCTTTTCTAGACAGTTGGATTTGTCTTTTATCTTTTATCTTATTTTTTGGTTCTTTTCCTGCCTTTTCAGCTTGCTTGTTCCCAGCCGGACTTCTTGACTCTTCTTTTCCAAATTTTTGTTCCATCTGAGGGAAACTGCTGGAAGAACTTTGATCACACACCAGTTCTGAGTGGAAGGGAGAGGGAGGAGAAAGGAAGACCTTTCTCACCTCAGTTTTCTCAGTTGCTGCTCCTTTGGTCTTGCTTCTATTCATCAGAGCTGTCTATCTTTTTGTTTGCCTCTTTATTTTGACTTCTGGGCTTTGGGTCTATGGTAGAAAAGCTCCCAGGGAGACATTTTGGTTTCCTTTTCCTCCCTGTCTCCTGCCCAAAACTCCTATTTGATTGGCATTCCTGCTTTGATTAGCAGATGGGACCTTCTGATGATGGGGAAGGTTTAAGAAGACGGGGACAGAGTTAGCGCAGGGATTTTTAATCTACTCAGGTAGACTGCCTTTCCACCTGCAGTGTGTAGGCTTTTAGTTGGGGCATTTACAAAAAGATGTGGCTTAGAAGAACATGACTGAGGTACATTAAATCATCCCTGGCACCAAGAGAGTGGGCAGGAAAAAAGATTTTTATTAGATCTCTCAAAATGCTAGGCCAAGGATAATCCATGGAATCTGACTGAAAGGAGAATACACAAATGCACTTCTTCACAGTTTATAATAAATCACCTGTGGAATTCATTAACTTGAGACATTTGATGGCTACTGTACTTTATAGCAGGGGTCTCCAACCTTGGCAACTTTAAGCCTGGCGGATTTCAACTCCCAGAATTCCCCAGCCAGTTTTGCTGGCTGGGGAATTCTGGGAGTTGAAGTCC
>JAOYMU010000192.1:63859935-63871370 GCA_025802295.1 Psammodynastes pulverulentus
TTTATCTTGTTGTGAACCGCCCCGAGTCTGCGGAGATGGGGCGGTATAGAAGTCTAAATAATAAATAAATAAATAAAAATATATTTTAATTTAATGCTACAGTACTTTTGGTAGTACTTGTCGTTTATTAGCATGCCTGTTTGCCACAGAATGCATACCTCTGCAAAATAAATAAATAAATAGAAATGTTCTCCATGTTGGTTCTCAAAGAGAAAATGTGCCTTTTCCTTCAAAAGTGCAAATATGCACTTAAAAGACATTAATCATCGTGTTATTCGTCCATAGCAGAATTTTATTAGCGACACCGTGCTAAGTACGGATTTGACAGACATGCCTTCACAGGTAGAAATCTGCCTGCCTTATTTAATTATGATAAGCAATGAACGTGCATCAGCATCAAAAGCTGCAAAAACAGAGGCTAAGTTTTTTAAAAAAAAAAAACACTCAGCTCCAAGAGAATCCTATTAATTCAAATTTCTAATCAAGCATATTTTCTTCCCAGGATACTATATGCAGAGAGCTAATTTCCATTGCATTCCCAAGGAATGAATATTCAGGGGTTCAAAGAAACACATATGCAAGGAGTCCTCGACTTATAACAGTTCATTTAGTGGCCGTTCAAAGTTACAGTGGTGCTGAAAAGCGTGACTTATGGCCGTGTTTCAGAGTTACCACCTTTGCAGCATCCGCACGATCGTGGGATCCAAATTCAGATTGCTTTGGCAACTGCTTCATATTTATGATCGTTGCCGTGTCCCAGGGTCATGTGATCCCCTTTGGCGACCTTCTGACAAGCAAAGTCCATGGGGAAGCCAGATTCACTTAACAACCAGGTTGCTAACTTATCAACTGCAGTGATTCACTTAAACAGCGGTGGCAAGAAAGCTCGTAAAAGGGAGCAAAACTCACTTAACAAATGTCTCCCTTAACCACGGAAATTTGAGGCTCAGTTGTTTTTGTAAGTCGAGGACTACCTGTAACTATGTCTGTAGTATCTAGATCAGAGTTTTTCAAGCCGTTTTCTCCAGGGTTCCACAAAGATGTAATGGAATTGTGTCTATATGGATTGGGGAGATGGATGGACAGACAGATTTTCTATAAAATTTTGAGGACAGAAAAAGAATTATTTTGATACTCGAGAGTGCTTGAAACTGAAATCCACGGTGCCTATTTCTTCATATTTCCTTGTGATTTGTACTTTATGCGGATGCAATGTTGATTTATTGTAGCGATTGGTGATTTGTGGTTTATGTTTCTACAACGTTTATTCGTTTATTTATTAAATGCATACGGCTCTTTTGTGCTACTCAGCTTTTTTTCGTGAATCAGTTTCGTATTACAGCGAGTTATATTTTCAGGCCTGTTTTGAATTTAGTAATTCTGTTCCTTATAGATTTTAGAAAGTGAGGAGCTACTCACAAGAAAAATAATTCTGCAGGCAGATAATAAAAGTTACTCCAGTTTAGAGTCTTTGATAATTTTGCTTCCTTTTTCCAATAGATTCCAGGTAACTGACTCTAGCAATTAAACTTTTTTTGCAATTTTGACCTGCTTCTGAATCATACTCAAGAGTGGGCTGCTACGGGTTTGCAGGGGTTTGGGAGAATCCCTAGCTAAGACTCTGTGCAGTTCGGAGAACCCCCAAATCCCACTCCTGGCTGGCCCCGCCCATCCCTCCCCTCCCTTCCCCTCCCTGGAGTCNNNNGTGGTGCAGGAGACCAACTAGGCCATACCCCCCCTTGGCCACGCCCACCCAGCAACCGGGCAGAGAACCCCTTGTTAAAAATTTTGAAGCCCAACCATAATCATACATACTGCTTTCTTTCTCTGACTATCCAAGTGTACATATGTATAAATTTTAAAAAATCATTACCCCAACTAACATAGTAGAACTTTGAACTAGAAAGGAATCTATGGCAGTGGCAGTTTATTCTATTAACATAGATTTTAGAAAATTGAGCAAATAAGCTTCCCTAAATGCACATTAATACAAAGGATATATTGTTCCAGTCATTTACATTGTTATTTTTAAATTTCAATAAGCTTCGATCAGTTTTATCAAAGTATCATACTTTATTCCAGGGCTTTTCTTTTCCGAAGAAAGGTGCCGGAACTCACCCCCGTCGTCGCGCTTAAAAAACCTGGAAATGATAGCGCGTGATTGGTCGAGACGGACCATGTGACACGGACTCTGAAAAGGTCCCGGAACGCAGTACCGCTGAGTTCCGGCGGAAAAAAGCCCTGCTTTATTCATATACAATTACTTCTGGGAACATCAGAATATTGATTTCTGCAATGTACAGAAAAACAGGGTTTAATGTTGGATAAATCTAATTAAATAATCATTTGCTTTACTTCTTAGAATACAGGAAATAATTGGCGTGCATTCTTCTGCTTCCACGTATTGGCCTTTCTGATCTGTTGCAGTTAATATTATTCTAATTATATTTATTAGAGGCTAAGCCACTTAGAATTGACTAAAAAAAATGTCAATATTAAATTACGTCTCAGATTAAATCACTTAAGCACAGACCAGCTTAAACAAGCTCATGATAAATGTAGTTTTGCCGATAACATTTCTGTAAAGATCAAGACATTAAAAAATGGGAGAAAAGCCATCCAAAGGATACAAATTTTTGTTTGTTATTATATTCTTAATTTCTATATTTATTTCTCCTTTTCCCATTTATTTAGGGAGCAACATTGTACTTACTCTGAAGTGAAGCAGGTCACACGAACGCCTTGAACACTCACATAAGGACTACTAGCCAGCTGTTAGTTTGTGGCCAGTTGTTGACTAGCAATGTGAATTATCATGGTTTTTCCTTAGCTTTTCCTTACTTTCCCTATTTTTCAGATTCAGGAAAATTATAAAATTGGTACTGTAACAGATGGGACTTAATTAAGGTGACCAGATTTAAGCTTTACCAAAGCCGGTAAAGCGGGACACCATTGACTGGGGATGGGGAGAGCATGCATGCGCAGAAAGGTGGGGATGTATGCGTGGCATGTGCAGAAGGGTGGGGGAGTTTAAAAAAATATTTTATTTTTTAAAAAATCGGTATTTTTTAAAAACGCCACGGGACGCAGGACAAATTGCCAAAAATCGGGACTGTCCCGCCAAAAGCGGGACGTCTGGTCACCTTAGACTTAATTGAAATAGGTCAGGTTTTCCAAATAGACCTCATTGCGAGCAATGGAAATGAGGAAAGATCCTGCTGATAGTCTTGAGATCATTTACAGTGACCTGGTTTTAAATAATTTGGACTCTTGAGGTTTTGGACTCTTGGGACGGACACACACACACACACACACACACACATCTGATAATTAATCAGATTCAAACAATGGATCAAAAAACTTATTTCAAGTTCCCCAAATGCAGCCACCCAACTGGAGATAGCTCTGGGGACCCGGTAAGATTGCCCAGTTAAAATTGTCCCAAGAGGAGTTGGACAGCCTGCTGTACATTAGGAAATGCTCATAGAGCTTTGAGTCCAACTGCAGATCCCAACTGTAATAATAATAATAAATTCACTCTGATTAATCAAAAGATTCTGCTTTCCCCCTTTATTCACCTATTTGTAATGAAAGAAAATATTTGTAGCCTGAGGTTGAGCTTTGGGTCCTTGGTGCTCTCTGAGTTTGGTTGTTTTCTTGCACATGTTTCATTACCAAACTAGGTAACATCATCAGTGCTAGTAGGGAGTGGTTTTTCTCTTGTTTTATGTTCCAGTGGCTTGCCTTGACAGTGTTGGTGGAATGGTTTTGGTGATTTCTTGATTGGATTGTTGTTTGTTGTTTATTTATTTGACAATTCCTTAAATCAGTACTGTTTGCTTCTTGACTGTTGGTCTAATGTTAATCTTGGTGTTAAACTCTGTCCATCTCAGTGTTGATAGCTAGTGAGAAGGTATTTTGGTCTTTTTGTTTCCTTTTTTGCTTTTTCATTGTTTTAAATGGTATGTACATGTTGTTTATCTCTATGTGCCTGTGGATGGCTGATTTGTCTGAGTGCCAGGCTTCCAGGAATTATCTAATGTTTTGGGATTTGGCTTGTTCTAAAATTCTCACAGTTTCCCACTTAAAACTTTGGTTGAATATGCACGTGTGCTTGAAATTAAGGAGTTTTCATCGTATTTTCTGAAAACTAGTTAATGTTCATAGATACAATCTGCTAGTCTTCTGCCTTTTTGTGCCTCCATACTGGCTTATCCATATATACATAAGACTGTAGGAATCCAGAAGCTAGTTGTCACTATATAACCCTTCATGTTATACGGCCAAGTTATTTGCAGGATTGTCTCTCCCCAGTTTCTATTCATCCTTTGACTCAGCCTTCCATCCTTCCAAGGTGGGTAAAATGAGGACCCAGATGTGGGGGCAATATGCTGATTCTGTAAACCACTTAGACAGGACTGTAAAAAGCACAATAAAGTGGTATATAAGTCTGTGCTATTGCTATAAAAGCATTTACTTTTGGAATTTTCATCATCTGTTGGTAATAAAAAAGTCTTATTTGATGAATATAAATTCCATAACATGATAATGCTGACTATTAGTTATAACCCAATATGAGGGGGTTTTCCTCTAATATTTTGGCTCACTAGGAAGTCATTAAATGAAACTTGCTTGAGAATTGCCATGCAGAGAAAATGGTTAATATTCAAGTTGTATTTATTGTGTTTTCTAACAATTGGAGAAAAATATGCCACAATGATGCTGTGAAAACATAACTCTTCTTTGGTAATTGTTTTTCACTTTAATTAAATGAGTTGATGCTAGAAAGTTCTGCAGGATGGATTCATCATTCCATTCATGAGAAGTTTGCACCAAAAAAGAAGAAATTTTTCACCAGTTTCAATTTGCCCCCTGCAGTCCTCAAAAATTTTGCTCTGGGAGGGTTTGGGAATCCAAAGGAACAAAGGTAATGTCAGAAACTGTAGAAGGAAGGAAAAATAATCAAAATGTCTTTCTTCATTCTGAAGAAACCCTTCTGGGGTTGAAAGGAACCAGTTATAAATCTAAAACCAACCAATATGTTATCAGTGATTGGTTATGTAAATTTAAATGTTACTTGAGGTGTTAGCATACTATTAAAGATCTCTTTTTCTCAGCCAGAATTTAGGGAAAACAAATTTAGGGAAAACAATAATACAAGAAACTGCTGCCATGCATCGTAAACCAAACATCACAGTTGCCCTTCTTTTTATCATACAGGCATAATAATAACATAATAGCTGAATGTCTGTCAGGTGTAGGGGTAAAGGAATCCATTTTCTCAGGTGGCATGTACAGAAAAGAAGCAGCAAGTTACTGAATTGTTGTATGCCATTATAAATTTATATGCCACTTATCTCATTGTAGAGCGACTATGGGTGGCTTAGCTTTCTAAGACAGAATTCAATCTTTAGTAAAAAGTTGAAGAAAACTGCTTCAGCTTTTTTTTTACAATATTTTATTGTTTTTCTATTTTATACCAATATCAACTTATATACAAGACTGTGGTTTTTTACATATCTTATGTTCATTACCATCCACTTCTAATACAAATTATATAATAAATACTTCTCAGTTCTATTTCCCCATCTATATTCTACATTACATTGCATACATTTACATTACATTACTTCCTCCTTTATCCTGCCGTTTCCTTTCTTTCCATTATTAATCCAGTTATACCATTTCTCCCATATTTCATAAAAGGCCGAATTTTTTTGTCCTTTTAAATTCAATGTTATTTTATCCATTTCCGCACAATCACAGATTTTTTTTTTTAATCACTAATATTTCAGGTGGTATCTTCGTCTCTCTCCAACACTGGGCAAAGGCCAATCTTGCTGCTGTTGTAATATATAAAATCAGGTTCCTTGACTCCCTATCATTTTTTAAAAAAATATCCTTAAAAGATATAATTCTGGATTAAATTCTTCAGCTTTTATATATGGCAGTGACGGGGCATTTTGTCTGTCACCTCAGGCAATCAAATATCTTGGATTAGTTTTGAGTTTATCAAAGAACATAACATCAAGGATTTAAGGCACCCAAAGCAATTTTCTTTGAATGTGCATTTCCTATTCAGTATTTAGAAGTACTCAAGGATAATATCTATAATAAATTTTCTGTATATGTCTATGTAGACAATGTGGGAAAACCTGAAGACCACATTAGACCAGAGATTATTGTTTTGTGTACAAAAAAAATATATCATTTTCCTATTTTGGTTGGTGTCTCACCAATTATGATGGCATCCAGGCTAAAACTCATTATGGAAATCTCATTACACACTCCATAGGTGCTCATATGGTGCAGCAGTACAAGAAGTCCCTGCATTTCTTACTTGTGCATGAATCGGAATTCAATCACTTGCCAACAATGTGATCCAAGATGTAGAATTCATGCTGCAGATATATCACTATGATTGTTGGATTAATTCTTGCTAAATTGAGCATTCCCACTGGACTTCAAGAAGATATGGCATTGTTTAAATTTTTGCTTTTGTGGTTTTCATTTCTATCAATTGCACAATTTTTGGGTGGGGAACCTGTGATTGATTTGGCCTGCCTATAAAATTTGTATCAAACAAAACATCATTCACAAGGAACTATCCAGCAGAGTACAATCCAACCACAATAAAAAGTAATAAACAAGAATCAAAAAGCAGTTTAAATATTATGAAAAGAATAAAGTCATTATATGCTTTATTTACAGTTACAATGAAAATAATACTGTTCAAATATATAAACCAAAACCTACCTCCTATCTAAATTTCCTAATACAGTGTGCAGTCAAACAGCCCTAATTCCAGTCTCAGCATCTCAGATTAAATGTATGTTATCTAGCAGTATAGTTGCCATGTAGTGCACTGGAGAAATGCAGGATAAGGTTTCTTTTAGGAATTTTGCCCATTGTATTCAGATTGCAGAGTAACTACAAATCCTGATGAGATATTTGGTGATACAACAGCTGCTTTCACAATTCCTCATTTCTGACAGCAGCACAACAGAGAATTTTGGCTAGAAATAGTGAGCTCAGCTTAGGCATCATCAAGTTTTCCTCTGATGCTGTGAGTGCTGGTCTTATTAGAGCAAACAAGG
This sequence comes from Psammodynastes pulverulentus, assembly GCA_025802295.1. Lineage (NCBI taxonomy): Eukaryota > Metazoa > Chordata > Lepidosauria > Squamata > Psammodynastidae > Psammodynastes > Psammodynastes pulverulentus. The sequence continues at coordinate 63,867,033 of JAOYMU010000192.1, forward strand.
CAGGTGTTTTATGCAGTAGATGCTACCAAGCAATAAAGGAAACAAATGTTCTTTCTTTCAGATCTCAGGTATTCAACAGAAAAATGAACATTAACTTCTTTGCAAAAACATGCATTGAGACACATGAATAATCAATTTAAAATCCATGCCTTATAAATACCCATTGTTTTTCAAGATTTGTATTACTTATAATTTTCTAGAAGAATTTTCTATGATCCATTAGCAACAGGATCTAGGACAGAAACTATATCTATCTATGCATCCATTTGAATTTATTTTGTCCAAACAATTTAGCAGCTCCATTATTCATTACAAATTATTTTGTTCACAAAATAAAAAGGGACATTTGCATTGAATCCCTTAACAAATAGCACAAGACATTAATTTGAGATGACCAAATTACAGAATTTGGGAGGAAAAGGTGGAATAAAATGCCAATATATATATTTAGCAGCAGCAGCAATTGGCAATTTCATGAACATTAAATGCAAAGCTATATTTCACATTTTCTTTAATTGGGCCCTAGTTTGGGTACTTTTGGTTTATATAAAAAGCATCATAATTCCCATTATGAGATAACAGTGAACTGGCAATGTACCAGAAATATATAGAGAGCAATTATTTCCCTGTTGCAGTTTTCTGTACATGTTTTTTTATACAAATAAGAGTGATATTGGGTATATCTGTATTTCTCATTTAAAATGTTTATATCTTATGTTTATGCCAGCTTGATCCTAAACTGGTTCTATTGAGCTGTGTTCATGCCACCTTGACCCTAAACTGCCTTTATTGAGCTTTTTTGGCAATAGTTTGCAAGATATTTGGTCTGAATACTACCTCCTCCCACTCGGACAGTTCCTCTGCTGCTGCATCCTCCTACCAATCATATTCTTTCCTGCAGGTGGGTCTTCCTGGACATACATATATTATATGCATATTGCAATACAGTACATTAAAGTTAAATGTATGTTTATAAGGTTGAAGCATTTAGTGCTATTAGAGCTAACATTAAGCACAAGGTTCATTTGAAGTGGCAGTCGCCAATGAACCTTTGAGGCTAAGCTGCAGTGCTCTAACTCAGACAGACAGGAGCACTTGAGATGAAAGAAAGAAAAAACTAAGACTCAGAATGAACTCGGCGAATACCAAAAGTAATTAAAAAATTTGTTTCATTATGTAAGAAATAAAAATCAAAGAAATGATTGGACTGTTAATGGAAGAAGATGGCAAGGGGAGGGTTAGCAGGGGGAAAGCAAAACTGCTTAATTCATTTTTTTATTTTATTTTTTGGTATCCTGATGCAAAAGGAAAAAAAATCTAATCAATTAAAAGCAGTATCCTAAAAGACAGAAAAAAATGCAAGTCAAAACAAGCAAGAAAATGGTAAGAGAACACCTATCCACTGTAGACAAGTACAAATCAGCAGGAACAGATTGTTTAATCTCAGGCTTCTGAAGGATCTGGCAGATGTAATTTTTGGAACCGCTAAACAAAATCTTTCAAAGCTTGTGTAACCCTGGGAAACTACTGAGAACTGAAAAAGAGCTGATGTTGTTAAGAACCAGGGAAATCAGGAGATTCAGGCAGTTCAAATATGTATAAAAATATTGCAAGCTTAAGCTGTTTACAAGAATCTGACCAACTAGCAGTCAAGAGAAATGAGCGGGAGATAAGAGAGGCATTTAAGGTGGGCTGGACTTAGATCTCTTGCAGGTGTGCACAGACTCGTGACTTTTAATGTGTTTGACCCCTCCCCTCCTACAAATGTGATTCCAATCTTCAAAAAAATGGGAGGGGGTGAAATGGATCCAGGAAATTACAGACCAATCAGCCTGACATCAATACCTGGGGAAATCCTGGAAAAGACAATTAAGAAGATAATTTGTGAGCACCTAGAAATGAGCAGAATGATAACTAGAAGTCAACATGGGTTTGTTAAAAACAGATCATGCCAGACAAACCTTAGTGCCTTCTTTGACAACGGGACTGAATTACTGGTTCAGGAACTGCTGTAGACATTCAAACTTCAGAAAGGCATTTGATAAAGTAGACCACATCTTGCTTCTTGGTAAGATAGAACAATGTGGGATAGATAATATCACTACCAGATGGATTTGCAACTGGATGACCAACTGCACTCAATGTGTGATCTGCAATTGAACTACATCTAAGTGGAGAGAAGCATGCAGTGGTTCAAGATTCTTTAGACCAGTATGCTTCAACATCAGCACAAATTATTTAGTTTAGGGGCCAGAAGGGGAACTCATCAAATTTGCAGATAACATCAAGTTGTGGTGAATAGCCAACACTTTAGAACATAAATTTAAGATACAGAAGGATCTTGACTGAGTTGAACACTGGACCTATCCAACAAAATGCAATTCGCAAAAGTAAAACCTTACCTGTAGTCCTGAAAAAACAGATCCACAGGTATAGAATAGATGGTAACTGGCTTAATAGTAGTGCCTGTGAGAGAGATCTAGGTGTCCTAGCGGGCAACCACAAGTATAAGATAGCAGTGTGTTGCAGCTGCTGAAAAAGCCAATGCAGTCCTAGGCTGCATCAACAGAGGGATAGCATTAAGAATACATGAAGTGATAATACTGCTTTATACTGCACTGGTAAGACCATACTTGGAATATTACATCCAGTTCTGGTCATGATATAAAGTGATGTTGAGACTCTAGATACAATAAAGAGGATGATAAAGGCTCTGGAGACTAAACCATACGGTGTATGATAGTGGGAACTAGATACATCTAGTATAAAAAAGAGAAGGACTAAAGTGACATGATAGCAATCTTCCAATAGTTGAAGGCCTGTCACAAAAAAGATGGGGTTGATCCTTTTTAACTTTCCTGTGAAGTTGATCCTTTCTTTTTTCTACCTAGTGGAGCTGACATCAGCTAATTCTGATAACAACAAACTAAAAAGTAATCTGGATATGTTTTAAAATGACCAATGTAGTAGATTTAATAACTTCCAATCAAGCATATTATAAAACTATTTTTTTTAATATTAAGATTATCCCCAACATTTTACCATCATTTTTCTTTTAAAAAGTTGCCTTTGGGTTAGGACATGAAGGAAGGAGGAAAAAGTGAAGATGCTTAATGAAGAACACTTTTTCTTCAATAATTATACTGGATTGTAAAATTGCCCTTTCAACAAATAGAAATCGGAATCATTACTAGTTATAGGAGATGTCTATGTTTCCTAATTAGAAAAGAGAAAAGTTGCACTTTTTAAAATGGTTTTGTCACATTTTTCCTCTTTCTGGTGGTATTCTTTTTAAATTGCCTACTCTTGAAACAGAGAGAAAAGGGCAAGATTACCATTATTTTAGAAGCATAATTACCCTGGAACTCATGCATTGAGCACCATAGCTTGGTCACCTATTCATTCCTATTACCTAAGTGTTATAGTGAAAGACCAAGCCAACATATTTGTTATTTTATTCATTTGCCACTTTTTAAAATCAAGTGATAAAAACGGTAACCCTCTCCCTATGACACCTCTCTGGTATACATTAGAAGAGTCCATTATGTTCAGGTTTCTGCAGGAATGCAAAGAAGTTGAGGGGTTGTTTTTAATCTACATAAGTGGAGTTCTTAAAGCAACACCACAGCTTTTGCTCCTCTCCTGAGAAATCTGAAAAAAACTCAAGCTCCTTGAAAAGAATCTGAAGCTATTTGTGGTTATTTTCCAAAAAGATACTTAATTGCTTGACTGCTGGGGCCATTCATCACCTCCTATCAAAAGTCCTAGGTGCTATTTCTGTGTCCATCAGTACATCACTGCATGTGCATGTTTTAAACCTACAGGGTTTTATTCTGCAGCTATATTCCAGCAGTGATTTTTTTATTGTGGCTTTCAAGTTAAAACTCTGCAAGCCATGACAAACTACTCTTTTAGGGCATTGAAAATCCCAGGATGAACCAGTTAATGAAAGATTAAGAACCGCTTTCAATATTTATATCATTTCCCTTTGAATCATTTCCCAATTCCCAGTGGCTTATTGTTCTACCTTTTCTCCATCTTAGTCACTAATAATATGCAGCTGATATGAAGCCAAGATAGAGAGAATGGGAGACAATAACTTCTATACAGGTTTCTTGGGATTCACTTTTTTGTCTTGCAAAAAACAAACAAACAAACAAAAAACCCTCTAAACCTTGTCAATAAGTAAAAATAAGGATCTGGTTTACCTCTATGTTTTTCAAGAAATGTTCATTATAATGTGTACTATGACCCTTGACTCTGAGGGGTCCTTGGTGCTCTCTGAGCTGGGTTATTTTCTTGCAGATGTTTCATCATTACTCAAACTAAGTAACATCA
>JAOYMU010000192.1:64025771-64038302 GCA_025802295.1 Psammodynastes pulverulentus
TTACTGTCGCCTGAGCTCCACCCAGTCACATGATCACCCAGCCTTGCCTACCCAGCTGGTCATTAGGGCAGAGAACCGGTTGTTAAATGATTTGAATCCCACCAATTATATGTGCTTGCCATCTTAAATTACTTATAAAATAATAAAAGAAGTAGGGTAACAAAATTTAACAAACACACAATAAAATAATAATAATAATATGTCAACCTTGCAGAATCTATTATTAATACACTGCCACCCTTATCAGCAGACACTAATCTGCACTGATGGCCCTGAACTTGAAACTGTTCTATTTTTTTCATAAATACTCTTGGCTTCTAAATCACTTTTCTTTTTCAAATAAATGATTTCTACACCAAGAGCAGCATATATATTTGTCTGCCACAGAATTGATGACCTTCAGGTTGTTAAATAAGTAATATATTTCTGTAAAACAGTAGGTCATAAACAGTGGCATAAATCAGTTTTGTTCATGTTCTTTCTGCCACATAAGAGAAAGCTTGCTCGTGATTATATTAGGCCAGAATGTTGTAAATTCATGTAGCTTTGCCAATTGCTTTATATAGTTTGGATTGCTAGCGTTATGCATGAGTGGATTTCCTCACCATGTTCACAGTTGCTGTGTGACAAACAACTGCACTGTTGAAATGTGTCTTCTTGCACCATTCTCAGTCATGAAAATTAGCCTGAAAGAGTGAAAACAAACTGGAGAAAGCCAGTAACTGCCATGTACTTTCTAGGCATTATTTTAAAGACACCTTGTAACAAAAAATCTAATTTATCTGAGTTTATTTATTGAGTTCTTACTAGAGCCTTCAAGATGACTCGTCCAATTAAAACCAAGAACAGAATATTAAAATATTCGAAACACAAGTTGGTGCTTTTTCTAATTTTCTAATTTTGCTTTTAAATTTGTTTTTTTATTAATGATAAAAACAGAGGCTAAACCGATACAAGAATGGTGAAAGAAATGCAGAGAGAGATGGTAAATCCTGCAAGAATATTTCCCATCACCTGGGAATAATAATGGAGAAGAGTCTCTGATATAGCATGGCCTAATCAAATACGCATTTCCTACAGATCATAACAACCAACACAATTCATAATCTGTTGCTTTACCATCATTTTTGCCAAGTATCTCTGGGTAGAGCAATGAATCTATCATATGCTGTCTCAAACTATTTCAAGATGAAGAAAAAAATATTCTATAGGTTAAGTGTGTGTGTGTGTGTGTGTGTGTGTGTGTGTGTGTGTGTGTGTGAGTAGAACTACTTTCCAATGTGTACAGCTAGAAAAATGGAATTCAGGGATCCATGATTTGTTGGCCATAATTCATTTTCAGCATCGTGTCCATTTTCTCATTTTCAAAAATTGGAATGGATGAGTGAATAAATGACTTCTAGCTCTCATCATATTAAGTGTTCACTAGCTGATTTAGTTAATGCATAGAAAATGTGGCCACACTTGAGCATATTCTATAAACAAAAACAACAGAAGCGGATCATTTATTTTCTAATTTAAGATAAATTCCCTTTGGCTCATAGCTACTTATCCTTTATTTAAGAATTTCTTAAAATGGCTAGGAGATATATTCTGCTCAAATGGGACACGGCCTGAACCACTAAAATGGAACTAAATATCAAGCTTGCATTATAATTTGCTTGTATGCCTAAATATAGAGATATTAAAAAAAATCAGAAGCAGCAGCTTGTTTTGGATATTAGAACTATATTTGAAGAAAGCCTTCTGCTTAACTGTCATCCTTTCAGCTAGACATTGTTTCTGCCATATGCTTTTTCTTCTGAATAAAATATTTTCATTAAACAGATTTCCATATTCTTAACCTGGCATGGATATTTGAGCCTACCAGTTGCAAAAAAACAGTGCTGATTTAAGGATCCGGTAATATTGTGGGTGTTGTTATACTCAGATTGTCAGATTTACATACACCTTTGCTCCTGAAGCTCAGGATAGCTTACATCAGTTTCTACTTTTACATCAGGGTTTCAAACCTTGGCAACTTTAAGACTTGTGGACTCCAACTCCTAGAATTCCTCAGCCGCCACATTGGTTGAGGAATTCTGGGAGTTGAAGTCCATAAGTCTTAGAGTTGTCAAAACTGGGCATCCCTACTTTGTACTATCTCCCTATATTTCCTTGATAAAGTATGTTGAAGAATTGCACAGCAGCTGTCCAGATGAAGTCAGAGACACTAAGACAAAATTGTAATCTTTTATATAGATAAAAATATATTTAACATTCAAGTTTACATCAGTCTTTGTCATCATCCAACAAGATAGTCAGAAACACGGAAATATCATGAGAGAAATTAAACAGTATAAAGAACACACAGAAGAAAAGGAAGGGGAAAAAAGGAAAACTCCATCCTTATACTTATGGCAACCAGTCATAGCGTAGATTGCCTCATGCATGAGTCAACACTCTCTAACTATTCAACTAGAATTGTGTGTTCTGGCCGATTGCATACTTTACTGTTCCAGCTACTGTATTCAATGTCCTAATAAGATAGATAACATTGGGGGAGAATGTCTATGGAGATTCTCAGTCATCCAGGTCATGGTTGTCCCAAAGGTGCTTTTTTCAAGAGGCAGCTGGACTTTTCGGTTTTTCTTTGAAGACATTTCGCTTTTCATCCAAGAAGCTTCTTCAGCTCTGACTGGATGATGGCAAATGGAAAGAGTTATATTCCTTGCAGACAGCTGGACATTTGCATTCTTTTAACTGGTCGTTAAGGTCACCTGGAAGTTTATCTGTGTCATCAGGGTCACCTGAGTGGTGCAAATTGATGTGGAACCTTCTTGGAACTGTTGAAAGGACTGTGTTGTATATTGGAGATTGATGATGTCATATCTCTCCCCCTCTGTTGAGAGAGGGCCATTCAATTTTGACATAGATGGCCTCTTTGACCCTTCTTTCAAACCAGCAATCCTCCCTATCCAAAATATGGACTTTGTTGTCTTCAAAGAGTGTCCTGTGTCTTTTAAATGCAAGTAGACTGCTAAATTTAGTCCTGTATTTCTTCTCCTATGTTGTGCCATGCATTTATAAAGTGGTTGTTTTGTTTCCCCAATGTACCTCTCCCAATTGAGGGAGAACAGCTTCCCAAAGTCATTCAGTGAGATTCCATAGTTGAAAACAGATTGAACCTGGCACTGCTCTGTCCTGCACTAATATCTTAATCATTAGACCACACTAGACTTTGTTTCAATTAGATCAGCAATTAATTTACCAGAGAAAGGAATACATCTTCATTGTCAGTTTGACCACTATTCCAAAATAAGGCAGACCACTCTTCAGATAGGCTTCTCAGGAACCCTATCTTGTAGTTATGGTTTAAAGATATATTTGTGCTGCTTTGAAGAGCCTTTAAGGATTCACAATTTGCTTGCTATGCTGATCTTGCTATACATCTTTAAAAATTATATTCCATCATCATTATTATTCAAGTCATCTAATAAGGAATCTGGGGAGCAGAGGGAGAGAGATGAAAGACATCTATCCAAACCCACCTGTGTTGGTTTTGTTCATGTTGAGTGTGGATTTCATCAGGCACCAGACATGACTTTCTCTTCTGCTCCAAGACTCTCCCAGAGTGGGACAGAAATCTGGGGGAGGGCTAAGTTTTCAACATGCCATAGGGGAAGGGGAGAAGTTCACAGAATATGACATATTTTGGTTTTCATAATAAAGCAAACATTTGCTTGTTCATCAACACAACTTTTCTTAGGTCAAAAAGCAGAGCTTTGCTAGTTCCAAACTGCACAGGTATAACCACCCAAGTGTGTGATGAACAGGGAGAGTGAGGAAATTTCTTCTCTTGCCTATATTCTGTTGCAGTTTCACCAGTCTCCTATCAATATCCAAGCAACCCTAAATTAACGCAGAAAGTATGCTGATGTTTGAATTCATTCTATGTTCCATCAGACAATCTCTCTTTAAAGTGGTTGGTTATTTTTTTTTTTAAATTCCCTCCATTTTCTGAACTAAGAATTGAAAGTCAGGTGTATATTTACTTAAAAAATGATTTCCTTGACAAGAGCAAGATGTTCTGAGTTTAATAATTTCTTATTTCACTGGAATTTCAAAGTTAGCCCTTAGAAGCATCACAACATGTAAAAGAATTGCCCATTTGCAGATCCTCTGTTTTTTAGACAATTGATTGAATTTATTTGGCTGTCCATCTCACCTGCATGTGATTTGGGGGGTGGAGGACAAGCATACAAAATTAAACACAATTAAAAATCACACCATTCAAACCAATTTTCAAAAGTTAAAAACTGCTGTTAAGAAATTAGAATAATAAAACACAAAAAGAGCACAACCTAAACGTATACACAGTGCAACCATATAACATGCTTTGCATTTCCATGGGATCCTCAAGCCCGGTGGTGCATCCACATTTTGAGGACTTTCTGGAAGGCCAACAGGGCTGGGGCCAATTTCAAGGGAAGTGGCACTCCAGGGGCTAGGTGCCAGGGCAAAAAAGGCTCTCTTTCTGGATCCCATGTCTCCAAGATACTTTCAATCTTACACAGGAAAAAACCCGAATACACCAGGGAACACTGACAAAGAGTAAGATTTCAAATGGACACAGGGTATGGTTTAATGGAAGAAATATTAAAATACAAGCATGACTGGCCATGTAACTTATTTAATGTGTTGTGAAGGCTGTGTGGTACCTGGAAGAAGTCCAATAGTGTTCCCAATTCAAATGAAAAAAAAATATTCAGAATGAATGGAAAAAACTATAGAGACACTAGTCTATTAACTATTTGGCAGAAGGCTAATTGGAAAGGTACAAGAGATGAAAGTACATTACAACTTCATAACATGAAGTGAACAGATTCTTGCTGTCAGCAAATCAATGAGAAAAGTATGACTCTAATAAAGAATATTAATTGAAAATATAGTATAAATATATAATTTATATGCTGCCCGTCTTTCTTTTCAGAGATATATGATAACATAAAGATGTTTGGAAATGTTATGGTATGTGTTTATAAGTATGGAAATAAAAGTCAGTTATTGAATATGATCACCTCATTGTTAGACCAAATACAATCCTAACTGCATATTTCAACACTCAGCAAAGAATATGATAGAACAATGGGTTCGGTAGTTATCTATATATGTATATGCACAGTGAAAAATCAGGAATAGAGGAATGATTTGTTGGTAAACATACTATTAGACTGTCAGTAAAAAAAAATTTTGTTCATTCTTCTAGTGCCTTGAGCATATTTTTTATTTCCCACATCATTCATAATGACAACCTACATCAATTTTAGTACCATGCTTCCATTGAGTTGGTTTAATTCAAGGCATGCATACATTCTCACAGAAACACATACTTTCTGCTCTACCTCAAAGGTACTTACTATTATAAAAGGGTAGGGGGTCTCCAACAATGCTGTTCCCAAAGAATTCTGCTAGTGAGGAACAGCTGAGACCCAGTGCACTGTACAGCTGTCACAAGTTTCCTTGGAGATAGGCTAAATAGGCAGCTTTCACCCTTCTTGACATGACCCTCCCCATCCATAGCTGCCCCTTTAGAGAGAGTAACAGCTGGTTCAGTGTTTATAATTGAGGAAAGTATGCAGGAATCTTTCTGTTACCTCCAACCTATGAGGAATTTGGGGCATTCATTCTATTTTTTCTTCTTTGGAGAATGGAAAAAAGAGCCTTTTGCAATCAGAAAGAAGAATTCAGATAATAAAAATATACAGTATATTGCCCTGGAAATACAATTGTTCAGTTGAATGAGTTGCTGTTTCATACAGTGTAAACTATAAGCTATTCAAGTTCCCATGTTCTTTATTTTGTTTCCATTCAAATGTTCTACTCAAGCATTTATTGGATCAAGGAGTTTGAGCCTTTGATTCAACTTACTATTATCGCAGAGCAAGAAGCTGGCTGAAGGATTTGTATGTGAAAGTAAAGCTTGACATAGTCTTTTTGTATCAGTGGTACCCTTTTCTCTACTACGGCTACAATACACTGGGCATTAAAAATTGAGATTACCGCTAGATGGTAGGATTTCTTTGCTGCCAACTAGTAGTTATTGTACTATAGTTGGATATTTGTAAACCATGTATTATAAAGCTACCATATTCTGCAATCTTAGATTTGAAAAGCTACATCTTTCACCAGTATGTGAAGTTCACCAGCAATGGACATAGATCTAAAGATCTCAACCATTTTCAATCCTCTGATATTTCTTGAATATTAATCAGTGACATTCATAGCAAAACTCTATGGCACTCATGAAGCAACATGATCACATAAATGTCACATTTATATAATTATTTCTCAATGTCGGATACAAGTATATTTAAGCCACAGCATTTGTGTAGCGAAATTGTCATAGACGCTTTTGTCACTTGCCTCCTTTGTCTGCCCCAGACATCCATGGTCCAACCTACTCATTCTTTTTTGTGACTTTAATATTAAATCAGTAGATTTCTAGATTATGTCCACGATTTGATGGAAATTTTAGTATTTATGGTATATTGTATGGTGAAATCTCTTCAGTGCAATAATTCTTTTATTTACTTCATTCCTGTCTTTCTGCTATCTAACAAAAAACAATCCAATATTCTCCAGACATGCTGGGATTTCATTATCTATACTACTTTGAAAACCTGGAAGTGATGGTCTCAAATCTACAATGTATGAGATTGAGGATGGCTATTGCAGCCATTAATGATTTAATAATTCCAGTACTCAAAAAATTACTTTTGTAATACTGTACCAAGAATGTTATCAGTGAAACAACAATTACACACTTCCTCATAACACGTAAATATCAGTCCATTTTAATATTTTCATTTCATTTAATTAGGATTAAAACAGACCTGTCATCCTTCAATTACTGTGATGTTGCCTGTTGTTCACTGAATTAACTCTGTACAAAACAATTCATTTGCCATTCCATATCTCAGTCCTATGAATTCTTTCTATTTCTTTTTCATTGGTTTGGTACCCTGCATACCAGGATAATCTATGAATAGTTATCTATAGGGTAAAAAAGAAGCAGAACTAATTGCTATATTGAGAAATGCCCTTCTCTCTATAATAATTGGATTTGTTATATTATTTCGTCTCTATGGGTCACACCATGGGATTTTCAGCTTTCATGTGAATGGATAAATGATCCCAGATGAAATCCACATGTTTTCTGACATCAATTATGTTTAGAGGGTTTTTAATAAAACATATTCCCAGGCCTCCCTTTTAAAAAAATTCTTAGTTATTTGTGTACTGTTGAATCTGCCGGGGACTCCCAGCAGTTTATAAGGAGTCCACAATTAAAACATCCATAATAACAAAAACAGTTAAACAATTAAAACTTTGATATTCCTTTAAATAATTTAAAACTATAAAATATAATCCTAATAGTATTAATTGAGCCATAATAATGCAATTGAGTGAAAAATAACATCATTATTATCCTCCACCTCTTCCTTGGCAAAGAATTTAACTAACAATATCCCTGGAACAGCTCCATTTGTGCAAGCTTCTGGCAAGATGTTAAAGAAAGGGCAAATCTAATTTCTAAGGGCATGTGAGTGGAGCTATTACTGAAAAAGAATCCCTTTTGGTTATGGATCCTCCCCCTTATTTTTTTAGAAGGAGATTAATAATCAATAGTTTCTCCTAAGATGATTGTACTATGCAGACAGATTCTGGTTAGAGAAGATAATCCTGGAAATACCTACATTCTATGGTAGGTCATATAGTGGTTTATAAATCAAAACCTGCCTTTTGAAATGCATCTAGAAACTATTGGTAGCAAATGCAGAGCAACTTCAGTTTCTTACGGTTTTTAAAGGCAGCTCCATGTAGCATCCAATGCAGGAGACCAGGGGTGTCAAACTTGCAGCATCATGTGACGTATCGTGACTTTTTCCCCTTTGCTAAAACAGGAGTGGGTGTGGCCAGCACATGATGCCTCTGGCCTGCAGGCTGCAAGTTTGATACCTTTGCAATAGACCAAGGGTCTTAAAACTTGGCAAGTTTATGACTTGTGGACTTCACCTCCCAGAATTCCTGAGCTAACATGACTGGAGGAGGAATTCTGGGAGTTGAAGTCCACAAGTCTTAAAGCTGTAAAGTTTGAAGACTCCTGCAATAGACCAACAAAACATAGGTGAACGTGTGAGATGTTGTTGCAATGACTGTCAGGCAAAGGTGCTCCTGACTACATCCTAAATCTGCCCATCCAGTAGTAGCCATGAATCCAGAAGAAACGTAAGTCATAGGTTGGTTTCCTCGGGTTTAGTGTCTACTTCTTGACAGATAACTCTGGGACTAAGAATTTCAATGAGCAAACATCCAGAAACTACCTGTTTATAGTTGCTATTTGGCCATGAATTCTAAAGCCATCCTACACTAAACATAAAAGACATGGTGCCAGCCCTCCCAGGTAAAGCAGACAGGAAACACAAGTAGAAGAAGTAAATCTACTTTATTGTAAGGATACATTAACAGAATTTTGCAAATCTTAAGGTACAAACTTTCAATTACCACCTGTCCATTCAAACTAGAAAACAATAATCCTCCAATGCTATTTTTTTTGAGGGAAAACATGAAATAAATTCAGAGTCTTTCAAATAATTTAAATAGTCCCCAAAGGGAAAAAATGGCATACTATGAAGTAATACATTGTATTTTAACAGGAACCCCCCCCAAAAATCAAAGAGGAACTCTACTGTACAGTTACTAAATTTGAGCAAAAGGCTTTGGGAGATATGCAGTACACAGTTTCAGTCCTTAAATATGTAATATCTATGAATGCCCAATGACATGAAGAGAAGTTTCTGTATAAATCTGCCAAACTGGAATAGAGTAATAAATCTGATACTGAGAAAAATAAACAAATGTTTTATGGAAATCAAAGCTAACAATAGATGAGCATCACACAGAAAAGTCTAATCATTTGCTCCCATCTAGTGACTGTCTAGGTCACGGGTGTCAAACTCGATCACATCATGGCTGAATTGTGATGTATCACATTTTTTGCCTTTGCGGAGCTGGGGTGGGCATGGCCTGCATGTGATGTATCCGGCCCACAGGCCTCCAGTTTGACTGGCCTGGTCTAGTTTGTGGCCTACCTCGATCTTGTACTGCCCTAGCAATTCATTAAAATCTTTGAATTAACTCCTTATAAATGTGTTTAAAATACTTATTGCCATACTCATATGCAGAAATAAATCTTCTCTCTATAATCTCAGATATATGCCTATTTACTAGTTACTAGATACAATAGATTTTCATCCACAAATCCTTTTGTAAAAACACAACGATTAGACAAGGTTGTCTATTGTATTCATCAAACCATGACTATCTTTACTGAGAGCCACAGAAGCATGTTTATACTATATCGCTTGGAAACAAGTTTGTCATGATGTATTTTTTCTTACCACTATGTATAATTAACCATCATGCCTCTATCTTTTTTTCCTGTACACCATTCTATGACATTATTTCCATTTCCAGGCCGATTGTCAAGGAAACTTTCCATATTAGACACCAGAAGGGAGTGATAGCAGGTGTTATCTTACACGTGTGGTGGGACTATTTATCATATGCAGACAGTGTCCAGCAGTCTTGATGCAACACTTGCAATTAATATTCTTGGCTTTTAGATGTCAGTAAAAAATGTTTAGAAGATTTATTGGACCTGCCTAATATGGAAACATACAATGGTAACTCAAAGCAGGATAAACATGGAAATAGTTTCAGGGATAATCTTTGTCTTGAAGCTGGGGCTGGGGAATACATCTCCCCACTTCCATTTACAACTAAATGTACTTCCATCCATTGTCATCATCTTTAAATTACAGCAAGAGACAAACAGTTCATCATGTTTATTTCCTCCATCCCATAAATGTGTTGTTCCCTTTAAGTCTGAAGTTAATTCCATCCCATCCGTAAGAAGTGTGTGAATTTTCAATACGTCCCTAAAAGAAGAAAAAGAATGAAATAATATTCTTCATTCATTTCCACTGACCAAATTCATTAAGTAATATTGTTTCCAGAATTTCCTGTCCTGGAGCAATTAACGATGAAGAGCTATATGAAAAAAAAAATTAGCCTGCAACCTAATTTATTATTGTCTGTTTATTTGAATACATAAGAATTCAAATTCAGAGTTTCAAAATATAAGTCTGGATGAATGAGAAATAAACACTTTAAATGTAGTGTCAAAGTGTCTCAGGGAAAAAAAAACATTTTCCAATTTATGTCCAATATAATCATAACCTTCAAAACCCAGTAATGTATATATTTATATATATATTTCTTCACCCTATAGTTGAAGGAATGCTTTTTCTGTGAAAGTGTATAGAAGGTTAAAAAAAAAAGAACTTGTGATTTATTATCAAAGGACAAAATTAGTTATTTTTTAAATTTGTCAGTAAGAGGGAAGCAGGCAACTTTTTAAAACCCAGCATTTTTGAAATCTGACCAAACATTCCAGATGTTACATCATTTCCAGCAGAGTTTCTCTGTGATCCATGTCAGAGGTGCAGCTGTCAACTCCATCATACACCTGCTGCTTGTTTCCTGTCAGCAAATAATTCTTCAATTGTTATATGAAGTGTTGAAAACTCTCAAGATGACTTTCTGGCATCGTAATGAAACCTGTGTTATGTTTAGAATAAATGATGAATCAAACACTTAGTTTTGCTTCATTACATTTTTAACCAGACCTCTTCAAAAGAAAACAAAAAAATCAAGTTCATTTTAAAAAAAATATTAAAATGAAACTAATTATATACAACATATATTTATCTATCTATCTATCTATCTATCTATCTATCTATCTATCTATCTATCTATCTATCTATCTAATAAAATATATAATCCGAATAAGCACAGCATACATGTAATAAATAGAATTTATTAAAATCAAAACAAGCAGGAGTTATTAAGTTTGAATGGGGGCTGAATTTACACTATCATATGTGATTTTCAGCATAGAGATATTTTTTTTTGTTGGAGTAGTATTTTTTTCTTTAAAAAGTCTTACTTGGTATGCAGATGTATGCTTTTGACATCATGCTAATGTGGGATCATTAGTTAGAAGACTTGAACCAAATTTTCTCCACAAAACAATCATGCCTGTATCTGCAACAACATCTTTCTGAAGACATTACAATGTTTTAATCCATTTGTAAGATTTGTAAAATCAGCCTAATACGGGGGGTGTCAAACTCACATCGTCATGGCATCGTCATGGCATCGTCATGGCATCGTCATGTAACATATCTGGAATTTTTTCCCCTTCGCTAAACCAGGCATGGGCGTGGCCAGCACGTGATGCATCTGACTTGCAGAGCGGGAATTTGACAGCCGTCACCTATCAGTTACCCATTTTTTTTTCACAGTAGCCACAAAAATCCCAGCTAGTTGCATTTGCAAAGAAATTGCAGAGAAAAAGAAAAAAGAGATGTAACTTCAGCCTAAAGCTACTCACTTACTTTATTTAGTCAAATAGTTCCTGACGGAAATGATTTATTGCTCTATTAAAGTAATAACAGTGAAAATCCTTTGAACGTTACATAGCTTAAAAGCCCTGTATTGACAAGGATGCAGAACAAGTCAAAGATCGACATAGAGATACTTCTTTCATGTATTTGGGGTCTTTTTTATTGACCATGTCTGTCACAAATAATGTTCTTCATTCTAATCTAAAACTATAGAAAAAGGTTCTGGAAATTAAGTGAGGAGATCCTGCACTTTGCTTGGGCTGTAGTATTATTAGGCTTTGAAGATGGAGGGCTTCCTGTATAAAATTAAATATGGGAACTCTTAAAATAAAAGACAGGGTTGATTCAAATGTAGCAAAATCAGAAACATTGACTAGCCATCCTTAAAATCAGAAGACAATATCTCTTTTTTCCTTATACCCCACCAATGGTTGCGATGGAGATGAAGTTTTCCAAATTTTATTTTTGAAAACTTATACACAAACACCTCTGAAGACACACAAATGCACAGATACAAACACAGTCTTCAACAGTGAAAAGCATGATCCAAATGGCTTCTCAGCCAGTCAAGTGGGGAAGGGAGTTAGTTCATGGCTGGCCAAGTTGCTTTACAGAGATATCAGCCAGGATGTGGTTTCAACATGGTGACTATGATGCATGTAAAAACAGGTGTAGCTTTGATTGCACTATCATGGTCTTTTTTGACCATATTCCGCAAATGTTCCTACTCTTCAAATAACTTTTTGAAGATATCCAATTTTATGATGGACACTCTATATCAATATTTCTCAAGCTTGACAGCTTTAAGATGTGTGGAGTTCAACTTCCAGAATTCCTCAGCCAGTGTGATTGGCTGGGGAAATCTGAGAGTTGAATTCCATACATATGAAGGTTGCCAAGTTTGAGAAATCCTGCTCTACATAATAGCAATAGCATTAAGATCTCTATACCAGTGTTTCCCAACCTTAGTCATTTTAAGATATGTGGACTTCAACTCCCAGAATACCCAGCCAGCATA
>JAOYMU010000192.1:64051931-64067162 GCA_025802295.1 Psammodynastes pulverulentus
GAACCAACATTTTATGCTTCGTGACATTTAAAATGCTAGTAAAAAGTCCCCATGTTGTATATTTTAATGTGAATTTTCTAAAATCTACAGCTAGGGCAGTCTATGTGACCCTATAGCTGTGACTAGCTACAAGCTATACAACCTATAGTGACCCTATAGCTGTGTCTAGCTACAAGCTGTACAACCTAATTATATAAAGTATTACTTATTCCAGAACCTTTTTAATCCAGTAGGATTGAAACCTCATTGGATTAATGATGCCAATCAATTGATCACAAAGAAAGCCATATTCTTTGATTGCAACAAAATAAGCAAGGATCAAGTGAAGACTTTAAACATTAACCAATGGCTTTGGGATATTCCTCACTGTGGTGTCATGTTTGTGCCCTTTTTGCATGAAAAAAAAATGTTGACCTTATATAAAAAAATGTTGACCCTATATATACAGTGCAAATAAATATTGCTGACTGATATCTAAGATTGGTGTTACTGTGCTGTCTTATGCTGTGCATTTCTAAAATATTGTTCCATTTTACAATACGTAGACAGATCAGAGTTATAAAAATGCAATATAATTGTTTTCTCTTCCTCTCTTCTGCTTCCTTTGGGGTGCAGAAGGACTCCCAGAAGTTGTAGAAGCATTGCCATAACAGCTCTTTTAGGCCAACTGATGGTCCCCTTGGGAAGAACACAACTTACCATGGAACATCAATAGTTATGTAAATCCTCAATAATGTTGCTGTTATCAAACAGCACATATAATGTTCCCCACTCTATACAGGTAGCCCTATTAAAGTTTGTAATAGAATTATAGAATAAATATAATTATTAAGCCTAAGATTGAAAATCAGACTTGTCAGATGTTACACCTTTTCTATCCTGCTCTATGGAGTGGAGAGTTGGTCTCTGGCAGAAAGCCACTCAAAGAGACTAGAAGCATTTGAAATGGGGATTTACAGGCGGCTGTTATGTATAAATTGGGTTGAATATTTCGGATATGTGATGCTACACCTGGAAAAATATGGCATACTTCACTTAATCCTCCAAGGAAAGATGGAAGTCAAATGAGGTCCAGGCAGAAGAAGAATATCATAGCTTCATAGCTGGTTTGGACAAAACTCAACAGCATTTTTTCGTGCGGCTGGTGATAACAATAGGATCAGCAACATGATCGCCAACGTCCGATGATGGATATGGCACAAGAAGAAGAATAGAATGATCAATGAATCAATTAATTTTTTTAAAGATCAAAATTCATTCTGTGAATTTCTCTGAAGCTGTCTCCCCATCTACAGTATCATCATTGTTGCCTAGCAGAATATTCATGAAGTCTCTCAAAATCTTGTAAATATAATAGCAATGCTTAAAAATAATTAGATTGGGCTAGTATATCATATGAGGACTCCAGAAATGTTTGCAAAAACATTTTTATATATCACTCCACAGTACAGGCAAAAGAAAAAGCCAGCATTCCTTCTGAATGAAGTTGGAAGGAAAAAATCTGCCAGGGTGTGGAGGGAATATTATTCATTCAAACAAAGTTTTGGTTGAGTTTTTGAGAAATCATAAAAAACCTAGGGATACAAAAATCCAATATTTTGGAAGCAGATCATGTTGGAGAAGTTGAGATAGTTCTTTTCTTTTGGGTGATATCAGTATGGCTATTCTATGTGGGTTCTAATCTAAAACAGCATGAATCACTTCAAAATTGACTGATTAACTTCTGTATAATCCCTGGAATAGCTGAATTGGTTGTTCCGGAGGAAGAACAGAATCTTTCAATTTTTTTCTGAATATTTCATTTTAGAAATATTAATAAAATAGCCTATAGAACCCATGTGTTTGTTATATTCTTATGCCTAGACTTTGCAAGGGGTGGGGGAGTGAAGATAGCTGCCAAGAACAGTTGCTGGAGTCAGTAAAACAAATTATTGAAAGAACAAAGCCACTGTTATGAACACCATTGCACCTAGATAGTCTGATAAAATTGCTGTCTTTTCCCAGAATTTAGGGTGAAACTTCTCGTGAAAGAATGCTTTAAAAAGATTTTGCGGATTTTAACAAGCGCACAGTAGAAACACTCCAGAAATTTCTCAGAAAAGCAGAATGTTCATAATTCCACATGCTGCAATATTACAAGAGGGAAATTCTATGCACCAACTATTGTTGACGCTTGTTGATTGTGAAAACCGAACAAAACCATAAGATCCGGAGGTGTGTGTGTATGTGATTATATGTGTTTGTATGAATGAACGATAGATGCTAAGTGAAAATGATGGTGATGGGTGAATGCCTCCATCATTCCTTCTGGTAAGCTTTCCCCAAGGTACCTGGCTAGTCACAGATACAAGAACTTGGGATCCCAAATTCCAGTGTATTCCTAACTTGGCCCTGGGGCAGCCCTAGGAAAGGAATGGATTGTGTGGTTGGTAAGTCCTTTTTCTGTGCATCTCTTGCCCTTGTCATTTCTTCCAGCTGCCAAAATGCATTTTAATATGAGACCACAGATCTAGGTTTGCAAGAGAAGCTTTAATAATACAAGCTAGGGCAGAGAAAGGGCTGGGGGGGAGGTCTTATCTAATCCACTTATTTCTGTATATGATGGGAAAACTCCCATCATACACAGAGGAAGAGAGAACGAGAGAAGAGAAAAAAAGAAAAGCTAATACTTTGAGATAAATAGAGGAAAGTTGAGTAATAAGAGTTCTGTATATTTTGCAGTTTGTTTCTTCTTGCCTTTAAATGGTCATACTATCCAGGTCAAAATTCAACTCTAAACAGACATTTGGTGTATTTGGGAACAAAATGTGGTAGTTGGTGTTTTTCCGTTATGTTGAAATATTTCTTGCTTATTTAACTGTGTTAAATATTTGTTGCTTATTTAACAGTGTTAAATATTTGTTGCTTATTTAACAGTGTTAAAATATTTGTTGCTTATTTAGCAGTGTTAAATATTTGTTGCTTATTTAACAGTGTTAATTATTATTATTATTTGCTTATTTAACACCCTATGTTTTTCTTACGTGTAGTAATCATTTTGGTACTTCTCTCCTAATTTTTTTTTGTACGATGTGTAACTTGTTCCAATTTTTAATCAGGGGTTTAAATATACTTTGCCTCTCTCATAAAGCATGCTCATTTATATTCTGCTTGGTTGTGAGTTTTGATCGCAAGGGAATAACCTTCATAACTAACGTGAGCCTATCTTATGAGAGTTATGGATCATTCTTTCCCAAGTGAAAATAAACAATACTGTGTAACTAACCACGTTATTAAAAAGTCTTTTTGATCTTCTTGTATTTCAAACAATGACTATAGCTGTTAAATGATCATGTATCACATATAGCCATATGTGACATTACTATGGCAGATTAACATACTTCCTACACTCAGAATTTGGTATGTATCCTATTTAATTAATTAATTTTTTCCAACATAAACCAGGTTTATCCATTTTCTATTTATTGCATGAACAGACAGGCAATTCATTCTTAAAATATAGAATACATTCTGAAAACAAATATTATCCAGTATGAATGCTGCTGCATATTTGGTTGTGCTTTATAACTTTGTTTTGCACTGTTTTAACCTGCTGTAAGCCATCCAGAGTTGCTACATGGGACTGGCAGGCATATAAAGCAAATAAAAAATAAAGATACATTGTAGACCAATAAATATAGAATGGCATTAAAGAGCTAGGGTAATGTAGGGTTAAAGTGTTGGAATGAGATTAGAAAGACACAGTGTTAAATCCACTCACAGGGACATAAATTCATGAGGTGATTTTGGTCTAGTTCTCGGCCAGCAAACCCCTCAGGATGCTTGAAGTGGGGGGAAATGCAGGGGAAAAAGACTGCAATTTAACAAATTATCTGTTTAATATGTTAAATGGATAAAATCTAAGAGACTGTAAAATGTGGATACAAAATACTTAAGTTGCAGTCTTTTGCAGCTCTCAGTAGCCAAGGGGCCCCACAGTTTCATGGTTGACACAGTAGGTCAACCACTTCAATACTAGAAAATGCAGTGCTTTCTGGGTATAGATATAGATATAGATAAAGATATAAAATATATATAGTGAGCCAGGGCTATACAGATAGTCCTCGACTTACGACCAGAATTGAGCCCAAAATTTGTGTCGCTAAGCAAGACAGTTGTTAAGTGTTTTTACAACCTTTCTTTTCCCCAGTTCTTAAATGAATCATTGCAGTTGTTAAATTAGTAATATGGTTGTTACGTGAATTAACTTTGCTTTTCAGAAAGTTGCAAAATGGTGATCACATGACCTGGGATACTGCAACCGTGATAAATATGAGCCAGTTGCCAAGCGTGTGAATTTTGTTCATGTGATCAAGGGGATGCTGCAACAGTTGTAAGTGTGAAAGAACAGTCATAAGTCACTTCTTCCAGTGCTGTTGTAACTTCGAACGGTCACTAAATGAACTTTTTGTAAGTTAAGAACTACCTGCATCACTCCGATTTCTTTAGTTCCCATGAAAAAAGTGGTGGAAAATTATTGCACAATTGCTTTTTGGTTTTAGAAGTGTGATCTCGGGGGCTTCCATGACCCCAAAGAAGAGTTCAGGTGTTAAAGGCAGCTCAAGAATATTGGGTTGCTTGAAATGTTTTATCTATATATTGGGGGGGGGGGCTTTGAATTAATGGCCCAATTATAATGCTATGCAAGGACCACCACAGCAAAACGCCCATTCAGAAGTGGGTGTAAAAGATCTGTAATGAGGATTTGAGAGAGTTTAGATAATGGGTGTCAACTCAATTGCATCACGTGACGTATCGTGAAGTACCACAACATTTTTTGCCTTTGCGGAGCCCGGGTGGGTGTGGCCTGTGTGTGACACATCCGGCCTGCAGGCTGCCAGTTGGACAGGCCTGCTTTAGATCCTTGAGGCTGAGTGGATGAATAAGCCATTTCAACATATACCTCAGGAAACAAATTGGCAAAGTATATAGTGTTCAATCACAGGTCGAGAAATGAATTTAACTAAACAAGGAACACATCGTGCCGTGTATCATTGTGAGACGTTTAAACATGTTTTGTGCCTCAACTTTAGACCATGAAAAGATAGTGTGAGTGCTTCTCCACCCTGCTTAGGAATGTTTTATTAAGGAATGAATGCTATTTTCTTTTTCCCACCTCCATTACACACACACACACCCTTGAAATGTCACAAACTTTGTTTTATTATTATCTAAGTTCCTGGCGGAATTTTGTATTTGTTTGGTTATCTTCAGTCAAAACTTCAGCCATTTATTGAGTTTCTGTGTAGTGGGAAATAAATCAGACAAATAGAATCTTGTTCTTTTAGTAACTTGATAGTCAGCCTGTCTTTTAGGATTTATTGAGCTGCTAATTAAAGGTCATTAGAAAATTTATTATAGAAAAGCATATCAGAGCCAATGAAAACTCTGTTGTTCAGTTTCCTTACAAATATACAGGTAAAGTAAAATAGGTACTATATTTCCACCTGACCTAGTCTTGCTTATCAATGATAATTGATAAAATGTCATTTCTAACCTTAGAATGAAAGATATACATTCATATTTAGGTATATTTCAGTAGCCACCTGTATCCATAATAACTTTTGGCAGATTTCATCTTTAAAGATTGTTCAACACAAACACCCATTCTGATTCGTTAATTACTATTATATTTAATTTGTCTATTGCAAACATTTCTCTTTACATAGAGAATAAATCTGTCTTTATGAGCCAGTTCAGCATGTGCCACTCTTCCAATAAGCCGGATGGGTGTTGTTCTTGTTCTTGTTGTTGTTGTTGCTAATTTATAAATAGTTGTCAGGTTGCTTCATTTCTACAGAAGGGGAAAGGTTCCAAAGATGGACAGTTATTTGGTTTTCTTTGGAAAGTAATTCATTAGGACAATTGATCTCCAACTCCACAATTTCCATGAGCCCAAATTCGATTCCCAAAGGCAGTTCTTCACAAAGTATTTTTGGGAACTCAATGAAACCTTTGTGATTTTCACATATACACAAAAAACTCCTGCAAACTCCTGAAATCCAACTTCTCTGCTTGCCATTTTTAGTACCTAAGTCTTTAGAGTTATAAGCGATCCATTTCCTCCAATTTCCTACTCTTCCAGGCCATTTGCCTATAAATGATAAAATAAAAAGTGTTCCCGGCAAGTAGAAATTTGGCCTGTGATGCATTAAGAACTCATTCTGACTCCATCTGTCTCTGAACTTCAGATTTTTTTTTCCAGCAATCCTATAACAATGCCATAACTCTATAATTACATCATAATTTTTTTTTATTAGGTCACCTTCAGTGCACTCCTGACTTTTTTTCTTTTCTTTCTTACCATGAATTCCAAATTCTCTAGGCACCAAAGAACAGACTCTTCTGTTTCTTTCTGCCAATCTGTGAAGTGACAGGTATGTTTTACGACATGGCATCATAAAAGAAGAAATGTGAAAACAGAAAAAAAAAAATAATATTAACAGGCTTATTTGTTTTGGTTTTTGTTTTTTACCTGTGACAGGAGTGTTTTTGCCAGTACATTGTAGCCGGGAGCTATACAAATCAAAAGCTATACTCACCTAGTGCTGTAGCCGTTCTTATTAATATACAGTATCCCTTCTGGATATTTATTGCTGCGGTATCACTTGTGGCTTCCGTGGATCAGTTTTCATTGCATCTTATTAGCGATCAACGATTATTATTTGGCTGCGGTGTTTGCAAACTATAATTCTTCCCCCTTCTTATCTTTTATTTATGAGAAGATATCAAATGAAAGGAGCAAATTATGCATTGTTTTTGGTTGGAAGAGTTTTGTAGGCTCAGTAAATTAACCCTGCTACTGCACTGCAGACTTCAGCAGTCTGCTGTGACTGCACCTGATCTCCTTAATTCCAAAGTAGGTAGGATGATGGCAGGATGAGAGCTTGCTACTTACTGCTACTTACTACCTCCTGGCAGATAGGGCTCTATAATAATATAATATATAATATATGTATAAACCCATCCCCAGAAAGTAGTGCTTAGCTGAGTATCCGGAGAAAAAAGAGCCGAATTTTTTAATCTCCATTCAAGGCTACACTATAAAAATTAATTTCCAAGTCATAGATGACACCTTGTTTATTTGTCACACTCAACCAAAAGCTAAAGCGTAAATTTCTTGTATGAGTTGTAAGTAACCCTCTAGACTTAATTATTAATTAAATTGACTCTGCTAATATTTGTATTTGAACATGTCAGGGAAAGAATGGGTGTTAAATCCACCTTCTTCTGGTGTTTTGTTTTGTTTTTACTACTAGCCTTTATGTAAACAATGCATTCGCCTTGTATGCGTGGTTTGAATACTAACGCAAGTACATTTGGAGGACGTTTTCATCCAGGGTACAATACATTAGCATCTTAACACTGATTTGTCTTCCTTTCCTTCTCGCCTGGATGTTGGGAAGTCTTTTTCATCAGCCCACCCACTGTAAGCAGGCCTACTTAAAGCAAAAGTGATGGGAAGGGCCACTTCTTGGCCATTATTATGTGGAAGAGGAGGAAGGAGGCCATACAATAACTGATGCAGACCTCACGCTGCCCTATCACAATGTTTTGTATTAAGTGGAAAAGGCTGTTTTGTGCGGTCTGTTAAGCAACGGATCGGTAAATCACTCAACATCAATGCAGTTGTTGCTTTGAATGGAGACACCCAGGAGAAATAAATCTTGGCAATCCAAAGTTGCTTTCTGTTTGCCTGCTTGCTTGTTCTCTTGTATATAAAATGGGTATTGTGGTCCCAAAAAAGTATTTGCCTCTTCCAAACTGAAAAAGCTACAGGAGGTTAGTATCATTACTGTCCATATAGATGCAATATAAACCAACATTTTGATACATTATGGGTTTAGGAAAACGGTTAGACAATATGTATGCATGCACATAAAATACACATACATATGTGCATAGCTCAGGGAGAATTGCTACCTTTCGTCTTCGATGGGGTGGCACTACCCCAAACAGACCCTGTGCATAATGTGGAGGTTCTCCTGGACTCACAACTCCTGCTCAAACAGCAGGTGGTGGTTGTGGCCAGGAGGGCCTTCACATAAGTGTGAGTTGTGTGGCAATTACTCCCTTTCCTGGACCAGCAATCCCTATTTAGTCACTCATGCCCTAGTCACTTCCCATCTTGACTATTGCAACGCACTCTACATGGGGCTGTCTTTGAAGAGCATCTGGAAGCTCCAGTTGATGCAAAATACAGTGGCCCACAGGGTATTGTGCAGACCACAGTGTTCACATGTATCACTTCTCCTGCGGGAGCTGCATCAGCTGTCAATTTGCTTCCAGGCACAATTCAAGGTGCTGGTTGTCACCTTTAAAGCCCTGCATGGCTTGGGACCAGGTTATCTGAGGGACCATCTCTTGCTGGTCACATCCACCCGACCCATTAGAGTAAGGAGGCAGGGAATGTTGCGGGTCCCATCCCCCTAGGGGGATACATCTGGTGGAACCCAGAAGAAGGGCCTTCTCTGTTGTGGCTCCCTCTCTCTGGAACATCATTCCCCCAGAGATTAGAATGGCCCCCACTCTAAGACCCTCCAGAAGGCGCTGAAGACCTGGTTCTGCCAGCGGGCCTGGAGAACCCAGAGCAGGATGGAGTTCATTAAATGGCTCATGTGATATACTGTTGCCAGGGCACGGGGTGTGGGGGGTGGAGGTGATTTTAATTATTGGATTCTTTTTTATTAGTTTTATTCTTTTAAATTATGTTTTATATTCTGTAAGCCACCTTGAGTTGCCATGTGCGAGTAGGTGGCGATATAAATTCAATAAATAAATAAATAAATAAATAAATAAATAGTGAAATGAAGCTACTTAATTAATTGTGCTTTGGAAAATATATTTTAATTGCATTCTGGCCAACCGATTAGTCTCAGGGCTGTATATGTTTTCAAAGGATAACAGAGATCCTAATCGTGCATTGTTGACATTTATAAATGGGCAGGCGATTCTAACATGGCAGTTCCAACATACTCTGAATTTCTTCTTCTTTTAAATATGGGTTTGCTCGATTTGTTTTGAACAGAACAGGAAGGACATTCTGCTTGGAAGCAGGATTCATGAGTGAAATAGTTTTTTAATGTCCATGAACCATCGCTTTGTTGACTTCAAAGGTTTAGTTTTAAAACATTACTATCCTAGTGCTTCTAATATTTTCTGCCTATCTCTTCATTGTACAGGTATTATACATCTACTAAGAATCCTGAATGAAGTTCAGTCTGAAAGAGCGGCAGGGGTTCAGAGCTATTAAAGAATTAGCTTATGGCTTTTTCATAGAATTGAATGTAGTGCTTTTTTTTCTTTTGCTGTATTTGAAGAAAGCCTTGTCTGAGAGCTACTGGAAGTACTTTGGAGAGCCATAACCCTTTTTTCCCATAATAATAGGAAATAGGATATAATTCAGGTTAATTCCCCCCCCCCTTTTTTTCCCCTGAAGTGAGGCTACAACAAATTCACCCAGGATGTCAGCTTTTTCTTTTACAGCTGATCAAAACATGGTAACTGATAAAGCTTGTATGATAAGTCGAAGACATTGGATTCTTGCAGTTGATAAAATCTGTGCCGAAGTGTGAAACTCGTGTCTTATTGACACAGTGACCTACTTGTAGTAGCCCAGACTACTTGGTACACAGTTAGAATGGAAAAGCAACTGCACAGAGAGTGAAAATGAACTTCTCTGTGCAAACAATTTAGATAGATAGATAGATAGATAGATAGATAGATAGATAGATAGATAGATAGATAGATTGCTCAACATTTTCAGAAGTAGCAGTTAAACCTCACTGGGATTATAGCAAAACATATTTAAAGCAATCAATCATAAAATAAATCAGAATATAAAGTAACATGAAAAAAAAGTAACACATATCTACTGTTACTCAGTAGCCTATCATTTAAAAATAAATGTTGTGGCCTATTTTGTGACCTTTTTTGCTCTGGTCAAGTGAAAAACACATTTGTGTAATGCATCTGGCATCCTTCTTTGACTTTGGTGATAAGCTGGCTAAGAAAGTTACAAATGAGGATCGTGTGATCTCGGAATATTGCATCATTAGAAATACATGCAAAGCACTCAAATTTTGACCGTGTGACTTTGGGGATGCCAGGATGGAGATTAGTGCAAGCATTGGTTGTAAGTCACTCTTTTCACCACAATAGTAACTTCAAGTGGCCCCTAAACAAATGGTCATAAATTGAGGACTACCTGTATGCCACTTGTTCCTAGCTTACGTCAGCCTGCAGCTGTTAGAAGAAATGCAGATTATTGGCCATTCCCTACACTACAGATAGTGCTTGACTTACAACAGTTCATTTAGTGACCATTCAAAATTACAACAGCGCTGAAAAAAGGGACCATTTTTCACCCTTATGACCATTGCAGTGTGCCCTGGTTATGTGATCAAAATTCAGAGGCTTGGCAACTGACTCATATTTATGACACGTGCAGTGTCCTGGGGTCATGTGATCACCTTTTGCGACCTTCTGACAAGAAAAGTCAATGGGGAAGCCAGATTCACTTAACAACCGTGTTACTAGCTTAACAACTGCAGTGATTCACTTCACAACTGAGGCAAGAAAGGTTGTAAAGTAGGGCAAAATTCACCTAACAAATGTTTCTCTTAGCAACAGAAATGTTGGGTTCAATTTGGTCTTAAGTCGAACACTATCTATATATCCAATGTTATGCAAGCAGATTTTTTTTTCTTTTGTACAGTTGATCTC
Organism: Psammodynastes pulverulentus; assembly: GCA_025802295.1. Taxonomy (NCBI): domain Eukaryota; kingdom Metazoa; phylum Chordata; class Lepidosauria; order Squamata; family Psammodynastidae; genus Psammodynastes; species Psammodynastes pulverulentus. Next base: position 64,062,696 of record JAOYMU010000192.1, read on the forward strand.
CCAATTCTTCTCTCTCTAATTTTTTAGATTAGAACTCTCAAATCTGACCTGGAAGATCCCCTAACAGATTTTGGGAGACATATAATAATATATTCTAAGAAAGAGAAATCTTTTCTACTTACGTTATTGGTTGATGCAAATGGACAATGTAACTTCCTGACTGTATGTTTACAGTCATTCATGTAAATTATAAACATTCCCTTGACATATAAAAACATCTAGTAGTGTCAGAACAAAGTAATAAAGAGTAATAAATAAAGTTAAGCCTATGTTGTTTTTTATATTCTTCTTTTTGTACCTTGCTTTAGATCTCTGTTCCTCTCTCTCTCCCCCCTCTCTCTAGTTCAGGGGTGGGCAATTAATTTTTCCAAGGTGCCACATGAGAAATTGAGATTGTTATTGAGGGCTGGACTAATAAGACCCACACATTACTGTAAAAGTGTCTAGGCACGCATCCCCATGTGTAGCGTTCGACTTAAAATGACAGCAATGCAGTTGTATTGCAAACAAAACCTATTTAAATTTGATTTCTAATTTCCAATTGACCTCATGCAGGTCAGACAGGGCTAGGATTGGCTGGATGTGGCACAGGAGCTGTAAAATGGCCAAACCTGCTCTAGTTTATAGATTTTAAATACATAAATGAGAAGTAAGCAACCTATTAGTTTTATGAGACTGTACTTTGTTCTGGGATGAACTAAAGGGGTTTATTCAATCTATTTTAATGTATGTTACTAATTTCCTGTTTCCTGGTAAGACGCTGAAATCTGTCATTGATTGGGAATTGAAACAGAATTGGAGGCCACTTTCAGTTATGGGACAGTGAATTGTCCACATCAGATGTAAATAAATATAAAATTGGCTATTTTAATTTAGAGTTTTGGAAAGAGAAATCATGGAGAAACACCATTTGGGTTTGTGCATAATCAGAACTGGAAATTTGTTCCTGTGAACCTTAATTTGATCAGAGCCCCTGAAAGTTGTTGAGATCTCTCACACTCTAGCAAAGAAACCACAAACAGAGATTAACACTTCTTTAACTTCATGCCAACATCACACCAAATTTAGTTTAACAGGGTTTTGAGGTGTTGTTTTTTTTTTTAGTTTGAGGGAGAAACGGAAAAACGGAGAAACAGAGAATGGAAGCAAAAAAGATTATAACCAAAGTCAAGCGTCAAGCCAAACTTTCACCTACAATTATAAATGAATATTCTAGAATCTGCTCACTGCTCAGTGGAGCAGAGATTTTACACATGCTGTCAGGCACCCAGTATTGTTTCTTGCCAACCTCAAATGAAAATTCAGCAGAACTGCCTGAGCAACTTGAGTGAGCTGAATGATTTGTTCTTTTGTTCTGCATAAAAACACCCTTTTACCACACTGACACAAATCCCATTTAATTCACTTAGAATCTGTTGTCCTGCTTTTAACAAGAGCCGAGACCACATATAGGCAATGTGAAATCTCCAACACACACACACACTTTCTGTTGTGTTTTTCCTAATATAGCCGGGACATCAGGCTTGTTACAGAAAATTGCTAGTGACAGTTGACGAAGAGGACGTATTGTAGTGAAATGATTAAAAAGCACACCTGTGAGCGTGTTATCAATAAAAATTAAAACGGTCTGTCTCAACTGGCTTTCTGTAGCAGCACAAGATGCTCACCACTTCCATGGTAATGAAGCATTTATGTCATGTAATCATGCTTTCAAAAATAACTGCCCTCCATCCTTTACCGTACTCTGTATGCAGTTGTTAACACAAATTTGTGGCTTGAATTCTAAAAGGCTTTAGTGTGCAGGTGTGATCGAAGCCACCCTTTAGAGCGACAAAGAAACTGCATCAATGAAGCCTATGTCTAGTAGACCCAGTTTGGCTTTGTTGTCAGAATAAGGTCTGGGGTGGCATTGATTGGTGTTGTGGCTTGCAGCGAGAGGCATATTAAGTTTTTTGACTAGGTCATTCAGCCCTTTTCAGTGAGATGCAGATGGACATTTTTCTTCCTGTTGCCAAACACAGGAGTGTCTTATTCACATCAATACCAGCAACGAATAAAACTGCATTTCCTATCACTCTGGTAGGTGTTCCAATGGGTGCCCTGTTTTTATCTTAGTCAGAAAGAATTCTTCTATTACTTTTAACTGATGTTTGTGCAGGGCCTTGGAAAGACTAGAATGATCAACATTGCAAGTGAAATAAATGAATTTATAAATGAATAAAAAGTATTGCTATGTTCTACCTCTCTATGTTTTTCCCGATTTCATAAATCCATTATATTGCCCTTTTAAGCTTTCTCTGTTAACCTTTGCCTCACCTTATATAAATATCAAATAGTACTACGGGGAAAAGTTACATGATCAGAATGGTTCAAGCAGCTCAATAAAATATATCATATTTAAACTCAGAATTTTTCCTGCTTTCAATTACTTCAACAATGAAAGTTTGTTGCTATGGTCTTAAAAATCAAGAGCAATGCTCCTTTGAGGGCAAAATGGTAAACTATATAAATACTTTACCAGGGTACAATTATATATGACATAGAAGATTTATAAATAGTATCCATTTTTCCTATTCAGGTCTTTCCCATTGCTCTAATTAAAATACTCTTACATATACACTGTAAATTCAGCTTGCTTTCTTTCTTTTTAAACTTTATTAATATGGAAAATAGTGGATCTTCCATATCTAGTTTGGAGTTAAAGTGTAACTCTTGAAAGAATAAAGAAAAAAAATATGTAGATATAGAATTATTAAAAGTTAAAGAAACTATGTCAGTTTTTTTCTCAATGCATTTTTAATAACTTTCCTCTAAACAAGAGTTGAAACGCCGAGGGCTGTGGAAATATGAACTTGCACTATGTATAATTTAACAGCAAAATAGAAATATTTTGTAATGCAAAACAATTACTAGAATTAGAATTACTTGAAGACCTCCAAGGTCCCTTCCAACCCTGTTATACTGTTGTTATTACTGTTAGATCCTTACTTCAACCATATGGATATTTAACTGTAAAAAAATGCTTCAAGAATGAAGGTGATGAATTTCTCTATTGTGACAGCTGACAAAACATGGACTCATCATTATGACCCAGAAATGAACTGTCCATCCATGGAATATCATCATAAATCCAGTAAATGCAGAGTTAAATAAGAAAACTCACGGTTACAATATTTTGTGATCCAGATGGCGTTAGTTACATGGATTTCCTTGAACCTGGCACCACTATCAATTCAAAACACTAGACTGCCACACTCAACATTTTGAAATACCTATTAAGCAGAGTTTGAAGGACCTGAGGGAAATTTTCCTACAGTGTGACAGTGCTAGGCCGCAAAATCTACGCAAAGAGGCAACTGCAAAATTGGACGTCGCCATCTTATCCCATCCTCCATCTACTCAGACTTGGTGCCATGCAATTTTTATCTTGTCCTAAAATTGAAAGAACACCTTGTGAGCATCTCTTTGACTCAAATGAATTGGTGGAAAGGACTATCAGGATCTGACTGAAGAGACAGAGATGGCATTAGACGTAATAGCTTTAAGAAACATATCCATTGTTGGCCAAAGTCCATAGCAAACATTGGTGATTAAGTGGAGAAATAAATATCAGTAGCAAAAAGTGCTCATTTTAATGATTATTTTCCTCTTTCGTTTCATAAAATGTCCCTGTTTAAACTAAAACTTTACTTTTTATTTGATTCTTGTACTTATTGCTGGTATATGCATGCTGCCTACTCAAGCAACTAGGTGTTTTACAATATGTAACTTAGAATACATCCACAAAACAGTATGTTATTAGAAATGTAATCTTTAACACAGAGAAATATAATTAAAATCTTTATGACTGAACTCCCTTGGAAACAGCAATCTTTACCATTTTTCAAAAACAGAGCAAGGTAGGGCCAAACTGACCTCAGGAACACACTGTTTCACCAGGAAAGGATTGTTATGAGAAGTTTATTTTCTGGATCTCTTTCCTCATGGTGGAACGCTGCATAAGTCAACCAATTTTCTTAGACAGGAGATGCATCATGGTAAAGTAAAGTAAAGGCTCCACTGTTTGTGACCATGAAGTCACGGTTGATGAGTTCATATAAGGGCTTCCAAACGTTCTCCTTAAACTCCATTTCTGGAGCAAAAAGGCTCATGAATCCTCACATCTATGTCTGATATGAATGTATATTACATAGAAAAATAGATGGCTACTACCGCTTTTTCTTTGTGCATTCGTGAGCTTGGTCACAAACATTAATGGAAAGAGATTGACTTCCTCTACAAATGGTTAAGAAGTTGGTCTAGGATAAGGTGACCAGACGTCCCACTTTTGGTGGGACAGTCCCGCTTTTCGGAAATTTGTCCCGTGTCCCGTGGCGTTTTTAAAAAGTCCCGATTTTTAAAAAAGTAATAATATTTTTTTTAAACTCCCCCACCCTTCTGCGCAGGCATGCTCTCCCCCTCCCCCGG
>JAOYMU010000192.1:64323903-64335064 GCA_025802295.1 Psammodynastes pulverulentus
CGGACTCCGAAAAAGGTGCCGGAACGCAGTACCGCTGCGTTCCCACAGAAAAAAAGCCCTGAGTCTAAGTGTTATTGTTATATTATGTAGGTAAGAGTTTAATCTAGTAAAAATAGGACAGAACCTAGGACAGAAGCTATAGATTGCACTCACATACAATTTTGTCAGTTTCATATAAAGCTAGTCATCAACATATGACCACAACTAAGCCCAAAAATTTGCTAAGAGAGACATTTGTTAAGTGAGTTTCGCCCCATTTATGACCTTTCTTGCCAAAGTTGTTAAATGAATCATTGCAAATGTTAAGTTAGTAACATGGCTGTTAAGTGAATCTGGCTTCCCCGTGGACTTTGCTTGTCAGGGTGATCACATGACCCCAAGACACTGCAACAGTCATAAATATAAGCCAGTTGCCAAGTGGCCGAATTTCGATCTTGTGACCACATGAATGCTGCAATGGTTGTAAATGTGAAAAATGGTCATAAGTCACTTTTTTCAATGGTGTTGTAACTTTGAATGGTCACTAAACTGTAGTAAGTCAAGAACTACCTGTATCACTTTCCTATCTTTATTTTTGCAACAAATAATGTTTCCCAGAGCCTTAAATGGGTTAAATGTAAAGAACCCACCTGTTCCAGGGTCCAGTGCTTGTGTGATTCTCTTAACTCTAGGTCAACCTAACGCCAGTGATGGGATTCAGCCGGTTTGCACCTATTTGCGAGAACCGGTTGTTAATTTTCTAAGCAGTTTGGAGAACCAGTTGTTGGAAAAAATCTCCTTTTGTTTTTGTTTTTTACTTTACAGCACTAATCCTGTAAGAAAGGCAGGAAGGAAACATTCTCGTGTTGTTTCTAGCCTAATCTTTATTGCCCTGCTTACAGAAACTGCCTCTTGGTTGACCCATATAACAGCTAAAGTTTCTTGGCAGTACGCCCAGACTTATTGTCGCCTGAGCTCCACCCAGTCACATGATCACCCAGCTATGCCTACCCAGCTGGTCATTAGGGCAGAGAACTGGTTGTTAAATTATTTGAATCCCACCACTGTCTAACAGGGCACGGTTTTAAAAAGAACTTGTGCCACCTGCAATTGTGCAAATGCTACTTGCATTACATGTCATGAACTAACTGATCAATTTACATAATTGCATCACTTGTCCAATGACATTATGATGTGTTATTATTTTTGATGACACTGTAGCTTATAAAGCCTATGTTTTCCAAATGAAATAATGCAGAAGCTGTTACGATTTCTGTTGCTGAAAACTAGGAGTTTCTTCATTATTGTTTAGATAATTATATCTGCTGCATATCTATTAATAATTGTATCTCAGAATATTGTTTTATAATAAATTGATAATGTTCTTATTTGAACATTGATAATGTTCTTATTTGAAGAATATATTGTATTTCACTTTGATGGCAGGGTGGTGTGAGATTCATAAACTCAATCGTTGTTTTGCTGGCACTATGTCTATGCTTTGTGTTCTAGGTTGAAGTTGTGTCTCATGAATTCCCATGCGTGCTACTTACTGCTAAGTATGATCCTGTATTACTTTCCATTGCTAAATTAGAAAGAAATACCAAAGGCAAATATTAAAAGCTAGTTAGATTGCTTAATTGGTTGGTGAATTTGCTCTAGCTTGAAGTCGCATGGAATCGTATAAATAACACAACGTAAGCAAGAAAATATAGAACATTTATGCACTAAAGCAGACAAAATTTTAGGATTAGCAAGGAGTTAAATCTTCAAAATAGGCCATTTTCCCGTTCAAAACTGCAATTCTTCTTCAGATGAAGCCCACAACAAAATGGGGGTTTCAATTAGTGAAGCAGGATTGCGGTTCTAATGTGTAATATGCAGAATATCATGAAGCACTAAGGCCAGATTTTTTAAAATAAAGTAATATCTGAAAATTGCAGTAGCTCTTGTTTCCCCCAGAAGCATTAGTTCTTCTAAACAGACTTGGAGCAATTTGCTTAGTTGAAGTAACATAGTCATTATTTGTGGAGCAAGGGGATGCTGATTACAGAGATCAAAGGATGTTGAAATTGTAAGAGTGGAACATGTTTAATTGTGTCTCTGCTGAATGTTAGGCTGGGGACAACCATTATCCCAGAGAGCCACCTGAGTGGCATTTTGAAGATGACCCTTCAAAAGGTTCTTCTGTTTTCACTAAGGCAGTGAGGGCTTCTTTTTTTGTTTGGTGAAGATGCCATGATCTACTTCCATATGGTTAAAAAAATTAAGTGCATCTCGATAACCAGGTTTTTTTTTCTTTTCTTTCTTTTCTTCCTTTTTTTTTTTTTTTGCTCTTGGTAAACAATGACTCTCAGGTACTTGCTAAAAGCAAAATCACTTGCATTCATTTATCTGCAATTGCTGTAATCTTGGCAAAATATGTACAATAGCTGCTGATGCTTCATAAGTAATATGTTTTCTTTCTTTCATTCATTCTTTTCGCCATCCCCATAAATGTGTCTTTATTTCATATTCTCTGGGGCAAGGATGACGTCATTTCCAAAATTGAATCTTCATGAAAGCCGACAAGGTTATAAAAACCATCAGTGATATAATAAGCTTCTCATTTTCACCTTTGGCAATGGCAGAAAATAATGCAGTCTCCTGAGGTAGTTTTCTGAGCTAAAACAGATCATTCCCTATGATGTATTTCTTTTTTTTTTTTACAAAACCCAATTTTTTTTTTAATAATTCAGAAATGCCTAACCATAGACATTAAGTTACAATGGATGGTTAAAATGAGGAAAAGTTGCATTGTTTTCAACAAATCTAATAATATCTAATGATTATTGGGTAATGTAATATGAGTCAATTACAACTGAGACAATTTCCTTATAATTTTGAGATACTTAGTTTTTATAGACCTGCAAATTATTATTTCCTTGTTCTTCCAAACCACAATGTTAGTAATAATACATTATGGCTCTTCACAATTTGGTTTAAAGGCAATGAGAACATCACTTGTTGTTCTACTGCCCAGGACTTCCCTATGGGATCCACTCTTAAAATATAATTTACTTGGATGGAAAATTCTACATACGTGTATTCTGAACAAACCATCTGCTACAGATTTTATCCAGTTGTTAGACCTTATTGCCAAAGCGTAATCCAATGTAATTTTCCAGAGACATTCTGCTTCATTTTGTATCTTTGCCCAAATTTGCCAGAAATATTTATTGAAATCATATGTCAGGTACCAGCAACCAGAACCACTTGTGAGTAGTCTCAAGCTGTAACTTTATTGTTTGTCACCCAGATTAGGCTTTGTGGATTTGGGAGAGGTGATGCTTACGTTTTTTGTGGCTGCATAACCACTCTAAACTAGGCCGTTGCTTGCTCCCTCCTCCAGCCTAGCTGGCAATTCCCCCATCACATTCAGATTGGGACTGAATACGATGCTTAGTATATCTGTTCTGACATAGTTGCCCAATTCAGTTGCCAATCCACACACGTGCACACATTATTATATACCAGAGGTCTCCAACCTTTCAGACCTCAGGGACCACCAAATTCATAAGTTTAAATCCCGCGGACCACTAACAGGAATCCAGCGCACCACTCACCAAAGCGCCTGCACTCCCAGTGACAGGATGAGGTCCTTCAGGCACTTAGCTTGGCTGCCTGTTTCAGCAATCTTAAACACTCACAGGGCCATTTGGACCCATTTCCCACAGAAAACAAAACACCAGGATCTGTCAACTCTCTCTCTCTTCTCTCTCTCTGTCTCTCTCTGTCTTTCTCCCCTCTCCGCTCTTTCTTTCTCTCTCTCTTTGTCTCCTTCTCTCATCTCTCTCTTTCTTCTTCCTTCCTTCCCTCCCTCTCTCATCTATTTCTCTCGCTTTCTCTCATCTCTTTCTTCCCCTCTCTGGCCCATTGGTCATCCTGGAGCAGCTCCTCCACCTCGGTGCACTGAGGAACTCCAAAATTTTCTCGTGGACCACCAGTGGTCCCCGGACCACTGGTTGGAGACCTGTTATATACCGTAGATACTCTTGTTACATACAAACTTTACTTCTGACCTTGAAATAAAATGTCACATATTGTTGGCTATGCAAATATAGGAATGCACATTTGCAAGTCCCATCAGGTGTTATTTTGAATATGACAAAAATGGATTGCAATCGAACACTTTGAATTCTTTTGGGAGACATTATACTGGACATAAATCTCTCCTATCTCTCATCAGTTAAATAATTTTAACTTAATTATTGTGAAAATCATAAATTATAAAGAAAAAAATGTGGTTTTTAAGGAGACAGTATGTCTCCAAATTGTACCTTATGTTCCTAGACCAAACATAAGAAGCACATAGTCAATTTTTCTTCACATAAATAAAGTGTAATGGAAAGGCACTGTATGCCATTATTTTCAAAAATATATACTCAAGAACCCATGAGTGTATTATGTAAAACCCTGCTGCCTGGGATGACCCCAGCTAAAATAAATTTTCTTTGATGTTTTGGACCTTGTTGTGGTATTTCTCAAAGTGATGCAAAAAGTCTATTTTGGAAAAAAACCCAAATCATCCTAAAAGTTCAAGAAACATAAGACTTCGTATTAAGATAGATGTTGCATCAAACAAAAGCAAAGTTCAGTATCTACAAAATGATGATTTTTACAGAAGAAAAAATTCAGTTGGATTATAGAAGTGATAGTTCCCTAGAATTTACGTTTTTCTAGGCGCAAGTTATCATGAGTTACTTTGAGGTGGTTAGATTTGCACAAAAATTTTAATACTATGCAAAAAAAAAGGGATATGCCTCAAATTTTGCTGCACAGCAACAGGAAACAAAAATGGAATGGGATTACTTGGTGAGCCAGAGAAACCATTTTTACAAATGGAGTCTGAAGTGCAATAACAAAGCAGAAACATCTGAGGCATTTTTTTTTAAAGGGTATTTTTTTCACAGATGTTTTTCAAGAACAAATGTAGCTAACCAAGCCGACATTGCTTCCCACCGTGCAACATTTTAGTGTTACTAAAACATGATATAGCACTTTTCCAGAGGCTTTTGAGGAATAATTCAAGAAAAGTGACTTGAATGTAATAAGTCTCTTGTAAAAAAAGTACTTTTCATAAGATGATATTGATAAAGATTACTACTAGAGCACTCTCAAGAAAACTATATATATACACACACACAATATAACAAATTGAATAAACATAAAAGAAATATTTACACAAATGCTACATAGGTAAAGGTAAAGATTCCCCTCACTAGTCATTCCTGACTCTAGGGGGTGGTGCTAATCTCTGTTTCAAAGCTGAAGAGCCAGCGCTGTCTGAAGACGTCTCCATGGTCATATAGCCAGCATGACTAAACACCAATGGAGCACGGAATGCTGTTGCCTTCCCACCAAAGGGGGTGCCTATTTTTCTACTTGCATTTTTTATGTGCTTTTGAACTGCTAGGTTGGCTGAAACTGGGACAAGGAACGGGAGCTCACCCCATTACGTGGCACTAGGGATTCGAACTGCTGAACTGCCAACCTTTCAATCAACAAGCTATGTTTCTTAGCCACTGAGCCACCACTTCCCTTATGCTACATATACTACATATGAAACATTAAAGCATTATAACTTGGCTGCATTCTGGTTCAAAAATCTGGGCTTTCTCTCTAATGAATGAGAGGGAGCCTCAGTTTAACACCAGGGGTGAAAAGCTGAAGCTACTGAAGAAATATAGCTGGCCTCTTCCAGAGATAAACCCACGTTTTTAAGCTATCTCAGCTACCGACTGCCAGAAGAAAGTTTTGAAGTCTACCTACTCATGGCAATAATATGTCATTAATTTACAAAATGCTAAAAATGGCATAAGGCTTCTCTGCGGTATGCCTGGAATTCTGAAACTTATCACCGAGTTGGTGAGGCAGTGAATAGACAATCAACTGAAGCTGTGATTCTAAGTAACTTTTGGATTACTACAAGGGCAGTCTCACTAAGACATTAACGTATTAATTAATGAGGGATTTTTCCTTCATTTTAAACAAACTAAATCCTGCTAGTTTTTTTTTTTTTAAATAAAAAGCTAAGGAGCAGTACACAACAGCAATTAAGAGTGCCATAGACGGTTCTCTTGCTGTGGTTTCTGTATATCTTAATAACATGTTTGAATTTTTGGTTTATTGTTTCCTTTAATTGTTACTCCTATTAGATTCTTCTTTTTTCTTTGTAATCATAGGCATTATATAAATGAGTGTGCCCCAACAATCAAGCCTGTGATTATTACGCTACATAATAATACACATTTTAACAGTGATTTTGCCAATTACAGAAAGTTTCATTCTTCTAGTTGGCAGAGCTAACCCAAAGTCTTGCTTAGAAAAATTGCACTCACAGTTGTACTGACTCTGCTTGTGTGTTCTAGCATGTACAGGGAATCATCTCTGTAGTTTAATTTTTATTGAATAATGTGATGTCATAGCAGCAATGTTTGGACAGAAATAGACATGGATTAGAGCGTCCCAGTTTTGACAAATCCAGGTGAGTATTGTAGTTGCATTATGGCAAACCAGAGTGCTGATAATTAATAACCTGGATCTTATAAATTATATACAAATAAGCTGACAGGTTTTATGTTACGTAATAACGTGGTTTGTTTGGATTTAGCTTTGCACATCTATGAAAGTGACCAGAATGTGCTGTTGTGGCCTGCCAGATTCAGACAGTGAGGAGATTGGGGAGGAACATGGGCTAGTCCTGGAGTCTGGGGAAGGCTCTGATGAGTGCTGTGTTGGAGGCAGAGATGGGGCCAGGGCTGTCTGACAGTTATCATCTGCCTTTGGAGTTGGACATCAGTGAGGCAGAAGAACAGATGGAGCCTGTTCCCAGTGTGCATATGCGCAGAACTGCCAGAAGAAAGGAACAGCTAAGGAACAAGTTGACTTGGAAGTAAAGCCACAGGTGGATGGTGAATGGCCCCTCCCATAGGGAATAAAAGAGAAGCGAAAGGGGAGTGATGTTTGCAGGAGACAATTTAGTTCATTTGGGTGAAGATCTGTTTCTGCATTCTTGCCAAATATTGTCTGTTACAGTGAGGTGTCTGAAAGATATCGTCTTGGCAGCTTTCCAAGCCTGATAAAGTCTGTAATTGTAAAATATCTTGAAAGACCATTGGCCAGGACTTTGCTGGAAAGAAATTCACTGTAAATTAAATAAAAGGGGTTTTATCGGGACGTGGAGTCGGCTTTGTGCTTTTGAGGAAACCTAGGTCAGAACATGTGTTTTATTCAACTTTTGTAGTTCCATGGCTGAATCTTGTTAATTACCCACATCTTCACACTGAGAATATATTCACATGTAGAACTTGTATCAAGAGGAATGTTTTTAAATCCAATTTTCTTTTGAATCTTATTTATTAAATCATTCATTTTGGATTGAGGAATGGTTCATGTGACTGCTTCTGAAGGCCATCTTCTGGGACAGTTATGGGCTTTCTTTTTGATTGGTCGCTATGAGAACAGAGTGCTGGACAAGATGCGTCATATGGGTCCAACCTAGAAGGCCGTGGCTTACCTTCTTACAAAGTCCTGAACTTCCATGATCTGCAGGCATCTAGCCAACCAATGGCAATACAAACAGAAAGGAATACATGAAAACAAGGTTTGGTTACATATATTTAATTTTCAAGAGAAGACTTTTTGGGTCAGGTCTTCCAATTCAGTTTTCCGAACAGCCAATGAGTCTTTGGAAGACTTTCCCTTCTCCAATCATACAATCCAATCATGGATAAATACACAGCATCTGTTTTTTCCTCCCTTAGGCAAGGTACCTTGACTTTTGTTATTTCTCTCAATGTGTTGGAGCCAAGATGCTGTTCTTTCTCTCAGCATGTTGCAAAAATATTTGCAAGCAGGACAGCAAAGAGGAATGCATCCGAATAATTAATATAGCAGCACAAGTCTCAGAATGCCAGTTGCTTATTAAAATGTATACACTTTAGGCCAATTTCTGAGATCAGAGAGCACGAAACCTTATTGATGATATATCATCACCAGTCGCTCACAAAACAGTAAAATAAAAATAAAAATCATCCGTACCCCACCCACTCCTCCTTCCACAATACAGATTCCTGGTCCCCAAGGCAACACTTTCCCAGTACCAACACATTTTACATGCTGAAGTAGATCGCATTATTGCCCTTTTCAGTCCAAAGGGGGTTCACAAGATCACATCCATGTAAAGTAGTACTGGGATCTTATGACTTGCAATTTTAGGAGTGTGGAAGTCTGGGGTATTTACATATTCAGTCACAGGTTTAATAAACAGGTTGAAAAGAACTGGAGCAAGAATGTATCTATTCTCCATGTGTCATACCGTGTCAGAGATTTTGCTTGTAGGCTGCATCTCACTGTTAAAGAAGTTGTAAAGTACGGGATCTGAATCTTAAAAAGGAGGCACCTATCAATATATTCATTTTTGAGTTTCTCAAAATTTGAGTTGAACCCAAGTGAAATGTAGGAAGGCCAAGTGTAGGAATAACTTCCTTTTCTTCACATACTTTTGTCTGAGACGGTACACTATAAGAATACAATTCACAGCTGACAACAGTCTTGAATCTTACTTACTCACTGCCAACTATACTTTTCATTTCCCCATCTTTAAATCAGAATGACTCTTGAGATTGGTCACTCCAGTTACAGTTTTTTGGAGAGGTGGAAGGATGGAGATGAGGTGAAGAGATGGATGTATCTTTCTATCACCACAGATGTGTATCATTTATTGCCTAACATGTGGCTGTGTGTAAATAGCGCTCTCTCTTGAGAACAGCCTAACTGATTTTATTATATCTCCATTTTCATTCATGTTTGTCACATTTTTAATCCTCTCTTCTTTTCATAATGACCATAAATCAAGGACTACCTTGAATTTGAAAATTTATTGAATCCTATGACATTTGGTCTTGCTCTCCAAAAAAGGTACTGGAAATGGGTAAACATAGCCCTGACCACAGCCTACGTCTGCTGATCTAGCTGGAACAGTGAATCTAGGAGTCATGGGCCTCTCCTTTAGTGGGATTTACTTTCAGCTAGTTTTGTCTCCTCACTGCATCTCCTACCCAGCCCTGGAGGAGTTATACAATTGGGTGTCACTGGTATAGATGATGGCAACCAAGAAATGACTTTCCCCAATGGCTTCATACACATACAATGAGGGAAAGCTGGCTGAGCTGTATAAAGTCCATATAGGATGAGCTATAACACAGGTGTCAAACCCGCTGCATCATGTTGCCCTCACATGACATTTGCGGAGCTGAAGTAGGCGTGGCATCTGTCCCGCAGGCCGCCAGTTTAATACCGCTGAGCTATAAAGTCAAATGTTCATCTCTCGCTACTATCAATTGGAATTGTTCACTCAGGATGAAATGGAACCATTGCAAAGCTGCTCCCCCATTTCATTTCTGTTCTATACACAGGTCTGATTGAAAGAGATATAGCCTTTATGCTTCATGCAGATTTTTCGCAATTGCAGTCCCACAACTTTCATTAACATTAGAAACTGGATATATGTGTCCAGTACTGTGGGCTGAAAAATGGCCTTTTCATATGGGGAAGTACTATTTTCCTCAAGGGGGAACTAACTCCTCCCTTAAAAACATTAATCACCTTTCAAATCCAATTTTCTCCCTGTGAAATGTCTTTGCAAATCTGTCACAACTGCCTGAAGAAACATAAACCAACCCATTCTTGCCTTACCTTAAATGTTGCTGCCAGAAGATATTCCATCAACAAAATTAAGGACGGAGAAATATTGATGCTGTCTGTATCGCCACAGGGTAACACCCAACGTGTGCTTGTACTTGTGCCCAGTCATATTCACTTTTCATCTCCCACCACTAGCTCTCTAGGCAAAATTTTTGCCACTTCATCTCCTAGAATTCTTTAGTTAAACATGGAGCTCTCTGAGATCTCCAGTTGCAAAGGAAGCTTGAGGGCAAACCCGTTCAGTACCCTTGCCATCTCCACATTCTTGAAGTGACTTGATTTGGTGCATTTCTAAACTTCCTGGAACTTAAGGAGCCCAGAACGGTCCATCTGAAGTGGTGTTTCACCCTTACAGAAATCAACCATGGCAACTAATTGCAAGTTAGCGATCTGACCAAAACAAAGGGCTAATGTCAGCAACATGTTTTGTTTAGATGTGACACTGGATTGCTTCAAGCAGAGAATTAAACCCACCATGTAGGCGATTTTTGACTCATCCCAGATTCTTGTTTTCAGGACATGGAGACTGGTATAGCCTACCATTAATAGCTGGGGGAGATACAACACCAGCCCTGCGATGATCTCAGGAAGAGATGTTGATAGGTAGCTAGGTGGACAATATACTGCCTAAATCTTTACCCTATCTCTACAGCTCACTTTAAGCTAAACTCCTTTCATGGAATCAACCATATGACCCCACGGTAACAAGCAGGACCTCACATGGTATGATGAACCTCCCCTCCCTCCCATTACCATTGTTGAAACTGTGGTGGGTAAATATTAGGACTCCTCCCCTGGGCAAATAGGATTTTATAATACATGGCAAATTTGCTTACCTCCAGGACCAGGACATGAAGGAGTGAAGTCTTCTGGTCAACAGAGTGAACCTATCCAGTGAGAGTAGCCTGAGGCAAAAGCTATCCAGAGATAGGGCACCAGGGTCTTAGGAGAAAGTTTTTGGGTTAGCAAAGGACCCCAGCACCAATTTGCTGGTCTCCCATCTCCTGAACTGACATTCCAGTATTTCTCATATTTGCCCATTATTGTTATAACTTTCTTATATTACTTATGATACTCTCCCAGGCCATCCTAATTCAGATCCAACCACCAAACCTGGAGCATTAGAACCCATTACACATACCTTTCCCCTTCATTTATCTAATGCTGCTATAAATTATTGTGTCGCTGGGGTTAGATAATATTGTAACATTTATATTCTCTTTCTCTTCATCTTTGTGTATATGTGTGTCCCCATCTAGCTGTGTTTTGATTACAGTGTGATCCTTATTATTTTCTATTTTAATACCCTTAGGCATAACAAAATAATAATAATAATAATAATAATAATAATAATAATAATAATAATAATAATAATAATAATAATTAAGAGCCTGCGAGCTGATGCAAGCAACTTGAAGAATTTGCTGGAGAAAAA
>JAOYMU010000192.1:64337619-64348588 GCA_025802295.1 Psammodynastes pulverulentus
CAACCTTGAGCCTGGTGAGATTCGATCTGCCAAATTGCCAAATTGCAGGCAGCTGGCTGTAAGCAGAAGTAGCCTGCCATTTCTGCACTCTATCCTCTGCGCCACCAAGGCTCTCATATATATATATATAGAAATATGTCTTTATTTTTATTATAAAAATAATTCATTGGCAGTCTCTTGATACAGATGAATGTCACAGAGTTGTTAAAAAGTTTAATATGGAGCCTATGAAAATCTAAAACTCAAGGAACTATTATAATCCTTGGGGAGGGCAGGAATCAGTGCTGGTTCCGTGTGCACAATAATGGCATATCTAAAACCTCATTTGAAATGGAGATTGATCATATCAGCAAAGCATCTTGCACACTCTTTTGTGACTTTTAATTGGTCTTAGCGAACATATTGCTGTACTGGGGGTGTGGGCTAAAATCAAAAGCAGCCGCAACAGATGCAGATGGAGATGTTTTCAGAACAACAGTGAAGAGTGACAGATGTATGAAATGCCATGTTTTGAGAATGCATTCCACTACTATTCCAACAAAAAGTCAGAGTTTACTCGGGTGACTGTGAATAACAGAGGTTTCTCCCTCTGAAACTAAAGAAAATATCTCAGTTACAAGACAACAGGGTCTTTTGGCTCAGGGTCTTATGGACTTAATTTACAGCCCAGCAGGACCTCACAGCTTGTATTTGCAAATTAAAATTTCTCTATATTGATTCTTTATTAGCATTAGTAAAGAACCGCAAGCTGTTTGAAACAAAGGTTCCTTTGTCTAGCGACTGAATATAAGCTAAAGATTTCCCTTCAGCTACCCTAGTTCCAACTTATTGCATTATTATAGCATGACTACTTCTACTGCTGGATTCAGACAACAAAATTATGTACCAGAGAGAGGAAGCATTATGAAATAGCACAGCAATTTAATGCCCCAGAAAACATAGATTTCACAGTACCGTGCTCTCAAAGTGAAGTAAAACCAACATTTGCAGAAAAGAAGCAGATGAAAGCCACAGTTATTATGGAACAGGGAAAACTGCTGAGCAAAGTAGGAATTCTGTCCATACATAAATATTAAACAGTGAAGAGTATTCCATAAATGCTGAAAAGAAGCAACACGTTTTGTTTTGTTTTGTTTAATAAGTGAAAAAGGAAGATAAAAAGGCAAAAATACAAATCATTCTCATATACTAATTGCAATTAATGTTTTATCTTCATGTCATGATGTACAATTATTAACATTTACTGTTCAATTATTAACAATTAAATGGGTTTACCTTCCCAGGTACTAGACCCTAAACATCCTCAATAACAAGTCAAAATATGCAGTTGGTAAAGTTTGCTGTCCATTAACCACTAAAAGAAGATAAGCCTTATGTTGTTAACTTAAATATGGAAAACTAGCAGGGTACCTGTGCTTTGCTACGAAACTATGTGATTGAGCAAGTTTTGGGGGAGGAAAATAAGGGGGAGGGGGAAGTCTGCCTCTGCCTATTTGATCTGTTTCTTTTTAAAAAAAAGCTGTATATTTAAATTCAGTTTAATCAACTAAGATAATTGTCAACCCAAGTAAAGTTATTGCCTTCAGGGACCATCCAGAAAAAAATGATGTCGACCTCTTGCTTCAAATTTGAGACTTGAACTACTTAATATTGTAACTAGAAAAGGCTTCCAAACCATTAATTTTATTAATTTTGGTATGGAAGGTTGATATAGGCAAGTAAACCATGAATCTCATTACCCAAATGCCCAATGGGTCATAAAGAAGTGTCCATATACAAAGAGAATCTCAGAATCATGGGGCTGGAAGGGAACTTCCCTCTCCCCATGGCAGGAGACCTTATATCAGGGCTGTCAAACTCCTGGCCCATGGCCTGGATGCGTCATGCGCTGGCCATGCCCACGCCCAGTTTAGTGAAGGGGGGGAAGTTCTGATAGGTCACGTGATGATGCCGTGATTTTGACACCCCTGCCTTATATCATCTTGGACAAATCAGACAAAGAAGTTAGACAGTCTTGCCATACTCAATTCACTGATATCAAGAGTTTAAATCAAAACACAGTAGCCCTTTGGGTGTGTGTGTAGAGGGGTGTTCAAATAGAGTTTGTGTATTTTTGTTTGTACGGAGACAGGCAGGAAGGGAGAGATGGAGGGAGGGAGAGAGCAAAAGAGAGAAAGGAGGGAGGGAAGAATTTCAGGTCACGAGAAAGCATAAAAATAGCCTTAATTTACAATGCCTTGCTCGTTCCTTCATTTACTAGCAGCTTTTTAGTATTTAAACATAATTCCCACTACTTAATTTGTGTGGTGCTTTTTTTCAAAGTAAATCTTTTATGGAAGATTCTACTATTATTGTATTATTTATTGGGACTGTTTCTCCCAAGCTGCTCTTTTGCTTGCATATGTAATTAGACAGTATCTTAAAGACAACTTTTATTAAAATGTTTAATTTTCCCTTAAGATTGTAGTCTCTTGTGTGGTTCATTAGGCAAGTTTAAAAATATGTACTATTGACCCAAGTGGATTTGTATTATGCACACTTAGGAAAATCCATAATTAGATATTAGATGGGAAAAATACAACTTGAACTTACCTAAACTTATTGACTCAACTCTTTTTGAATAGTTGCTAATGTATGTGTGTGAGAGTGTGTGTGTGTGTGTGTGTATTTATATTGCTTGATTTACTTGAGACAATGTCTTTTAGAGTCCTCAACTTACAGCTACAACTGGAACCAGTATTTCTGTTGCTAAGCAAGTTAAGTGTGTCATGAATGATTTTCATAACCTTTTTTGTCTAGGTTGTTAAGTGAATCATTTGCTATTGTTCAATGAATCACTTGGTCGTTAAGCAAATCTAGCTTCTCACATGCACTTTGCTTGTCAGAAGCCGTGGAAAGGTCAGAAGTGGTGATCACATGATCCTAGGAGACTGCAACAATCGTAAATGCAGACTGGTTGCCAAGCACCTGAAGTTTGATCATGTGACCGTGGGGATGTTCCAATGATTGCTAAATGCAAGGACCAGTTATAAGTCATTTTTTTCCAGTGCTGTTGTAACTTTGAATGGTCACTAAAGTAATGGTTGTAAATTCAAGAGTTTTGATAACATGGTTAGTTCTTTTAATGCCAGCATAATTATTATGTCACCCCTGAAATAGACTTGGCTAACGCCATCTTTGAGGCTTCAGGATTGCCACACAACAGGGGAAAAGTCGGAAAGGGTGGAAATAGCTAGATGGGGAGTTTGTAGCCAAAAGAAAAAGTTTTCCTGTGGGAACCAAGGACATTCCAACAGGTGGCTGGACAGAGGAGGAGTGAAGTAACCAAGCAACCAGCCAGCACCTTGATTGGACAATGTGACCAGTGACTTGGGGGGAGGGCGGACTTTTACTTTTTAATTGGGTGAAAACCATGGGAACTTTCAGAGAGGGATTTCATCAGTTGTGCCAACATGATGTATCCAATAAATGTTCTTTGAGGAATCTACCTGCCTCAGAGTTCTACTTCTATGGGTGCATTTCTTGGAAACCTGACATATAACTGACAGGTCATGAATCACAGTATTGAAACCCTTCTCTGGTTTTCAACAATAAACATTCAAATGGCATCCCCAAATCCTGGAAATTCAGCTGCCTGGAATACGCCTGAGCCAGTTTAGCTATTATACCTGTCTCTGCCTGGAGAAGATTTTGTTGAATACAGAGCTAGATTGCTCTACCCACCACTCACTAGTGCCTGATATTGTCAACAGAACAGAATTGAACTGGGCCCCTAAAAAGTTTGTCCACTTGGTTCCTGTGATGTAGGTCTCCCTAAACAAGGGAAAAGCTATTTTGACAAAATAATGCAAGTAACATTTCATATATTTCAAGATTTTGGATAATAAGGAGAATAAACCGAATAACAAACGGATGAATTAAAGTGGAAAAATTACAGTTTCTTCTAAATCCTCCCTCCCTCCCCAGTTAAACCCAGCTATCTCTTAGATAAAATTGAAGAACCCAAGAAAACTTGACTGAATCCTGGTGCTTTAACAAATAGAGAGAAATTACATTTGATCTTCAGAATACCACTTGAAATTAGAAATATAAAAGTGGAGATTCTTTCCCTTATTCAGAGCAGTAGTGACAAGACATTGCATTAACCTGGCTAAATTCCTTAAAGATCCTCTTTCCTAATTGGATCATTAAATATTGTTGTCTTACAACTCCCATTGTTGCCAGCCAAATGTTCGTATTAATAGAAAATGCAATCCAACGACCTCCAGAGAATCAAAATTGGAAAACAATTGTAATGGAAGCAAGCTGAGCCAATTCCAGAAAATGCTTGCTTTGTTAGAATCATGCCAGCAGGCGAACTACAAAGTTTTAAGGATAAAGAAATCCTCCAGTACTACACTTTGACATTTTTGGAAACGGTGTGTTTTGTAGGCTTGCTATCAAAGAGATAGAGTAGAGATTTCTTGTTGGCTTGAAATTTTGCTTTAGATGATTGTGCTGCACTTCAAATAAGAGAGAAACAAATGCCTTTAATCGGATGCATAGATGCACTTTTTTTTTCTTCAAAAAATCTCTATTCCCATATTGTTTATGCTGCTTTTGGAGAGTTGCTGGAATTCTACATTGAAATTATTAGTTGGCTGATATATTCTAATAAACTGCATGATAGATTTGAGGATGATCGGTAATAAATAGTACCATTTTACTGTTAAATCATCTGCCCTTGGAATTTAATGTGAGAAAAATTAAATCAAACAGTTTGGAATATATTTATTTGTTATTTGTGATAGCCAATTGATTGCTCACTTCTTCTGTTTTAATAGCAATTTTCCATAAATATTTCAACACTGTTCGGAATTGTTGTTGGGTTTGTTTGTTTGTTTGTTTTGCACCATTAGAGGAATCGATGACAAAATAGATCTTAAGTGTGGTTTCTCTTTCCAAATCTCTGTCATTTCAAAATCTTGGTAAAAATCTAAACAATGAAGGGAATGATATCCCTCTCTCATCTGCAACCATGCCTAGTGAGTGTATGAAAGATCCCAAAAACACAGACAAAAATATATGGCATAGATAACTAAGTGGATTTTAAAACCGATCTCTTTTGGAATCTGTCTATATGGATGTTTAAAAGTTTTTGAGTTATTAAATAAAAGAAAGGTACGAGCAAGTGTTAGATCAAGTATAATACTATAGAAAAAGTAGCTTTAAAATGTATTAAATTGAGGAAGCTAATCTTATCTCACCAAGGTCAGAATTATAGCTTCAGCATCCAGAGTAATATAAGTAAGCTTAAGATAAAAATTAAGAAAGTCTTGTAGTTAGAATTTCACATACTGAGGGTAGCTCTTCAAAATGTGTCTGAACTACAGGCCTTAGCAGCCCAGTAATAACATGATCAATAATCATAGATTATAAAAGTGATAATGCAGCAACATCTGGAATGACACAAGTTTCTTATACTGGGGGATGTACCAACTTTTTTCAGCCCAAACTGAAGAATGCAGGACATTTAACATGTGTTGGCAACTGGGTGTTTTTTTGTTACTCTGATCATTTGATATATTCCTCTTATATTTTTATTATTTTTGAATCATTAATTATGGTCAAATACTGGAACTGCAAATATCTTTTTCGTAATGCACTTGGAGAATGAATTCTTTTCTTTGATGCTTTTATCAGTCCATTCTGAAAATTGCTCGAAGGGAAAAACAACAAAGCCAAAGCACATACTGCTCATAAAATATCTTTAGTGATATCAAAAAAATTTTTTAAAGAATCATAGTCAAGGTCTGCCAAGGAACCATTGCCAATTCATACGTTCGTTGTTATATCACATCATGTACATTTTCATTTTCAGCTTAGTGAAGATGGTCTAACGTTATGATTAGCTGCCGACAAGGTTAATTGATAATCGGCTTCTTCAATGAGAAATGCCAGCATTGCACTGTATCATATCCAGGCAGAGATTGGGAAGCATTCTTTTCATCACCATCTTATAGTGAGCAACATCCATACCTATAATGCCCATAGACAACTAATCAAAGGATCATACTAACCTGAACCTGGTCAGAGACAAAAGTGTTATGTCCCCATCAGAGCCTGAATCTGCGGAGGAAGATGAGCCGGAACTGGAGCAGACAAAGATCGAGGGAGCGCCTTTGTTGGCTTGGGAGGAAAATGGGGAGTAGCGGGCCCAATCAGGCAGGGCCTTTCAGGATTGGGACAGCTTGTAGGCAAGGAGGAATGGGGGCAGGATGATCAAGAAAAGCTAACCAGTGAACATGAGAAACAGAGCTCAGGCAATGAACAAGGACCACCCCCTCTTGATCCTCGAGCATGGAGAGTGGAGAGAAGGCAACAACAGGGCAGATTGAGCTGACTACTCAGGAGGAGAGCACCCCGCTCCTCTTCACAAGGCACACCTGGGGACTGAGACTTAAGGAGATGCTGTGGGGAAGGGCATTTGTCAGGAACAAATGCTGAATTCCTGGAATGTTAAGTGCTAATATTTAAACTTTCCTGGATTCCTTGGATTCTTTCTGGATTACATGCCTGGATCCTTTGCTTCCTGGACTCTTCGACTTGCCCTGCTGGATTTCTTTCTTTGCAGCCATGGTGCTCACAACATTGGGCTGGACTATTTGCAACCAGAGGCTACTTGAGGTGTAGGTGTGGGTGTGTCATCACATTGTTCTGGGACTTGCCAGAACTCCCAAATGTGGGAGTCTTTGGGGAAATTTGGAGCAGTAAAGGGGCAGTTTGAACCGCCGGCTTCCTGTGCTACCTCTGTGCCACACAAAAGTCCTAAACACTGAAAATGTCAAAATAAGAAGTGAAAAACCTATCAGTTCTCCAACAGTCCACAGACTTATTTAAAAAAATGAAATACAGATAGTCTTTGACTTACAACAGTTCATTTAGTGACCGTTTGAAGTTACAACATCAGTGAAAAAAGTGACTTATGACCATTTCTCACACTTACAACCTTTGCAGCATCCTCACGGTCCCATGATTTACATTCGGATGCTTGGCAACAGGTTCATACTTATGATGTTTGCAGTGTCCCAGGGTCACGTGATCCTCTTTTGTGACCTTATGACAAGCAAAGTCAATGGGGAAGCCAGATTCACATAACAACCAAGTGACTAATTTAATGACTGCAGTGATTTGCTTAACAAACTTGGCAAGAAAAGTCATTAAATGGGGCAAAACTCAACAAATTTCTCACTTAGCAACATAAATTCTGGACTCCATGGTGGTTGTAAGCCAAAGACTACTTGTAGAAGAAATGATGGCAGAAAATGGAAAGGTAGGATGTAGAAACAGATAAAGTCCCAACATGAAATTAGAAACAATATTTCTAATTAGAGACTCTTAAGCCAGGGGAGTTCAACCTTGGCAACTGGCTGGGGAATTCTGGGAGTTGAAGTCCACACATCTTAAAGTTGCCAAGATTAGACAGTCTCTCTAAGCCTTTGACGATTAAAAAGAAACCCCTCAAAGTAACTGTTTTTTTCTATTCACCTAACTCCAAAGATGATAGAAACGTTCCGTCTTTGGTTCCTTTCTAAACACTAAGCAGTTTTTGGCCTTACTCATTTCGACATCCTGGGGAATTCCACAGTATTGGCTAGACTGAGAAATTGAACCAGCATTCAGAAGGCCATGAAATGCCACTTTTGTGCATGGAATTGGCCTTCCAAAGTGGGTAAAATGAGGGCCCTGATTGTTGGGGACAATATGCTGACTCTGTAAACCACTTAGGAAGGGCTGTAAAGCACTGTAAAGCGGTATATAAGTCTAAGGGCTATGCTATTGCTATCCGTGGTTCTTCATCCACACACACTATCTTTAAATCCTGTTCTTTAGCCTTCTCCTCTTTCATTTATTCCCTCTACAAATAGTTCTTACTTACTGACTAAGTGGGATCAGGAATTCTGTCACTGAGTTAATGCGCTCATAATGCACAATGTCATGTGATTGTGACAACTAGTAGTTTTTACTGTCTCTGTTGCTGTCATTAGGTAAATGCTGTACCATCATTATGTCCCACGGTCACATGATTGACATTTGAAATCTCCTGTTGTTTACATTGAAATATATCCAGGATATCAGTGGGAATTAAGTTAGGTGTCTCTTACTTTTCATGTACAGGTAGTCCTCAGCACAATTGAGCCCAAAATTTCTGTAGCTAAGTGAAACATTTGTTAAGTGGGTTTTGCCCCGTGTTACGACCTTCCTTACCACATATTATATACATTACAATCTTTCTTGCTACAGTTTTTAAGTGAACCATTGCAATGGTTAAGTTAGAAACGAACTGTTGTTAAGTGAATTTGACTTCCACCTTGACTTTGCTTGTCACAAAAGGGCATCCCCTGACCCCAGGACACTGCAACCATCATAAATATGAGTCAACTGCCAAGTATCTGAATTTGATTGTAGGGATGCTACGATGGTCATATGTGCAAAAACTGGTCCTAAGTCAATCACTAAACGAAACTGTTGTATGTCAAGGACTACCAGTTTTCTTCAAATATGACTGAGAGTGGGTACAGCAGAATAAATGGGAGCCCCATATGGTGTTACTAGTCAGGTCATAGTACTTCCCAGAGAAATATTGAAAACTACCCAAAAAAAGAAAAGAAAAAGGGCATATGCGGGGGGAGAGGCTTCTTGTTAAAAGGAAATTGAAAAGGAAAGTCAATACAATGTAATTTAAGTTTATTTGTAAGTTACTCAAAACAGCAGTAATAGAAGTTGACATGAATCTATACTGCAGACAGGGAAGGCATTTTCAAGCCCAAGGCAGCAGATGTAACATTGTAGGTGACTCATAAAAAGTGAATGAAGAAACTATGGCAACCCCACTGTAAATAGCTAGTGTTGATGTACCCCAGAGTGTAATCCTACTAAGGTGAGCCACAACAATACAATATGTCACTTTCTTTATACCACAATCTCCCATTCAACATCCCGGACATTCCACAGATACTTCCTTGGTTAACCTATGGCTAGAAAGGCTGAATACAAATAAATTTTAGGGGAAAAAAAACCTTAAGGAAAAGAAATCATGAAGAAGCAAGGAATTTGGTCTTTAAAGTTTAGTGCGCGTGGAATGGATTTATTTTTCCTATTAACTCTAGAATACATAATTACATCCTGGAAATTCTACGGAACCATTTTTGATTGACTGTGGTTCAAAACGCAGAATGTTTTGGTTTTCTTGAGTTTAGAACAAGACTGAAAGGAATTAGAATGATTTTACAAGGTGTATTGGGGAAATCTGATATGCATCCTTCCTTCTCTCAACTGTTCTCTAGATCACAACATGGCATATCTCACTTCGTCCCCCGATCTGTTCAATGTCTTCCCATTGCTCCTTCTCAGGGGTGAAATTCAACCACCTCTGCCCACCTCGCGGGAGGTGGTAGGGACAATTTGAATTAGTTCGCAGAACCGGTAAAAATCGCCCCTGGCTGGCCCCGCCCATGCCTACCCGGTCGCCCGGTCACCTCTTCCGGCCGCTCGCTCGCTTGGTCCTTCCGGTAGATCTCCTTTTTGTAGGTCATTATCATTGGTGCAAAGAAGTGACATCGACTTGGCCACGTCCACCCTCCCAGTCACATGATCACCAAGCCACACCCACCAAGCCACACTCACAGAACTGGTATAGAAAAAATTTGAATTTCACCCCTGCTTCCCAAGAATGATATATATAAGGTGATAGTTTAAAATGCTATAGATTCCATCTCAGTTCTAAATATGATCCTCTGGTCATTTTCTAATTACAAACTTATTATTTCCCAAATAATGGATTTGGTTCAACCCCACTGAACGATTGCCTGCATGCCTATTGGCTATCCACAAAGCCAGACCATATTTATAATAAGGTAGCAGATATGGAGAGTGGGCAGGGAACTATTCAGTCATTCCTATATATATTATGCATTTTAGGCAAGAATATCAGTTCTTCTGCTTGCTGAAGTGGCGCCTGTTCACTTCCAATGTGCTTAGTTTATATAGCTGTAAATGAAATAAATATTACAAGCTACCACAAGTGCTCTCTCATCTAAAGAAAGCTAAACCTTAAATAGAGGCCAAAATAGGTATGTTTTTAATAGTGTTATGAGTGTGGTTGCAATAATAATAATAATAATAATAATAATAATAATAATAATAATAATAATAATAATAATAATAATAATAATAAATCCAAAATATTTAAGGCTAGGCAACTTGGTGCCTTTGAATACATTTTGAATTACACCTCCCCAGTCTTGTTGGCATTGACCCATACTGACTGGGCCTGATAGCAATCGGTCCAAAATATCTGGAGGGCAGCAGGTTGCCTTGTCCTAAATTATGCAAATGCAAAAGAAAAAGTAATTCCATGCATGCAATTAACGCTATGATTGCTGTTCCCAGTAAGGACTTCTTCTTTTTTATTTCCTCTTTTATAACTTAGGAGAGGGGTGCCAAACTCACGTTGCCACATCGTCATCATGTGATGTATTGTGACTTTCCCCCCCTTCGCTAAACTGAGCGTGGGCATGGCCAGTGCGTGATGCATGCAGCCCAGAGGCTGCTACTTTGACAGCCCTGGCTTAGGGTGTTGAGGGACCCAATAAGGACACAGCCTAAAAATTCCTAATAACATCCCCAAAAACCTCTTGTTGTACAGAAATGCTTCGTATTTGTTACCACCATATTTAGAATACTGATAGACAGAAAAGGGAAGTAAACCTTGTCTTCTTCAATAAATTTAGTTGTAAAGCTGATTATGATGGGATGTTAAAAACACTTGCTAAATTAATACAAACTGGATATAGTTAGAAAGATGGATGGATGGATGGTTGGATGGATGGATGGATGGATGGATATGATGGATATGATAGATAGATAGATAGATAGATAGATAGATAGATAGATAGATAGATAGATAGATAGATAGATAGATAGATAG
>JAOYMU010000192.1:64388055-64400116 GCA_025802295.1 Psammodynastes pulverulentus
AATTTTCACTACCAGTTCTCCAGAACTGGTCAGAACCTGCTGAATACCACCTCTGATTCCTAATAATTAAAAGCTTTTTCCACATCTATGAAAACCATGGCTGTTTCCTTAACTTTTTATAAGTTTATATTATCAATAACATTCAAATATATCTAAAAATATCCTTCATATTATATATCTCTTCAGGACAAATCCATCCTGATCAGGATGTACCAATTCAATGAAAAGAACATGTAGCCTTTTTGAAAGAATCACTATGTAAATTAAATAATCAAGTAGGTCTACATGAATCTGGATCGGACAAATTGTTTCCCCTTTTTTATAGAGGAAAGAAGTACTAGATGTCACTGAACCTCATTCATTACCACAATTAATTGTTCGTTTAGAATTACCTGGAAAGCCTTGTAATATGTTGCATAAAGTCCATCTGATTCTGGGAATTTATACAGTTTCCATTTTCGTATTGTTTCCTTTTCAGTAATTGGTTTGCTGAGAGCTTCCTTTTGTTGTTCTTTAAGTGCAGCACACTGTATTATATCGAAATACTCCTCGGTCTGTTCTATGTTTAATGTTTGTTTACTATATAATCTGAAGTAATATTTAACATGCTGATTTGTTATTTCCTGTGCCGTGAGATACATCTAACTGCCTTCCCAAATGGAAATAATAATTCTTTCTCTTGATTCTTTTGCACAAAGAAGCCAATATCTGGTGGATTGGTTTTTTTAAAAGTTATGCCTGGCAAAATCCATCTTTTTCTAGGTATTATTAACTTCTATTAAATCCAGTGATTTACAAATAGTTTTCATCTTTTTTTCCATAACTGCGCCCAAGATTTACTTATTTTATTTAAAATATTTATGTAGTTGCCCATCTTATATCAAACACTGGGCATCGTCCAATCAAAAATAAAAAGAATATCAGTAATAAAACAACATAAAACCATATAAAAACCACTAACACCATAAACATTAGAAACAAAAACTGATGCAGTTTATTTACTTTATTTATTAGCAGCCCATCTTACCACAAAGTAATTCTGGGTTGTTTACAATATTAAACTCACCTCATCCCACTCCCAACACTTGGGGGAAAGGGCAGCTCTTCCAAAGTACCCTTTGGAAGATTAAGAGAGTAGAAGTCTACCAAACTTTGGGGGGAAGAGTGCCCAATAGATCAGGGGCTACCACCGAAAAGGCATGCTTCTTGGCTCTCATCAAGTGACAATGTTTAAGTGAGCATGTTCTTACTATGGATAAACTCGTCATATCTCCAGGGCTTAGCAAGTTATCTTGACATCTTCCCACTGTTGCTTATTGTCTTCTCATCGTTCCCATCTCTCTCATTATTGCATCACACCATTTCTTTACTCATACTCTCCCTCTCTACTACTGCACCCTTACTGTCTTTTCTGCCATTTCTCCCGTCCCCATCATCCTCCGATATGCCATCTCTTTTATTCTTGCAATGGTTGCAACCTGAGCTACCTAGTTGGGACATCGTATTCTTGAGGCTGCAGCGGCACCGACAATATAGTTCTGGACACAGGACCTTCCTGAACAAATAGCCCTTGCAATTTCACTCATTCTTTGTAAGATCTCATGCCATGTTTACTCATAGTGTCTACCATGTAAACGATCTGCAGTGATAAAATTAGTCTGTTATAGTGAACTGGCTACGAACGTTATTATGGAAGTGTTCCTTGCATAAGTGAATGCAGTCATTACAAAATATAGCTGTATTTACAATTCCATTTATTAAAAGGACTACCCAAAAAGTGTTATTGTGAAAATCTAAACACAGGTAGTCCTCAATTTATGACCCCAACTAAGCCCAAAATTTCCTTTGCTAAGCAAGACAGCGGTTAAGTGAATTTTGCTCCATTTTACAAATCTTTCTTACCCCAGATGTTAAGTGAATCGCTGCGGTTGTTAAGTTAGTAACACAGTTGTTAAGTGAATCTGGCTTCCCCATTGACTTTGCTTGTCAGAAGGTTGCAAAAAAAAAGGCATCATATGACTCCAGAACAGTGCAACTGTCATAAATACATGCCAGTTGCCAAGCATCTGAATTTTGATCACATGACTACAGAATGCTACAATAGTCATAAGTATGAAAAATGGTCATCATTCACTTTTTTTCAGTGCTGTTGTAACTTTGGTCGGTAAATGAATGATGTACGCCGAGGACTACCTGGAGAGCAGGATCAGGACTGTAGTGTGCTAAAAAAAAGGGGGGGGGGATAATCCTTTTCTTCCCATTGTTGTCTCTAAAAAATGATTTACTACTTGCCTTAGGATGAAGAATATTTGTCCTAATACTGAATACCAATTTCAGAGGCAATTTCTGACAGGGTAACATTGGGTAAAGAAAAATGTTGGTTTTTCACATGCTGAATTTCTAGTCCTGCTCAGCCGTTTTTTCCCCCCTCCCTGCAAAGGGAAAAAAGCAAAATTAAATGCAACCATGCATATAACGTCTTGTTTGCTTTAGCCCATAAGTGTTACTTTGCTGTATTTTGGTACAGCAAGAGGAAGCACTTCAATAGCCAGCAGCAAACTCTGCCCAAACAGAAATACTGGCCTATCATCAGGAGGTGCCCTCTGAGTTAATAGGGTCAATGATTGCATGGAAAATTTGATAATACCAGCACAGCTTCTTGCAAACTGCTTAGTGCTTTTGGATTTGTGTGTATGTGTGTGTGTTAAGAAAATTGGCCTCATTGATTATTTGTTAGCTGAATGAGAGGGTGGGTTTTTTTCATGAAATTTGTCAACTATTCAGCTTCTTTCAGGAACTTACCAATTAATCAAATATTTATTTTGTATATCAAACCCTTTTCCCATATGGATTTAAAATTGACTATAGGCCAGAATGTTTTTTATTAGGTATCATGGTGAAGAATTACAAAAAGGAGGAACTATACTTGATTCTATACATCATTACTGCGGCAAGATTAATATTCACCCAGAAGTGGAGGGAGAAAGAAATGCCTAACAATGACAAAATAATAAACAAAGTACTATCATGCGCTGAAACGAATAGGTTAACGCTAGAAATGAAAGATAAAGATAAATCAAGATTTGGAATAGATTTTATTATTGGTGGAGACAGAAAGGGAGGACTTAAGCTGAAAGCAAACACTTCAATTTACATCTGAGAATTCTTTTAATTAATGAATAATGACAGGAAATAATCGCAAAAGATTAAATGTATATGTGTAAGAATGTATAAATGTACCTAATATTGATATATGACAATACTCTAATATCATAAGGGACAAAAAGTTATGTCAAAACCTCTTCACCACATTCACTGTTTTTTAAAGTTTTGTTCAATAAAAAATATTTTTAAAAAACCTTTTCCCATATCACAAAATTTTGTCTCCTAAGAAGAAATAAAACAGTCACTGACTTCTTTTTTTTCTTCATGCATGTGCTAGGCTCAGTCCACAAAATCCTTAGGTACCATTGGACCCGTAGCCCACTAAACCTGGGATGCTCCTTGACAATCAGTTTAAGAGATACTGAAGTACAGAGATATAAACTCTTAATCTTCATTTATACTCCCAAAATACCATAAAAAATAATTCAGAATGACTTTGGTAAAGCAGGATATCTGGTCACTTTAAGTAAGTGATATAATCCACATTATCACTCACATACTCTTTCCTCAGAGATGGGAGTTCAAATTTAAAATGAAAAAAAACGGCCCCGCTGTCTTCTCTTGAGTTGCAAAATCCTCTCTTTCTTTCTTCATGTCCATCCTCAACCCGATGGGTTTCCTAAGGCTTTTTGCTGAATATTTGGGACTTCAACACTGTAATGCTGACAGTGTTCATTCTTCTTTCTCTGCGTGAACTTCTTAAGAAGTAAAGCTTGTTTCTCTTAGATTCTCAGAACACATCAAGCTATGCAGGCTCTTTTTGTTCCATTTCTGCTGTCTTTACTGACTTGCCCTGAAGCGACATGCAATTCATCAGCCCAGACCTGACCACCCTGGGTTTACTATCCTTGAAGACCAGGGGATGGTGAGCATGCAAATATAGTAAATTCTGCCTAAAGGAAGAATAGTTTCTAAACATAGGAAGATGGTTTGGTGTTTTTTTGCTATTCCGCAGCCAACAGCAGGGAAGGACAATTCCTTACGCAGATGTACCAAGCAACTGTTTGTGGTCCACAATTTCTAATTTTTGTGTTTGGATTGTTCATGTCTAAATCTTATATTAAAATGAATAGGGCTATCAACCATCTGCAGCCGGCAAGCCCCAGATCCTAGGAAGAGTTCAGCAAATGTGTCCAAATATCTTGGCTATAAATATGGTTATTTTTGTCTCTCGGCACACTGAATGAAAATTGCCTTCTTTTGTATCCCGCTCAACAAAATTAAAACGTCCTCTTAACAGCATGAGAAAGACGTTGCTAATAAGCCACTTTCATGGAACAGTATGGGAGCACTGCCTTATTATAAGCTAATCATTAAAGAAAGTAATTAGGTTGGCAAAAATCATTCCTTGTAGATGTTGCCAGGCCGCAACAGAGGTGACTGGGTCATCATGGGCTGCCATTTGAAAATGACGATGCAGAATTAGGAAGCTTAATCTCAGTTCCTGAGATGGATAGACAAATAAACCCATCAGCTTAGAGACCAGCAGGCAAGGAAAGGAAAGCCTATCTGATTTTTGTAGTTGTGAGTTGTTTGTAGTAAAGTGATAAACTCTTAACAGGATTATATTCCTTGGTAGGACCGAGTAAGATGTAATACTTCCAAGCCTGCTTCTTCTCCTTCTTGCATCCAGTGGGCTGTAAGAATGCAGGGGAGATCTTTATTCAGGCCTCACAGTTGAAACAAAGAAAAGGAAGCTTAAAATTAAATTTGAGAAACAGAAGCTTAAAATTTAATTTGAGGCACAGAAGCTTAAAATTAAATTATCCAACTTGGAACCTCTTCATAGCCGGTATTGTTTTTCATGCCGAACAACCAAATTCTCTAATAGTTTTGTCCTTGTGTTAAATTACCAAGTAAATTGTCAACATCAGAAGTTGCTTCAGTTATAAATTGGTAAAAGGATTACATCGTGCAAATTTTTCTTCCAGTTGTTAATAGTTTCCTTTCTCTACTACTACAAGGGGAGAGGAAGGAATGAAGGTCCTTCATGGATTAGACGCCGCTGTCATTGAACAGCTGGAAAATCTAGAGTTAGGGCATTTCAAACTGTAGAAGCCACATTTATTTAAGATAGTATTTATCAGTCCAGAGGTGGTTTTGTTATTAGGGCACAGTATTGGGGTTATTAGGTGATATGTTTCCAGGGCACAAGAAATAGATCAGCTGAAGGGAGTGATGTGGATATAATTTCAGTGAAATAGCAGGAAAATGGAGATTCTGGGACATTTAATGAACAATAGGCAGACTTCAATAGAGCTAGGTAGAGAAAAAGCTAATGGACAGAGCCACCATATTTGAAAGCCTGTGGAAGCTGCTAATGCCATGCGAGAATGAAGTAAATAAACACAGAGCATAGTGATTCAATCAGACTAGAACAATGATGGCAAAGCAATGACATGCATGTCAAAAATCACACGCATGATGTTTAGGGTGACACATCAGTATTCACCAACACCCAACAACTATTTGTGAATGCAATGCCCCATTTTTGTGCAATTTTTGGAGATTGCAGAGGCCATGCAAGAATGGCATCTGCTCTTGGGTGGCCTTCATAGCCTCTGAAAATCACATGAGAATGTGATATTCATTCTAACAATTTTCAGAGATTGAAGAAGAGCGTTCTCCAAAGCCACTGGAAGTATAAAGGTCTCATGTGACCCAAAGCAGCCTCAGGTAGGCTGCAGATTCCTATCAATAGAAAAAGGAGGTAAGCAGTATGTAGTAGATCCTGGAGAGCACTGTGGGCCATGAGAGCAACTACACTGTTCTCCGAAGCTTATTGTGAATGGCACATGGTGGCCATTTTGAGTGGTAATAGTGGCACTAGGACTGAAGTCAAGCAGGTTGGATGCTGGTGTTCAAGTTGGCCTAAATGTGGGGAGATAAATAATTGTTTCTCTTTCGTTCAGGATATGTGGTATGGGACATGCCAGCAGAGTTAAGTTAGGTATTTTCCTAATTTTTGACACACCATGCATAAAAGCTTTACTAGCATTGGACTAGAGCTACATCAGGACTGAGAAAACAGAGTAGAACTTGGAGCTTGTGCCTGGGTGAAAGACTAGGGACCAAGAAAAATGTACTAGTAGTGGATTTTTGCATTGCTGATTTGCATCTGCCACATGGTTAACAGAGGATGCAATAGTATTTGGAGGATTTTTGTGAGTTGAATTTCTATGCCTTAGGATCAGGTAGTGCTCTGCTGGTCTGGGAATTTATAGCTTTTCCCAGGTCATTTCAGACATTACTCGCAAATGTAGATATACCTCAAAGCAGATAATACCTGTTCTCAAATTGTACATTTTTTTGCATTTGTAAAATGATGTGCTGTTGTAAAGCAGTGTAAACCTGGCTCTGGGAATAGGAAATGGGGAAGGAATGAGACAATCAATTAGGGGTGATTACAGCTAGTCCTCAAGTTATGACAATTGAGACCAAAATTTTTGTTGCTAAGTTGTTAAGTGAATTTGCCACATTTTACAACTTTTTCTTGCCACAGCTGTTAAGTGAATCACTGCAATTGTTACTTTAAGTGGATCTGGGTTTCCTATGGACTTTGCTTGACAGAAAATCACAAAAGGTGACCCCAGGATACTGCAGTCATCATAAATATGAACCAATTGCCAAGCATCCAAATTTTGATCATGTGACCATGGAGCAGCTGTAAGTGTGAAGGAAAGTCATAAATCACTTCTTTTCAGTGCCATTATAACTTTGAATGGTCACTAAATGAACTGTTGTAAGTCAAGGACTTCCTGTACTCAATCGTGTACTTCCTGTACTCAGTCACGAGAAACAGGAGGACATAAGAAAGACACTCAAAATAATCCTGCCTTGATTTTGTTGGTATAAAAGAAAAACTCTGGCAGTCTTTCGGGACTCTGTTATTCTGCACTACGACAATAAAAAAACATTCCTAGAATCCATGCCATATATTCATTCTAGAGATCCCTGCCCTCCTAAGAGGCCTTTTAAAATTAAAAATAAACTTTCAATGGATGATCAAATGAACTAGTTTTTATTCCAGCCAAATTTGCTTGTCTTCATAATTCCATTTGTTTTGTTTTTATTTTTGTTTGCCAAAAATGTTTTTTAAAATTTATAAAATGTACACTTTCTTGAAAGACCTTTTCATATATTTTTACATCTAAAATTCACATTTTAGCTTCGTTTTTTTTTTTTTTAAATCTATTTGTACATGTTTCGGTACATGTTTAAAATTGAAAACTACGCTACAAAATTTAGGGGAGCAGAAAACAACAACATCAACAAAGAAGTTTACCTCAGCATCTTCTTTTGAGAGGAATCAGTTGATTCCACAGTGATTATCTATAATTTGCATCTATTCCTGCAAGTGGATGGATTACAAGGCATACCAGCAATCTATCCAAACTGCATGAGATGTCTGTCTTTAGCTATTATCAATATTTACACCATAGAATTTATCTATACAGCTCCCTTCCTCAGGTTTAAGGTTTAA
This sequence comes from Psammodynastes pulverulentus, assembly GCA_025802295.1. NCBI lineage: Eukaryota > Metazoa > Chordata > Lepidosauria > Squamata > Psammodynastidae > Psammodynastes > Psammodynastes pulverulentus. Next base: position 64,395,704 of record JAOYMU010000192.1, read on the forward strand.
GATATCTATGTTATTTCAAAGTTCAAGACAGCTCCCTTATCTAAGCTAACAAGTCCCTTGTAGCAAGAGTTTCTGGGTTTGACCCTTGTCAGCCGGTTTTGAATGAGAGGGAAACATAAAAGGAGCTGAATGGAAACTACCGGTACCTTTTTTTTCATTGCTTGTGTAAAAGAAGCTATTACATGTTTATGGCATCGCTTTAACTATTAACTATTGCTGCTGATTGAAATTCTTAGTGCTAATGAAATGGCACGAGAAAATGAGATCTAAAATGTCAACTATGTTTTTTTAAAAAAAAAATATCCCTAATTAGCTTTTTAAAAACAGTATTTGTATTAAATTACCTGTCAGAAAATTCATACCTGCTGGATCAGGAAAGATCTGTAGGCAAACCAACCTCTGAATTCAAAGTTCTATCAAGTTAACTCCATTTCTAATAGAAATTCCATGTCTTCCCCTCTATAGTTTCAGTGGGAAGAAATTAATTGGTTTGCTCCTCAACACTGGCATAAATGTGCTATTAGTGCTATTAGAACATCCCTAGTGGGATGAAAAGATAGCATTTTCCTTATTGTTTCATTGTTTCTTAATTGCAGCTGATATCATGGAAGTAGAGAGGGATATTTCTATGAGTTTCATTTCATGCTACCTTCGCCACATGATTCTATAAATAGGACAGGAATAGCTCAAGGTGTAGTTAGGAAGAGTCAGAGGTCACGAAGGGATCTTGGAGTTCTTCTAATCCAATACCTTGCCCAGGCAGGAGATCTTATACCATCCTGAACAAATGGTTGTCTTTTTTTTTCGTTGAAAGCCTCCAGTAATGGAGCACCATAACTTTTGGAGACAAGCTGCTTCACTGATTAATCTTTCTTACTGTCCAGAAGTTCCTCCTTATTTCTAGGTTGAATCTACTCCGATGAACTTCCGTTCATTGTGTCTTGTTCTGCCCTCAGGTGCTATGAAAAATAAATCAGCCCTCTTTACTCTGTGATAGCCCTTCAAAATATTGGAAGACTGCTATCATGTCTCCCTTAAGCCTTCTGTTTGTTAGGCTAAATATATCTAGTTTCCTTAGCTGTTCATCATACGATTTAGTCTCCAGGCCCTCAATCATCTTTGTTGCTCTTCTCTGCACTTTTTCTAGGGTTTCAACATCCTTTTTTGTTCTTGGTGTGGACAAAAATGTGGCCACCCTAGTGCAGAAGACTTTGAGTTAAAACCAGGAGGGACAGGTGGGCTGATCCCTGGATTTGCCTGGTCATCTTACATCTTCTTTACTCTTACGTTTTTTTGTACAAGTGAGAGAACAAGCATTAGATACTTTATCACATTGCTTGTTCTGGACAGAGGTGTAATGCTGGTGGGGTGGCAAATTAGCAAGACAAGAAGCAAGCAGAGAAGCAACTCATTGAAATATTGTCCTTCTGTACTTTGTGACTATGCACCATGTTACAGCAGCCACAGCAATGGATTTGTGACCAAGCACCATATTAGCTTCAGCAATCTTTTGACCAACAGGGTATTCCAAATTGCTGGTGTTACTATGTATTATTCCTTTCACAATTTTAGATTAACATTTGATTGGGCTATTCATTAATTTGTTTTGAATATACTGATACTTTGATGTATTGAAGAAAGAGTAGGTACTCTTGTTTAATCAAGGGTATTTAAATTAATAAAACATTGCATTAAGCCAAATGAGCTTATATGCATGAAGAAGACAGTGCCTACAGGGCTCTCTCTAGCTTGCTAAAATGATATTCTTCCTTTTGAAAAGAATGAAGCAATATTACAATGAAATTGTCATTTAAGAATATAGAGTTTTGTAGCATGAAGCCGACATTGCCGTTTATGCTCATAATTGATGTATATGTGTTGGTAACACAAGATAATTCTTAACTAGTGTCTAGTGTCTTACATAGCCATATGACAGGAAGTCACAAAGTCCAGTAGCTCTTAAGAAAAGCAATGGTCTAAAGAGCTATGAATCCAGAACAATTTTTGAAAGAATGACATACTCAAGGAAGTGTACTCCATCAGAATACAAGATAAGAGCTGTGAGTTCAGACATGTAAAGAATAGGAGAGCAACAGTTGTGGGATCACAGAAGGTTGGAGGTTGGAGAACATTTCTGGCTTGTTTCTGGTTTGTTCCTTTTTTGTAAATGACCATGAAGAGCAAGTGACATTGTCAGACGCAAAGAATCAGAACAATTCCATGAATAGGACAGAGTGGATTCTTTATTGTTGATCACCTATTTTACAAATATCTTATCAGATTGACTTCATTCCCTTGGGAACCAGTAGATAAGTGTTTTACTAGACTGGTCAATGTTGTTTCCTCCCACGGAGTGATTCCATGCTTGGTGGTACTGAATATAACATGAAAACATCTTATAATTTTTTCTGGTCCCTCTTTGGAAGCTCCTCTTTGGGAGTCATAGAGTGATTCATTAATACTGTGACTGACTGACTGACTAAATCTGGATTGTAGTACCAATGCTATTTCATGATGTGGACCAGCGGTGATTTCCTACCAGCGCTGCCACTGATTTGGTGACAGCGCGCACGCATGCGCAGCTCAGGCGAGCCCCAGCCAAAGTGCCTCTCAGCTGTTCTAGCAGGGAAATCTGCTCAGCCGCATCATTTAGCTGAAAGGATAAAGGTAAAGGAAGAACGTGGGCAGGTGGGAGGGCCCCAAAAATGCCCAAATACCGATCATCAGAGCTACCGCTCACCAGCGCTGCCGGCTCGCATGATTAGGCGTGAACCGGAAGAATACCACCACTGATTCCCATCTTATACTGCAGCATATTCTTTGACTAGTTTCTTTACCATTGTTAGTCAATTCTGAAAGGCAGAAACTACCATTTTGATATCTTCCTTTTCAATTCTAAGTTAGCTGCTCTATCTGTAATCATTAGTTTCACCTTCATATTAACCAATAAGTTTGTTTGCTCTCGCATTTATACAAACAAAACCATCACAGGCCCCAACAGACACCTTCACACTTTCTTCATCCATTGTAATATGACCGTTTTGGCAAAACCATTACCAGTACTTTTGAACTTAAGTACATCAGACGGTTTCAGGTTATCTCAGAAGGTCTCAACAGACATGATGAATTTTTAACACATTGTAACTGTAAAGTACCTTAAGTGATAAAGTACTGGTGGTGTGCCTCAGGTGTAAACAGTATCTCCATACTCATTCCATCTTCCCCTACTCTTCCCTCACCTCATGCAATTTAGTTTGGCATCAGTCTAAGCACTTTGTGCGCTTGTTGAAGTGAGCTGCTGATGTAATTTTAATTCACTCGGAAATTGGGTAATGTGCAGACTATTTTGGCTTCCCGTGGCACCAATATAGATCTTCTGGAATGATCTGAGCAGGAAACTGCTTCCAGTTCCAGTTCCAGTTCTAGCCAGATAAAGGAAACTATTTTTTCCAACCTCTTGATATTACGTAAAAAAAATATGTTAGAATTTAGCATGGCTCAGCAAAATGCTAAAATTAATTGAAAATTGTGTGATGATTATCAGTCCATATAGTTTAGACTGCAATTGTGCTAATGTCTTGTTAGAGTGCTTTTTATTGCAGTCCGTTAATGAATCCGGAGCAATTTAATTGCTATATCATTTACTTCATGGAAAATCAAGATAAAGGAGGAGGGCCTTGTTTGCTGATGCACCAGCCCTGTAGAACATCTTGCTGCCAAGTGTGAAGTAGGCCCTGATGCTTCTGACCTTCTAGAACAGGGATCTCCAACCTTGGCAACTTGAAGACTTGTGGACTTCAACTCCCAGAATTCCTCAGCCAGCAAACTCTGCCAATTAACTTGAGAGTGTCACAGTGGAGATGGTTGATCAATTAACAATGGATCCCACTTCTCCAATTCTGCTCCCATCCCCATTTTTTAAAAATTGAGCCGTGATGTTCTGGATTTTATACTAACTTATGTTTTGATGTATGTAGTTTTTATTGTTTATGATTGTAAGCTGCCCAGAGTTATTTTGAGGTAAAATGGGCAGCCTATAAATTTTATAAATAAATATATAAATATATTTATATTTACCCTCACATCCTGGACATAATTTTTTTCAACTTCTACTCTCAAAATGACACTACAGGGCACTGCACACCAAAACGACCTAGACACAAGGACAGTTTTTTTCCCAAATGCCATCACTTTGCTAAAAAAACTAATTCCCACAACTCTGTTAAACTATTAGTAAGACTGTATTAGTATTCTTCTTCTCAGGGCTTTTTTTTGGCACCAAAAGGTGCCGGAACGCGCCCCTCCTGTCGCGTTAAAAAAACCCGGAAGTAATAGTGTGCGATTGGTTGAGACGCGTCATGTGACGCGGACTCTAAAAAGGTGCCGGAACGCAGTACCGCCGAGTTCCGGCCG
>JAOYMU010000192.1:64416476-64427338 GCA_025802295.1 Psammodynastes pulverulentus
CCTCCTCAGCCAACTCTGCAACCGGCTGCCCCGAGTAGGACTCGGGGCTACATAAATCCTGTGATCCGCACAGCGTTATAAGAGGATTTAAAGAATCCCTCTCTCGCGCACAAACCCAGAGCGAGGCAGGTTTCCCAAGCCTGAGAGAGAGAGAGAGAGAGAGAGAGAAGGAGAGAGAAGCATCTTTCCGACTTTCTCCCTCAGCGAGCACAAGCACGCCACAGCCGCCGCTTCTTCCCGGCAAAAGTCTGCCTCCTCCATGGGTTTTGGATGTCTTGCCGTTTCCGCCTCCATCTCCAAGTTCATCTCTTTGGGCCGATCAGGCACTTGAAGGGCTTCGCAGGGGGAAGGGGGAGAAAGAGAAAAAGGGAGGGGAAAAAAGCACAAAAATTGAGGAGGCGAAGCAGCAGACCCAGATTTTTTCCGTTTATAGCACAAAGAAATAGACTATATTAAGAGGGGCGACCGGGGTGGGGAGGGAGAAGAGGGAGGAGGGAGCGAAAGGAGGAGGAGGAGGAAGAGGAGGAGGAGGGAGAAGCAGGGGGAGCGCCCGGGAGCAGGAGCAGCAAGAAGAACAGAACGGAGAAGAACCAAGAAGAAGAAGAGGAGGAGGAACAGGAGCAAGAGAAGAAAGCAGGGAACCCCGTCTGCCAGGGGACTTGAGCCGGCTCCTTGATCTTTGGATGCCGTCGGCTCTCCTGCCGACTCTCCTCAGAGACAGCCCGCCACTTTTGCGCGTCGGGCCGTCGGGGGAGCAGAGGGATCCCCGCCGTAGAGCCCCAGCCGTAGAAGTCGGCTTGCGGACCTCGCTCGCCTTTGGATTAAATTGGCTGCCCGAAAGACGCGCCACAGCGGCGTGGGGAGGAAGAGCCAGAAGAAGAAGTAGCCGTGGCAGCAGCGGCAATAGTTACAGTTGTAACATCAAGACGAGGAAGAGGAGGAGGAAGAAGAAGGAGCAAGGCGAAAGCGGAGCGCCCGCGGTCGTAACGGGCGGGAAGGCGGGCTTGGGTGGCGGCGCTGCTGCTCGGGGGAACTGAAGGGGAGCCAAGATGAGCAGGTAAATCCTTGCGCTGCTGCTCCCGCTGACCCATTTCGCCGAGACCCTTCCCGCTCTCTCTCTCCCCCTTCGCGGCACGTAGATCTGCATTTGTCACTGACTGTCGTTGTCCCCCACCACACCGTTTCCCCAGCCACCCCTTCCTCCCCGGCGACCCACCATAGTAGCCCCCAGGGCTCTATTCTCCAATCGGGAGAACTAACAATAAGATTTGGAGATGTGGGGACGGGAGAAAGATTGACTCCCGTGTCTTGGACGGGGTGGCTAAGGAAAAATAAATAAGTCACCCCCCCCCGGGTCCTGGGTGCGTTACGGGGTGAGCCAAAGGCGAGGGCACACGAAATGTCCGAAGGACCGCTAATGGTCGAGTTAGCATGTGCCCCAAGCGGTGGTTATCACGCTGGGAAGAAAAGACACCAGGAGGCAAAAGTAGCTATCCTACACAGACTGCTTGGGATTGTGGATGTGTTTTCTTATTCATCCTCTGGGGAGGAGAGAAAAAAACCCGTGTATTTTAAAAGGGATAAATATTTGTCATTACGACTATCATCATTATTTGCAACACCGAGGCAACGATTCCTGTAGGATTTACAAGAGGGTTCCTTGGTTGGCAAACTTAAAAGAGGTGACAGTCCAGCCTGCTTGGATTTGCAAGTTGCCCTTTCTGCTGATGCCCTTCCTCCCTCTCCACCCCCCACCCCAGGATAAGTTGCAAGTTGCACTGTGTAACCTTTCCTCCACTCTTCTGCTCTGCTGACCTTAGTTGTGTTCCTCTGCAGGTTATTTCACGGGAGGGTAGGGCTTGCTGATATTAATTTTTTCAGGGGTCTTTTCAAAATAATGTGCATGCCACATGGGAAGCGCATGATCGTCACCCTTAGTCTGCACACACACAAAATTTGAGTGTATGTTTTAGATTGGGTTTGAGAGGAGTACTCATAGTGTGCACCATCAAGGTTTCATGTTCAGTTTCAGTGTGGCAGTGCAATATTTCAGCTCAGTTGATAGATATGATTTGGTTTTGATAGTTTTTTTCTTTAGGGTTTGTGATTTTATTTATTTATTTTTGGAGGCAAAATACTGAAAGGTATTTCTGTCAGTTGCTTACATCCTATCTGAGCGGACAAAATTGTGTTTTTTAAAGGAATTCTTCCTCCTTTTTAACCATATAGGTTACATGGCCAAAATTAAAGTGAACAGCAATGTTACTTTTGGATGTATGGTTAAAAAAAAAGCTTAGAATATAGCTGCTGCAAATTCAACATGAAATTCGGTTTTCAAAGCCATTGCTGTGAGAAAAAAGCCAGCACAAAAATTCAGAAACTTAACAAAAATCAAATAAAGATCTTTTAAAAAAAAATCAATGACAGGTAACTGCTTTTTAAGTAAAGATGCTACTGGATTATTACTTTCCTTAAATGAAGTATCATAAGATGAACTGTTTTATTGATGATGTCTAAATGTTTCATTAATAGCCTCTTTAATGGCACCAGTTTACCTGTCAATTTTATCCTACTGGATTGATGTAAATATACATTATGAAAAGTGTGATTGAAGAACTCTAGTTTTACAAAGGGAAGTAAGATAATAATGATCTGAAGGCAGCATATCAGACTTATACATTGTATACTTTCAATCTGGAATGATACATTTTATACATTCTTTGCAATTACTGAGATTTCAGAAAAGACCTCTATTTTTAAGTTGACATTAAAATATTTATAGTAGCAGATTTGTGTGATTTTTCAAGAATGGTGCTTGAGATTCCACATGTCAAGAAACAGTGCTTTCAGAGTTAGTGTTTCATTTGTATTATGCATTTCTATTCATTTGTATAATGCATTTCTATTCAGTTACTAATAGTGCCACAAGTTAAAACAATGCCTGTGAAAAGATGTAGATATTAGATTCAAACAGTTCCATGGCATTATTTAATTTTTGTGTAAGGTTTGAAAATAACCCAGTTTTTAAATTTACAATATAAACTATATTCCTATTTTTAAGGGTTACCATATTTTTTTTTAATAGAATGGTGTTTACATACTGGAACTAACATGCTAAAAAGTAGGGATCACCTCTTTGTCTGCTGCTATGAGTGCTAAACCACTAGGGGCCTGTATAAACTGCATTTACACAGCGGATACCAGAATTTACAGAAATTTGCTCATGATTTCGCTGTAAAGACATATTTGTACTTATGCTCAGTTCCATAAAACTTAGGTTTATTTGTTTATTTTGGATATATTGTGAGTTGTATTTTTTTAATGTGTTGGGATTAAATTTATTTAGTTTTCTATAAAAAAGTCTGTGAAGCTTGGGAATTATCCTTTCTCCTTTCATAGTTTGGGAATTATGCTCTCTGAAAGATGATCACCTTGAGAAAATAGAGGTCTGTGTATGTATATATATATAATTCGTAACATGATGTTTAACATAACCAGACAGATGTTTAAGAAGTGTTAGTGTAAAAAAACGAGCTGAAAAATGTAAGTTTAGAAATGGCTCTATTCTTCTAAGACCAGAATAAGCTTAAAAGAAAGCTGAAGAGAATTTCCTAAAACAAAATAAAATATGTAATTTTATTGTTTATTTACATTTTCCTCATAGATACTGATATTTTAAAGTTTGTCTTGGAATACTTAAGGATTCTGGCATATTGATGTCCAGTAGATTTTTAAAATTATTTCATAGATTTTAGAATGGACAGCTATGGCATTCCTAATAGAAATTAAGCAATAAAGTCAAGTGTTCTTTTGCCGATTTTTAGTTTTTCAAATTGATAGAATGCCATTTGAACTGGAGAACAGCTGAAACATTTGCATATTGAATTTCCTTCAAATTGAGCATGATTTATCAAAGTAATACAGATTTTGATCTATAGATCAATCAAAAAATTGTAGGGTGACACAAAAAAGAATTCTTGTGTATGATGCATGGATAGATTATTTTCAGAACTGTCCTTTAAATTATTAAGGAGAAGCAGCTGATCAGCTGCCTTGGGAATCTTGGTATTGCATCCAGCGGTAATGCTAAATACAAGCTCAAGTAAAGAAAAATTGTAAAACAATGGTACTATTTGATAGCAATATTTCTAAAATATATATTCTTTGTAATGGTAAATATACTAATACCAACTTCCTATGAATATGTCTTTGCAAACACAAAAATTAGATAATACTTTTATTTAGAAATTTCTGTGCAGATTAATTTTACATATTTATCCGTGACAGATGCACCTTATTAGACTTCGTGTAATGACAGTTTAACAACATTAGTATCTTTAGGATGGCAGGTTAGGTTAGATTTTGAATGCCAGTGTATTCCACTATGCAAAAAGTGTGCAAAATTGGGTTTGTGTTCACAATATGTATCTTGCTTTATAATCAGGTATTCGCTCATATTTCCACCTATGTTGGATGTGGGCTAGCTTTTTAATTTATTTGGAATAAATATTATACAAATCTTCTAATAGATGTGTAATAACAACTAAAAACCAAAAAGAAATCCAGTACGTAAACCATCCATCATAAATTATGATACGCTAAGTAAAAGCAATGGATGATTTTTCTCAGTGATCTTCTATGGTTTTCTATATGTCATATCTACAGAGGAAATTTAATGATAGAGAAGATTGTGTGAGAGACCTTTTCTCTTAAAATCTTTTGTAACATGTTTTATTTTTGTTCTTTATGTTGTAGTTCATTAACAGGACTCTGTGTCTTCCATAGCACAGATATAATGGAATAAACATTTATCCAGACTATAATGTTTCCCCTATTACTTATTTATTCATGTAATACCATTCAATTATGACTGAACAGTGGCATGTTGTCAATTCCATTGACCCTAATAATTAAACGAATAGCAATGAAATTTATTATTACTGATTTATCTTTTTTTCTGTTAATCATTTGGTATTTATAAAAAGAAACCATACATGTAAATTGATCTCTGGTATATCCAAAATTAGAAGAATCATCATTGGCCATCTGGTTGAAATGCTACCCTAGACAGAATATTTTTTGCTTAATGCGTCCCGGCAGATATTTTTTTCTGTCTTTACTTAGATTCTTTATTCAAGTAAAAAGATTTTACAACTTTTTATATATAACTGTTTCACATTGAATTTGAGGAAAATACATATCATGTCTTGTCTGCCTGATTTTAAAAATCTAATATTTCACGAGTAAAACAAACAAAAAATGAATTAAAAATGGGTGCAAATTTGAATATTAAGCATGACTTAGCCCAATATTAGATTGATTCATACATTTTACAAAAAATGCTTCTATTTGTTCACATGCATTTTCTTACACATGCAAGATATATATTACTTGTAAATCAATTCATTAAAATCATGGTCTGATCTTTGCAATAACGTAAAATGGTTTGATGAAGACATTATTGTGTTTAACTTTTTTTGTACTTTTCCTTACTAAATAAATGGGTGTTTTTATTTGGATACTGTCAAGTTCTGGGAAGAGCAAATGATAATGGCAGACTTTGTAAGTGCATATTTTTATAAGCAGCTAATACTAGTTAAATTCAATTGATGTGTATTTTTCCTAGAAATGATATATTATACGAAATAGAGCAATAAAATCTACCAATATTCAGTTTCTATTATTTAAAGAATAATTATTTGGGAAGCATTTTTTCAAAATTCAGTAAGATATATTCGTTGGGGGAGGGGGTGTGTGCTTGAATATGGCCAAAGCTACTTCTCAAATTAATTTATGATTAAATGTCATGATAATGACATTTCACAAATAAGCAAGGAATTGATTTCCAAAGTTATGGGAATTTTTTTTTCATGTATTGTTTACTGTCTGGCTTGCTGTTTAAAATTAGTAATTAATTGTTGATGTATTACTATTCTTCAATGTTTGATCATATTGGTTACAGAAATGTTCCTTAACCTAAGAAGATTACAAAATTTAGTTGCAGACCAGTAAAATCAATAACACTCAAGCATTTGATAAGATGCTTTGTAATCTGTTCTAATGCTTACTTTGAAATATATCACTATTGCAACGTGAGTTCACTTTTTAAACTTAGATGTAAAGTAGTTTTAATCTTTTAATGTATTCAGATGATGAATGCTAATAAATACAATCAGGACAAGGCTTAGAAACTAAAATGAGGATTTGTATTTCTTTTTTATTGCTCAGAACTTAGAAAGCTGCTTAACTGTTGTCCAGTGCAGCTGTCCTTCCCCAAATGATTAGGTTTCAGAAGCAATGATGGATGTTGAATGCCTGTAGCCAGTTGTGGGGTTTGCTCTGAGGTCAGTAGTACTTGATAGAAGATAGGAATTTATAGCCTTCTGTCTCAGTGCCAACTCAACCTGTAGTGTTTCTTAAAGAGGAAAAATCACAGGCTATGGCTGTCTGGTTCAGAAATCCTTTCAGATTATTTGCAGAAAGAATGCATAATGGTGAGCCGTAGATAAATTATTCACTAAAATTGTTGATTATTACTTCCAGGTAGCGATATCAGTAATTCACAGAGATTTTATGGTATAATTTTGGCAATGTTCTTGCTTTTGAGTTTCTTAAAATAGTTTGAAGCAGTAGTTTTCAAATAAAATGGAACTAAAATCAGCTTTAGAAAAAGGAAAAGGACCTGTTTGAGGACCTGTTGAAGTATGACAGGCAGACTTGGGCTGAAGGTGTGGTATGGGCAATATTTTAGAATATCTATATATATATTTCAGTTTGTTTTGCTGAACAGTTACTGTAAATGCTGAATATAATTTTGTGTACAAAGATGGGGGTAGGTCAGCTTTAAAATCAGAAATAGCTGAATATAAATAGCATGAATGATGATACACATATTTTTTTTTAAAGTCTCATAAGCAGTTTCTTATACTTTTGAAGCTGGGAAGCACCTGCAACTGTGTGTCATTGAGAGATGGCATGTGTCTGTATGGCATAGATGGATGTATAGCAAACAGAACTGAACATCTGATATTAAGTCTCTGCCATACTGCAAAATTCAAATTTATTTTACACTAACTGAGAACAGCATATTATTATGATGTTTTATTGCAGAATATTTGGAACTGTAGGAATCCTCAAAACCGGAATGTAGGATTGCTCTTTTACTATCCTCTAAAGCAGGGATGTCAAACTGGTGACCCACAGGCCAGATGCATCGCATGTGGGCCACGCCCACCCCAATTCTGCAAAGGCAAAAACCGTCAGCTATATCACTTGACGCGATCGAATTTGACACCTGTGCTTTAAAGTAACTGATCAATATCTGTTACTTTAGAGCATTTTTACTGGACTTACCAAAACATTGCAAATGTGTTTTAATGTGGAAAACTGCTGTTGAACAAATATATGGGTGTTCTATAAATGTGCTCTCCTGCAATTTATCTCTTAATGATGTAGAAACTGTTTATGCAACCATTCATATTTTTCACCCTTCTACTACAGCGATTGGCCAATGGCCAGAGTCCCCAATATCTATAGGAAGGAATAAATGCTTTAGATCAGAGGTCCCCAACCTTTATGGCTTGGCAGCCCAGCAGGGAGGGAGGGGAACTGGGCCAAGCAAGCAGGGGGTTAGTGTTTGTGTGCATGCACAGGCCAGCCCGCTACCTACGTGGCCCACTTCCAAACCAGAACACGGCTCTGTAGTGGGCTGCAGCCCAGGTTGGGAACCCCTGCTTTAGATAGTTTCACAATCCTATTTAATTAAGGTTATACAAAAATAAAAGACAAAATATGGTATCTTTATACTACATTACTATTTGCTAAAAGACAAATAACATTGCCAAACCATTTAATGCTGATTCTAAATATTTAATTTTTGTATAACTCTTTTGTATAAAAAGTGTATGACTGCATTTTTCCTATTAAATGTCACTGTTATGTATTTCTCTGACCTAATCCAGAGATTTTTGAATTTAGTATTATCTCTCTCAGCCAATTCTGTGTTCCTTGCAGATTTGATAAGCATTGTTTCCATCTTCTCATACATATAATTAATATGTTAATATGTATAGGTCCCAGAACTAAACTGACAATGTTGAGCATTCTCATTAATTGCCATGCCATATTCAGTCCACACTTATGTAGCTTGCTATTTAGGCTTTTATAGCATACTTTGTGAAATGCAATTCTGCAAGATACATTATGTCAGATAGCTTTCCTATAGTTTACTAAGAAATTACTGAATGAAAGAGTGAATTAAAATGTTAGAGTAGCAAGATTTGTTCCCAACAGACAACTCTATATTAATGTCTGATAATCAGCACATTGTTTTCAAAGTGCTTATAGCCTAGAAATCATAGGCTTTACAATTTGTTTCAGTAAATGTCTATGGAGATTCTCAGTCATTCAGGTCATGAGCTGAAGAAGCTTCTTGGATGAGAAGCGAAACGTCTTCAAAAACAAACGAACAAACAAAAAAGAGAGAGAGTCCAGTTGCCTTTTGAAAAAGCACTGTTGGGATTTGTTTCAGTAACTTCCTAGTTATTAACAGTAGCCTGACCTTATTCTCCTTTTATCTTTTTTGGAAGACAGGAATAATCTTTGCCATCTTCCAGTTGTTTGGCATTTCACCCATACTCCATCTCTCAAAGATAAGGTATATATTTTAATCCAGGCAATTAGTAACTCCTTTTATTCTTATAAATTTATTCAGAGTAAAGAGAAACAATTGAATATTTGAATTAAAATAAATTGAAATAAAAGTTCAGTTGAGTACTTTTTCTTACTACAGACCCTATTACACTATGCACAAAACGTACCATTTTATGACCAGTATTCCTAAGAACTCCAGACTATTCATTTTTCTTCCGGATCACATTGATTCAGCTGCTCTAGGGGTCATTCATCAGTTTTCTGGAAAATTGGAGTGTGTGGGAATCAGTGGAACATTGCTGGAATTGTCAGGTTAGCATGTTCTGAGATTTTTCAGAATATTCCAAAATTTCTTTAAAACAGCCTGACAGCCTCCAAACAATTGCAATGTCAGAATAGAAATTTAATGTTCTAATTTTTTTCTCCTTTATTTCAAATATATTTCAAGAAGTACTCTGTCTTACGAACTTTACCTTATTCTGAGGTTTATATTTTATGAAAATATCTCTGTAATTGTAGGTTACCTCTGTGAACTCATTCTTTCTATCTGGTACATATATCTACTTTGCGTTCTTCTGCTACGCTCTACTTTTTTCTTCCTTCAAATTCTTTGTTTCTGTCCTTCTCTTTTTCCTTTTCACGATCTTCATCACAATCTCTTTTTTTATTAGCTTATCATATCATGAAATTGGCTTAATATTACTTTGACTTTCTGTGTACAAAAGCATAGTGCAAGGGTGGACCATCAAATCATAATATAAATATCTTTTTTTTATCAAAGAGTAAAATCCCAGTTTATGACCAAGTGAATTCTTATTCCTCTTTTATTTTTGATTTCTTCTAAGAATTATTTGTCCTGTTTCTATTAACTTGCAGCATGCTCTACAGACTGTGTTTCAGAAAGTAGTAATCATAAATCTTGTGGCAAAACTTGGAGACATATATTTTTCATCTACTGTCCCCCCCATAAAGGATAATATTTTGAGGTCCAATATTACATCAGAGACTTATGAATGGTTCTAAAAATATCTGAGTCTAAGTTGACTCAAAGTTTTCTGGCTGAAAAGAGAGAATGCATAACGTTCAGGCTTCCAAAGGGATTCCTCTGTGATAGGAATGTGTGGATGAAAATCGTAATACGTTATGGAGCATCTAGTCACATCATCATCTCTTGTAAATTCAGGGATGTTATCCTATAGGGTCTCAACTGATTAGTGATTTGCAAGGATTGAAGCCGACAAGCCAGAAATTAGCGGTTCCCAGGGTAGAGGTGTCTGCTATGTAAATAGCACAACTATAAGACTTCAAAGCCTGCACCATGTATGATGGTGGGAGGAAGAAGTTCAAGTTTACACCTTTACAAATATATAAATGTCTGAATTTCTTGGGGCAGCAATGGGTAACTGCTGTCCATGGGTTAATTCTTATCTGCAAAGAGATTCTGATCTAGCTGAGCTGTGCTTGTGAGCTTTCTGCCAAGTCAAGCTGCAAGGTCGAACTAAGCTGCGAAGTGTCGGAGAGTTGTAATTTACTGCTGAGTTCTGGTTGGGGAAGCCTGACACCAACACAGTTCCAGGTCTGACTGGCCCCCAACAAAATTCCTTTCCTCTTGGTAATCTCCATAGGCAAGCTGACACGTAATTCAGAAGACAGTAATTTGTGTGGGACAATCGCAAACTGTCTGCTATTTTAATAACTCATAATGCTCCTAGTATAGCATCACCCTGGTGTATTATGGGTAATTACATCGTTTTTATGGGTAATTAAAATATATTCTAATTTAATTTTCCACAGACCTCCAAAGTAATGCTATGTTTAAGGTTTTGATGAATTAGAATAGTAACCTAGGATTGCACAATCAGGGCAGATACACTGATGGTGCCGGTACTACACTGACATGCTGGGGCTCTGGCATATGTCTAGCGTGGATTCTAACCTTAAACCTATCTTCGCTATACTGCAAGAGCATAACATTTTTTATTTTTCTTAATTGGAGTTAACCACAATGATTATTGGTTAGAAAGTAATCAATAAACCCAGCTTTTATTGTAGTGAGGTCTAAATATACTTTTTGGTTCTCTCAAATTCTTAGCCCTTTTTGAAATCTGCTTCTTGGTCCATGCATAGTGCCTAACATTGCTGAGTTCTAGTGTGTGTGTGTGTGTGTGTGTGTGTGTGTGTGTGGAGTGTATATAGTGAGCCGGGGAGAT
>JAOYMU010000192.1:64436677-64446821 GCA_025802295.1 Psammodynastes pulverulentus
TTAATGTTTTAATTATATACCCTCACTTTTTGTGAGATGGATGCTATATACCAGGGGTGTCAAACTCACATCATCACAGAATTGTCATGTGATGCGTCATCACAGCATTTTCATATCATCGTGACTTTTTTCCCCTTCGCTAAATCAGGCGTGGGTGTGGCCAGCACGTGACGCATCCGGCCCGTGATCTGCAAGTTTAACAGCCCTGCTATATACTGTAAATTTGATAAAATAAACAAATCCTTTTTACTTATGATAACAGTTTAATGCTTAAAAATGAAATTACTGGTTCCAAAATGTCTGCAATATTCAGTGTAGCCTCTTTTTTTTGTAAATGGACGATTCTCCAGAATTATTTGAATGGAGTACATGATGATTCCCATGATGGCTAGACTTGTATATGAAATATTTATAACTACAAAAATGTATTGTTCTCTCTAATCAAATATTTTGTAAAACACTTTTCTATATTTAGTGTAATATTGGCTTGCTTTCCAAGGTTATTGTATGAAACCTCTGAACGATTGTAATGTTATATCATTTATTATCCCAAATACCAAATGGCTAGACAATTTGAAAACTAAAGAAGTACTGAATAAAAATAATACATTTTTAAATATAATTCTTTAATATTCCTTTAAGGGGCAGTTAATGTGCCAAAAGGAAATTATTTCTTTTATCTGTCTTTTATTACACAATTAGCCAGAGACACTATAGAATTACATATTGTTCCATGGAGACAACTCCAGTAATGGAAAAAGGTTATATTAATAGGTTGTGTTTAGCATTCCAATAAGGATTTAAAAATAATTCCTGGTAACTCTCAGAACAAGTAAAAGCTATGAATCCTGGTTGCATTTTTTTCATCTAAAATAGGGGTGTCAAACTCATGGCACTGGCCACGTCCACTCGGTTTAGCGAAGGGGAAAAAAGTTGTGATATGTCACATGATGACGTGTCATCGCAAGTTTGACACCCCTGATCTAAAATAATAATATAATATTGGAACATTCTCACAATAATTAGTAATATTCCATAAACTAAGATTAGGATTGTGTGCTTTTTATATAGAAGTCATGTCACTGATATATTATAAGTGGACAACCTGGACTACAAAATTTAAGGCCTAAAGCACAAAGCTTACTTGGATTAAAGAATATTTGAGTAATGATCTGATGAGGCTGTCATAAAGTGCAAGCAGGTGAAAATTTTTTAAGAAAAATCTGTAAGAAAAACATTTTTCTTACAGCCAGTTTAAAATACGTGAAAATAAGCCTTAAGTCAAGGCTTAAAAATAGCAGAGATTCTGAAAAATAAAACATCTTACATTTTTTTTTTTTTTGATTTCCTAATACAAATGAGGCAAGGAAGTTTTTTTTTTCCAAAGGTTCCACAGCAGTTTGCATTCAAAGGCAAAAAATTGCTTTGAAGCATGCAGGGAAAAACAGCATTTTCTACAACTTCTTTAACTAAATGCATACCTTTCCTGCGAACAAACTGCAGCTGCAGAGAATTTCTGGACAATCCCAAGGAAGTGTTCAGTTACTTAAAGACAGATGATATGATACTGACCCACTCTAAAGTACTTTTCCATATATTTAAAGCAAGGCACGGCCCTATTTTTCCGTTCTTCGGTTGTTTATTCTATATTTGCCTGAAAGGAAGAATTTAAGGCTATTCCGTATCCAAAAAAGATCTAGACCCTTTTAGCCCTGCATAAGGTCAAAACGATGTGGCTTTTTCCATCAGGGCCACTATAATGGTGGAGTTTAGTTATGTCTGTTTGGTATCAATCAGTTTTTGGAATGTCCCTTGATTATTGTATTATGATTATTTTAAATTGTACTTTTATAGTAATTTATAAAATGGATTCTTCTCTACTGTTTGTCAGTGGCTCAGGGTTTCTTATTTTAGATGGGTGGCAGTATAAATAAGTAAATAAATAGAAAGTAGGCAAAAATAAACAACAATAAAAACAGAGACAAAAATCCACTATGGTTTCTATTCATCTTGGAATAAAACAGTAGGAAAACTTTTATTTCAGGCTTTCAGGATGGCTAAATTGACATAAGGTTTGAATTAGGGGTAGATTCTGGACTATAACTGATGGGGTGACACATAGTATGTGTCTTATCTCAAGTTTGAATGTCTTTCTTAAACCTTCCCCCATTGAGAAGGAAAAGACAGGAAAAGATGGTTAGGCAGATACCGCATACATGGCAGACATATTGCAAGTACATTATCAATCAACAAGTGCAATGTGTTACAAGCCCATTGTGTCCGATGAGACCTTGTGATATTTCCTGAAACCTTTTCATGTATGAGAGTTCAGCAATCTCTCATTTGAATGTGCAGTTAAGTTTTGTTTTTTTTCAGATTGATTATTTTGAGTGTCTTGAAAGGTTGAAGTACTGCGATATTACTTTGTCTTTGTTTTGACTGCTGGTATCAGGTTTTATTGATTAGTACTTTTCCACAAGGTTTGGCCAGTTATATTTAATCCAAAAGAGAATTGCTAGCAAACGATGACATAAATCACATTAGATGAAGATAATATAAAGGTGCCTCTAATTTGGTGTGTCTACCTGTAGGGTCTGTGATGAGGCTGTTGATACAAATGTGGCAAAGTAGACATCTGGATTTGTTTCTAGGTCTGACTCCTAGGTTTGTGTTTTTGTTACTTGCGAAGATCTGTTTAGGTTGGATTATTGTCTGCGTGCAAACATCTGCTCACAAGCCAGTGCTAAGCAAGTGTAATGTCATGATCCACTATGGGCTATAGTTTGTGTGTGCTTTAATGGTTTGAATTTTGAGCTGTAAACTTTATGGTAAATGGCAACTGTAGAACTGTATATGTATTCTGTAGATCTGTTTCAGCCATCAGACTTTTTAATAGATCCCTGGAAATTGAGTTGATTCTAGATAATAAATTAGGATAAATAGATCTAGATTTATTCTGTGTGAAAGCTGGGAACTGTAAGTATGCAGGATGATCTGTAGTTTTCCTGAACAATGTAGCTTTTATGTGTTACACTGGGTAGCTTTACCACAACACCAAGGAAATTGGCTTGTTCTCTACATAGGACTAGACTGAGGTTCATGATAGGGTGGAAGATTGAGACTATAATGAAATTTGATAAGAGACCCATTTCCAGAATCTAGATGATGAAAATGTCATCAATGAATCTCAAGTAAAAAAGAGGTTTCAAAGTTGAGAAATGTTGCATTAGGTCAGCCATGAAGACAATGGCATATTGTACACCAGGTATATTTCTATAACTGTGCCACTGATATACTGTATATTACTGCCAAAAGTAAATTAGTGATGGGTAGTATGAGTTATTGCTGTACTCACATATATGAGATTACAGGCTGTTTCAGAAGATTCCCCAAAAATACAATGATTTTTAACATATTATTGTTAATTGATAAGGTACTAATAATCTTACTTAAAAGCTATATCTGCATAAATCACCTTATCTCCTGCAGCCTCATCATAATTTAAATCCTGCTTCAGTTTAATCACTCCCTGTATTTGAAGAAGTGACTAAAATTTATGCACGTTAATAAAACTGATTAATCTGAAAAGGTGCGACCATATTCCTTCTGATTTTTGGCTATCATAGATAGGTATGTCGTATCAACCTGGCTATCTTCTTACTGTGGCAGTCTTGTACTTCTGGTTTTTCTAAGAGCAGAAACATGCATTTCTCAATATTGAGCTGTTATTTAAGAGATCACCTCTCCCCGTTACATTTACCTGTCTTATTAAGATCCAACTGAAATAGCATGTTACAAGCTGCATGTTACAAGTTCATTCTGATGAGACCCAGGAGAACAGCCTTTCCTACCGTGGTAGTTGGCATCTGTCACAACACCTCCTGGCCCAACATTGAGGGTCTTTAAAATGTCCCTGAAAATATGACTATACCATCACCTGTGGAAGTCCTTTGGAGGGAGGATGTTGCAAGATAGTTGCACTGTACTATTTATGATAGGGGTGTGAAACTCGTGGTCCAGGGCCGGATGCGTCATGCACTGGCCACTCCCACCCCCGGTTTAGCAAAGGGGAAACAAGTTGTGATATATCATGTGACGACAACATGATACCACGAGTTTGACACCCCTGGTCTATGAGCAGTAGACTACTTTCTCATGTTTTTACACAGTGGTGGGATTCAAATAATTTAACAACCGGTTCTCTGCCCTAATGACCAGCTGGGTAGGCGTGGCTGGGTNNNAAAATACATCCAGCAAGTAAGTAAGTAAGTAAGTAAGTAAATAAGTAAATAAATAAATAAATAAATAAATAAATAAAGTAAGTAAGTTGGGTAAAACCTGCTGTTCAACAAGATCCTTCCTCCTGAACTTGAACTTGGTGTTTGTGTTGTCTGCAAATCTGAAGAGCATTCTTTCTATCCCTCCCTTTACTTTGATATAGAACCAGCTGCAAATCTGCTTGATAGTGAAATCACATCCCTCATTTTTCCATTTTGTCAAAGAAGCTGCTATGGTCCACTTGATCAAAAGCCTTACGGAAATCCATGTGAGGCTACATTTATTTGTTTGTTTATTTATTGTATGTGTCTGTGTCCCATGCATGAGTGAGGTTGGTATTTTCTTTCTTTTGTATTTATATGGAGAAGGGGGAGGATTTGGGAGCAATGGATAATAGTGGGAGGTTCTCTTTTGCTCTGTCCTCCTAATATATATATTTAGAAAAACAGGGAGACAGTCATACATTCCTACATACGTTTCCAGTTACCAGATCTCAGTTTAAAGACATACCCAATAACTAATAATACATATAAATAAATATGTTGGTCTATAAATGTGTAGAATTATATCTAAGTTGGATAGGAATGGCCTGGGAAGAGTTTCAGATGCATTTTTATCATTTCATTGTATCCTTTTACACTTGTGTATTTTAAAGATGTGTGAGAAAGTAAATAATAATTCAGATTATTTATATTCATACTTGACATGCTTTGGAGAGTTTTTGAAAATTTGAGTATTCCTTGTTGCCTCTTAAAGTAATGCTTGAAATAGAAGCCTGATTGAAATTTGAGCTATGAAACATTGACCCTTACCCCATGATACTTTGCACCAAAAATATACACACATTTCCTGGCATTTAAAACTTTTTTTAGGAAAGGCTTTCCCAGGAGTAAATTACATTGTCCATGAGATCTGGGCTCATAAAAATCTGACAAATTCAAGCTGCCCTTTATATCTGGATTATTTTCAGTTGCATACTTTGCAACTCTAGTTCAACTGTTTCCATCATGTCATATGATAAATAATCATACTTTTTATATAGTTGTAAAATAAATATATCATATATGCTACCAGCTATTTATAGTGGAGCAAGTAACAAACTTCGTTTTCCACACAAGCTGTATATTTTTGTAGTGTAAATCAAGAAAGGCTTCAAGCAAATTGATTGATCAGACTATTCAAGAATAGACTGCTTCTCCATTTAATTGTTAACAATTCTTATACAGACACTCCACAGCTTATAACCATTCATTTAGTGACCATTCAAAGTGACAACTGCCCTGAAATCAGTCACTGATTATGACTGATTCTCACACTTACAACCGTTACAAATCCACCTTGCACTTTGCAATCAAACTTTGGATGCTTGACAGCCGGCAATTGTTTACAACAATTGTGCCTTTCCAAGGTACCATGATCACCTTCTGATAAGCAGATCTCACTTCTCCATTGATTTTGCTTAACGACCACATGATTCACTTAACAACTGCCGTAATTTGCTTAAGAACTGTGGCAAAAAAAATATTGGGCATGATTCATTTTACAACAACCACTTTGGTTTGCAGTGGAAATTGTGGTCAAGATCCCAAAGACTTTTCCTTAAGCCAGAGGATCTCACAGTCGCTTATCTATGGATTAGAGCCCAAAAGTCCTCAAAGACAACAGATCTCCTTGACCTCTCCTGAGGCACAGTTAGTGCCAAATCTGGAATTCAGGTGAACATTTTTTTTGGGGGGGGGAATAATCCCCCCCAGCCTCATTCACTCATGTCTGGTCAGTACCTTTATCTACAACTAGATCATAAATATATAATTTATTCAGGTCAGATGTTTCATAATTAAATTTATTTCAGATTGTCTAAATAAAAAATTATCTATGTCTGTGTAATTCTAAGTTTTTATGCTACCCATCTGTTGGTGTTGGGAGTCTATAAGAAATATACCGTAAATAAAATAATAAATAAAATAAAATTAGCCAATGATTGCTGGATATGTTTTTCCTTTGGGATATACTTGCCAGTAGCCAAGCCAAATTGATGCATTTTAAAATTTGTTTCCAAATTTATTACTTTAATACAATAAACTAATCAAAGAAATAATATGCAAACATATGATAGTATTAAAAATGTAAGTCAAAACAGACAACATTGATCCAGAATCATATTAGCAGTCTTGTTGATTGTAGTTATACATAAGAACATGCAAGTTTAATTAACTTCCATATGCACATATACAACTTCCATATGCACATATACAGCTACCGTAATTTATCAGAAGGAACATGAATCAGATCGGTTGGATAGGGTTGTTAAATGATAGTTTGTGATTCTTAAGACTGCTGTGAAAAACCAGGATCTATTTTCTTTTTTTGATCAAAAAATTTCCTAAAACAAGATAAATAGACTTGGTTTTTAAACCAAGACAGACTTCTGGCATTGTGATAGATGATCTATCCTATAATTTCATCGTTTGTCTGCTTGTTGTCTCAGCAGCCTCCAATACTAGGCACTGTGAAGTCTTTTGGAATATGTTTACTGGAATGGAGCCTGGACTATTACTTGTTTTTTAGGGTTATAATACTATAATTAGTTTTAAAGTCGTTTCATTTCTTTTTCGAAATCCACTCTTCACTTCTTTCTAGAAGATGATTCTCCTCTGAGGAGTCCTTCTCAACTTTTTCATCATTGTGCTGTGGGATTCCTTAGCATTCTATTCCTTTCTATTTTATCCTAAAACTAGATAAATAGAACCTATTTAAAAACCTGCAGAAAAATCATTCATAACTGTTTATTAATTTGTTGAGGAAACAGATTCTGGACTGCATGTTTCTGTATGGCAAAAGAAAATGAAAATCTAGAATAAGTTCATTTGAAGGTATGCAAATGTTTGGTGTGCAAATGGAGCACAGAGGAACTGGGGAAGAATGCATGGCTGGGGAACACCAATCTCAGCTATTGTCATCTTTCCCTGCTGGCTTCTCCATTGATTTTCTGGGGAAGTCTGCAGGTAAGATTCCAAATGGCAATCATGGGGCACTTGGTAACCAGTTGTAAGTGGGAATGTGTTTCCGAGCACCCAAAAACAGTCTGTTAGAATTTATCTTTTTGCAGCATCATATTTCTACCATGTCATAGTTCTAGTGTGGATTGTTTGGATTAATTTATTCGAGTAGCTGAAAAGGTGAAACTGGGGTTCATAGGTTTGAGTCAGGTTTTTGGAATTCGGTGATTTTTAATTTTTGCATCACTTCTGGTTTTGTTAAGAATTGTAATTGGATGCAGGATTACATAACAGTGCAGTGATTTTCTCCATATTGAATATCTTGGTTATTGAGTAAAGTTACAACTATGAGCTTAAAGTGTAAAAATTCAGCAACTTTTTAATGCCCGACATTTATTGTGGCAGATAACTGGAAACAGCAATTATTACTGTAATCAAGCTGCAAAGTTTTAAATCATATTTATTTTATTTGTATGCTACCTGTTTGTAGCATATAATAGTGAAAGAGAAACTAATGAAAAATCTGATCTACTATCTTTCTGTATGTGCAGATTTTCAAATCCTGACCAAATTGCTTTCCAGCTGTATAGATGGTACAAAACAGGTAAATTAGCATATTGCTATTAGCATTATTATTCTTGTTATTATAACTGTTTATCCAGCCTGCTTTGGGGTGAATACTCAACATTATGAAACTATAGAATTTTGCATCTCAGTGTAATTTCAGGCCTATTATTTTAAATGGATCTTTTCAAGTTAATTTAGCCATGGTTTAATTGAGTTAGCTATGTGTTTAGTTCAATATTACATTCTAAATAAACCACAGTGAATGTGAGTAACTCCCAAAAGGAAGTTGTTTATAATATATATCTGATAAATATGATTAATACAAGCACTAATTTTAGATATAATTGCTTGGAATAAGCACGCAAGATATTTCTTTTTGTTTGAAAGGTTCTGTTCTTATCTAGCATGCCTATGAATCTTGCTCTTTAATGCCAAATCAGTTGCTGGCAAAATATTATTGTCCAGGATTTAATCTTGGATGAATATGCTGAGGTGGCAAGTGTTATGAAGACTTTGCTCAGCGAGGAGGGGAAATTTAATCTTCCCATGTCTGCCTCACAGGTTTGCTTCACAGAAGTTTGCATGGCTGTGTCCGTAGGAGTACAGTCTCATTGAGCAGAAGCTGCATCTGACAGTCTGCCAATTTTGACTGTTTGCTAATACAATATGATCAGTCCAGTTTAGGGATACTGTTAGTGTACCATCTATCTTGTTGCATAGCAATTTCTCTTCCTGGATTAGCCAAGGGATATCTGATTTGGAGAATTTCAGTGTCTATGCTGAAATTGCTCAATCAAGAGTGATTTGTGATTTCATCTCTGCCATGACAACCATGGATCTATCTCAAGTAGCTCCGTACATAAAGTATTGGATCTGGTAGTTGTTTCAGCTGATAGTAGTGATCTGGAAAGGAGATTTCTGTAACCTAGTTATCATGGTTGGTTTTAGAGTAGCAATTACCACTAACTTTTGTAGGGGTGATTGATTGGTTAAGATGTTTTTCTGGTTTATCGTGGACAATTCACTTCTCATTTGTCATTGACATTATTGAAGCTCCGACTGTTCTGTGGAATCTGGAAAAAGCTTAAGACAGTTTACATTATTGTTTGTCTTACATCAAGCAGAGCTGTGTTGGCCAATTGGTCCATTTATTTCCCAAGAGCTGAAATTGAGTGAGCCGATAGACAGATGGTTGTGGAAATTCTCACTATAAATCAGCTCAAGCAGACTTTTTTTGACCTCTCAAGAGCAGATTTTTTGGCCTGTCTGAAATTGTTCTCTATAGGAGTGGAGGCTGTAAAGAGATCTTTCTTCTCTTCATCTGTTGCTCTTCCTGTGAGAGTCAGTTTGTGTAGTGATTAAGGTGCTGGCCTAGAAATCAGGAGACTGAGAGTTTTAATACTGCCTTCGGCATGAAAGCTGTCTAGGTGAGTCTGGGCTAATCACTCTCTCTCAGTCGAACTATCTCACAAGATTGTTATTGTTGGGAAAATAAGAGGTTGTCATATTAGGTGTATTTGCTGCCTTCAGTTGACATGCATGCGTATACACACCCATGGGAAGAGAAAGAGGGAGAGGCAGCATAAAGATATAATAATAATTGTATATGTAGGAATTGCTGTTCTATCTGGCACCTTCACTATCATTACTTTGGAGAAAAAGAGGCAGCATCATTGGAGACCATGATCAATCTTCACCATTCTCTGCCTACAAAATTGACCATATTTGTCACAGCTCCAGAATTGGAGGATATTATAGGGATGAAACCTATTAATATCTTGTCACATTCATATATATTTCTTCAAGCTTGTATATCTTAAGCATATGAGATGAATGTGTGGAGAAATGAGGTTAATTGATGGTATTTAATTGTTGGGTAGGGATTAATCATTATTATGGTGCATCTTTTTCTCACACAAAACAAAATACAATAGGTTGATTTAAAAGTTTGTGTCCTTGGTATATTGGTAATATCTTCTGTTGATGGTTCAGTTTTGTAATTCAGGATTCTTCAAATTGGAGGAAATTTGCTTTTTCTTATTTCCATGCTTTTGGATAATCATAAAAAGAAAAAAAATAATAATTTTCAGATTTTTCATCTTAAAATTATGTCATCAGAAGAACATTTGAATATAAGTAATATAGTTTCAAGAGGAATCAAACTACTAAGACTTGCATAAAAAGTAGAAATGAAAGAGTAAGGAGGGTGTAAATGTATAAAACATAAGTTGTAATAAACTTTTCAGTAATAAAGAATAAAGGAAATATTGCTTTCTTGGAAATTCTTTTTTTCCCCCAAA
>JAOYMU010000192.1:64474201-64485440 GCA_025802295.1 Psammodynastes pulverulentus
TTATTCGTACTCACTTATACTTATATGTTTATATGTTATGTTCATACATACTTGTTTTTCTCATATATGCTTGACAAATAAAATAAATAAATAAAAAATATAATAACTTTAACAGAAAAAAATTAGAATATTTTATTTGTATTTTAGATAATGTTCCCTGATTTATGATTTATTAACATTATTATCACTATTAAAAAGAAAGGACTGAATGTTGTCTGGCATATTGTCCTTTCACATTTTTTTTACAGAGAGGAAGCTGCTCTGGAGCGACTGGATGACCTAAAAGTATAAATAAATCAATGTAAAGTTTATCTGTTTTGTTTGTTACACTTTTAGGTCACCAATAGTCACAGTTATTGGATAAAATTAAAATGCAGAATAAAAGATTAGTAAAAATTAATAAAATACAACATAGTAAGGCCAAGATTAAATTCTAATTAATGTTACATTAAAAATGAAGAACCCAATAAAACCAATGGCATAACAAAGGATTTGTGCTACTGATAATGATTTTAAAATATATAGGACATAAAAAAATCATTTGGGACGTTCCACTGAAAGTCCTCTTTTTTTTTTGCTTGTGTAGGAGCTTAAAAAATATTCTCACGTGATTTATCTTCAAATCTCATCCACTTTATTATGTTATCCAAGAACTGGTTTGAAATATAATATTGATTAATTATATGCCATCAAATCATTGGGAATTCTTAGTGACCAGTTAGATGTCATTCATATGTTGGAGTCAGATTAGCACAGATTGCTTCTTGCAAACTAAAAAGCATAAAGGATAAACTAGACCATAAGGAACTAAATTTACAAGTCACAGTACCCCCTGACCATTTTATGGTATTGGATATCCACAGAGTATCAGAATCACTGTAAATAATAGTGCCTTTACATCAGAGGTGGTATTCTACCGGTTCGCACCAGTTCACGTGAACCGGTGGCAAAAAAAGCTGCCATTTGGGCGAACTGGTAGCAAACTATTAGCTACTGGTTATGCCAAATGGATAGCTAAAAAAACCTCTGACAATCAGCTGAGAGGATCAAAGAGTTCCTCTCAGCTGATTGGCACGCGCTTGCGATTAGGTGCACATGGTAGGTATGCGCATGCACAGAGGGGGAGCACGTGCACGCACTCAGTGAACTGGTGATAGCACTGGTAACAACCCTGAACTGCTTTACATCTCTATTTAGACAGCTTATCTGTGATTTATAATATGCAACCTTTAGAAAGAGAATCAATGCACATTCTACAGAGCAATTTCTGATCTAAAATCAGTCCTGAAGCCATATTTAAATTATAAGACATGTTTCTTGACTAGCATTCATTAGCAACTACTGATGGAAGTATTTTGATTAGAAAAAAGTTGCCGTTAATTGTCATATAGTTGGAGTGTATTGGCTGCTCAGATGAACTAAATTTTCAACTTTTAATAAATGAAATTTAATATATACTAATTTTCCCCATGCAGATACTCTCCAGATATATGAATTTCTCCATAATGGAGTTGAGAAAGTCTATTCTTCTTGAGGGCTTTCCAACTGGGAATAATTGTAAAATATGATAGAGATTTAAATAATTGTTTGTTTAAAAGAAAGCTTGGGGCCACTAAATTTACTGTGTTTAGAAATATAATTTAAGATATCCATAATGGAAGTGCACCCCATGAATTAATTACTTTTCTTTATAACTGGATGCATTATAACTGTTATTACTGTAAGGAAACTTCTAAACATTAAACTTTTGGAGCCTGCTTTTCTTAACCAGTGACTACTGTTTGTGCCCTTGCTATGATGAAAGAGAACAGATCTTCCAAATAATATCTTTCATGTAGCAGAAGAGTGTTATGTCTCCCTTAGTCTTAGCAAGGTTTAGCAACTTCAGATCTTCCATAGGACCTGACTTCTTAAACCCCTGATCATCTGTACTGTCTATTTTGAAACTTGTTGAAGTTTGTCTAAACGCTTCTTAATGAGTAGTGTCCACAAATGAGTGTATTGCCCAAAAATGGTTTCTGATTACAGATATTACTCTTGTGAACTTTTGCCAATAGGAGCAGACCTTTCTGCACCTGGAAGTCAGGAGAAGGTGGGAAAGGGCCAGCTTCTGGTCCACACTGCAGGCAGTGCATCAGAATCAATCCTCTCCCATCCTCTCCTGAGTCCCAGGAAGCTCTAGGTTGGAGTTGCAGACAGGTGTAGCACAGTTTTCATCCAGGGTTGGGATCTAGCTGGGTCTGCCTGGATTGGGCAATCCGGTTGTTAACAGAAGCGTCTGTTCCTCCAAGAGGAATAGGAAGCAAAAAAGTTATGCTGGGCCGTCCCACCTGCCCTGATTTTTACCTGTCCTTTATCCGCTGAAGCTGTTCATTACTGCGAACCTCAGCTGGGGGCTTGGAAGCGGTGCACGCATTTTCCCAGTGCACAGGTGCGTTCCCAAATAGGTAGCTGTGCCGGTTATATCCCATTGCTGTTTTCACCCCCTCACAAAGGCAGCATTGCAGCAAAACCCTACAGGTCCAGTGAATGCTAGGTGGCAGCAGGAAAAGAAGATGGGATAGGGCAGGAAAGGACCACTTTTTGTTGTGCTGTATAAACAGTTGCACTGCACATATTTTTTACGCTTGTGGATTTGCGAACAAAACGGAGTTACAAACAGCATCTTTGAACATGCTTGTAAGTATGTAATACGAAATAAAATTAATATGGTTACTTCCTCTTATTTTGGATACTGTTATTTTAATACGTATGTAATTGACACACTATTGTGTTTTGGGATAGCATGCAAAATGAAGATCTCTCTAGCTATTATTTTCAGAATGAATAGTAGGTGGTTTTTTAGTTGCAGTGTTTCTTAACAGTATCCAACTCCAAGAATTCACCAGCCAGCAATTGATTTTCCCCAATGATGGGAGTTGAAGTCCACACAGCTTAGAGTTGCTAAAGTTGAGAAAAACTGAGTTAGAATATCAATTAGAATAAGAACCAGTTTGGACTAATGGTTAAGGCACCAGGCTAGACACTGGGAGATGGCGAGTTCTAGTCCTGCTTTAGGCGTGAAATCTGGCTAGATAACTTTGGGCTAATCACTCTCTCTTATCCCCAGGAAGAGACCAATAGCAAATCATGTCCAAAAAAACCTTGTCTGGAAAACCACAGGGATTAGTCCTGCATTTGCCAGGGGTCAACAGTAATTTGAAGACACCAAAACCAACAATTGGTAAATTCTAAAATACAGTTCATGTCATTTCAGGGATTTAAATTTACTTAGAGTAAAGAGGCATTGCTGACCCTGTTTCTGTCAGTCTCAAGATTCAATCCTGCTCCTTCTTTTGCTATCTTTTTAGAGAAGACTGAGCTAATATAAGACACAAATAGATCTTTCTTTTCTCATTTGTTAGCCTTTTGCCATCTTTGCTGTCAGTGTAATTAAAGTCCCTCGTTACTCTTACTTCACATCTCCTTGATTTAGAAGCTGAGTGTGTCCCTGCCACGGCTTCTGTTGAAAGAGATTGATTAATGTTGAGGGATCTTCTGAACAAATAGAAAGCTCCAAAGTGTTACTATTTTTCCAGAGTACGGAATACTTTCTGAGCACTAGCATTCCCTATGGGAGAGGTTTGCACTTTATGTCAGCATTTTTTCAAGCCCACTCTCTTTTTATATGGATTGATGTTGCACAACAAGTATAAAGTGGCTTGTACACACACACACACACACACACACACACACACACGCGATTATAAGAATATGTTTTATAGCATCACATAAATATCACATTCATGCCAATGTGGGAAAAGTACCATACTGTATCTGTTTCTTTTCAATGAGTGATATTTTGTGTTGTCAACTAGACTCAGGGGTAAAGCATCATTTAAGAGATATGCACAGCACACATTTTGGGAGCAATTACAGTAATATACTTAACAGTTTTTGTCTGTCCTTTGATGTGTTTTGTTGATTACCTTGTTTCCTCAGATGAAATAAACTGAAAATGCCATTAACATATTAAAACTCGGGGTTTATTTGGAAATAATTCTAACCTATTAGTGGAGTATATTTCCTAGTAAACTTGTTGATAGTGCATCCTTGATTGACTTAGTTGTTCCCACATTTGTAAATATGATAGCTATTAACAAGTCTCAAAAGATTAGGTTAACTGGGCAAAAACATGATGTTTTAGATTGGTGAGAATTCAGTTTCACAAATTATGTGATTAATAAGTTCTAATGAATATGTTCAAAACTAGTCTGATTTGCTTCAGAACACTCCACCTTTCTGTCAGCTGCCACCTTACAATTGCTTATGTGCCTTGCTACCATGCAGTGACAGTCTGCCATGAATGAACTCTGGGATGGGAGGGGGGATGCTTAAAAGGGGAAAGCGAAAGTTTTAACAGCTGTATCACCCTGAGATGCTCCTTCAAGGCCACCCAGCTGGGAGAAAAATTCAGTTGCATATCAACCTACGCTTGAAGTGACCATTCTGAAAACCTCTTGCTCCAACCTGATTGGACACAGCGGTGGGAGGGGGAGGGCTGGAGATTAGCGATGGGAGACAGTTAAGGAAGGGAAAAGTTGAATTTAGAGATTTTGGCATGCAATTCTCAGATCTGGCTATGCTCTAATACAGTATGCTTGACTTCTAATAAACTATACTTTTCTCAACAAATGGAGCCAAGAGGTTTCAGCTGTGGCAGATCTGGCACTTCCCCCCACTCATGTTGGTGCTGTTGTGAGGATCTAATTGAGGAATAGTGAAAGGGATGAGAGAAAAGGGAATAGAGAAAAAACAAAGTTGGATGGAGTTGATGAAAAGCTCAAAAAAGAAGAGAAGTTTAAATAAAAACAAGAGACAATGCACTAAGCAGGACATGGATATGATGGAAGTACAGATAAGTTTGATATGAAATATAATGAATCCATAATTGAGTATTCAGACCTAAATTTGGACTACTTGTGTAAGATAAACATATTGGTGGTTATTAGTATATAACTATTGATGCACAATGTAGCACCCAGCTATCTTCATTCCTTCATTATTGTGTTTCTGTAGTCTTCCATCTTTGTGCATAGTGTAGTCTTGATGCAGTTCCCGTATATAAAACCAGTCAGCCATAAGTCTATTTTTTTCAAACACTACAGACAACTTTCACTGTCAGAAATAAGCAACTTTTACCAGAGTAATCCTTCCTTTGGGTACCTCATGATAAGATCTCTTCCTGGGAATAAGCTAGCTATTCACCTATATTGTAAAACACAGAAAACATGTGAAGAAGACTCAAAGATGCTTTTTCAAAAGGCAACTGGACTTTCTGTTTTTTCTTTGAAGATGTTTCACTTCTCATCCATGATGCTTCTTCAGCTATGGCTGGATGGTGAGGAATGGAAAAAGTTATACTCCTTGCAGACATCTGGTCATTTTCATTCTTTTAGACAGTCGTTGAGGCCACCTGGAGGTTTGTGTGTCCTCAGGGTCACCTGGGCAGTGCAAATGAATGTGTAACCTTCTTGGACCTGTTGAAAGGACAGTGTTGTAGACACCTTTGGGAAAACCATGACCTAGATGACTGAGAATTTCCATAGATACAATGAAGAAGAATTGGCTTATCTGTAACTGGAGTGCTAATAGAAGAGATGGTGCAAAGTGAGGTTTTCAGTTTCCAGTTGATTTTTCTCTCCCTATGGCCATCTTCCATTGTTTGCTTTCCTGTTAAAGAGCTGGGTGAGACATCTTTCTAATTGACAAGGGTATGATAAGATGAGGAAGCTCATTAAGATTCTGTTACTGTAGCCACTCGCATAAAAGTAGCCTTAGCTTTCCTGTGGAGTTGATTCCTGATCTGGTCTACCTGGTAGAGCTGACAGTTTCATCCCCATTTCTTTTTCTCTCTTGCTTTCGCATTCTCTCTCTCTCTCATGTGCACTCTTGCTCTGTCTGAATGGCAAGCTATTTCATTCTTCCATTGATAAACATCCCCCCCCCAAAAAAATTCTTCTACCTATAGACACATGCATGCATTCATACATAGAAAATTAAATTTAATTCATGTATACAAAGTTCAAGCATAAAAATGTATGGAATATAGAAGCAATTTTTTTAAAAAAAGGATATTGGTACTGTTCTACTCTTAAAAGTAAACAAGTTTAATAAGTTCAGCAGTTTCAAATCCAGGAATTTTAAATGTGTGTTTTTTTAAAAAAAAAACTAGTTTTTCTCGGCTTGGGGGAAAAGAAACTCTAAAAATGTAGTTCCCTCAACTTATGTATTTAAACCCCAGAGAGAAAACTAGCTACAGTACTTAAAAAAGTTAAAAAAAGATCATAATTAAGAAAAAAAATCTGCTGGATGAAGCAAAGATCTTAACCATTGTGCTATTTCAGCGGTGCTGGTAAAAGGAGATAGAGAAACTATTAGAGTGCATGGTAATTGACTCAGTGAAATGAAAAATCCTTTCTCTCCAAAGTAGCGGGATGTTAAGGTTAGCCTGCAGCAAACTGAACCACTTCATTCTAAATAGACAGAAGCACTCAAGACAAACATAAGATGGAAAAGTATACTTTGGAAGCGAAGCAGAGAAGAATACCTGAGGTCACTTTGAAGGTGAGTGAGAGATTAATAGACGGTGATCGCATCCAGTTCTGCTTCTAGAAACATTTGTACCTATTCTGGCAATGGTGTAACCAGACAGTGAAGATAAGCTTTACGGTGTTTGCCCTAATGACACGGTGACTATCGGTCACTTTATTTTGGGGAGAAATTTCTTAAGAGTATTTTTTTAAACATTTTAAATTAAATTAAAATTAATACAGAACAGATCTGTGATATATGCATTAACTCTATCTTCTTTTAACTTTATAGCTATTGTCACTATAATTGACCACCATAGTGTCATATGAGTAAGGAATTCTCTTTTTTAAAAGTGTTACTGGATAAAATAATCTTGCAGGATTAGCAGGATCTGGATTCCTTCAATTAAAAAATGTCATTTATTGGGATATTGGAAACTTGGCTTCTCTATAGCAACAGCTACTCTCTGAAATAAGTTCTTCCCGAGATCCAAATACCCTCATTTTGCTGTTATACAAAAGAGCCATGAAGAGCCTGGCTCTTCAACCAAGCCTTTACTTCATTCCACCTGGTCTGTCACAATTATCATCTTTAATGTTAATTTTATTATTGATTCAATTGTAACCTCTTCATGTGATTATTCTTGAGCTCCTCTCCCCCACATCTCAGAGTCATTGGAAGTTGGGCAGCATACGTTTAATCAGTTAATATTACTGTCATGCAACTGCAATCTGTGACACCAGATTAAATATTTTTAAAATATTTTCAAATCAATACAGGAGTGTATTTTTCCTCTTTTCACACTTTTTTTGAGGACTATTAAATATAGTTTTTAATTAAATTCCATTTGTCAGTATTGAGAATGAATGGATGGTTGAAGTTTTAGAAGTAAATAAATTCTTATCTCTGCGTAATAAACCTCTTAATCAGACCATTGTTTGTGAGGTTACATAACAATGTCAGAATGGCTTAATACATTTTGCGGTCAGAAAGGACTCTTCTGTCTTCTGTACTATGTCTCAGTATAATAAAGCTAGAATATCATTTGTCATAATAATATAAAATTTACATAATTAAATAATTCCTTTATATATGAATGAATTATTCTTGAAATGGAAGTTAATTCAAGCTATATGGGTTTTGGTTTTTATTTTTTTAGAAATATAAATTGTTTGCTATTAATAGCCTAGGCCGCTAGGGTAAGCGATTTCACTTTAGTGACATTTATACATTCAGCCTTATATTTCTTGATTGCTATATATTTGGGGAAACACCCCCTTTTTTCATTACTGTTAAAATGATAACATTTAAGAGCTTGTAAAAGGTTTTAGTTCATAGAATAGCAGAGTTGGTATTTGGTTCTTATTTCAAATAGGTTTTTTTTTCCAAAGATCAGATTTTTGCAGACATAAAATTGCTAACTTGGAAACATGGATTCTTGGTTCAGCTTTTATGTAGCAAAGACAAAAAAATATTAAGAATAGCAACAAATTCATCTGCCAAAGAAACATAGTTTTGAAAAGGGGCATAGATGAGGTAGCCAAGTAGTTTTTAATAGTGAGGTTTCAAAAAGCAGACGAAATCAAAAATCAAGTAAGATGAAATGTTGCTCTTGGATTCTTAAATATTGAAAGTATGTAATTTTAGGTTCTACCTAAGTAAAAGATGCAGTGTTGAGAATCACTTGGTATTTGTATGCCAGATTAATAAATCCATTGAAGTAAATCTGCTTATTGGTTTCTATACAATCAGATTTCTTGATAAAGCGTTCTTGATTATAGGAAGATTTATGTGGGCATTCAACTGAATGTGTTATTGATAGATAACATATATCTATTGGTACTGTTACCTAACTATAGGCTAATATTCACCACAGCAAATCTATGTAATAAGTAATAATATGTAATAAGTAGAGCAAGAATCATGACAGAGAATAAAAGTACACAGACTAAATTTAATGTCTGAGCTATAATGATTTATATTCATGTCTTGTTTCAGCTTTTTAGAAAATGATAAATATCCATGTAACTTAAGAACATGTTCGGTAATATATGCGAAAGACTTCATAGTGTTTCTTCAGCAAAAACAAATCAAAACAAAACAAAACAAAAATCATAGCAGGTAAGAAATAAGTATAATTTAGATAAGTTCTTAAAATTCCACTCAGCCCAGTGCATGCAATACATCTAATTGTAGAAATGGTGTTTATGTTGTTCCACATGACACAACAGAACTTTCTAAGAAAAATACTCAACAGATTTTGGCAGACAAATGATATTTGCCAACAAATACAATCTGGAGCAAACATAAAAATTGATTTCCTCTTATCTCTTCAAACTTCTGCTCTTCCATTCTCTTCAAACTATTTGCAGTTGTAGTTTACCCAAAAAATAAAAAAAATAATGCCTAACAAAAATAATAACAAGAAAACCATGCTCATAAATAGCTTGAAGTATTAAAATTTAAATTGAATTTTGTGATAAAATTGGGGGCTCTTTTTCATATTAGTGATAAAATTTAGATGTTCTCATTAGCACATGCAGTTATTTGAGCAAATAATTGTCAGGTTTACAGTGAAATAATTGAATGGACCTATATTGAAAAAATAACTATTAAAGGGCTAATTATGCTTTCAACCATAATTAATAAGAACAGAGGCACATTCAGAACGTCATAAATGTGTGCCACCTCGTTTTTGAATTTGCTGCATTCATTTGCATTGGTTACACAATTATTTGTTTCCTTGTGGCAAACATAGACATTGATTTCACCGTATTACTATCATTATCCATGAATTTCACATGGTTTAGTTTTAGTGGCTGGCCTAGCACTAGTTGGAAGGGTTCAGAAGATACCAGAGTATCATTTGCGCCTATCAGTTAGAAATAAGTATGCTGTAATGGTTGAAGTATTTAGATGTATAAAAGTAGGAATCTCAACACCACTAGAAACAATCTGTATGGGAAGCTGAAGAATTCATAGAGTGAAATTTATATAATTTGGGGATGCATTCTTTGAAAGGACAGCGTATTATGGGTAGCCCACCTCCCTAGAGAATGAATTTTGGGGAATATTAAAAGAGGCATTTGGGGGAATATTAAAAGAGGCAGGATATTATATTTCCCCAAAGGAGAACTGGAGAAACATGCTCTTAAAGGCAGAAAGCAGCCCCAATCTTCCTACTATAGGAAAACTCAAGGTGCCTCAGGAAAAACCCTGAGGTCTTTAGAGATGGATATTTTGTGCCCATTAAAAAATCCAGATCATGAACAAAGTGTCTTCAGCCCAGGTCCCCCAGGCTGGAACTGATGGGATTTAGAATTTACATTTCCCTACCCAAATTCTATGGAAAGGACATAACCTTTAGGACATAATAGGATTAACCCACAACCATTGAAATAGTAAAAGACACAAGGCTCACCTGGAGTGTCATATTCACCAAACCCCAGAACCCTATACAAATGCATCCACTGATTCAGCCATTTTGTCAGCCACCCTGGAAACATGTTGCTGTCACTGAAGTTTCTGGAAACCAAATAAACAGACCTTCTTTCCAACCAACCAGCCAGCCTCCCATTTTATTTCCAGTGTCATTCTCCCAGCTTGGAACCGGACTGGATTTTTCTTCCTACAATTGGTAGAGAAGAATACAGGTTGGTAGATGATGGGAGAAGTCTTCACTTGCCTTTAATTTTTGCCACCATCCTGCCTTGGTGCAACTTCAGTTTATAGGCTACAAAGTATTGTCCGCTACCACTGTTCACATGCAGTGAGAAATGCACTCAGAAGAGAAATGCCTTGTCCGGTTCCTTCTTCTTAATGCTGGCTGGTGTGTCAGCTGGGGCTGAGCAACTTGTTTTCTTGCATAAAGATGAAGGTGATGCTGCTGAAGAAAATAATAAAATTAAATTTGTGTCTCCTTGGTTCTGGTAACTTTGAGACAGGTGCTCTTTGGAGGAGATAGAAACAATATCTTATGACTTAAAAATGAATGTTATTAGAAATAAAAAGATTTCCCGTTGATTTTTTTTTTTGTAATCCAATACTTTTAAAATTACAATTAAATAAGACATTTAAGATAGGACTTACAACAGGAGGGTAACTTAAAATGTTATGGGGAGATTGTGGTACATTCTGTAATGGGGAGGAGGGACCAGATACATGGCTGCCAGTTGGGGAAAGGTAAAATTTTAATTCTACAGAAATAGAACTGTTCCCTTCAGCTTGTGTTTATTTTCCTCCTTTCTATCCTATCTCAATCCAGAGACACTCAGTTGCTTACGTTTACAGTAGAACAGCCATAAAAATAGTAAAATAATACTACTCAAACATAGTAAGCTATAAAAATTGCAACTAAAGATGCCATGGGTGCACCTTCTTGCTTAACCCTTTCCTCTGGACCCTCCAAAAATGTGGCACTAGTAGCATTATGAAGCCAGTACTGGCTGGAGTAGTTCCCTCAGGTTTGTGGGTTTTTTTGTCTATGTTCCATAACACTGAATGAGATACTTAACCCTTGGAAGATTTAAAGAAAAACAATTAAAATGTTTCAGGTAAAAAAAAAAATCATGGTTCATAATTTTGTTATTTTATTATATCACATTTATAGCCCGCTCCCTCTCCCCTAAGGGACTCGGGGCGGGGTACAAGTCATACATACAGTGAT
>JAOYMU010000192.1:64513919-64524129 GCA_025802295.1 Psammodynastes pulverulentus
TTATTTTATTTGTCAAGCATATATGAGAAAAACAAGTATAAGTATGAACATAACATATAAACATAAGTATAAGTGAGCACAAATTAAAAAAAAAACATTAGGACAGGGATGATAGGTACATTGGTGCACTTATGCACGTCCCTTACAGACCTCTTAGAAATGAACTGAGGTCAACAGTAGACAATCTAAGGTTAAAGTTTTGGGGGTTTGGGATAGAGACTACAGAGTCAGGTAGTGCATTCCAGGCATTTACAACTCTGTTGCTGAATTAATTTAATACACATACAATATTGAGGATCCTGTCTACTTCCTTCAGATAACAAGTTCATACTGATCCCAAATAACTACACCAGACATGCCCCAGGCATCACCAAGTGATCTGCACAACTAGAATCTTTACTTTGAATCTGAGTGTTTTATCCAACAAATGCCTAGAGTAGTTTTTGTACCATCTGGTAGATGTTCCTCCAGTCCCTCCTTCTCTGGGAGTGAGCTACTGTAAACAAGACCACCGGACAGCTATTGGTGGACAAGTAGAAAAAATGATCCTTTTTTGCTGTTTTTATTGCAGCCCCTAAAGAAAGGCTCTTACCCATGTTCAGGTGAATTGACTTCGTATTTTTCTTCAGCAGTGCTCTAGTCTAGCTATCTTCTGCTCATTTCATCTTCCAAAGCTCCTTAGAGAACAAGGGAGATCAACATAATCTATGAACAGAAAGAGGCTGCATAGGCATAATTTGACCCAAGAACATTGATTCCTTCTCATTCCAGGCAATATTAAGAACCTCAAAAAAACATAATTTTCTTACACAAAAGTCAGTAACACACAAGAAAAATATAAACCTGCATACATAGTACCTGTCCTTTCTTCCAATAGAAACAGCACCAAAGATATGGATGAAAGAAAATAGCATTGTTTAGGAGTTACAATAAGAATTCAATTCAAAATTAGATTTCTCCAAAACAACCAATTGTCAGTTTAATATAGAAGACTTTCTATCGATGGGAACAACATTTATTTCCATTCCATCTATTCATGTAGTAACTTGGCAAATATAAGATGATACCATTCCTTCTCCTAATTCTTAAGTATTTTTTTAAAAAAATTATGTCAATATGTATTTAAATTCCTTAAAATTGAATTTTAAAAACTTATTTGTAAGAATTAGATTTTAAAATTTTATTTTAAGGTATTTAAATGAAAGATGCAGAAGTTAGAACTATATCAGTAAAAAATCATAGAAACAAAAGAGTAAATAGAACATTAACAGACTGTATTTGTTTTGGTGAGTGGCTTCTAAAACTTAGTAAGGAAGATATCAGAAATGTCTTGTAGAGAATTCCGTAATGAGGAACCAGTCACAACTCTTTGACACATAGCTGAGTGTTCAGTTATCAGCCAGGCAGCAGTAATTTTGTGTGGTACCTCATCCTCATTATCTTGTTTTGTTGAAATATTAGCTGTGAAAAAGCAAGAGTCCTAAACAGGTTTTATTGTTTTTCAAATCAATAAAACCTGTTTAGAGGTCTTGCTTTTTCACAGAAAGTGTGTATGTGGGGGGGAGAGAGACTTAAGTGGATTCAAACTATTCACTTTATTCACTTTTCTATATCAGCAAGCAAACAATAAA
Organism: Psammodynastes pulverulentus; assembly: GCA_025802295.1. Lineage (NCBI taxonomy): Eukaryota > Metazoa > Chordata > Lepidosauria > Squamata > Psammodynastidae > Psammodynastes > Psammodynastes pulverulentus. The sequence continues at coordinate 64,515,551 of JAOYMU010000192.1, forward strand.
CTCTCATATTGACAAATTTTTCAGTGACTTACGGAAGAATAGATATCTGGTATGTACATGCCCAGCACAAAATCTAACTACATTTCCCTGTTTTAGCTCGTCATATCTCATATTTCCATCCGAATCTTCGAGATACCTTTCCAGTTCCACTAACAAGCTAGTAATAATAAAAGCTTTACATCCTGCAACAATACCTCTATGACCATCAGACAGGAACATGGCCTATCCCAGGTCCTTAAAAACGACTTTAAAGGTGGCTAAATCCAGTCTGAGTATCTGACTGATTCTGATGAATCATAATAAGGGAAGTGTAATGGCAATTTTTAAAACGTTAAGTTTTTACACAAAAATTAAACAAGTTGCACGGCCACCCCATAAATCATATATATATATATATATATAAGCATTCTTTCAGTTGTATCATCTAAATGTACTATCAACATTTTCACCTTCTTTTCACCATTTTTCTTCAAGTACTAGCACTTGTAGCATTTTTGACACCTCAGGATTGTTCCTTAAACTCTTACAAAATTCTCCTCCTACAGTTTCCTTATTTCAGTTCATCTTAAATAATTTCATTCTTTTTTCCCCAATGTTTAATTCCATTTACTATGCTAGAGACTTCTTATTTAGCCCTTTCCATTCACTTCCAAACAGTTTCCATCAAAGCCATTTTCATTTTTCTGTCTTTTATTGATAATTGTTCCTTGCTCTTTAATATTCTTTAAATTTATCTTTTTTTGTCTTTACACGTTATAAAATACCTTTTTATTACCATTTTTTTCAAGCAATTGTCTTCATGTATATCTTAACCTTCATCTGTTTACATTTTCAGCCTCTTTCTTTGCATCATTTTGTAAACCATCTGCGCTCATAACTTCTGGTATATAATCCTATGTGTTTCTGTGGCATACTCAGCAATTTTTTTTAAGTAAATTGTTTGATATTATGGACACTTCTATAATCATTACTAGTCCCTGAAACATGGAATGTTTGCTTATTAATTGAACAAACATCGAATCTAACACTAATCCAAGTGCCATATCAACATATTCCTTAAATGGTCTTTAAAAAATTAATATGGAAGATGTCCCTACTGCTTCTCATGCAAATAAAATTCAGCTGGGCAGTGCAGCTTAATTACTGTAGTGATTCAAGCTTCTATAACCCTTTCTTTCCTTAGTACTGCCAAAATGTTTGTTTTTTCTTTTGCAATGCAAATTGTAGCTTGCGTGTTTTCCTTTTCTGGTGGGAGGGAGTCACTAGGGAGCTAAATTTAATCTTCTCAGAAAAGCATCAATAAAGATGAAATTTATGTAGTGTTCAGGAAAAGTAACTTATTGGGGTTTTTTCTTTTTCCTTTTAAAGCACAGAACTTTAGATTTACGATTCTTCTTCCTGAAATTATCTCATCATCAGGGCCCCAATTTTCAAATAGCATGCTAATTACTAAGCATGTAGAAAAAAAAAACCCCGACAAATACCTAACATGATTTACTCGATTGTCTTAGTATATCAATCATTGAGGACATTTTTTTTTCATGATGGCATAGTATATAAATACAGAATAAAACTAGGTCTGATCAGTAATGAGCATAAAATCTTCTGAGTCAAAATTAACGGCTTATGCACATGAACGTTTTGATTGATAACTGCACTTTTTTTTTTTTTTAAAAAGTCACAATAGTTTTGTCTATTTCTATTCTTCTTACTTTCTCCTGCAGTTTCTTTTTCATCAAGTAACAATTTCAAGTAACAGTTTATGTATCATACTTTTTGGCATTCAGTGAACAGCCCAACAGTCACTGTTGGTCACGGACTATTAAAATACTGACAGGCATTCTGGGAAGATCGGAAAAGGGAGCGTCTGAACTCTGGAAAACTATTTCATGAAATCTCCATCAGATTACACATCCAGTTCACTTGAGAGAGTTTTCCATACCTACACCGAGTACACCTTCAGTGCTTCTCTCCTAATATAGAATGTAGAAGCTAAGCAAACTGGAGCAGTAGGATGGCGCAGTATACAGGTAGTCTTTGACATATGACCACAATTGAGCCCAAAACTTATGTTATAAAGTGAGACATTTGTTAAGTGAATTCTGTATCATTTTATGACTTGTCTTGCTACAGTTATTAAGTGAATCATTGCAGTTAAGTTAGTAACACAGTTGTTAAGTGAATCTGGCTTCCCCATTGACTTTGCTTACAAAAGTGATCAGAACACTGCGTGTTTGAGTGCCTAAATTATTTGTGCTGAGTTCAAACCAGGGACTGTAAGAATACCAGTACACTGTTGAAAGCGTAATTCTGCATTACTAATTTGTTGAATTGTTCAAAGTTACAAATCAGTTCCTGGATGTGATTTCTTTGATGGCTTTTTTTTTTGTTCATATTCCTCTGGTTCATGTATAACAGTTCATTTTTAAAATGTCCTTGTTGGGGTGTCTGTAGATAGTATAACAGCACAGTATTTGGTACAGCAAAGTAATGAAAAGAAAGTTTTTTGAATGTGGATCTTGCAAAGAAGCATGTCTCATAATGTCTTAAACTGAATTTGGATAGACGTGATTCCATGTAGTAGTTATATTAATATGTGCATCCCATCCATTATTCTCATTCCAATTTACTTATTGCTTTCGAAAAAAAACCTACTTTAGAATTTTTCAGTTCAACTATCGATGTTTGTTACTTTTCAAAACATTTATAAATTGTAATCTCTTGTTTATTTATTTATTTTTTATTAAGTAATATGACTCCATAGCTATGTGCAGGACCTGGCATTGCAGTTTTGTGCCCAGTGTTTTGTATTAGAATTTCGGAACATAATTTTAGTGCCACTCTGACAACTGACAAGTTTAATGAATTTAGTATTGATGGCAAAGTAAAGATGATGAAGAGATATAGAGAGTTTAAATAAAGATGGACAGTGTGGCTGGAGAAATAAACAGAGATTAATCCTAGGGATAAAGGCAGTAACAAACTTAAAGAAGATCATGAAAGATAAGGACATTTCAATGACAGCACAGATCAGAATAGTACAGCTGTAGGCTTTCCAGTGGCAATATATAAGTCTATGAAAGCTGAACACTAAGGGGAAAAAAAGGTCTTCGAATTTATGGTTGTGAAGATAGTTAATAAAAGTGCTGTGGGCTGCAAGAAAAAACAACCAACAGACCAGGACCAAATCAAGTCTGACTGCAGAAGTTCTTACATGGTTACCAGCAAACAGCCTGTGAGACATTACCAGAACACGAAATAGATGGAACTAATGCCTTCTGCCCAAAAGAGGGTGACTGCTAGCTCATTGATCGGATAGGGGAAAAAAAGAGGAACGAGAGCTTGAGCCTTAATTTCGCTATATGTAGACTTTGCTTTTCATGCAGGCATTTTTCCACGCAGTTATTAGGAGCAGAGTTCAACTCCACATTGCTACCAGTTTATCATGTAGCTATTACATATTGATTTGAAGCTGTTGGATTCATTTATTTATGATAATCACTAAACAGGCTGCAGAGGCAGAAAAATTTACCGAGGAAGATTCAGTTTAGGCAGCAAGTGGAAAAATATCAAAATGGAGACGTCTGTGAAGCGTCAACAAGGAGAGGTTCTCAAATACTAGAGACAATTCTCAAAACAGTTTTAAAAATGAAAGATGTTTCCTATGCGAACTGGATGAGGTGAGGCATTCATATGGAAAAATACAGGAAGCATGAATTGTACCAGAATGGAAATGGCAAAATAAAGTGAGAATTTGTAAAGGTTGGTGGGAATCAGTGGTGAAATTCAGCCGGCTCTCGGCTACTCGCGCGAGCCGGTAGCGCTGCGGAACAGACGCTCCGGCGTTCCGCTTTTTGGGGTGCAGCTTTGCGCTGCCACCCGCCCCCGCTATTCCACGATGTGCATCCGCTCAGCCAGATGACGGGCTGAGCGGATGCCCATATGGAAATGCCCGGGAGGCATTTGCGAAGGAGCTCGGCTCGGCCGCGCATGCGCGCGCGCGTCACGGAGCCGGTGGCGACGTCAGCCGGATTTCACCGCTGGTGGGAATGGCAGGATTTTACAGCTGACCTATAGAGTGAGTACAGTGCATTGCTGGCTTCTGACTCAATTATTTGATCCTAGATTAGCTCCCTCCCTCCCTGCATGTATGTACGTATGTATGTACATACGTACAGCATGTATGTATGTATGTATAGGTGTGTTTATAAGTAAAAGTATAAGTAAATGAAGTTTTAATTCAGAATTCTGGAGACCAGCTTTAACTCATAATTAAAGAGATAGTAGAGCTCTTAATATATGCTGAAGAAGGAACATCTCCCCAACCATTAAGTGATCATAGAACACCAAGGAACACCAGCTTTTCAGTGATGGCAACAAAATCTTAAATATTTCAAACTTGGATCAGCCATTGGAAGATTTGGAAGGGCAATATTGTTGACAGTGTTATTTGAAGTTTGTGAAATCTTGAGAAGAAAATTTAACTGAAAGTACCATTACTTATAATGCTTATTCTCAACCAATTATTTCCCTTCCTGGGATGGATAGAACTTGAATTACACATGTCACTGGTCAATTGATAAGCCTGTGATAAATCTGAGATCTCAATCAATCTTAAGGGAGCATTCTTGCTATCACTAGTTTTTGAGGAATATGAGAAAGTAACTTAATATTTCATATATTTTATGTATTTTTGAAATATACAAAGCAATTAGAAGAAAATTTGACTGTTTAAAATGACATTTCACTTACATTGAAATGTATTCAACTAGCAGTATTATAGGGTGTCACATGAATTTTATTTTCATTTGTCAGGTTAAATATATTTACCGGTATTAATTGTGTTATAATTTAACTTCATTTGTCAAGTTAAAATTAAAAGCTACTGAAATACAAAAATTGAATAACTGTTGCTTAGATTAAATGATTCATTAGAATTAATTTATATTCAGCTACGATTATTGAAAGTATTTAATTTTTAAAGTGTTTATTAAAAGCAGATGTAATCATCGTGATTATTAAACTCATTACACTAGTTTAACTGCTGATTATAAACCACACTAATATTTAAGAATGAAGTAGACAGATTCTGCAGAGTGGCATAATTTCCTTAACTTGGAGAAAAAATTATTAAAAAATAATTGCATCTAGTGTCTCATCACTAACTAAATCAATAGTTTTTGAGTTGTTTCTCATCCAAAAGATTATTCATAACTACATTCTATACCCCTCAACTTATAAAAGGCCACATTCTAAAACTAGAAAAATTGCCACATATCTAATACATTACAAATTTACTTCTGATTATTGTCCTAATTGACATACTGATTAAATCAATAATTCATTAGATTGATCTCTTCTGTAGCAAACAGTTGTTTTGTTTTTGTTTTGCAGACCTAGTATTGTAAGCTTTCATTTCAGTTTTGGGCAGTTCCTCACTGTGAAGTGGTGTTTCTACAAACATGAATTCACAGCCAGATGCTGTTCCTGGCATCCACTAAAGCAGCAGCAGAAGGATTATAGTAACCCATGAACATGTACTCTCTTGAAAACTGTTGCTGATCAGCTGTGCTTCGGTGAACTAGAAACAATAGTAACTAGATTGTGGCTAATTAACACTGACCCATACCAGGACTTTTTTTGTAGTAGTAGTATCATCAATCCTTTTCCTTTCTTTTTTTGAATATTCAATCTTAAGATATTTAGTTGCTTTTTATAACCCATCTCCCATTTTGCTGGCTCCCCACCCCTCCATGTTTCCATTGCTTCCACCTTTCTCAACTTTTCTTCCCAAACTGAATTTCCCACAATTTTCCCTCTAAGAAGCTATAGAGAGAATTTGGGTTTTGATTTACATTTTTGTTTGTGAATATTTAAGTTAGATATCTCAGTTTTACTAATGATATATAAAAGCAGCAAAATATTGTGGGAGAGGAAAGAAACAGAACAATGTGAGTAGCACAAATTACCTTTATAGGCAGTAAATAAATTTTCCTTTGTTTTCATTAGCCGAAATTACACTGAAAAAGGTAGCATGAATACATCCAATTCCTTGTTTTTACCCTTTATGTTTCAGGAATGTTTCTCTAAGACCAAATACATAGGAAGAAGTCAAGCACTACTTTGGGCCCTTTATTTTCATAATTGCAACTCCCATAGTACAGACATGACAAAACAAAATGCTTAACTTTGAGCAGAACTTTCCAAGGATGTCTCTAAATAAAACAATTGTGTTAGGGTTAGCCTCTGGACCCCTTTATCACCTTTGTTGCTCTTCTCTGCAGATCCTTTCTAGGATCTCGGCATCACCATGCACACGGTCAACCTGCCAACTTTCTCTCTTGGTTGCCTCCTCTGACTTTCCTTCCTCACTTCTGTTACTGAGCTCTCACCAATTCTATATCATCACAACTTTCTACCCTGGTCAAACTCCTTTTTATTCCTTACATGGCTCTTCTGGGGCCTGTCGCCTTTTTCTTTTCCATCCCATCCCATCTGCTTTCTCTCTCCCACCCCTCATTTTGCTGGCTCCCCCCCCCCTTTCCATTGCTTCCGCATTTTTCAACCTTTTTCTCCCCTTGTATTTCCCACAACTTCCCCCTTATCCATCTTTAGAGAGAAGTAATACCCGAAGGAGCATTATTTGGTTTTGATTCCCCTCCTCATTTTTTTTCTTTTATGATTATCTGCTGATTGATATTCTGGTACAACCCATCGGAGGTAGAAAGCAAACGCAGTATTGAGGAAAACTCTTGCAGCCCTGAATTGTCTCTCTCTTTTTTTCTCCTTCTGCCCTCATTCGTAGCTTTCCCGAAGCCACGGATTTCTGCTTCTTATATCATTGTAACAAGGTGGGAGAAAAAGAGAATAAGGGAAGATTGCTATCCTCCTTTCCACTGCTGGCTTTCTACTGATCATGAAATGAAGAAATGTAGTTACTTCACAGTTATTAGCAGGATGATAAGGGTGTTTTGATAATCAAATAAATGTAATTTTCCACCTCTTTCCCATGAATCCCGTGTGCATATTCCCCGGTTTCCACTAGAAGAAACAAAAGATCAATGAAAAGCTTGCATGAGAGGAAGTGGAGATATTTTGCTAGGTACGTCTCTCAGAGGGTGCATTTATGTATGCATGTATGCACATATGACTGGAAAGTGAGAGAGTGAAATCAATTATTTAAATTGAATTTGTGCAATAGACTGAAATGGGTGAAAAACATCCGTTGTGGTGATCATAGTGCTCATATACTTTTCCGGCAGTGATTAAAGTGTTAAGTTAGGAGGAGGCAAGGGTCCTAGACATGGTAGCCAGCTGGGTAAACTTGGCCACATGTTCCTTCTAAGTCCAAATTAATATCAGGCTCTTCCACAAGCTGGCTGATTTAGAAAAAAAAAACCTGCTTATGGTGTCATAAATTGTTTTTAGGTAAGTACAGTACATAAAAAGTGGACTCTGCAACCATGCAGTTGCAAGGGAACCATATTGTTTCTCCTAATTTATTAATTCTAGTCCTTTACTTTATTAATCTTACAGACAGACAATATGCATTACGAATGGAAATAAATTAGCACCCTAATTTCATATTTTATTTTACTTTTTTTCAGTGAATTCACCTCTGAAATTCCATCCATTATCTCTCTGAATAGTAAGAGATAATAAAAACACTGAAACTATATAGTTACATTAGCAACTGACCTCTGCTCAGTGCGGCCATGTAACTGAGTTATAGCATTAATGAAGAAAATGAACAATCAGTAGATTTGGAATTTAAATGTGGGAAATGATACAGCAGCTGCTGCTAGATTGTGGAAATAATCCTAGAATTCGGAAAAAGGAATTATCCCTTTCATCTCCTTATGCTGGTTACTTTACTTTGCTATAAAAATTTGAAGAACTGTTATAACGCATGTAAGTAATTTACTTTTGATGATGGTGGCTTAATTTCACTGGTGAAAGCAATACTTTGCCATAAGGGGGAATTTATAGTAATCACATTTTATGTTATACATAAAATGTCATAGAGATAAAAAGAAAAATATTAATGTAATTAGGTGGGCCTTTTAGAATGAGGTATTGATAATATAAATGATTTTGAAAGTTTTCATTATTCTTTCAAACCACAACTGCAACCTTTAAAGCACTGTATCTTGACTGAGCACACATTTTTCTTTTAATAAAGGAATAATTGAAAAAGACAAATATATGCAGAAACTCATTCATAAATATAATGGCAAGGCATAGGACAGCAGTATTATTAAAATGTCCATTCCCAATACTGCCTCATACTTTAAAAAAAATACAATAAAAAATAAGAAAAATAAAAGAAACCAGTGGGCAGACTCAGCTCAGCAGACATGTGGGAAAATCTGCTCAACATTCAAAGAACAAGAAGAATGTGTTCTTTTAAAACCTGTTTGGCTTTTAGGAGGGGGAAAAAATCCTTCCAAACCAGGGATTTATTTATTTTTTTTAAAAAAGGCTTTTATTACAAAATTAAAAAAAAACAACAAATAACAATAACAACAATATTCCAAATATATCACAATATATCAATTCTTTTAAATTTGACAGAGCGG
>JAOYMU010000192.1:64524227-64537090 GCA_025802295.1 Psammodynastes pulverulentus
AAGGTAAAGGTTCCCCTCACACATATGTGCTAGTCGTTCCCGACTCTAGGGGGCGGTGCTCATCTCTGTTTCAAAGCCAAAAAACCAGCGCTGTCCAAAGACGTCTCTATGGTCATGGAGCTGACATGACTAAATGCCAAGGGTGCACGGAACACTGTTACCTTCCCGCCAAAGATGGTTCCTATTTTTCTGCTTGCATATTTTTACATGCTTTCAAAGTTGGCAGAAGCTGGGACAAGTAATGGGAGCTCACCCATTTGAACTGCTCAATTGCTGACCTTTTCGATCGACAAGCTCAGCGTCTTAGCCACTGAGCCACCGCTTTATTTTATGATTAGCCATATGCAAAAAAAACCCAAATATGTACAACATGCTTTCAACATTCTGAGTAGCGCACCTTAAAATCTTTTTTAAAAATGTCATTGGTAATGGAGATAGTCTACAGGGCTCATTTACTCTTACTTGTGATTAAGTATTATTTATTCATTTAAGAAAAAGTATCCAGTATTTATGCCATTTACAAGCTGGCATTTCTTATCAGGGTATGGATATTGGAGTGATTTAACCAAACAAGAATTCTGCTGAAGCATTTGTTGTATTGATTAAAACCCTTTAAGAGATTCTGACAATATTCTGTGCTTTCACAAAAACTCTGATGGATGATATAGAGATGTCCCTATAATAGAATAGTGACAGGTTTTTCATTAATCTGTTCTGACAGTGTAATTTAAATTTTGGCTTGTGGAATAGATACCTTCTGAAGGTTCTGTTTTTTGACAATATTTTGCCAGTATCTGGGTAACCGTATCTAGCATGCTAAATTACTTGTGTCATTCCAGCCTAACTGACCATAGGTTCTTATCTTACCTACCTAAACAATCAGATTTTTCTTTCAGTACTTTATAAAAATAACCAATTTTTATTAATTAAAAAGAGTTCTTTTACTCTTCCAAATCTCGAATGAACTAGATACTAGTGGCTGTGGAAATTAAATCATTTTAAAAACATTATATATATTTCTTTTTTTCCCCATGCCTCCTGAAATGTAACAGAACAACCTCAAGCAGGTTCATTCATAATTATCTCTTCATTGTTCTTTTTGATTCCATTATAGTGGCATCAGTTACCATTACAGTACATTGGTGACACATAGGGGATGAGCATAGTTCAACATGAAGCAGTGATTGTGAAGGAGGAAAAGGAGGAATCCATTCCTCTTTCCCTTGGTAGGGAAGTTACAGGTAGTCCTCATTTAACAACCATTAGTGGCTGTTTAAAGTTACAACTGATCTCTCCACAGCTACTAACAACTTGTTGTGAAATTCTGATGGGTGTACTACTTGCACGATCACATTTTTGAAGTTTGGCTTGCGTTTATGACTGTTTGTAGAATCCCATGGTCACATGACCATAATGTTGGCTAATGTCAGTTTCCAGTGGTTACATTTGATTTCCAGGAAAAAAAACACCCATTGGGGAAAACAACTCTCCACATAGTCACCTAATTGCATCTTGGGTACTTGGCAACCAGCTTCCATTTATGGCTATTGGCAGTGCCTGCAGTCAGATGACCACAATTTTTGGCTGTATTGGCCAGTTTCCAATGTTTACTTTCAGGAGTAAATTACTGGTATTTGTTTAACAACCATGGTACTTGCTTAATGACCTCTGCAGGAAAAGTTTATAAATTTGGGCGCAGTCATTAGTGACCTGCATAATGACTACTGTGCCTTACAACCATAATTCTGGGCTAAATTCCAGACATCGGTTCAGGACTACCTATATTCCAGTCTTATTAGGGGAAAAGTAGTTTTTGATGATAAATAGGCATATATGATGCATTTAATTCCATTTGCAACATAAGGCTCTGACTGATATGTCAATATGTAAATAAGGGGTGGGGGAAGGAAAATACATACAGTAGAACCTCAGCTGACAACCGTAATCCATTGGGAGAATTTTGTCGTCACCTGATTTGGTCGTCACTGGAAGCGCATGCGTGTAAAAAAATGGTGCAGAGTGGAAGGGGAAATTGGCACGGAAAAGCAAATCGGTACTGCTGTGTTTGGTTGCCACCCAAGTATCCGTTCATGACCAGAGGTAAAAAAAAAATGGTCATCACTCGATTAGGTTGTTAATGGAAGCATTCGCGACCAAAGTTTCTACCTGTATTTTTAATGCTATACCTTTTTGTGATTATAGTCCTCTTCATTATATTTATTTAACTGTTTTTTATTTGAACTTTTATCAATTCCCAATTGCTAAATAATTGATGGAATAAAATATTAGGAAACTGTATTTATTTAGAAAAGATATGCCCATCTTACTTTCATAACGGTGGGTGGTAACTGGTCCAGAATTTGACTGGAAAGAGAAATCTACTTTTTCAAGGCCCCCTGACGCTATGCATTTGCCACTTTCTTAACAGCCTTTCCTAAAAAGGGAGGTTTGGAGACTGGATGAAAACTGTATAGTGCTGTTTGATCCAAAGATAGTTTATTGAGAAGGGGACACTGTTTGTTATGAAAATATTAAACATGATGCCCCCTACTATTCTGATCTGCAGCCACATGTTTCAGATTGCTGTTAGGAGAAATTATTTATCCTAACTCTATATAACTGAGATTGAAATTAAATTATGTGCACTGAATTTTTCATATAGATATACATCCAACAATTATTTATTGATACATTTATTAATATGGTATCACCTTTGTTTGGCCATAGAGGCTGTCACATTTTCTTACCTCATATGCTTCATTCACATTTAGTAATAGGAAGTGGAAATAAAGTTAAATCAGTATCAGGGATGAGAATAGAAAGATTTGTGTATTGCCTAGCAGTTTTTCTGTTGGCATTGAGATCAAAATCAGCAGAAATGATTTCTATTTGGCTCCACTACATGCTTTTTTTTCTCCCCACAGAGGGAGATAACACTGTTATTGGCACAACTGAATACAATGTCTATTCTAAATACCAGATATGTTGTGTTCACAATCAGCAGTTTTAAGACAAGCATTCTGTAACACAGTATTAACTTAACACTATGTCCAACAGATTTTTAGTAGCACTGTTTAAAGTCAGGTTGGCATATATTCTTGGATCACAGACACGTGATCCTTTATTGGGGATTAAATGGCTCTGTAAATCTGTAGATGTGTGGGCTCCACTTGGTATTTTAAATTTATATAAACTATAGAGAAAAATAAACTCAGATATTTTCATGCCAGCTTTTATTATTTTTAGAAATATTGTGGTGAACATACGTAATACTCTTTCCTCCGCTATTTTCCTCACAACAAAAATCATGTGAAGTGTGTTGGGCTTCACAGAGGGCAAAGTCACTCAGCTGGCTTTCGTGCTTATAGTGGATTAGGAGGAGGAAGCCTCCTGCTTTCTAGCTTGATGCCTTGAATCCAGCCACATAGAATCCTCACTGTGCTGAAGCAATTTCATTTGTAGCTGAATGAGTATTCAGAGTATTCATTAGAAGGCATCACTTGCCTGTCAAATTTTTGTATTTGTAAAATGGACATGATTGTGAATTAAAGTACCATTGTCCACTCCTACCCACCTAGCAGCTCGAAAGCATGCAGATAGGAATAGATAAATAGGTACCACTTTGGTGGGAAGGTAACAGCATTTCATGCACCTCGGCGTGTAGTCATGCTCGCCATATGACCACAGAAGTGTCTTTGGACAACACTGACTCCCTCAGTTAAGAAACAGAGTTGAGTACTGCCCCTTAGAGTTGGACACAACTGGACAGGGGAAATAGTTAACCTTTATTGTTGAAGAACACAAGAAGCTGTTTTGTATTGAGTCAGATCTTTGGTCTTTTTACCCATTCAGCCCAGTGTGATATTGTCAAAGATTCAACCTATAATATATATGTCAATTACATGGATTTTTGCACAAAAATATATATTTTAGCTATAGTCTAGACAATTATACTGAGAGTGAAGAATAAAAGGAAGACTGACTATGATTGCATTTGGGCTTTCATCAATCACTATAACAGAACCACTTTTCCTTCTCTCTTAATATAAAAATAATACTACTTTGTACAATTGGTTGATTTTATTTCATTATTTTCAGGCTGTTTCTCTCAAAGTTGCCTTCAGCCTTTTCCTCTATTTTCAAATTTGCTTCAGGCATGGGAAGCCATTAATGGACTGTGGATTACAGTTTGAGAGTCAAAGCTTTCTATTATTTACATATACAAATACACTGTCTGACTCTCTGGAACTTTGTTCCATTTATTAAACAAGAAAATTGATTTAATTTATGATGAAAGAGATGTGGTTAGGAAAGGCAAGCACAGGATTAAATAATGAATAAAAACATGATATTAATATAAGCTGAAACAACTATAACTCATAAGTATATCTGCAGCATATAATTTTTAAAATGTTACCACTACATAGAAATTACTATTTAATGGCAAATATATTTTTCAGTACTTTAGTTACTACATTTTGTTCCAAGGAATCATTTTGAATGAATAAATATTCCCATATATCAATTGTAATAGTAATCACGGTATATCTTATCGTAATGAAGTATTTTTCATAAACATAATAGTAGCACTATTTCAGAGCAGAGATATGTTTTTTTCTTTTCCTGAAAAATTATTTCTTAATCTCATACCCATTCTAATATTCCTGTTTTTTAAATTTTATTATTAACCTGATTCCTAAACTTCAGCAGAGTTGTTATCAAAACATGAAACAGTTTTGTTAGGAGACAGAAACATTTTTGCAAGAGTTAGGGAGCTAATTCTTTTGAAGGAAAACCAGATCTTGCTTCTGTATGTGGTGAACCAGAAGACAAATAAAAAATAGAGCAAGTTCAGGCTATGATGAAGGGTAGGCAGCTGCAAAAATAATAAATAGTCCAATATAGATGCAAGGTGCAACACAAATGGTAGTATAGTGTTCTACAACAAACAAATAATGCAAATAGGAATAGTTTCATGTTTTATTACTAATACCACCTTATATTAACTGCTTATTAAAAAACAAACCAATTCACTTGCATGCATTATAGACAAAGAAGCAGCATCTCTCAACCTAAATTATATAATGATGTAGAGAAATAGGTACTATATGAATTGTATCTCTTGTGCTCTCTGGAAGCCACTTTGGAAAAGTAAAATTCCCTAAAAGGTTGTAGCTTTTAAAATAGAACCACACATATTTCTCTAAATAACTAAAGCACTAATTTGCCTTTCTTAGAAATAATAAAACTAATTGGAATTGATATTGTCATGTGAGTTCTTTCCACTGTTTCTGTTTAATATAGTTCTGATCTTACATGATATCCCAAATGATTGAGACTTTTTTTAAGTGGCAAGAGTTTAGAGATTTTAAATGTTCCATACGTGAGACACAATTGCATTTTGATTTCACAAAAACAGAGACTAATCTATATATATAAAAGCGAAATATCACTCACGAATCATCACAAAATTTCCAGAACCGTAAAGCCCACAAACTTGAAGTTTGGCATGTATGTTCCTCTTGGCTTCTAGGTGCTCTCTAAGAAAGGATTTTTCGAAATGACCATCAGAACATTAATATTTCCTATATTATTATTAACATGCTCTGAATATCATGCTAAGGAGTTCTACTCCCCCTCCCCACCTGAAAATAAATCTGTTCCAACTGCAGAGCTAAGCTACTCCCAGGCTCCTTGCTGTCTCCTTTTTGCTCACACAGCAAATACTGTTTCACTTTCCAAACAGCCCTCAATTCTTTACACAGGATGCTAGACAGATGAATACTGATGGATGCTGGTAGGCAGAGGCAGAATTTTTTTCCCTTATTTCCCTCCCCAAAAACTTGACCAATTACATTGTTTTATAGTGAAGCATGAGTATCCTGCTAGTGCAAAAATAAAAGAGAATTAGAATAGACAAAATAATCTTCATTTGGTTAGTGATAACACAAAATACACCAGAAGACAAATAGAAAGTACAATGGTACAACAGTGGTCCAAAACGTCTCCACTGGGAGAGGGAAGAAGCAAAATTAATATACTATGTATGACACGAAAAGTATATCTCTAAGAACAGAATAGTTTGCATAGTATTAACATTGAACTATTTTAGCCTTAATCTGTAAGACACAACTATAATGATATTAAAACAATTATAGAATCTGAAAACGAAAAATATAGTATGTTGAGTCGACTATAATTATAGTCTATAAAACTGCATCTCAAGAAAAAAAGTCAATATAATTTTTCCTGTATCTTATTTTCATTGTGGTAAAACAAAACCTAGCACTGAGAGAGTGTTAGATGGCTTCAAGTTTTCTAAAAGAAATTTCAAAAATACTTCTCTGATCTTCCCATTTGTTTGCCTAAAAGAGATAAAATAAAATTGTCCTGAATGGCCCTGCAAAATTTACAATGTAGTAATACATGGGTGAATGTTTTTATTTCATTGACACCACATGGGCAGATACATTTAATTAAATTTAGTATGTCTATAAACACCACATCTGTTCATTATCAGGATTAAAAGGGCTATGGGTACATTTCCATAATTCTACCCAGGCATCACATCTACTTATTCATAGAACTATAAGTTGTATCCACAGGTGTGAAATCTGCACTAAATATATATTTAACGACATGATTGAATGGAAGGCATTCCTCGAACAGAAATATGCAGAGCTTCAATGCACTTTTTAAAAGAAAAGTGTAGTGCAGTAAATAGTCCATTTAATTTCATAAAATTGTTTCTGAGAACAACTTTAGATGACAAATGCTACTTAAGAATTCCTATATTTAACAGCAAGGCATAAGTGAAGCATGCCACTTTTTATGAAATGTATGGGTTTGTTTTTTGTCTGATAGGAGGCTAAGTGCAAGTATTTTAAAGAGAGACAGCCATTTAGTAAGCCTATCATTTTCATGCCACACTGTTTGACTGACTGATTTGCCAGCCAAACCATTCATTACACTTCCTGGGGGGGGGGGGGAGAGAGAAGGCAAATTTCCTTCTAAACATTCTTTGTGATAATAGCCAGCAGGCTTAATGAAACCTAGTTGCAGTATATCTACTTGGTGTCTTAAATACTTTGGTGGGAAAGGAAGGAAATGTTATTAGATTATGCCTATTCAATCAATGTATGCCTCCAGGAGTAATTTTCCAGACTGTTGCATGACATATTATGCATGCAACTTGTGATATTGTTGGTACCTATACAAGTAGTCCTTGATTGTCATATTGTATATGTTCTTCTGAAAGAACTTTGTCTTAACAATAAAATCTAAAAATAATTGGTCAAGTTTTCAGTGGCAGCATATAGTTTTTGCTTGTTGGCATCTATGAATCTGAGGCAGTTTGTGTTAGATAAGAATCCACCTCAAAGCAGTGGCAATTAATGGAACTGATCTTGAGATGAATTAAAAGGATCAACAAAGATATGATTTGTGCTAGTTGGGCTGGGGTAATGTTTAGGTAAAGTATTTATTTCCTTATTAATGGCATTAAGAAATCTTGACATCAGCAGCTTACAAATGCCTAAAATCACCTATATTCCTTGGTATTTTTTTTAGTTTAATAAATATATATTTTTCGGTGAGCAACGTGGTATATAGAGTACAATGCAGTGAACCATGTGCAGATCTATACATTGGGGAAACAAAACAACCACTTCATAAGCGCATGGTACAACATAGCAGAACAAACTCATCAGGACTAGATTCAGCAGTGCATATGCATTTAAAAGACAAAAGGCCACTCTTTTGAAGACAGCAAAGTCTACTGGTTTGAAAGAAGGGTCAAAGAGGCCATCTATGTCAAAAGTGAACAGCCCTCTCTCAATAGAGGGAGGGATATGATATCATTTATCTCCAGTCTACAACACAGCCCTTTCAACAGTTCCAAGAAGGCTCCACACCCATTTTCACTACTTAAATGAACCTAAAGACACAGATAAACCTCCAGGTGGCCTTAATGACTTGCCAAAAGAATGCAAATGATCAGCTGTCTGCAAGAAGTGTAAATCCTTCCATTCCCCACCATCCAGTCATAGCTGAAGAAGTTTCTTGGATGAAAAGAAAAATGTCTTGAAGTCAAACCAGAAAGTACAATTGCCTCTTGAAAAAGCACCTTTGGGACAATCATAACCCGGTTGATTGAGATTCTCCATAGACAGAGATAGCTATTGTGCAATTATGCTATAGCTTTGATAAGATTCTATATGCATACATCTCCATATCCTATGGGTGCCCTGGGATAATGATATGGTTTATATGTAAACCATTTGCATCAATTTTCAAATGGGCTTCTTATGGACAGTTTCAATGGATACTTTTCTCTACTTATAATTCATTTCTAAGTCCAGTGAATTTCACCCAAATAAATGTTTTTTTCATCATGCTAATATGAGGATTCCCACTAGTAAAGAAAAGCAGTGCCAGAGATGCTCCAACTATCGCACAATTGCATTGCTTTTTCACGCAAGCAAGATTCTGTAAAAAGTACTTAAACAGAGGCTACAGAATGTCATTGATCAAGAGTTATCTGATGTACAAATTGGTTTTAGAAAGGGGCATGTCATTTGAGATCACATTGCCAATATTACATCGATTATGTAAAAGGCATGAGAATATCAAAAGGATCTATATTTGTGTTTTATCAATTACAGAAAAGCTTTTGACTGTGTAGAACACAATAAGCCAAGGGCAGCTTTGGATGCTTTTGGTGTCCCCACCTGATCAGACTTATCAGATCAGTGTATGCTGATCAGGAGGAAACAGCGAGAACACTTTATGGCGACACAGATTGGTTCCGAATCAATAAAGGATGTAATTTATCACCATTTTTATCACTATTTTTGTTCAATCTATATGCTGAATTGATCATTCAGAAATTAGATCTGAACTGCTTGATGCTGAAGTAAAGATTGGGGGAAGAACCATAAATAATTTGAGGTACACAGGTGATACAGTACTATTGGCTGAAAATAAGGTAGAATGATCTGGAAAATCAAGGATGAAAATAAAAAAGTAGGATTGAGTCTTAACATCAGAAAAACAAAGATAATGACAACAGCTACAGATGGACACAAGATGTTTAAAACCAATAAGGAGGAATTAGAATTAGTTCCAGAATTTACTTTCCTTGGATGAAAGGATGGCATTGTACTCTGGAAATCAAACACAGGATAAGCTTAGATTGCAATGGTTAACATGAATGGAAAAACAGAGGTATTGATATAAATAGAAAAAGCAGGCTGGTGAGGGAAGTAGTCTTTGCTATAATGATGAATGGGTGTGGGAGACCCATTCTGAGTCTCTAAGAACAGCTGTTCTAAGGAGAATTGACACCCTTGAACTGTAATGCTGGCATAAATTATTGCATATACCATGGTTAGCCAGAGCAACCAACAGAGAGGTGCTGAATCATATAAAATCAAACATACCATTAGAAACCAAAATCACAAGACTAGGTCTGATTTACTTTGGCCATGTCGTGAATGTAAATTCATTGGAAAAAGTCAATGATAATAGGAAAGGTTAGTGGAACAAGAAGGGGCAGGCAAAGAACACGCTGGTTTGAAAACTCTACATTGATAGAAAGATTAACATCCAACAATTGAAAAAAGCTGTGTCTGACAGGGTAGCATAGATAGCACTTGCCTAAAGAGTCCCCACAAGTCAGACAAAACTGGTAGTTAAAGCAAACAAAAAATATGAGGTTTCCAGCCTTATTTAGGAAATAAATTTGCATATTGGTCTCAACATAAATTACAGGTAAGCAGCCTCTTCCTGCATAAACCAATGAAGAACCAGCATACACTTAGATGTTTCTATGTCAGCTATTGTACTGACAGTTTTTGTACTTAGATTTATTTATTTACTTAGAGGCTGTCAAATGTGTTAAAAAAAGAAAAACCATAAGTAATGATAAAACCATAAAATAGCAAGAAACAAACTCTGAAGAAATAATCCCTGAAGCAAATAAATTTGTATAAGAGCTTGGTTTTCACCTTGGGGTAAAAGCCAGGTTTTCAAAGACTTCTTGAACATCATGAGGGTAGGAGCCATGTGAAGCTTGGTGGGACGACTGGAGGAGGTGTTCTAGATAACAAGTGCTATGTCATAAAAACACTATGAATGGTTTAGGTAGCAAGCAGCACCTTGTACCTAAAGCCAAATGGTAAGTGCAGCTTACTGAGTGTCACAAGAGCATACCAATATTTACCAGTTGTTACCTGCATTCTAGATCACAGGTAGCCTCTGAGTGGTCTAAAGGTACTCCTATGTAGACTGCATTGCAACAATCCTGTCATGAGATGACTAAAGCATGAGTGACCATCTGGAGCATCTCCTGATTCAATAACAGGCACAAGTTGAATCTTTGAAAATGCCTTTTTTCTTCAAGCAGTTCTTTAATACCCAAGAAGTGAATCTAATTGTGCCCAGTCCTGAATTGCTATCCCATTTAGGACAGTTAAGAGACCCAAATAGTCATAGCCTTCTGGAACTTCTGCCTCAAACCCACAACCATACTTCAGTTCCTTTTTTTCTTCATGGCCTGTTTCTGGCTGCTCTAATTAAAAGCAGAAAGAATTTATCAGATTGCAGACTAGTTTGTACTATCAGTGGTTGATCTTCTAAAGCCTTGGTGGCAAACTTATGGCACGCGTGCCACAGGTGGCACATAGAGACATTTGTGCGGACACGCGAGCTGTCGCCAAACTTACCTGCATTGTTCATGCGCATGCATCCCAGCTGATTTTTGGCCCATTTGAGGCTGTTTTCGCCCTCCCTGAGGCTCAAGGGAAGCCTCTGTAGCCTCAGGAGGCCAAAAAACAGGCCTTCCGGAAATACCGGAAGTGCCTGTTTTCAGCCTCTGGAGCCCGGAGAAGCCCATTTTCACCCTCCCGAAGGCTCAAGGGAAGCCTCTGGAGCCTCTGGAGGCTGAAAACAGGCCCATTTCAGCACTTTTGGTATTTCCAGAAGGCCCATTTTTCGGCGAAAACACCTCAAACCGGCCAAAATCAGTTGGGAGGCATGCGCATATGCAGTGCTGGTAAGGCGGTGGGGGTGTTGTGCACAGTGGTGGAGTTTGCATTTTGAGTGCCAGCATGCGCACATGCGCTATTGCACATGTGCATGCACTTTCGGCACACCACAACAAAAAGGTTCTTCATCACTGTTCTAAGGTGTGGCAGCTGCTGCTTCTGCTCCTTAGTATTACAAGAGCCTTGCCTGAGGGAAGCTCTAGAAAAATTAATTCAAGGTAGGAGAGTTCCATTTTTAAATTACGTTTTGCCAGGAAAATGGATAAGAAAATTAATTCCTGTTAATTTTAAGAAATTCCTATTTTTAAATGCATCAACCACATTTAATTTAATAAAATATAGCCTCTTATTCAAAGGACAAAATAGCTTCAGCATAGTGAATATCATGCATCTATGCTGTTATGCTATTTATTTTTTCTAAATCAGTAACAGCAGATTTCCTATCAAAATCCCCTACATATGAATACATGAGTGTTACTGCCCTCAGTTGTATTAGTTATATGTGGTTTTGTCACACAGTGGTATAATTAGTAACCAAATGATGGCAATCTTTTACAAGTGTGGATTACTTGGATTTATTTTTATAAGGTTTTTTAGACTCACGTTTTTGTTGATGTTATTTAAAGATAAAGATGAATGCTTCACAAATGTTTAAAATAATTTAAACTTAACCCTGTACAATATTCCATTTTTTTTTCATACTAGAGGAAACAGTCTTCTGAAACAAGATGAATTTGTCTGGCATTTTAAGACTCTCTTATCTGACTTTACATGGTGAAAGGCAGCTTCAGATCTTAGTTACCAAATAATTCATGCATCGCTAGCAGACATTAAAATTTGAAAAAGGAACAGCAGCAAAAAAGAAAAAAGAAGAGAGAAAGCTTGAAGGAGAATTTTCTTTCAGTAAATTAGTGACTATGACAAGGTTATGTACCATTCCAGAGGGATGAAGTGTCTAACCTTTTAGCTTCAAGAGGCTTTATGCTTTTCATTTTCTGCTGGATAAAAGCTTAATATGGATTAAAGGGCAGATTCTTTTTTTAAAAAATTCAGATAAAGCTATATCCAGATTTTATACTTCATTATTTATTATATGCAGTATAAAAATATAGACCATGCATTAATATATAGTCTTTGTTGTATAGGATATGCTATATGATTTTAGACATAAAAAGTTCTAAACATATATTATATATGATTGTATGTCAGTTTTAAGCTACTTTATAACATCTTTATTAGCAAATCAAGCGCTAAACATTGTTTTGATACTTCATTAAGTTACTCAACTGCTTCTCTGAATGCAAACTCATTAATGTGCCTCTTCAATTTGTAAGAACAGTTATCAGATATAAAAGTGGATTTGGTATAGAGTAAAACTGCTAATCTTTTTAATGCAGCATTTGAAACAGTTTCATCTGTAGCTTTTATCATATGTAAATATATTTTAGGTGAAAAGTTGAACATGTTATGCCATTGTTAAAGGCATACTAACAAACAAATCAGTTTTAATCCATTAAGACATATCACCTTATGTCCCGGATAAAGACATCTCCTGTCTCTTCCTTCTGAAATCCTTTTTCCTGGAAACATGAAAAATTTAACATGATTTTGTATACTTGTTTAGATTGTTGCATGATAAAGCCATACAGTTTTTGTGACAATGAGCTTATGTTTTCATTTAGAGAAACTTAAAAGTAAATGTGAAACACTTAATGATACTCCGTTAATCCTTCCTTCCTTCCTTCCTTCCTTCCTTCCTTCCTTCCTTCCTTCCCTTCCTCCCTCCCTCCCCCCTCCTTCCTTCCTTCCTTCCTTCCT
>JAOYMU010000192.1:64538272-64556503 GCA_025802295.1 Psammodynastes pulverulentus
AGTTAGGGTTATATGAGGTCACAGCTTCATAAGTAAACTCTTTCCATTATTTGCACACGGTGCTGATCCACAATACTTTCATAGAGACATCTTAACTAGACACTGGATATCTCTATAGTGTTGCTCTTGAAACTCAACATTAAGAACACTAAGATCATGGCATCCAGCCCTCTCAATTCCTGGCAAATAGATGGGGAAGAAATGGAGGGAGTGACAGATTTCATTTTCCTGGGCTCCAAGATCACCGCAGATGGGACTGCAGCCAAGAAATTAAAAGACGCTTGCTCCTGGGGAGAAAAGCTATGGCAAATCTAGACAGCATCCTAAAAAGCAGAGACATCACCCTGCCAACAAGACTGCGTATAATCAAGGCTCTGGTTTTCCCAATTGTATAGATGTATAGATGTACATCTATACATCTATGTGTAGAATATATTGGACATTTGATATAGAAACTGCTGGCAATTGAAGACTTCTCAGCTCCCCGGCTGTATTTCACCACTTATATTGAAATTGTTCCTTTTTCACTGTCTTTTATTTTTGAGACCTTTATTCATATGAACATTATTCTCTTTTCTTGTATGTACAACTGAAAAATGAAGAAATAAATCAAAATTTTAGGTTTTAAGGTACATATCAAAAATTGGTATGTGGCAAAAGAGATAAAACACCAGTAAGTAATTGAATATTTGTAGCTGAGGGTTGAGCTTGTTTATTTCTTGTCGACGTTTCATTACCATACTAGGTAATACCATCAGTGCAATTTGGTAATGAAACATGTGCAACAAAACAACCAAGCTCGGAGAGCATCAAGGACTGCTCAATACAATCATAAGCTAAAAAGCATTTCTGGTTTTTCCTTCTTTTGGCCAAATCCACTAGATATTCGAAGAGATCATTTTCTTTTATTAACCCCTTTTCTGAATATCTCTTGCCAACTGTAGATCCTTCAGCCTGAACATTCCCGAGACCATCACTGCATGCTATTTTGACAGGATTCCTGTTCGGGGTTCTCTCAATCTTTTATCCTCTTTCAAGTATTCTTTTTGAAACAGGGATCTCCAAGCTGGGCCATTTTAAGACTTGTGGACTTCAACTCCCAGAATTCCCCAGCCAGCATGGCTGACTGAGGAATTCTGGGAGTTGAAGTCTAACCTATCATCTTTCTCTCCTTAGTCTATTTCTCAACAAATAAATTAATTGCATAAATACAGTCTTTCTATTCTGGGACATCTATTCACTGATAAAAAACATTATTTATTCTGTAGTATGTTTCGGAATGTCTCTAAAAAGACTCATCATTTTTGAGAGAAAATCTTGACCTAGCCTTTGATAAGAAATATCCTAAAACATTTTATTCATGTTCATCTTCTCTGTTGTTATAACTTTGTGATAATGGCATTGCAGTTGAGTTGGAGTCTCTGCACTTGCATATAAGCGATCAACAAATCATCTTATTAATTTCATCATGCCAAAAATAACATTGGTATTGTAAAAAATGAACATTTTGAGAAAATCCTCAGCTACATTTCCCTTCCATCCTGAAAATATTGGTAAACAGAATGAATTTAAAACATTTCTACAACTTTGAATATGTGTGAAAAAATATTTTGCTTTATTCAGTTAAGCAATATAAACTGTAAATTAATTTGTGGGCAGAAAAATACCGTTGTTTGACTTGGTTTGGAATTTTATTTTGCCCTGAAGTTTTGGTAATGTATTTCTAAAAGAGTATAATCATCATAAATAAAATATGCAGCCATGACAATTACAGAATCCCAGATTCATAATATAGCTAGTTATTCAAATATAATTTGGGACCCTGAGAAATATAACACATTGTTCCTAATGTAATTCACTGCTTAACATCCTGTTTTTCACTTAATAACATTTTCAATATACTGCATCATTATTATCCATGCAATCAGACGCTTTTTGAAATATTAAACCAAAAAGCATGTATTAATAAAATGTGTCTCACATTACTGAAACTGTAGGAAGAGATTCAGTACATCAGGATGGGAACATTTATGTAACAAAGTTTGGGTTTGGACAAAAAAAGGTTAGATAGAATACAATATTTTCTTTGTACCTTGGCAAACAGTGTCATACTCTACTTCCAGTGACTATTTTACAAACGTCCTTATAGGGTTCTTTTTCCCCAAATAAATCTCATCCATATCTATAAATGTCAGTTTGCTAAATCTGCATTGTTTAATTTTGAAATACTTGGATATGACTATTTGTCACATGGGAGTAAATGAATATATTTGCTTTGAAATTAATGGATATTCATAAATTAATGCTTTATAGGTATAAAAAGCTATATTGAAAAGAAAAAGACTAGTGTCTGTGAGTTGTGAGTGGATACAAATTTATATACGTGAACTGATAAAAATAAATAGCACAATTGTGGTTAATAAGACAAAGTAAAAATTTAGTACTATTTACCACCCATGCAGTAAAAATGTATTTAAAAATGTACTATAAACATTTGTAGGTAAACAAAATAATTCTGAGGTTGTGATTAGTAATTTTAAAAATGCTTTAAAACTGCTGTTATTATGTCAAGTGAAAACTTCTTTATTTATTCTAGATATTTATCTACTTGTACAGCAAACCTTAGGTTCAGGATGAAGGTTTGGTGATTTCTGATGGAGTTATCCTTAATATCATCATATGTGTATTATTATTCATAACAATGTGTCAGGCTTGGTGTTATGTGATTGACAGTTTATACCCTCAGCAAAATTCAAGAGAAAGCTTTGTTTAGCAGTTAGAAAGATTTTATGAAATCATTCTCACTTGCTTGCCCTTTTAGAAATAAAAGCTAATTAACTTCTTGCACAAGCCAATTTGCAGGTACATTGTAAGCACAGGTTAGAATTAAGGAGCAGTAATTGCTTATAATGATGATCAGCATAACTGATGTGATAAATTATGATTAATGAGTAAATTAGCAGTGAATGCTATAAATGACTCTGCTATGAAAATTATTTTAAAAAGAAATGAAGGGCAACCAAACCTACTAAGTGTGCTGGATATGCCTAGTGATATTAACTCTTAGATGAAATATTAAAACTTTGGCATAATTCCTAATACTTACCTGTAATTCTTATTGACTTGTTTATGTACAAAGAACAGATTTGACAATCTGTAGCTGAAAGGGCTTAGAAACTACAAATAGATACAGAGCAACATCAGAAGGACAGGAAAAAAATAGTAGTGGTAAACCACTTAGCAGAATATTGTTTTACTGCTCACTTTTAGCTCATAGCTGGGAATTGTGATTTACAAACAAGGCAGGCTACAAGTTCCCATGGTTGCAATGTTGCATGTTTCCATATTGGAGGTTCTGACAGTATGTGTAGATGGATGTACATAATGAGTGCCATTTTTATATTCAAAAGAAAATGATTTAAGATAAAGAAAAGCAACAGTACATGGAGCTCATCACTTAATGTTTGTGGAGATTCTCAGTCATCTAAATATTTAAGATTGCTGTCTTCAAAAGAAGGCAGTTGAATTCACTGCCCACTTATCCCTGAGCTCCTCCCAAATAATTCCATAATGATTGGAAGCCCATCTGAATGGTTTAATGTCATGACTCAGGGGAAGATCAGCTGTCAAAAACTCCTTCAGTGGATGGATCATGTTCCTTTCACAATAAGTCTTAATATATTTTAACTAACAAGATTTTTTTAAAAAATCACAGAAATAAAACATGTTTTAAGTACTTAGATTCTAGTCCAGAGGTGGTATTCAGCAGGTTCTGACCAGTTCTGAAGAAGCGGTAGTGAAAATTTTGAGTATTTTGGAGAACCGATGGTAACCTTCCCCCAGAAGTGGGGAGGGAATGGGGATTCCCTGGAATGGATAGGAATGGAGATTTTACAGTATCCTTCCCCTGCCACACCCATCAAGCTATGCCCACCAAGCCACACCATGCCCACCAAGCCATGCCGACAGAACCGATAGTAAAAAAGATTGAATCCCACTACTTTTTAGTCTTAATAAAAATGTAAACTCTCATAGGAATAGTGATTCACTTTAAGTACCTAAATATATCTAGTTTCAAATACTATATCTTGAAATATAGAAGGGATGTGGAACAAGTCAGTCTCCCCATGACTGCAATCCAAAATCTGTTTTCTCAATGGGACCTTGAGGTATTTGTCTAAATCAAATATTCTATGGGTTTTTCTCTACTGGTTTAAACATTGGTGTAATCTAGTAGTTAGTATAAACTAGGACCCTGCCTCCGATTAACTCTGCTTTCTTTGAATGAAATGAAATTACAATTATGACAAGCAGATATTAATCTGTTTTTATGTATATATTTATAAAGGATTTTTGTCATCGATTCAGAATTAGTATTACACATTGTATAATCCACAAATATGCATTATTTAAATTTAAGTTTAACTTTACAAACAAGGATTCTCTTTGTCATAAACTTCACTGAAGTTTATTAATTTGTTATCTCAACTAGTTGTCAATTCATGGGCATATGCTATGCGTGGGTATGTGGCCACACACATACATTTACACAGCATATGCCTATTATATGTATAGGCATATGCTGTATGTTTACTGTAGTCAGTTCTATCTGTTGGTAGGATATATAGTTTTACAATGTTTCCACATTGTTAAAAAAAACTATTTTAATGAACTATGCTAAACACACATCACTGTTTGAAAGGAAAAAAAAACACGTTTTCCAGATCTTACATTGGCCCAGTACTGTTAATTAACAGAAAATTTGATCTTGATTGTTATTGGTATTAAGCTTGATTTTCTTATCAGTTTTGAAAATAAAATATTCAAATTAATTATGAATTCCACACAAAAAAATTAATGTATTTATAAATGTAAAAGTCATTCATTGTTAATTAAATAGTTACATTTGAGGTAACCACTTTCCATTCCTTGTAAAATGGATTAAGTATGCAAGGCTTTAGACTGGCACTAAGTTTTCAGTTAGCTTGTACTTGCTATATTTGTAGTTAATTTTCTCCTTAATTCTAGGTTGCTTCTCTCCTTGATTAGTGTGTATCCATTCCTTCTTGTTAGGTGCTAAGGATATATAGTGTTCAGAATGCCATACGCTAAATAAATAATAAAGTGTTCAAAATCATTTTCAGGATGAAAATGGCACTAGAAACAGATTTTGCCTGCACCTTCTTTAGTAGTTATGTCTTTTCCCAGGAAAAGGCCTACTTACTGTATCATGAACAGTTCATGTTATCTTGAACTGTCATAATATGAAATATTGTAAGTTACAGTTTTATAATTGGTGTAATTGGGTCAGGTATATGGAAAGTTATTTCTTGCCCTAGAGGTGATGTTTTTGTTTATGATCTTGCTTTCAGCTTTATTTTTTCCTTAACTTTTAGATATAGCAGTTGAGGCACTAGGCAAAATCTTGAGGCAGGAATTTGGCAGTTCTGTCTCCAGAAGTGGGAACTCAGTACGGTTCAAGGACTCAAATTTCTGTTCTACAATGAATCATAAATGGGCCCTATTTTATTGATTTCAACTGTAGGCTTCCCTTGGCAAGGTAAACTATAAGTAGATAAATTAGCACTAAGCATATACTGTTAAAAAAGGAAAAGGAGCCCCTGCGGATTTTACTCAGCTAGTCATTGCCAATTATAGGGGTGGCACCTATTTATATGCATTTGCATGTATTCAAACTGCTAGGTTGGCAGGAGCTGGGGCAAGGACAGCAGCTCACCCCATCGCATGGCACTCGGGTCTTGAACCTGGGCTGCCGGCTTTCCAGCCGATAAGCCCACATTCTTAACTGCTGAGCCATTGCACCACCATATGCTGTAAGCATATACTGAAAGAGCTTTTTAAATGTTTTATTATAGAAAAAACAATGAATCCATTACAAAATAATTCTTTTGACTTCAATGTAAAAGATTCAAGTTCTCTTTATAGTAAAATTAGGATTCAAATTCTTGCACCTCTTTCTTCTGATTATGTACAGACTATTATAGAACCATTCTCTTTTGGGTGATAACAATGTTTTCCATCCCTCTTTTGTTTTGGTCATGGCCTGTCCTGATACCAGACTGTTTTCCTCATGACCATGTGAAAACGATTTCACACAATTGTGGTGGACCCCAAGATCTCCCTCTTCTGTCCTTAGTTGAGTAGAAAACATCCAGCAGTTCTGTTGTCCACTGACTAGGTCCTTGCCTAGTAGTAGATCAATCAATATAAGTTTTAATAACAACAATCACCACAAAAAGGTTGTGAGGCTTGCATAGTTCTAACACAAAATCATTCTTATGTATCAGTTTACCTTCTGTTAACTTGTTCCTCTTTGATAAGTTTTGTAAATGTAGTACAGATATACTTTGATAATACATTGTTTTCTGAGGCTGAAGTTTGTTGTTGGTCAACCATTCAATCATTTCTAACTCATGACCCAAGAACAGAGTGGTTTTTTTAGTAGTTTCTCTTTCAGTTATTATAAGCTCATAGTAGCATCTAGCTATTTTGTCTTCTATTGACCTCTTTTTGATTGCCTTTCATTTTTTCAAATGTCAAGTTTTTCACAAATAATCTTGCCTTCCCATTACCTCTTCAAAATAGCTCTAGCTTCATTATTAGTGTTTCCAGTGAACAGTTTGATTTTATTTCATGTAGTATTGAATTATTTGTTCTCCTTGTAGCCCAACTTATTCTTAACAATCTTCTCTGATATTACATTTCAAAGACATCTGTTTTTCTTTATTTAAACTTTCTGATGGTTGTTCTTTCACAGCCATATATTACAACAGGGAAATAGTATGCCTTGATGGTTCTCACTTTTGGTGTCACTGTGATGCCTTTGCACATTAATACGTTGTTTAGATTTGTCAACTTTTGCCCATAGTCTCCTTATTTCTGGCTACAGTTACCATTTCTTTGAATTTTTGAGCCTAGGAAGATAACGTCTTTAAGAATCAGAAACTATTAATTTGTTAATTGCAGACTTTGCTACACATGGTTTCTCTGGTTTTGATAGAAATGGTTCATGGAGCAAATCAAATATTTCCGGAAAACAGTTTTCTAAGTTGGGTAATTACATCAGGAAAGCTTTGCTATAAAATTTTAATTTTACACTTGTATGGTATTTTAAAATATAGCATATTGATTATGATTTTATAATTGAAGACTCTACAACAAGCAGGCAACTGCAATTTTATTTTATTTTCTAGTTTATGCATTATATATGTATATGTATAAGATTTATAACAATATCAACATGTATAATATGTTAAATGCTGCCCAGAACTGGCATATTATAATGTAGTTAATTGTGTTACAGGTAGTTCTTGATTTATGATCACAATGGAGTCTGTCCTTACAATTGCAAGTTGTGATGGTTGTAAAGCAGATCACCCACATTACTGACCTGATTTTACAGCCTTTTTTGCAATGGTCATTAAGCAAACACTATATCATTGAGCAAACCAATTGTTTGCTATGGACTATTTTGCTGAAAACTGGAAATGCCAATTTTCAGCAAAAATGACACAAAACCTGAACACACGATTGCAGGACACTGCAAACAGCTGAAAATGTGGGACAGTTGCTGAATGCCCAAAATTTGATCATGTGACTGTGGAGGAGTGATTGTAAGAACTGTGGAAGTGGGTTGTACATACCGCCAGGAAGGTCCATTATAACTTTGAACGGTTCCTAAATGGCTGGTCATAACTCAAGGACTATCTGTATATCAGCTTGCCTTTTCTTTCAAAACTTTGCTCTGGAAGTTAATATTATTTGTTTTGGCTTTAATAATTTTGACATCCTGACATATTCTTTCGGAGAGTCCTTGCTTAGATTTATTTTACTTTCTTTTTTTAGCACCACCAAAGTTTGCAAGAACACCTGTTGACCAGACAGGGGTCTCTGGAGGAGTCGCCTCATTCATCTGTCAAGCAACGGGAGACCCAAGACCTAAAATTGTCTGGAATAAGAAGGGCAAAAAAGTCAGCAATCAGAGATTTGAGGTATTAGGTCCATTGTTCTGTTCCTCTGAAAACCATTTACTTTAATATTCTTTCATTCCCTTTTGTTTCTGAATAGTATAATTTTAAACAACAGCAGCGATGCTCAGAGTCGTCTTTTGGGGGGAAAATGATTTGTTTCAGGCTTAAAGAAGAATTTTTATTTTTTATTTTATTTGTAAGGTTATAGCTCTTGATCCTACAAAGATGTGCTGTGAATTTCTTTTAATATTCCCTATTTATGTAGGAACTAGTTATTATTGACATACCTGGGATTAATGGCAGAAAAATATGCACATAGTTCCTAAGGTCATTATTAGGCGTACCATGTAGAAACCATCCAAAGAGTTAGAATTATGATACTGGGCATAATAAGGTTGGTTATTTTAACATGCATTAAGAATCAGTTTTATTCATACAATAAATAGATGCTTTGAGGGTTTGTTTTAAAAAGCAGAAAATAGTGATGTTAGGGTAATGAAAATAAAATTGAAGCATTTGAACAAAAATGTTAGTAATACTCTTTGTTTCCTGATGAGAAAACATGCATGTTGATAAATAAAATGAAAATAGATGAGTTGAAAGAATAGTATACAATACATTATGATCAGGGCTTTTCTTCGGCGCCGAAAGGTGCCGGAACGCTCCCCCCGTCGCGCGCTAAAAAACCCCGAAAGTGATAGCGCGTGATTGGTTGAGACGGAGCACGTGACGACAGCTCCGAAAAGGTTCCGGAACGCCGTTCCGCTGAGCTGCGGCTCAAAAAAAGCCCTGATTATGATAGTGTGTTTCCCCTTCGGAATGCTGATCATGTTCTTGACTATTTTGTCTTTAACATCAGTATAGATGCCCCTTTTAAAAATGTTGGGACTGTGAAAAACCCTGCTATTTTTAAATGAAATTTACAATACACCATCTAAGCAATCAGACCAAAAACAAATTCCACAACTCTTATGAATCTTGTTCTTCAATGTAGTCATAGACCTGTGGTGGTGAAACTATGTGCGTTCACCTCCAGCTGGCCTTTGGGTCTCTGCTGCACATGTGTGGGGACAGGGTACATGTGGGGACGTGCACATGCGCAGGGGGCACGCACATATGGGGGTGCATGCATGTGCAATGCCGTGCCTTGCATTTTGGGTATGTGCATGTGCACACACTTTAGACACTCAGGACCCAAAAGGTTCGGTTTCTTGCCATTGACTATTTATTCTGCGTATCATTTGGAGCATCTAAACTTTACCAAGATTTTATATGATAGCATAACTTTTAAGAAATACCTCAATCATTTCTTCTCTGAAACCAGATTTCATTAAGCTCAATGTAGTCATATTCCCCCCAAACAGAACCAATATGAAACAACATTTTTCTTCCTCCATCCTTTTGGTTGTCCTTGATTTTCAGGTTGATTTACTTTTTAGATCTCTTTGCCTAAAATTTCCCTACAGCCAGACTACTTACAGAATCCTACTGGCATTTTATTACCTCTTCACCAGTATAACTTTATGCTAAGTTGACCACCAATTTTAGCCTTGAGATCTTTTTTTTCCAGAGAGATTTCCTCAAACTAAAAAAAAACATGTTCTCAACAGCACCAAGCTCTGCTTTATTCAACCACAAACCAACTCTCAGTTGTCTTTTCTAAATAAACTTTATTTTAATCTTTCACTGATTCTTTGCGACTTGAAAAGAATGTATAAAAGCTTTGTTCAATCATCTTTCTTAAGGTCCTATTGTCAATCCAAATGTGTTATTTTTTGTCTGTTAAAGCCTCTGTAATAGCAGCCATAAATATACTGATCCTAAAATCAGGCATAGTAATTAAATTTTAACCTCACTCGGAAGAATTATGAGAATGTGCAGTTCACAATATATTATAATAAGCAAATTAACTAAACACTATGTTTTGTTGTATTTCATAATGCTTCAGAATAATGGATGGAGCCACCAACATAGAGCCATAGTTAAATGCTGCATTTTCCTTTCTACTCTCTCCTTTTTTTGACCGGGAAGAGCACTGTTATGAATTCTCTTGATGAAAGTTTTCTTGAATGTCTGTCTGTGTTCCCATGAGTCTTTAATTACACTATGAACCCTACATTTAAATCATGCTTCAGTTGTTTAAAAGAATTTAATTAAAATATGCCTGAATAATTCTTCTTTACTGGGACTGCACTGCACTTTGGAGTCAAAGAGAAAATGTGTGCTTTGGAGCACGCATGAGATTGTACAGTACCTGTTGGCAACTCTTTAAATTAATTAAACATTTTTACTTAAGTATTTCTTTCCTCCGTAAATCTGAACTGTCACAACTGTTCATTAATGCTTGATCTTTTTCAGCTCTAGATAATTTATGTTTATTGATATTTGTTAACTAATTGAACAAATATATGTAATGATATTTGCACGTTTCAAGAGAAAGCATGTGGGTCTTCAGGCAAAACAAATGTGGTAGCCCTCTAGTCTTTCCATGTATATTCTCTTCTTAGATGCAATCAATAGTTTGTATTTGTAACTGCAACTTGCAGCTCTTTAATTTATATACTCGGTATCAGAAACTGTGTTATGCATTCAGATTTTTGACAAAATGAACATTGTACCCTTCATCATTTAATAGCACATTACTGGGCTTCATGAAATGTGGAATGAATAATTTTTTTCATCTACTATATCATTCAAAAGATTGTAGCAGGGCTTTTTATGTTACTATTATCTTTTTGTTGTTTTTATTCAGGTAGAAAAGTGCATGTGGCTTTTTAAGTATAAAATCTACCTATATACTTGACATAATTGTTTCATATGCACACAAACACACACACACAAACACATACATATTATGCACACACATACCTATATACATACCATGGATTTTTTCCCAACAACGTTAAAATTATAACTGATACTTTTGTATTTGCCAGACTAAAGGGTCAAGATATAAACCAGGTAAAATTAATTGCTATTTATGTAAAGCTGTGAGTAGGATATGATTGATCATACTATCTACAAGAAAGAGATAGCCAATCTTTGCTAAGATAATGGAGAACAAAAGTTGGATGAAAATATGTAATATAATAAAATCCATGTTAGTTGATACCGAATCTATTTCTTTTCTTCATCTATCTAGCATGACTCTTAGAGACAGGGAGCAATCAGTAGGCTTTAAAACTGCAACGTCACAGGTTCAATAGTCCCAAAGGTGCTTTTTCAAGAGGCAACTGGACTTTCTGGTTTTTTTCTTTGAAGATATTTTGCTTCTCATCCAAGAAGCTTCTTCAGCTTTTCAGCTCAGAGCAGTGACAGAGTAAATTTACAGTCTTCTGTGACAGAACAAATTTACAGTTTTCTACCCCATTGCATCAAAAGTATAAGACAAAATTTATAAAGCAGTAATTGAACCAAGTTTATATAGAAGATAGATTAAGGATCTTGAGCGGGATATTCACTATTCTGCAGGGTTGTGTTGATTAAAAGCTGGAATGGGTGCTCTATCTAACAAAAGTAGAGGTAGTTACGAGCACCATTGGGACCAAAATTTCTGTTCCTAAGTAGGGCAGTTGTTAAATGAGTCATGACTAATTTTATGACCTTTTTTGCCATAGTTGTTAAAACAAAGCATCCCAATTTGTTAAGCGAAGCATGTGGTTGTTAAATGAATCTGGTTTTCTCTATTGATTTTGCTTATCAGAAGCCAATTGAGAAGGTTGCAAATGATAATTACATGACTCTGTGACACTGCAACTGTCATAAAAAATACTTGCCATTTGCCAAGCACTCAAATTTTGATCTCTTAGTTGTAGCAATGCTGCAGTGGTTGTAAATGTGAGGACTGGTTATAAGTCACTTTTTAAAGCGCTGTTGTAACTTTGAATGGTTGAGAAATGAATGGTTGTAAATTGCAGACTACAGGTAGTTCTCAATGTACATCATTTATTAAGTGACTGTACAAATTTACAACAGAACTGAAAAATGGCCGTTATGACTGTTTGTCACAGTTATGACCTGTGCAGTGTTCCCATGATCATGTGATCAAAATTCAGATGCTTGGCAACTGGCTCATATTTATGACCATTGCTGTGTCCCTGGGTCATATGGTCATCTTTGAGATCTTCTGACAAGCAAAGTCAAAGGGGAAACTGGATTCACTTAGCAACTGGGTTACTAACTTATCAATTGCAGTGATTTACTTAACAACTGTGGCAAGAAAGGTCATAAAGGTTGTAAAATGGGGGCAAACTCACTTAGCAAACATCTCACTTAGCAAAATAAATTTAGGGCTCAATTGTGGTCATAAGTCAAGGACTTATAGGCAGAAAATAAGAATTATTCTCCAAGTACTTAGGTAACCAAAACTTTTAGAATCCTAACACAGTAACCTTAGCATTTCCTTGGGATGAAGCTGTTTGACCTTTGTTGTTTATGTTTATGTATATTTAAGGGTTTAAGATTGTATTGCCATCTGGTGGGCATCCAATTCATTTTTAGGATTCAGAGATAATAGGCTGAAATAGAATGAAAGGCCAAAAATAATGTGTTAAGAGTTACGGCGTTACAAAGGAAGGGAGGTATAGCAAGACACATTTCTTCAGCTTTCCAGGAATGGCAGCAGCTGAAGCAGACAATGCAACATTTTGTATAGAACATTTGGGTCTAATCTGAAGTTCAAAATATCTTTGGTTTTTGCAGCCTTGCATACTTTTCTTGAAGAAATGAAAAGGATAAAGGACAAACAATAACAACTGCAACAACTTTGGTAGCATATTTCATCAATGATGTGAACATAATTTTTAGACAGTGCCCCCTCAGCCACAGATATTTTAAACATGACACTGTCTGTTGCAGACAAGACCAAGGGATGGTCTAATAACACACTTTGTTATTCAGACAGTTGACCTATTGCTAAGAATATTTTTATGGGAAACATTATTTTCAGTATGCAGCTTTCCCTCTTCTTCTCAAGTAGGTATTACATTAGGAAAATCAAGAAACCATCTTTATCTTAATTGCTGCAAATAGGTATATAGGTAAAAGTTTGAGGTGAGAATATTTTATGATACAGTGCTGCAATCTGCTAAGCTTGCTATATAACTTTTTCTAAGTCCCTGTGTGGAGAAATTTACAATACAAAGCTTAAGTTTTCTTATGTTAAATGTAAAAATACCTTAGCTAGCTAAGTAATCCTTTCTATATTTTATAAGTGCAAAAGGGAAAAAGGGGCCTAAAAGTCACCAGTTTTTTTGCCATGTTCTTATTCTGTTTGGGTAAAACTTGCCAATCTCTGTCGGACGCCTGTCTTCTGTGTTTCCAATGAAAATTCCATTCATGGGAATCTTGCAAGAATATTTTCTTCTCCAGATTTGGTACATGCAGCAGAGTAAGTTTGGTAATAATAAAGCACAACAGAGATGTCTTCTAATTGTCTAGAAACAAACACATTAGATTAGAAGGTTATTTTAGGAAACAGAAATCACATATAGTTGATTATTTTAATAGAAGGGTCATTTGTTAATGTCGATTGGAAGAAAGGGCCATTAATATATTTAAATGTTGATTATTTATTTAAATAGCCATTCATCTTACTTCGAATTCTGGGTGGCTTCCAATCAGCCAGAGTCTAGAGCCATTGAAATTTTGAAATCAGGACCTCGGACTGAGCACAGGGGCCCAGAAACCAGTATAAGCCTTATCCCAAAGATGCTTTTTCAAGAGGAACTGGACTTTCTGGTTTTTCTTTGAAGATCTTTCGTTTGTGATCCAAGAAGCTTTTTCAGTTAAAGAAGCTTCTTGGATCATAAGTGAAATGTCTTCAAAGAAAACATCTTCAAAGAAAAGCCAGAAAGTCCAGTTGCCTCTTCAAAAAGCATGACCTAAATGACTGAGAATCTCTATAGACCGTATAAGCCTTAAGCAATAAGTCCACCTTCCCCAGAAATGGGCTGCCCCATGTCTCTCAGCTTATTTCCCCATACCTGTGACCACATCCTTTTCTTCAGTCCTCTCCTGTCTTTCCCCCATCAGCTTTCCTTTGGTACCTCCTCCTTTCCCAATATAGTGTAATCCATAATATTCACCCAGAGACAAAAGAGGGTAGAGAAGCATAAACCTGATTAGAGATCCTTCTGAGTAGCATTCAGTGCCCCAGCATAGTCACCTAAGCCAATTACCTTCCTCACTCATTCCTAGTAGTCTTTGAACTTAAATCAAGTTCTGCAGAGGTATCAAATATGTTTGAGAAATCAGTCCATATATGTAAAAAAAAAAATCTGGTGAACATCCATAAACGTAAAGGTTTCTCAGTGTTGTTAAACAATAAAGTTATCTTAATGGAAATGCATTTCATTTGCTCTAATAGGAAAAACTGAGGTACTAGGAAGCTGAAAGGGGAGTGTTTTCTGTCCCAGTAGTTAAAGGCTCAAATAATAATGATTGTTTTGATAATTGAATACCAGTTTCTGCAAGATGCATTAGCAAGTTGTAGTCTGTGTCTTGTCAAATAATTTTATAATATTTTGGATAATAGTTATTTGTGGAATTTCAGACATTAATTACATATTAATTAAAATGGAATATTATTAGGACTACTATTTTATCGGCTGCAACAATCCATGCAACCATTAGATGACAGTAATGTATTAAGAGTTTATTCTATATGAACTCTTGACATCCAGATATGGTAGCCTTAATATGTCCTCATGATGTCTTAAGGAAAAATGACATCCATTTATAGTGTCACAATCTGATTACTGCCTGAAACTCCCTGAATATTATGGCCAGGTTCACCTCAAGGGTTTTAATTTGTTGCTGCCAGCTGATCTAAAGTATCTAGTAGATATTTTCAAGATTCAGGATATCGATGTAGTTTGAAATCATTGTCCTATTGTGTTCAAGTCAAAGATCAGCATAATGTCAACTAAGTTTCAGTGACATTTTAATTTTTGCCCTTAACTGTACTTAAAACATCACTTTTATGAATTGCAAACAATTACATAGTAAGAATTTAGAATAGTCCAGTTATTTCTTTATACAGGATTAATCCAAGAGGTGGGTGTTTGTAACAACACCTGTGACAGCTGTTGTTTCCTTCAATAGGTAATAGAGTTTGATGATGGATCTGGATCAGTCCTCAGAATACAACCCCTGCGAACTCCACGAGATGAAGCTATTTATGAATGTGTTGCATCCAACAGTGTTGGAGAAATAAGTGTGTCCACAAGACTTACTGTCTTGCGTGGTAAGTGTTTTTTTAAATAATAGTTTTTAAATAGTTTATTAGGGTATCAAGTTTATTAGAGGTACTATAGAATTATACTATGGATACTTAAAATTTTGTATATTGAAGGCTAGAAGGTTGGGCTTTGTTTTCATCCAGAAAGAAATATATTTTAAATATTGTGATTGCAATCAGTTGTCCTGTATTGGAAGAGCCATTGAGATGTTTTTCTTTCTTCCTCCTGTTATGACAAATTATAAATGCGAACAGGCTTGGATTTAGAATTTGACACCAGGTTTTCCCCCGTCATAAGTGCTGGTTGAGATTGCACATTAAATGATTACTGTATTTTGTGTATAGATTTTAGAAATGCTGAATATACATATATGCATATATGTATGTATACTACAGCTAATGATAACAGAACTATGTTTCATATCTTCAGTCAGCTGTTAGCATTTGCAATTAGATTAACCTCTGACTGTATGAAATCCATGAATTGAGCTTTCCTAAGTTGCATTTCACACTGAGTGTAATATAAGAAGTAAAAATTCCAATTTTTAATAAAATACATTCATTGCTTTTTAGATACGTTGAATTTTCAAAATTTTGTTCTTGGGAATTCATTTGTGATAAGCATTTACATCAAAGCTAGTCAAACAAGTTGATACTGACCTTGGCAGATTATAGAAACAAATTTTATTTACATAATGATGAACTATAATTAAACAACTTAGTGAACATTAGCAAACTTTTCTTCATTAGAAATGCTGTCATCTTTTTCTGTTCCTTATTTTTTTGAGAAATTGTAGTGAGGTTGATGTTAAACTCAATGCTCTAACTTTAGATGCTGCCTGTTTCATTGGTGACAGAAGCAATTTCTGTTAAACCCAAACAAGACCTTACTTCAACTAAACCCCAAATATCAGATAGCCTTTGAATCTGGTTCCATGCCCTTAGGGATGTTTTATTTTTTTCATTTCTTGAATCTTCTGACCTTGTGTTTCCAAACAAAGCAATTTTAAGGCTACTGGATATATGTTCATGATGTAAAAATTTAAAACTATTCTATTTTGGGAGTTTGGTTTTATTGTTATGCTTGTTGTCGTTTATTTTGAAACAAATTTGGCTGATTAGAGTTCATTTTGCATTATAGTTCTCTTGTAATATGAATACAGATTTAATTATTTGTTGTATTCTTCAATATTATCAGATGTAATTTTATTTAATATTCTGTTTGTATCTGTATACAACCTCCAGTTTCCCATTTGCATTACTTTGCTGTAGTTAAGATTCAAGCATTTATACAAGTGCCTTCCCTTATCTCCGATAATCGAGGCTTTTCATGGATTAACTGATGAAGAAAGATGTCCTGGGGAAAATAAAATAATTGGTGGAAGGGGTGGCGCGTATTAACATCAGCAAACTGCATTATTTTTCTCAGAAGGAGTTTCTTTGGCAATTCATCTGCTATGTGACAGCTAGATTTTCTTCTATGAAACTAATTATGATTTTATTGTATTTGTTATACCATTGTGGCATGCAAATACCACTAGAGGCTTCCTAGTTTTCCTAATGTTTATTATTATTGTTTTTCTTGTTGTTTTTACTATTACTATTATGTATTTGATGTGTCAGAGGGACATCTTGTCGTTCCTTTGTTGGATGAAAAAATATATAAGGAGTTAAAAGAAATGAAAAGGGGGGCCAGGACAAAGGTTGGAGAGAGGAAATGAAAGTGTATTGTAGAGAGCTAATGCAGTTTGTTTCTGGGCTGTGAATAAAGTCACAGCTAATTATTCCAAAATATTGACAAGCCATTGAATATTGTCTGTGTAGAAAATGTAAGCATCCCATGCCAGTCTGTGTTTCTGGTAATCCTTTTGCTTTGGATTCTATTTGAACTTTTTTTTTTATTGTGTGCTAGAGTAGATTATTATTTGAATAGGAAATGTGTTATACCTATGACTTTTGACTTATGTATCTTTTCTTTGTATGAACACGGAGAGCGTATGCACCAAAACAAATTCCATGTGTGTCCAATCACACTTGGCCAATAAAGAATTCTATTCTATTCTGTTCTAAATGTGTTGCACCCTTCAATCTTAAATGTGAAAAGTATTCATTTGCAGGATCGTGGTGATCAGAGAGGATTTAACTACATTCTGTATCTAATTTCATTTATTGTAGAAGCAGAATAGTGAATCATTAGACTGAAGCATGAGCATTTTTTCTTCTCACCTTTTCTTTCTTTCTTATTTGATGAATAGGGATGCAGAATAGAAGGCTGTTACAAGAGTAAATAGTAATTATTATTCATTGAATGTCAGGTTTAATAGGAATGGCTACAAATTAAAGCCATGTTTATTTCTATTTTTACACATTTTAGTTTGTTATTGAAATAAAACCGAACAGGAAACACAGAATAATTACTATTTTGTTAAAATGAGGATTATCAGAGATTTTCTTCAATAGCACAATGAGGCTATTGATCTTTACTTGGGTATCCTGGGGTGTTAATATGCAAGTTGTTTTCAGTTTAATAATTAATATAAGGATACTTCTGGCTTTTTTAAAGAAGAGATTAAAGCAGACATAAAGTGGATGGAAGGATTTGGAATGCAACTATGCATAATTTTTTATTGTACAAAAACTCTACAACATTACCACTTATCAGGCATAATGAGCTCACATAGGCTACAATAGAAGTAGGCATTTGAAAGAACACTGTTTATTTTAAGATTAAATTTAAGAAATCACTTGAAAATCAACAGGATGAGGATGCTTATCAAGTGAGAAGAAAAGAAAGAATGTAAAGAAAATATATTTAGCAATGGTTCGCTAATGTAGTTGTTAAGTGAATAGTAAGGTGACCAGATGTCCCGATTTTCGCGGGACAGTCCTGCTTTTCGGGAATTTGTCCCGTGTCCCGAGATGTGGTCAAAAAGTCCCAATTTTCTATAATAATAATAAAAAAATAATATTTTTTTTATTATTATCAAAAATCGGGACTTT
>JAOYMU010000192.1:64627609-64638977 GCA_025802295.1 Psammodynastes pulverulentus
CTCGGAGATGGGGCGGTATATAAATTGAATAAATAAATAAATATCTTGGTGCAGATAACTAACAATCTGAACTGGTTTCTCCACACGTCATCCTTAGTAAGGCGTGCAAACCAGCATCTCCATTTTTTGCATCGAATGAGTAGAGCACATCTTTCTGCTTCTATCCTGGCAACTTTTTACAGAGGCATGATTGAAAGCATTTTAACAAACTGCATCACTGTTTGGTTTCCTGGCTACAGTGCCTCAGAGAGAAAGTCCATTCAGAGAGTGGTAAGGACAGCCGAGAAGATTATGGGAAGCTCGCTCCCTATCATTCAGGATACTGCTTATAAGCGCTATGTGTTTAGAGCTCATAACATTGTTAGAGACCCCCACGCACCCACTTCAAGGTCTGTTTCTGTTGCTCCCCTCTGGGAGGAGGTTTCGAAGTATTTCTAACAGGACTACCAGATTCTGCAACAGCTTTAATGTATGCTGATTGGTGTACATTCAAAATGACAATAAAGTTATTCTAAATTCTGAGTTCAAAACAATATTTAAAATAGATGGTATAGATAATAAAAAGCCCCAAATAAGCTATGAGATACAAGTGAATATTTAATAAATCTAAAATATTATATGGCTAATATAGCTTAAAGTACTATAAAATAATCTAGATCCAAATTGTAGGCAAAATATATTTCTACTGAACTTTGAAGTTATTTGGTTAACATGGTTGATGTCCATAACTTAAGCCGTAAGGACAGTGGTGGGATTCAGCAAGTTCACACCAATTCAAGGGAATCAGTTATTAAATTACCCCCCACCCCACCCCTGCTATCACAGTGGATCCTGGGCACTACACTGTGCTGCAATGGAGTAACGGACAATAGTACTGCCGGTGCGAGGGAAGAAGGCCGCTTTCCTGCTTTCTTCTCCCTGCTTCTCCTTCCCTCATGCTGGCCACTCTATTGCCCATTTCTCCATTGCAGTGCCCGTTTCTCCAGTGATGGGATTCAATAGGTTCGCACCTATTCGCGAGAACCAGTTGTTAACTTTCTAAGCAGTTCGGAGAACCGTTTGTTAGAAGAAATCTCTTTTTGTTTTTTTTCCACTTTACAGGGCTAATCCTGTAAGGAAAGCAGGAAGGAAATATTCTGGTGTTGTTCTAGCCTAATCTTTATTGCCCTGCTTATAGAAACTGCCTCTTGGTTAACCCATATAACAGCGAAAAGTTATTGGCAGTACGCCCAGACTTACTGTCACCTGAGCTCCACCCAGTCACATGATCACCCAGCCACATCCACCCCGCTGGTCATAGGGCAGAGAACTGGTTGTTAAATTATTTGAATCCCATCACTGCACAGTCCCAATATTGATCCCTCCTAACTGTTACTAAAAATAAATACTTTAAGCACAGTTGGTATAAAAAACAACTACTGTATCCATTTTGAAATCTACTCGGCTTTCAGATCTGGGGAAAAATATTAAATAGTCCAGCTTTTTCTGCTGCATATAGATATGAGGTCTAAAAATGTATTACGGTTTGGTTAACAATTAAAGCAAATACATTTGCTTCTTAGGGTTTGTAAAATAACACATTTCAAAATGAAGTCCTAATGTACATAATTATTGTCATTACGAAGATCTGCTGTACACTTTTTACAGTTTCAAACGCCTGGAGAGACATTAGCAATGGGCTGCCCCTAGGAAATGATTGGCAGATGAAAAAGTTCACAATTAAGATGGTATTAAAACAGAAAAGCATTCTGTAACCCATGATTTGGGTTACAGTAGCTAGCATAAGTAGTCTTTGGCATTACCTCAAGTAAGAGTTTACATAGCTAGAAAGCTGATAGATTATTTATTATTCGTGTCATCTAGAGAAGTGTTTGTCAACCTCTGCAATTTTAAGATGTGTGGATTTCCAAGTCGCACAAATCTCTAGTCAGCATAGATATCAGCCCATTTTAACAGTGACCTGTGATGACCCAGGGCACAGCACAGAGATAACACAAACAGCTGGTAGTATTCAAAATGGCCCTTCCCCTGTCCTTGAAGGCTTTGGGTTTTTTGAGTAAATGCTCTTATGTGCTCTTGTTTCAGTCCCAGGACAACCACTAAACTTCAAAGCTGAACCTGAATCTGAAACAAGCATCTTACTTTCTTGGACCCCTCCAAGATCTGATACAATCTCTAATTATGATCTTGTTTACAAGGATGGAGAACATGGTGAAGAGGTATATAAACTGTTATTTTTCATGTTTGAAAACATTTTGCAACTATTGCAAGATCTTCTAAGTTACACTTGCATTCTTTTAAAATTTGCACAATTATAATTGTAGGCCAGCATTCTCTTCATCCTGAATTCAAAACAATAAAACACAATTTTAGTATAGATCTCTCTGCTTTATTTTTTTCTCCTGTTCAGTCATATTTCATTCTCAGAGACTGCCTGGACAAGTCCATGCAGTATGTTGGCAAGGTTTTTCAGACGTGGTTTGCCACTGCCTGTCTGTAGTGTGAATACTAAAATGGCATCATTTGATAGTACTGTTTTTCAGCACTATCAGCAAATTTTCCCCAAATATTATCTGATAAAATGTAATGGCAACTCTAACACAGATGGTACATTTTTTATGTTATGGATCATATTGTGCACAGGTCATCCTCACTGCCTCAGACAGTGACAATTTGCAGCTAAATAGGAATAAAACAGTAACTTTGCAGCTAATCCCTGCATTTGCAGCCTTCACAAGTCTGAAAAATCAAAAGAAAGCTGAAGTCAGATCGTAAACACAGTCACATGATTTTTCACTTTCTGATTTTTCACTTTGCTTAATGACTGAGTTTCACGTTCCATTTGTGTCACTAAACGAGGATGTTGTATAACAAATGCAAATACCATGGTGATAAATTCTTTGATTGATTGATATTATTTTTTATGCACATTTGGATGTATGCACAGAATTGCATTATATTGATACCTTATCCTGACATTGACATGATGACAATGATAATGATACTCATTATTTAGAAAGCTGTCAAATTCCAGAAAGACTCTGGA
The DNA here is from genome assembly GCA_025802295.1 of Psammodynastes pulverulentus. Classification (NCBI taxonomy): domain Eukaryota; kingdom Metazoa; phylum Chordata; class Lepidosauria; order Squamata; family Psammodynastidae; genus Psammodynastes; species Psammodynastes pulverulentus. The sequence continues at coordinate 64,630,656 of JAOYMU010000192.1, forward strand.
TGTGTTACACAATGAAAAGAGAAGAATTATCTCCCCCTTGAAAAGCAAGTTATGCTGGGGGGGGGACACTAAAACTCAATAACTGGGCTTACAAACAGCCTAAACTTATATATGGGACCAAAGGACATTTTTAAAAAATTCTTGCAAGGTGTGACTGTTAGCAAACCCTGGGTCCAGAACCAGTGTTGGGAAACCCTGGCTCCGTAACCAGTGTTTACAAATAGCTTGCGGAATAGTGTACACCGATCAGTTTATAGATATACGTTGCTATCACAAACAAACTCCACAGCGGTGATAGTTTTAAAATAAATAGCTTTTACTTTTAGGTTTTGAAACAGACCACTGATTTTGAAAAATCTTGTTTCTTCATGTCTTAATAACAACTTAGACTTAGTTGAAAGAGATTACCATTTATATAAATTGTAGATGGGAGAAATGTAGTGATTACTTCATTTAGGACTTTTCATTATGTAAATTATTATGTATCTGTGTCCATGTTGGTACCTTTTACTGCCAGCCATGTACAATTTTGCCGGAGTTAGTCTTAGTACAATAACAGATTTCAGGTAATATGATTTTGAGGCATGGAGCTACATATAGTGATTTCAGTAATGTTCAGTTTCTATTGTAAAACACTTAATTTTATGCTTGAATATTAGAAAATTTTTTATTGGAATCACAACTTAGTATTAATTTATTCTTCCTTTATTTGTTACTTACCATTCAGCAGAGAATTTCTATTGATCCAGCTACATCTTATCACTTGCAAGGCTTAAAACCAAATAGCTTATACTACTTTCGTTTGGCTGCACGTTCTCCACAAGGTCTTGGTGCGTCAACGACAGAAATTTCAGCTAGAACAATGCAGTCAAGTAGGTGCCTCTCCTTGATTTCTTAATTTTTCTTATACTTCTTCTACTTGACAAGCACAGAAGGTGTGATTATTACATTATTACATTGCAAAGAAGTCTAAACATGGAAAATAAGGGCATCTCACTTTCCTCTTGTTCACCATAATATATGGTACCATGCCCAGATTTTCTCCATAGTTCCAAGCAGGAACATCCATGGGTGATTGCAGGACTAAAGAAAAATATATTCTACCAGTGATACTTTTCTTTATCCTTTGAAAGATAAACAAATTGCTACTCTAAGAATATTTTTGGGAGTAGTCGCTCCTTTTTTTTCTTTAGGAAGCTTATTCTGAGATTTTCTAGGAAATTTAAAATGGCTGCTGCTGAAAACAAGGACATTCTTTGTTACTTAGTGGAGACAGAAATAAATATCTATAGAAAAATAGTTTTTAAAGGTGGGTATATCAGTCCCCTAGTGAATAGTTTCATTTCATAACACATTTAATATCCTGTAGCGTGGCATCTGATGCAACATTAGTTCAAATTTTGCTTCTTTCCATATAAACCTCTTGACAAATAAAGAACAAATTTGCTTCATACAAAAGTAGCTCCAAAAGTTTAAAAAAGGATTTCATGCATCCTTTTTAGGAAATAAGGAAATCAGATATCACAACTCTGTTCAATCAGAAATAAGGGCAATTGTGCTCCCTGTACTAAAACATGAGGAATAAAATTTGAAGAATTAAGTTGAGGAACAAACCATTTCATAACTTTTACTTTACTTTATTTCAGACTTCTATACCGCCCCATCTCCGTAGACTCGGGGCGGTTTACAACAGTTTTAACAACAGTTTATTGACAATTACCAAATCCATATAATGAATTGTCATCAATAACTATTTCTACTTTACTCTTATCCATTAAACAATAAAACAGAATTGGGTTGTACACAAAAATTAATGGGACTTCTAAGTATTATGTTGGAGGCCAGGAATCAGTTTCAAGTTTAATCTGATATATAAAAATGGATGTAAGTAATCTAATAAAGGCTTTCCTATAATTTTTAATAATAATTTTTCACTAATAAACTAAAGCTCTATTTTAAATGTATCTATTTAAAAATAGTCACTTGAGTTTTTGGGTAAAAAGGATTAATGCTGAAGTTAAGTGCATTATATTAGTTAAATTATTTTGCCTTTCTTAACCAAACCAATTTTTTTATGTTCTAGTAATTTTGTATTGTGTGTGGGTTGAGTGGGTGGTGTATGTATTGTAAAATTGCTAGTAGATTTCAATTCTTTGCTAGCCAAGGTTTTTCCAAGAGGAGCTAAAATATTAAACGGTATCTTCATTTATGGTAAGTACAAGTTACAGTCAGATCCAACATCCATGTCACTTTTTCATGGTAGGTAAATCTTTGACTAAGACAAATGAAAACTCCTTTCTGATTCTGCATGTTTTACATTTTATTAGCTACAATTCTGTTTTAATATATATTTTTAAATTTAAAATACAGAGTAGGTAGAAAAAGGAAAAATGGAAAATACAGGTACTTCTATGATGATTTTTTCAGAATTGAACAGTGCAGGAAAGCTTGGTCAGTGGGTAAGTTGGTGGAAAGGAAGAAAGGAAGGAATGAAGGAGAGAAGGGAGGAAGGATTGGGGTGGAAAGAAGGGAAGGGAGGAAGGAAAAAAGAAAGAAAAAAAGAAAGAAAGACTACTAAACATATAAGATAAGCAATATTACAGGTGTATATACGTATATACACACATAGAAGTATCATGTTTGATGTTTTTATTTCAAGAAGAATCATTAATCACAGGTAGGTAACAATAAATTGAGGCTCATTTTCATGTATTTCCCCCGACATCCTTTTCCACTTTTTAGTTACCGTAATTCATTTTCAGTTGTTTCATGTTAATAAGCCAAGGCTCATAAAACTGTCTAAATACCTTATTTCTAAATTTAATTTTTATTTTTCCTTGGTTTGCCCTTTATTATTTATTTTTCTTTCTTTTTTGTTCATTTTTTTTTTCTTCAACCACTTCTCTCCTCTCACTCAAATCCTCCTTTAACCCACTACTGAAATTAGAGCCATCAGCTCCTCCTCAAGACATTAGTTGCAACAGCCCCAGCTCCACTAGTATTTTGGTAAGTTGGCAACCTCCTCCAGTGGAAAAACAGAATGGAATTATCACTTCCTATTCCATCAAGTACACTGGAACTGATGGAGAAGATGACAACCCCCATGAAATTTTGGGAATTACTCCAGATACTACACAGTACCTTTTGGAACAGTTGGAAAAATGGACTGAATATCGCATTTCTGTGGCAGCCCACACTGATGTCGGACCTGGCCCAGAGAGTGAATCTGTATTTATTCGGACAGATGAAGATGGTATGTTTCTTCCACCTCATCCGTTTGACTTTTTCTCTCAATCTGCTATCTTTGTGTGATCTAAGTATTCCTTCCCTTCCTTGCTCATCTTTTTTCCCCCAGAACTATTTCAACGGATATTTTAAATCCAAAATGCCTTTTCCTGCTTTTGTGTTTTTTAAAAGCAGCAACAACAAAAAGCAAAAAATAAAATAAAAATAAAAATGTTATGAACAACATAAAGAACTCCTTAAAGTGCTTCCCCAATGTGCATGGCCTCTTTTCTTCCATACAAAAAAATGGAATTTTTTTTTTAGACTTTTCCCTCTTTTTTTTAATCTTCTGATTTTGTTCTGTCTTTACACATATTATAAAATATTTGTATCTTTGAGGAAACTGATGCTTCTCAATTTTTAAAATATTTTGAAATACGTTTTTTCATATTTGAACTTTGAAGACAAATTGCACGTTGCTATTGCCTTTTTCCCCCATTGAAGAAATAATAATATAATAATGCATTTTAAAAGTCTTTTAGGTTTTGTATTATTTTGATTACTAAAATACTTCTTTGTGCTTTAATGCTTTGACTTTCAAAGCATCTTCCTTGGCTTTTGTACATTTTTACATGTTTTTCTATTTCTCTAATACTCTTTTTTCTTCCATTTTTGCATCAGTCATGTTTTTTGATCTTTTCACTGAAATGTAGAACAGTTTTGTTGTGTTTTCATTTGTATTCTTCAAGAAAGGCTTGTGGGGTCTCCTTTTAAAAAGAAAAGAAAAAGAAAAAAAAAGACTGATTATTTGGGACAAGTGCCTGTAATTCTTTTATCCACTGATATGTTCCAGTTCCTAGTGGTCCTCCTCGCAAAGTCGAGGTTGAGGCTGTCAACTCTACATCTGTTAAAGTGTCATGGCGTTCTCCAGTGCCCAATAAGCAGCATGGCCAAATCCGAGGTTACCAGGTGCATTATGTGAAGATGGAAAATGGAGAGCCTAGAGGCCAACCTATGCTGAAGGATATCATGTTGGCTGATGCACAGGTAATGAATTACATTCAATTTATTTAGATAAGAAAAGCAAGCTATTCATACAATAACCTTTTCTTTTTTTTTTATTAACAACTTGAATGCTTTCTTTCTTCTTCAGTACATTATTGATAAAAGAAATCTGAATGCTTTAATCTAAAACCAGATAATCAGGCTACCATACCTTTCTGTGTATAAATACTATTTCCAAACACGGATATGTTGTGGTAATGGGAGGAAAAGCATACCTGAAACGTAGGCTATTTTTAAATCAAAGTACATGTTTCTCATAGCGGAAACTCCCTTGTTAATCCCAGGTCAATGTTTGAAATTATATACAGTGCAATATTATATACAGAACTTGCTAAACTATACAGTATACATTAGAACCTCTGGTTACTAACGCTTCTGACCACGAGCAAATAGGGTTCCGACTAAAAAATTCACAAGGTTTTTTTTTCGCGGCCGATTTCCCCTTTCGCGCCAATTTCTTTTTGTAAGCACCAAATTTCCAAAATTAGGTTTGGATCATGACCAAATCGGGTTGCGACCAAAGTTATGGAACAAATTATGGTTGTGACCAGAGGTTCTACTGTATTAGTAGATTGACATTATTTCAGATGTTCTTCCTATGCTCTGGAAGAATAATCACTTTTTAATTCATTTTGATTTGGGCATAGGTTCTGTTTTGTAATTATGTTTCTATCTCAATGCATATGATCCAGGTATTGTTAAGTATTTTAAATTATATTAATATAGAAATGAAGTTTATTGTGCACTTAAATTTCTGCATTGAATTACTCGATTTGGTTGGATAATGTGTAATATATGCAAGTAAACTAGGGTTTGAAAACAATATAGTAGAACTCAGTGATATATTTAAAATAAATAGAACTGTGCTTGAAATGAATAGTTAATCTAATAATATTTGAAATGCTTTGTTTTTATTAAAGAAAAGCCTCGGATGATATATTGATAAACTGAAACTACACTGCATTCTTTCTTACAAAATATAACAAATCATAGAGAACCTATTTTTCCATAAGACAAATTTGTCCATATTAAATAAGCTTTAAAAATACAGATTTTTAATTACAAATGTTTTATGAGCTTTGGAGCCTGAAATCATTCTGATGGTATCATAAACCATGAAGTATAAAAAGCTTTTTTCATTCATGGTTAATGCTGTTTTGAAATGTAGCAATATGTAACTATCGTATATTATACCCTAAAACGAATTAGAGTTGAACTACATTGTTTAAACAGAAAGACTTTACAGCATCTGTAATATTTTAAACTCCAATTCAATAAAATGACTTCACTGAAAACAGTAACATTTTTTCATGCGATGATTTAACGCCCTCCAATTTCTGTATTGAATAATTAACATATTTGCAAGTCTTATTCATATCAGTGTTTTAGCACGTTTAGAACAACTTGTTAATGCTTTTGGATCATTGTGAATCTCCAGGAATTAGAAAGAGAACAATATGATTATATTGTACCTCTGTTCTTTGAACAGATTTTCCGATTTGGAAAATATGCAGCCCTTTATGGCCCTAGTTCAAAATCTTTTTTTCTTTTTTCTTTAATTATAGAAGGAGCAGAGTGTGCTGTTGGTCATATGGTTCCATTACTGATATGAAGTATCAAGTACATATAAATTGCCTCTATTAATCTAAACAGGTGCACTGAATTAAATTTGACAAGGTAAAATAAAAATGAACATGGCTTAGTAGCATATCATTAACTAAAATGTAGCCTTTCATTATATCTCAACAGTTTCAACTAATGCAATCATAAAACATTGCTATAAACTAACAACACTTCAAACTAGGATGTATGTTTTTTTCAGAAATATCATCCACTATTCATGTACCATCAAAAGAGAAACTGAAATTCGTAGGGTTTTTTTCCTAAATTCAGACTGATTTTACTAGTTAATTTTCATGTGTGGTTATCCTGAGAAGGATAAAGATGCTTCGGTAGCCTACAAATATCTCCTCATTTCTTGTTTTTTTTTTCTTCCCAACATTCTTTACTCTCAATCAGTGGGAATATGATGATACTACTGAACATGTGAGTAACACTGATTGCCTTCCCCCACAAAGTATGATGGCTTTAACGTTTAGTTTTTGGTTGCTTGCACATATGCATGCATTAATACTTTTCACCCAACTTTGTTTTGATTTGATGCCATGCTTTTGCTTTCTAAGTTTTGTTAAAATTTGTATAATTGCCTAACGTGATCTTGCAGTGTACCCAAAATGTTTTGGTTTTTTTTTAAAGAAAGTTACCATTTTCATCATCTTTCTTCAGGCCTGGTGTTTTCTGTATTTGCTATCAACAGACCTTTTCTTTTAGTTCCTTACCTGGTGTTCATTTCAGTTGATGAAATGCCATGTTAAATATGTATTTGAAATGCATTTTTTGTGAAAATATACATTGGTATTGGCTCAGGGTCAACATTTTTAAAGCTGAGCTTTTCACTATATTGTTAATCAGATATTTCATCACCATTTAATAAATTCCTTCCTGAATGATTCTCTTATCCAAAAACATGTAGCCAATGATAAAGCTAAAAGTCAGATTATAACACGATAATCATGAGTTGCTAGATGAAAATAAAAACCAGCGCAATCAGCAAATTCAATTTCCAGCTTGTATTTTAGCTCTATTGAAAATATTTCATTTATTTCTTATCCTCTAAAGAAGCATATAAACTTTCCTCACTCAATGTTTTAAGGAAAGTTTGAAAACATATTCATTTGACAAGTAGGCCTATCAATTTGTCAATTCATTTTGAAAATTATCTACTTTCAGTGTTGTTTAATGACAAACTAAATAAATAAATAAATAAATTAAATAAATAAATAAATAAATAAAATAAATAAATAAATAACATATATGGCACATTGCTTATCAGAATTTTCACACTGGGTGGATACTGTTTTTTCCATGGTTTTTTACTGTTACTTTTGACTATGAAATTTTCTGATCTAAAGAATCCATTTCATCTCCAAAAGGTTGTTTCACCACAGCCATATATATTTTTAACTGCATGAATTTGACCATTATAAAAGACAGTAACTAACGAAAAGAGCTTTTAACAAAATTAGCAACTCCAAATAATTTTTCTGTTTTGCCTTCTCTGATATATTCTCTTTCATTATCTTCTAAAAACTCTTGGGAGTTTTGAACTGTTCTTCAGATGTTGAGAAGATGTACACTTTTAGTTAAAGATGGAGATGACTCCCGGGCCTTTAATTTATCACAATATAATACTAATTTAAATGAGGAAAAACAAAAAAAAAAAATTCCACTTGCGATTTAAACTAGTGCCGGACCAAATCAACATGTTGACATTATCAGTTCATACCTCATATACTGTTTGTAAATTTGAAATTAAGATTTTTTTAATTTAAAATACCAGTCTTCGTCAAAACTTTGTGTCAATAAATTTTCGTATGATCCAATAGTCGCAATAGTGCTATTGGCTGTGTGACAACTTAGAACTTTGTACATTCCTTTAAATGTTATAGAATGGATAGCATTGTAGAATGCTTATGGAAATTATTTTATGTTGAATGGTCGTACCCATTGTTAAGAATTTACAATCTTATCTTTCTCATATATATTTAACAGTCTATTTGTAACCCACCAATTAGTCCTTTTATTTGAAGTTCAGTATTTGCATATGGAAGATTCCTAGGAAGCTTAATAAAATCTTATTTTCTGAGCATGAGAAATACACCTATTAGGGAGAAAAGGAATCCAGTGTGCACTTTCCATGTATTCCCTCTGACAAAGCTTGTATTATTAAAATATAGATAAATGGAAAGTATGGTGTCCCATATTACAGCCAATTGTGTATTTCTGTATTTTATGGACAATAGGCAAAACCCATTTCACCATTTTCTACACATGTTCTAAATGCCTCATCTCTCATTTTAAAATACTTAGGTTCATAATTTGTTCATTTGTTTAAAATTGTAGTTTAGTTTTTTTTTTATTTATTTTTTTTATTGAAAAAGTTTTATTAGTACAATTTTTGAGCACATTTTC
>JAOYMU010000192.1:64696519-64707384 GCA_025802295.1 Psammodynastes pulverulentus
GACTTCAACTCCCAGAATTCCTCAGCCAGCTTTGCTCAGCTTTGCTCAGCTTTGCTCAGCAAAGCTGGCTGAGGAATTCTGGCAGTTGAAGTCCACAAGTCTTAAAGTTGCCACGGTTGGAGATCCCTGTTCTAGAGATCACCTTGTTCATTTCTAAGTGCTTATAAATCCACTGCCTGATTATCTTTTCCAAGATTTTCTCATATATTGATGTTAAGCTGATTGGGCTGTAGTTTCCTAGATCCAAGGTTCATTAACATGTTTTGTAAAGTTGCCATGAGACAGGGTTCAAAATTTTTGGACGTTCATATAAATTTTAATTACTGGACAATACAATTGGATTTAATGCACTGAAAGATCCATAATTATTTGTTACTATTTGCCTATAATTGCCTACAGGCAATGCTCAGTTAATGACAATTTGTTCATTGAGTGTTTGAAGTTATGACAATACTGAATGTGGCGACTGACAGCCGGTCCTCAAAGTTGTGGCCACTGCGGTCATGTTATTGTTATTCATAATTGTAACAGTTGCAGTGTCCTGTAGTAGTAGTCTTGTAGTATCTTGTATAAACTTCTGAAAGGGGGAATTGCAATAGAAGTCACATAATCTTGTATTAGAGGAGCTATCAATAGAAATACAGAATCAGATTTGATAATAATTTGAGATCATCTAGTCCAACTTGTGTGCTGAATTCAAGATCCACTATGGCATCTTTGACAGATGAATGACTGTCCAGCCTCAGTTTAAAGACATATAGTGAAGGAGAACTACAACGTCTGTAGTTGTAGCAATAACTTTCCCTATGTTTAACCTCCTTCCTTCTAATCTGAATTCACTTGCTATCCTTCTGGAGCAATTAAAAAAAATCCATTCCTTCTTTTTGAAAGCATGTCAGATATTTGAAGATTGCTATCATACTTTCCTTCAGTTGCCTCTTCGGGTTAAACTTACTTAAATCCTTTACTATTCCCCACAGAGCTTGGTTTTCAGAATTCACCATCTTGGTAACCTTCATGGCTTCCAGTTTGGTTTTAGTGGCGCCCAGAACAGGGCATGATATTCCACAAGGATCTGATCAGGCTGTAGTTCAATGGAATGATGATTTCCTGGTCTCTATATTTCTATTAAAAGAAATCTTTTCTGAAAATATGGATTGCATTTGTTCCCCTCCTGTTATGAGGGATCACATCTGATGAGCTGTCAATTTTTAGTGGGCCACTCAGCAGATGAGGCAACAAGCAAAAGCAAGTAAGGTAGACTTGTATGATGCAGGCCCTGGTGCCCTGGTCCAGGGCCTTGTATGATGCAGGGTGCCCTGGTCCAGGATGCACCAGCAACTTCAGAAAACAGAGCAATAATGATCTGCTACTCAGGAAGCAAGGACAACACATCTCGTTCAGCTGTATCTGCATCTGGGACTATTTCGGAACTGTTGACAGGATCTTGGTCTCCATCAGAAAGAATTCTCCACCAGCATGTGTTCTTGTTCTCTTTCTAGGACTCTACGACTTTGTTTGTTTTGTCAAGCATACATTGGATAATAGATGTAAGTATAAACATAATTATGAATATATGAAGTGAATACAAATAAGAGTCCCTTTCTGGGACTCTATGACTTTATGGCTTGGAACTCTCTAGTGTTTGAATCCTAGACTGACACGCTCCAGGCTTATTTTATTTCTGCCGTCTTTGCCTCTTTTCCTGAACCTGCATAGCACTGACAAATGAGAACTCCAGTTCTCTTTATGGTTCCCCTACAGAAGGGGAATTTACAGAGCCATTAAATTATTGAAGGTATTTGTTAGAAATTCTGAGTGAAAGGATGGAAGAGGTCACAGTGAACACAATTTGGGCTGTGCAGTGCAGCTTTATGTTAGGCAGTGATATGCAGACCAAAGCTTTGCTCTTTATCAGATCATTAAGAAATGTATGAATGTGAGAAAGTTGTTGATTTACATAAAGTGTTTGCTAAAGCAAATAAGCTTGAATTATGGAATGAATTGCATGAATTTGGAATTGAAGGTTGTTTACTGTACATAAAAGCAGTATCTAGTGGAAGTGAAACATGCATGAGAACAAATTGTCAGTTCCCAAATGTAGCATACTGAAATATTTAGGCTACAAAAATATGTCAAGACACAGAAATTGTTCCATCAAGTTCAGATTTAATGCTGGGCTTATTGGGAGCAAATAGGAAAGTGCCTGATGCCATTTAAGATAGTTTTATATAGGCCTATTGATTTTTTCTCCTACAGTATACAGATGAATATTAAAAACAAATGTTCTAATGAAAATAATTCTAGAAATTTCTTACATCTCTCAAGAATTCCTAAGTAAGTTACACAATTTCATTTGTTTTTTTAAATTGCGAAGATACAAAGGAGGAAGTTTGGCATTGCATAGACAACCAAGAATTTTGTGACATGTTAAATAAATATACTACGGTATGTGCTTTTAGTCCAGCATTTGAAGAATTCTAGCCCTGGAGGCTAGAATCCAGAGGAAGATAGTAATTAAAGGATAGGTTAACTGGAAACCTTAGGCCAGTCCCTATCTCTCAGTCCATCTATTTCACAGGATTATTGTTTTAAGGAAAAATTGGATCTTGAATTCCTCGAGCAAAAGTGAGATACAAATCTCATGAACACATAACCAAACAAAAATTCTCAGTTTTAGAGCCATGGTGGCGCAGAGTGGTTAGAATGCAGTACTGCAGGCTACTTTTGCTGACTGCTGGCTGCCAGCAGTTCGATTCTCATGGGCTCAAGGTTGACTCAGCCTTCCATCCTTCTGAGGTGGGTAAAATGAGGACTCAGATTGTTGGGGGCAATAGGGTGACTCTGTAAACTGCTTAAAAAGGGCTGTAAAGCACTTATATACATACGTCTATGTGCTATTGCTGTTGCATTAAAATACACAGAGACCCAGTGAATTTAAAATAACAGCAAACTTTTACTGATATATTTTTGCTCTTACACACACACATTGTCTCTCTTATCTACACTTACCCAACATCCTATTATTAGGCTACTAGACACTATTTATTTATTTAGTTATTGAATTTATATTGCTGCCTACTTGCCCAAAGCGACTCGAGGCGGCTTACAGAATAAAAAAACCTTTAAAATAATAAAACAATAAAATATTTTAAACAATAAAAACTAACAAAAAGAATCAAATAAATTAATAAAGTACAATAAAACCAAAAATAAATAAATAAATAATTCACCCCTCAACCTCGACGACAGCAGATTACATGAGCCATTTAATGGGCTCTGTCCCACTCTGGGTTCCCCAGGCCTGCTGGCAGAACCAGGTCTTCAGCACCTTCTGGAAGAGTGCTAGAATGGGGGCTATTCTGATCTCTTGGGGAATGATGCTCCAGAGATTGGGAGCCACCATGGAGAAGGCCCTTCTTCTGGGTGCCACCAGGTGTATCTCCCTCAGGGATGGGCCTGCAACATTCCCTGCCTCCCTGCTCTGATGGGTCGGGTAGACTGGCAAGAGATGGTCCCTCAGATAACCTGGTCCCAAGCCATGAAGGAGTTCAAAGGTGACAACCAGCACCTTGAATTGCACCCAGAAGCAAATTGGCAACCAATGAAGCTCCCGCAGGAGAGGTGATACATGTGCACCAGCCAGAGGGACGGAAGCCACCAAGTCTGGGATCCAAAAAGGACTCAAAAAGCTGGACATGCCTCAGGACCTCTTTTTATCCCATAGAATTGGTGGGGTGGGGGGTTCCCATGCAGGCCCAATTCCTTTCTTGGGGAGACTTGGGGAGAGGCTTGTCATGTGCTCAGGCCCAACATTTGTCCTTTTGTTCCCTTAACAACTTGATTCCTTTCCCTGAGGGAACTTTTTCTGGCCTTTGTCCACCCTGCTTACATGCCTTCACCACTTTTAGGCATGGTGGATTTGTCCTAATCTCACATATTCCTCCCATTGGCATCGAGTTAAACAGGAGATGCTACAAAATGGGGCTCACTCATCACTCACTTTGAGCATTACAGGTTTACAGCATTACAGACTTTTTCAACTGTGTCACAGATGTTTGGATGAAGGTGGTGCTGTGGACATAACCTATCTGGATTTTATCAAAGCAATTGATCCAGTTCTACATAATGAGCTCATAAAAAATTGTACAGGTTAGAGCTTAATCACTGGTTGGTTCAATGGATAGGAAGTTGGCTGAGGGACAGATCCCAGTGTGTGATTGTTAATTGGGCACAAGCGGTGTACCACACGACTCAATCCTAGATCCTGTTTGTAAGTAATATAACAGAAGGATTGCTAGGTAAGGTTTGTCTTTTTGCTGATAACACTTAGTGTGTAATGGGGCTGATATTCCTGGGGGTATTTGTCAGGGCTTTTTTCCAGCCGGAACTTGGCGGAACGGCGTTCCGGGACCTTTTCGGAGTCCGTGTCACGTGTTCCGTCTCCACCAATCGTGCGCTATAACTTCCGGTATATTTAGCGCGACGACAGGGGGGGGGGTGCGTTCCGGCACCTTTCTGCGCCGAAAAAAAGCCCTACTCATAATTAATAGTAATTTCTCTCCATGCCACTACTGTGTTTTAACAATGCTGAAGAATTTTTGTAATAACCTGGAAACCAAATTACCAGTAGTTGCATTTACCCCACAGTCCCCCTAGCCAAAATCTTTCTAGAATACTTATTCAGAATTAATATCCATTTGGCAAAGGCATTCTCTGTGTTAATTAAAAACTTCCTATTCGCCACGTGGTCCTTTGTAGTGTTTCTATTCAGCATAGCACTAATCAGTTCCTGTTTTTGAAGATGGAGATAATTAATACTTGTCATTGCATTTTTGCATAATAAAGGAAAAGACTCCCTTGAGTCAGTCTTGACTCCTAAAGACTACATTTGTGTAATTTCTTACAACCAAAATTGGCTTCCCATAGCCTTCTCTTGTGTAATAATTGTCTAAGATGACAAGACAACTTTGAAAAAGTTGTGGTTAAGGCACAAGGCTATAAGCCAGTTCTAGTCCCAGTTTAGGCATGAAAGACTTTGGGGGAACTTTAAGCCAGTCATTGTCTCTCTTAGCCCAGGGTTGTTCTTGTGGAGAAAATAGGCAGAGAAGGAGTATTAGACAGGTTCATTGTCTTGAGTTCAGGTTCCATAGAGGCAAGAGCTGTGAAAGACAAAGGACATATCTTGGATCCCACTAGATGTCTTTGTTTCAGATGCAATGCCTAGAACGTTCCCCCAAGTCGGATCTGAATATTTTGAGGTTGCAATTCTTTGTACATCCCAACTACTTCTAGATTTCCTGTGAGATTTTTTAATGGGAAAGGTGGACGGTATTTGGCTTTCGTTCAAACTGCTATTGACATTGGGTGCAGGTAGAAAAGATAAATTTATTTCCATCAGACTTTGCTATTCTTTCCCTAAGTATTTGTTTTATTCAATGCCTGAGTAAGCTACTCCATTTAAATTTTGCAGATATACAAAATGCAACATTTTGAGTGTTCTTCAATAGAGCATTTATGTCTTTCAGAGGGCATTTTGTTCCAAATTAGCTTGTTATTTTAATTTCTTCACATTTTGGAGACTTGGAAAGTAGATTTGCCAATAAAACAGCAGGGACAAATTCCATGCCAGCTGACATTGGCTGTAGCCAAATAGCAGGAGGAGGTGAGTTGTAAGCGAGAGAGCCTTTTAAGCATGCATTCAGTGAGATTCATTTGAGATTCACTTGTACATAAAGAAATATTGTTTGCCTGGAAGATAAGTTCCCTTTGCTGTTTTCAATGAGGTTTTAGAATGTTTGAGTTCTAATTTAATTCTGCCACTCCTGTGCGTGTTATTGTCTATGCCAGGGATGTCCAAACTTGTCAACTTTGAGACTTGTGGACTTCAAGTTTGGACATCCCTGGTCTATGCCTAGGTGTGTGCTACCTTTTCCTTATTAGGCACTTTGCAAAATGCAAAAATATATGCTGCATGTGCATTCCAGATAACATTGTTAAGTTGTTGAGCTTTGCAAAACAATGTTGTTTTGTTTATAACTTGAACTTCAGGACAACTGTAAATGCAAAAAGTCAGTGGTTTCTATAGCCGCTAGCTATAAAAACTAGGTTTCACTCGTCCTTCCATTGTTGTGTATTTCTCTAAATTAAACTTTTTAAAACCATTTTCTTTTTTTTTAAATAAACTTTATTAATCTTTTTTAAAAAGAACAAAACAAGAACACATACAAACAAACAGAAGAGAAAAAAATCCAATCAACATACTTAACGATAATGTGACATTCTTTAATAATTACTAATATGTGTGTAGAGTATCATACATACATCTATATAACGATATATACATTTATTTACAATTCCTCATTCTTTCCCCTGATCTCTTTATCCCTCTTTTTCATCCAATTATACCACTTACCCAGATCTCATGGGTAGTCCGAATCCTCTTTATCCTCTATTTTCAAAGATAATTTCGTCATTTCTGTGCACGTTAAAATCTTCTGTATAACCAATTCATCAGGTGGTACCATATTTTGTTTCCAGAATTGAGCATACGCAATTCTTGCAGCTGTCAGAAAATGTAACAATATGTATTTTATTGTCCTCCTAAACTTACCCTTGAGTATCCCCAATAGAAACAGCTCTGGTTTATATTCTATTTGGTCTTCTATTATTTCTTGGGCCCATTTCCAGATCTTAGTCCAATATTTTTGTGCCTCCACACAGGTCCACCACATATGATAATAGGTGCCTTGAGGTCCCCCACATTTCCAACATGCCGGGCACATTTTACCAAAACAATGTTGTTTTGTTTACAACTTGAATTTCAGGACAACTATAAATGCAAAAAGTCAGTGGTTTGTATATCCACTAGCTATAAAACCTAAGTTTCACTCTTCCTTCCATTGTTACGTATTTCTCTAAATTAAATTTTTAAAAACCATTTTCTATGTTATTTTAAGGAAGAGAAAGTGAAGAACAAAGAGCTTGCTAACAACTTACTATTCTTCATTATGGCAGAAAACTTAGAAACCTAAAATGGGAAGAGACTATTGAGAATAACTTCTTGCTCAGTACAGGAATCCAAATTAAATGATTCTCAACAGATGGCTGTCTAGCCTCCATTAAGTGAATCCAGCAGAGAAGAGCCTATCACTTCTCTGTGTAATTGATTCCATTGTCAAAGTACTCTTATTATTAGGAAGTTTTTCTGACTTTCAATCACAATCTGCCTTCGTGTATCTTGCATCCATTATCTTGTTTCCTGCATCTACCACAGTGCATCTCTGGCATTGTCAGTGGCAATCAAGATCTTCCTTTTTCATACGAAGTATAAGTAAGTTAGTCATCTTCCTTTGCATTTGATTATTTTTTCCCTAAGTGGCAAAGTTTGCTTTTTATCTCTTTAATTTGATTTCATTTATTTTCAGTCCGTTTCTCTTGTTTATCAACATCATTTTGAATTTTGTTTCTGACTTTTAAGATATCATCTATTTCAGTTTTGCATCAGCTGCAGATTTGATGATCGTTCTCACCACTCTTTATCCAAATAATTAATAAAAATATTGAAGAGGACAGGGCTTTAAGGCACCTCACTTGGGACCTCAATGTTTATCAGATATTTTTTACACCCCAGCACATACTTACTGAAACTGTACTCTTACAGTTTGCAGAATTTTCACAATTTCCTCAGAGGTTACCCAAACAATTTCCTCAGAGGTTACCCAAACATAAGTCACTTTTTACAGTGCCCTTGTAACTTTGAACAGTCACTAAATGAAATTGACCTGTTGTAAGTCAATTACCTATTCTCTTTCTAATTTCTTATTAGAATTGTTTTACTTCTGCTTATAGCATGTTATTTTAGCATATTAGCTTCTCCAAAAGTAGAAACTTAATTTTTTCAAATTTTGTTTGATTAGAATACTGCTCCTAAAATATTTTGAGTATGTTTTTTTGTTTTGATTAAAACAGCTCTTTCAACTCTGGGATTGAAATCACTTCCTGTAGCATTTGGTGGACAGATGAAACCGTTTAAAAATCAGATGTGAAATCATAAGATAATTTATGATCTACAGTATGAATTATCACTTTGTTGTTTGTGTGTATTGTGAGAACTTACGCACTAGAGACAAATTCCTTGTGTGTCCATTCACATTTGGCCAATAAAGAATATTCTGTATTCTAAAAGAACTAGAAACAGATAGAAGGCATAGTGCTACTATTTTTCATTCTTAAAGTTAAACCAAGTTTAAGTAAATACTTGATTCTATTATTATGAGGTACATCTAGTTGTAACTAAGATGAAAATGCTAATGCAATGTGTTTTATAAGTTCATTGGTTCTATATTGTGTACAGTATATGAGCAAGTGTCTCCTTATTCTTAGCATTATTGAGGCTATTTCCTTGTATGCTTTTGGATTTTTCTTAACTCCTATAAAAGTTCTTATTTATGTTCCCTGAAGAGCTTTAAATAATATAAATTAAAATATGGGCAATTTAAGGTTTCTTTCAAAGATATTGTGTCAATATATTTTATTGGAATTAGAAAAATGCTGAAGTTTAGCCGTAATCAGTGATGTTATTAGATTTTAAATGCAGTCTATCACCATTATAATAAAGAGATAAATTCATTATTATACTAAAGGCAGAGAAAAGGTTTATAGCAGATCTCAGACTAGAAAGGTCGGTTTTTATTTACAATAACTGTTAGTCAAAATGAAGAAGTGTTGGATGAAAGACCCGTCTAAGAAAATGGGCTTCAGTATTCTTCAATTTCAACATTAAAATCTTTTGTTATATAGGAAAAATATGTTTTTATTGTTAGATAGTAAAATTTAAGAGAATAGGAACTACAAGTATTTTAGTTCTTTCTTATCTCTAAATTAAAACAGTAATCTTTTAAGACACTTGTTTGTAATGTTCTTGACATGTGTGTGGTCATGTCAAGAACATGACCATAGCACTGATTTATTCTGTAGTGAAGTTCTTCTGTTATTGTTTGTACCTGTGGTGGTTTCCTACCGGTGTTGTCACTGGTTTGCTGAGTATGTGCGCATGTGCGCTCCCCCCTGCACATGTGTGTGCCGATCAGCTGAGAGGACTCTGATCCTCTCAGCTGATTGGCAAAAAAAATTTAGCTACCAGTTCGCCTGAAATGGTAGCCATTTTTTGCGCCAAACTGTGCATGTGCTCACCGATCAGCTGAGTGGACTCTTTGATCCTCTCAGTTGATCAGAGCAGCTTTTTTAGCTATCAGTTCGCCCGAACCAGTAGCCGTCTTTTTGCTACCAGTTTGCCCGAATGGCAGCTTTTTTTGGCACCGGTTCACATGAACCGGTGCGAACCGGTAGAATACCATCTCTGGTTTGTACCAATCCCTCAGATATCATCCTGTAATAATAGATTTTTTCTGGGCATAGATAGGATTAATTATGAAGCCTATATAACACTTGTGTTCCTTAGAAGGCATATTTTTGTCCATGTGTTCACAAAAATAATTGTTGTCTGAATATTTTGATGTAATCTAATCAAAGATAATCAGCAACTTACTGTTTCTAGCTTTTATTGTCTATAATAAGCAAATATCTTTGATTTTCCTTTTGGATGATTAACATTGTAATTCTTGTTTACTTGAATTAATTGACAATTATCTTCCAGTAAGTGTATGTAGAATTTTCATAAATATTCTCTGTTTACTAAAAACAGCATGCAAATTACTATTACCTCTTTTGTTCCATTAGATTGAAAATCTATTAAGTGGGAAGGGTAGAGATAAATCACAGAAACCTTCCCCAGAAAAATAGTAGTTTTTCTATTTTGAATGGGCATTTTTTTTTTACAGGGAAGGGAAGAAGAGAGGTGAAAACCACCCTTTATTATGATGCAGTTCTTACAGATCTTGCATTGTGATAGAATGTTCCCCAAAACCCACATTTTTATACATATGAATTTTAGCTACATGACGCAGCAAACTTTATATCCCCTCCCAAAAAACAGCCCTACACCAGATTATGATTTAAATACAGGTTTGGGGATTGATAGCTGCAGACTCCCAACCTGTCCTATTCATATATGCATGTGATATGCATATACTGTATCCAAACATGAATAATCTGAGCCCAAGAAAATCCATATGATTACAATTACTCTTGCATTTATCAAGCAGATGTCTATACTATCCTAGACTGTTATCAAGACCCAGAATATTTTACATGTAATTCTATCCCCAGAATATAAAACTATATTTTAGAATAAAATGGGTGAAAGCATACACCTAATATAAGTAAAAAGGAAAACCCCTTCACATCAAGATCGCATAATCTCAGAACAGAAGTACTGTACACCAAAAGGAAGAGCAGAGAAAAAATTAATTAACAAACATAAGAAATCTACAATCTGAGATTTAGAATCTGAGCCAGAAACCCAAGGCTGTCTAATTTTTCAAGACAAAGTACATAAATCAGTTCCGCCTAATATATTAGAGAAGGACAACAGCCCAAACCGCAGACATAGAAATTGATGGAATAATTTAGATATAATTCAAGACAGTATGATTTTTTTTTTCTGATTCCATATTGAATGTAAAGAACAAATGGAACGTTATGAATTTTGTTGGACTCAAGAGACAATTATACTATGCAGGAATCCCTATAACCAGGCCATGGACCAGCATTGGTCTGCAGCCTGCCAAGAACTGGGCCTCACAAGTTAGTGAAGCCCCATCTGTGCACGTGTGACATCCAGGAAACATATGAACCCCTCCCCAAACCAGTCCCTGGCATCCAAAAGGTTGTGGGCCGCTGTTGTACATTATATATTAGATGGAGAAAACCTGAAACAGTGCAGCGTTGGGTTGGGTTGGGTT
>JAOYMU010000192.1:64772957-64785525 GCA_025802295.1 Psammodynastes pulverulentus
CCAATAGGCTATGGCAATCCCTGCAGCCTGAAACAGCAGATCTTCCAGAGGCCAATCCATGTGCTAATTAGGCTGTGCTGAAACTGAAACAGGCTGTTTGCTGCTTGCTGCAAGGAGGCAAATTGTTGGGAGGCAGAGGCAAGTTTTTTTTCTTGTTTTCTTCTCCCAAAACTAAGGTGCATTTTATACTCCAGAGCAGAGGTCTCCAACCAGTGGTCCAGGGACCACTGGTGGTCCGTGAGAAAATTTTGGTGGTCTGCAGCATACCCAGATGGAGGAGCTGCTCCAGGATGACTGATGGGCCAGTCCTGTGACTAGAGATGAGAGAGGGAGACGAAAAGAGGGAGAGGAGAGAGAGATAGACAGAGCGGGGAGAGAGAGGGATGAGAGAGAAAAAAAGAGATGAGAGCAATGAGAGAGAGAGGGGAAAAGGGGGATAGACAGACAGAGAAATGAGAGAGAGAGAGAAACAAAGTGAGGGGTGAGAGAGAGATGAGAGAGAAAGAGATACAAGAGAGAGAGATGAGAGATAGAACGTTGTACATACCTGAACGTTCGTTCTTGGCTAGCCAATTGGAGGATCCAAGAGAGAGTGTTGACAGTTGTCTTCTGCCCAGAGACCGAGTCACCAGATTCATTGACCACGCCTCCTTTAACGGCTGTCAGGCTTTGGGCTTCAGTTTTCAATGAGGCGCAGTCACTAGTGAATAAATTATGTCAATGGAAAGAAACCTCCCAATCCCCTTGATCAGTTCGTCATTGGGTGGGATTGGATCCTCCAATCGGCTATCCGAGAATGAACATTCAGGTATATACAACATTCTTTCTCTAGAATGCTGATTGGAGAATCCAAGAGCGGGACATACTCAAGCTGGCAGTCCTCAGGGGAGGGCAGACGACTGGTCCTAGATTCCTAATCCCCCAGCACCTGTTGGAGCATCTTCCTGCCAAAGGCAGCATCTGCGGACATGAAGGTGTCCAGCTTATAGTGCCTGATGAATGGCATGGGAGAAACCCAAGTCGCCGCCCTGCAGACCTCCTCAATGGAAGCCTGCATGGCCCATGCAGCGGAGGGGGCTGCACTGCATGTAAAGTGTGCTGTCAGTCGCGGGGGAATTGGAATGGAACTGGAATGGAATTTAAATGGAACTGATTGGCTGAGGCTCCTAGTCATCTGTTGTTAGGCAGACTTGGGGAGCAAGCCACTCACTTCGGGAGATAACTGACCCTGCTCTGCAGCACCCTCTGGTGACCAAACCTGGTCATTGGCTGTCAGCAAGGGAAGCCTAAACTCCTCAGAAGTTGATTCAGGCACTGGGAGAAAGTGCCATGTAGATCCCTGTTTACCTAGGGATTCCTTCTCTGCCTGCTTCCTAGCCTTGGAGAAATGCTTCTCCAAGGCCCTATGGTGCCTTTTAGCATCCCTGTCTTCTGCTCTGGAGGGCAGCTTAGAATTCCGGGTTTTCGCCTTGATTCTTTTAGCAGCCTTAAGAGCTGCTCACGATTTGATGCCTTTTCCCTCTGTCAGTAAACTGACAGCTACAGCACTAGTCTCCACCCTAACCAAGAGACTAATGTCCTCCATTTTAGCACTACTAAACAGTTTCCAGTGGAGAAGCCTGCCTCAAAGGCTGTGTGCTGGAATAAAGAAGACTCACTGCCCCTTCGAGTCATCGCTGGAGCAAGAGCCCAGTAATTCTCAGCAAAGATCAGCGCTTGTTGTGGCAGCCTTCCGAAGACTCGGAGGCTATGCGGCAAAACGACCTCCCGATGTAGCCCAAAAAAACACGGTTTGCTGCTAGACTTAAGGAAGCCTTATGCAGCAGCAGCAGACTTAGCGGAACAAAGCCGTTCCTTTAGCAGCAGCCGCTGCTTGACCTGATCGGCTTAGGAAAAAACCTTCAATGCCGAAGCCTCAGCTGATCGGAAGGCTCTGGGTCATGGGGGCCGTGGCAGCACACCGAGGAAGGCCAGCACACAGTGTTTTACAAGTGGCCAACTGACAGACCAGGGAAGCCAGCAGCGCTCGGGCAAGCTGCTTATCTGCCCGGATCTCCAATAATGACCAATTGAAAGTCCAAGAGAGGATGACAGCTAAATTCAAATAGGTCTCTAGGGCAAGACTGAGTCGAAAACTGAAGCCGGAAGCCTGACAGCCGTTAAGGGAGGCGTGGTCAATAAATCTGGTGACTCGGTCTCTGGGCAGAAGACAACTGTCAACACCTTCTCTTGGATCCTCCAATCAGCATTCTGGAGAACCTGGTGTTTTGTTTTCTGTGGGAAATGGGTCCAAATGGCTCTTTGAATGTTTAAGGTTGCAGAAACAGGTGGCCAAGCTAAGTGCCTGAAGGACCTCATCCTGTCACTGGATTCCTATTAGTGGTTCGCAGGATTTAAAATTATGAATTTGGTGGTCCCTGAGGTCTGAAAGGTTAGAGACCCCTGCAATAGACAAAGATGTTTTTGTGTTTGTTGGTATTGCTTCAAAATCAAGTTTCCTCCAGGCCTGTTTCCCTGTCTGCAGATTTTGCTTTTCCAGGACTTAAATGTCAGAAACAGCCTCTCCGGGGCAGAGAATAATTTGAGCATCATTGTGGCTAATGAAATTGCACTCTTGTGTCACTGTGGTTCCGTTAATGGCAAAAAAAAGGAGCAAAAGGCAAACTTCATCATGACTGCAGTTAGACTGCAGGGAAGCTATCTTCATTTTATTGCAGGTCACTTTCCTTCAATATATGATCACCAAATCTAAACAACAGTGTTAAACGTCTCGTCTTCTGCTGTACTTTCCATCTGATATGTCTGCTTTTCATTCAAGGATGGCCAGTCCCGAACAGTGAGGCAATTCCAGTTCACTGACTGGCCTGAACAAGGAGTGCCAAAATCGGGAGAAGGGTTTATAGACTTCATTGGTCAAGTTCATAAAACAAAAGAGCAGTTTGGACAAGACGGGCCAATTTCGGTTCACTGTAGGTAAGAGAAAGTAACGCAGATGCTAAATATTGTTTGTCTGATTAAAATGACAGCGAGTGTAATGATGGTAATAGCATGCCGAAGTAGAAATATAGGAACGGGGAAGCAAATGCGAGGTGGTTCAAATGTCATGTCAGCATTGAGCTGACAGTGTGACCTTATTCAAGCCATTATCTGACAGTTTCCATTCCCCATCTAAGAAGTATGACAATAAACAGCAAAATTGACCCTTGCAGTAGATCTAGCCAGTCCCAGGGGAAAGAAAACAGATTTTCTTCTACTGGACTTTTAACCGGAACCCAGACAGTCATCTGTCAGTAATGTTGCTGCTAATAGTCCTACAAATCTCTTTGTGAAGCAAAAGGTTGTTGTAAGCAACAATTATGTCTGGGCTTTCCTCTACTTAGCTTAGAAAAATAATATTTCATTGTTTTGTTGAGTATAAACGGAACAAGACGGGGAACATTTTTTAAATACAACCCTACAGAATACTTAAGAACGTCTTTTGCTCAGTGACTGTAATAAAGATTATCATAATCGTAATCTTTTGCGTTTATTTAATCAATTTGCTTTATGGATTGCAAAAACTAATGTTTTAATTTGGTAATCGTATGTTCAGTAAAAGTGTGTGCAGCCCAATGGAAAGAAATGCAAGATTTATATAGTGTAACCCCAATTTTTCAGTTCTGGCAATTCTGCAGTTTGATTCTTTCTTATGAGACTATAGAATTCTCATATTCAGTCTTTGTGAAAGACTAGGCAGGAACAAAAGTAGAAGATAAAATATTGTATATTTGTATACAATACAAGAAACGGCCATAGAAATGCTCAGGAACTGCAGAATAAAGATAATCTCTCTCTGGGTATTTACAAAATGTGTACAACAATTCTGCACCCATAGAAAGAATGCCTTCCCCCATAATTTGTTCAAAAACGTTGATTCAGGTGATGTGATATGACTTCATATCTATGTCTTCTGTACATGGAAGGAAAAGCCAATAATCTAAAGAATTGAGTCAATGGGAGGAATACATAGCAAACTAATATGTATTAGATGTGAATAGTAGGAAGAATATTCATTTTTGAATCCTTCCAAAAAGTACAGCAGGCTTATGAATCAGAGACCATGATTAAAGGATTAGCTCTGTAAACCATCTTTTGACAGAGTAAAAGATAAGTACTGATCCTATTTAGTTAACTTGAAGACATAAACTCATAGTCAATATATAATGGCAAGTTTTATCACCGATGTCCCAAATTATAAAGGGCACCATAGAGTCCCATTTTTTAATTTTACTTACATGAACATGTCACGTCTCCAGCATGCGTGTACGCACTGTTCCTTTCTAGGATGGATATTGGTTCAATTTGCACTCACATTTCTTCATGCAGTTATGTGTGAATGTCTGTGCATATGTATCCAGGGAAAATGGCAGGTAAGAGAAGAAAGACAACCAGCAACAAGCTGGATGGACTCAATTGGACTCAAGAATCAATGGGTACACCATTGCAAAATCTGAAGGATTTTGGTTGGGGACAGATTATCCTGCAGAAAGAGTAGATCACTAAGAGTAAATACATACTGATAATTCATAATCAGAGAGAGAAAGAGAGATTAAGAAAATCATTAGCTGAAAACCTCTTATCATAGCAAAAGTGTTTGCTTTCCTAGTTTATTTGTAGAGTTAAAAATGTATCTACAATACAACTGTTTATATAATCCCCTTAATAAAATTTCTTGTAAGAAAAAAGAGGAAAAAGTCATTGTAACATTTGCTCTTCATTTTATTTTAGTTATTGACATGGGCTGGTTTGAAGCAAATGGCAAAATCCTGTTTTCATTTTCTTTCCATTTAAGATAAACAGTAATAACTTGAAATCGTTATTTTGATTGGAACATTCCAAGATTTTATCCCATCAGATTGTAACATGTGTTTTCAGTTAATTAATATTTTGCATTATTAGCCATGTTGTCATACGGTTAGGCCCAGAGCCTGATACAATAATTTGGAAGAGTTATCTAGCATCCAATAATGCTAATCTTTTAATAGGTACTAGAAAAAGTGCTTTCTCAAAATACTTTCAAAGCACAATCTGTGTGTCATCTTTTAACCAAATGTAGTTCTTCTGCTATCAGCTGTATTTGCAGGTGTATGGTTTAAAAAAATGATTTTCAATTATCTCTGTTGATAAAGTCTCCTAGTTTTTCATTATCTATTTCTACTCAACAACTGAGATTTTTCAAATCATATTCAGAATTTCAGTTACAATTACTATTTGGCTTAGCAGAAAATAAGTCACCTTGCAAGGATGTGATTTACATGCTCAGTTTATATATGGAACTTGTATATATAAACTATATTCCATCCACAGTTTAGCCTTCAACTAAATTTTCCTTCCTTCCTTCCTTCCTTCCTTCCTTCCTTCCTTCCTTCCTTCCTTCCTTCCTTCCTTCCTTTCCAGTGCGGGTGTTGGAAGAACTGGAGTGTTCATAACCCTAAGCATTGTGTTGGAACGAATGAGATATGAAGGTGTTGTAGATATTTTCCAGACTGTCAAAATGTTAAGGACGCAGCGGCCAGCCATGGTACAAACAGAGGTGAGAAAAACAGTTTTCTACATAAACGCACATACATCTGTATATACATGAATATAGTAATGATCAAATATATATCTTAATTTGCTATTTGCTATTTATATTTTGTAACGTAAGCCAATAAAGCCTACAAATAGACTATTTTCACTCTTTCATTGAAGGATGCTTTAAGCAATGAGGACTTCCCTTGAAATATAAGGATGAGAAGAAAAGAATAGGAGCACATCTTTATTTAGTTCTTCATTGGGGACTAAAAGGGTAGCAACTGGAGATGGTCTCACTATCACCCAGTTGTCTACTGCCATTTCCCAGGGTCTAGTGGTTAAGATACCAGGCTAGAAAGCAGGAGACCATGAGTTTAAGTCGTGCCTTAGCCATGAAAGCCAGCTGGGT
Source organism: Psammodynastes pulverulentus (assembly GCA_025802295.1). Classification (NCBI taxonomy): domain Eukaryota; kingdom Metazoa; phylum Chordata; class Lepidosauria; order Squamata; family Psammodynastidae; genus Psammodynastes; species Psammodynastes pulverulentus. The sequence goes on from JAOYMU010000192.1 coordinate 64,778,920, forward strand.
GACCAGTCACACTCTCTCAGCCCAACTTACCTCACAGGGTTGTTGATTTGAGAAAATTAGGAAGGAATATTAGATATGTTTACTGCTTTGAGTTGTTTGTAAAAACAATAAAGGCAATATATAAATTCAGTAAAAAAATATGATTGAAGGTTGAATAAACTGGTGCGATTTTTCTGAACTTCCCAGCTTGAACTCAAGTATTTGCAGAGGATAGGGTCCCCTTGCGTTTATGTAAAACCTCAGATGTGATGGAAATCTCTTCATTGTCTGAATGCCTGATTATTTGGGAGATTCTGTTCTCCCCAAAGGAGACATAAAATGGCAAGGGCCCAGAGGTGGTATTCAACCAGTTCTGACAGGTTCTGGAGAACCGGTAGCGGAAATTTTGAGTAGTTCAGAGAACCGGTAAATGCCACCTCTGGTTGGCCCTGTCCCCATCTATTCACTGTCTCCCTAGTCCCAGCTGATCAGAGTCCCAGCTGATCATCTGGGTCTTCTTTTGTTGCCTTGCACAGGAGAACAGAGCTGGAAAGCAGGTTAGTGGAGTGGGGTGGAAATGGAGATTTTGCAGTATATCTTTCCCCTGGAGTGGGGTGGAAGTGGGAATTTTATAGTATCCTTCCCCTGCCATGCCACCAAGCCACACCACATCCATCAAGCCACACCACACCCACCAAGCCACGCCCACAGAATGGGTAGCAATTTTTTTTGAATGCCACCCCTGAATGTAACACATTGTACATATACCTGACAGAGACAAAACATTGCATCCCCTAAAAAGTCTTGTTGGCCGTGCAAGACATAGCTGCACTGATAGATTTGCTATTGACTCTTTTGTAAAAAAAAAGCAGCTGGTAGCAATCTTGTCCTTTCATGTCTTTTTCCTTCAGTGAAGGCACTGACGACTTAAAATCATGCTTGTAGGAGCTATAGTGCAATTGTCTTGTGATTTCAGCTTCTTTAGAGAAAGCATTGGAAAAACTTTCAACTGCACAAGCTGATCATCTGCAGGTAAGATCATCTCAACGGTTTCAGCCATCTCACATTTTCCCACTACAGGAAAGGCACTAAACATAGTGCTGGCTGGCATTTGGGGTACATATACAAGTACTTTCTTGATGAACCTGGCCATCCTACATAGTCCATCTGTTGGGTAACCAAGTCAGAACTATAGTAGCAGAAATTTGTAAGGTATCTACAATAAAGACTGTAAATCTAGATCAGGGAAAAATCATGAGAAGTAGTAGGTGATGAACAAGCCTGTAGCCACATTCAACCCAATTAAATTTAGGTGTATTTAAGAATTAATAGATAATAGCCAAAATCTCTCCAAAGATGCAAAACAGCTGTCAAATTCTAAATTCAAGCTTGTTCACATTATAATTTGTCATAACAGGAGGGAGGGGGGAGTTTCCCTGATCGGACCTCATACAGGAATGCAGAATCACATTTTTTCAAGATAAGGGAAGGCAAAAGCCAGGTTCTGGCACACAGTGATGCTTATAGGAGAATGTGATTTATGACATCCAGCCATGAATGTATTTCATTGGAGAATGGTCTCTAGGGGGATGGGGGAAAACAGGGTCATAGGGGAATGTAAACTGGGTGGGTCAGATGCAGCTTCAAACGACATGTTGTTTCCAATTAAACGTTTTGGAGTTTTTGAAGTTTGACTCATGGCTCATGATTTATTTGGAATGACTGTTCGGAAACCTGACACACTATATCATTCAATCTAGACCCCAAAATAGCTGCTGTCTTATTAAAAGCGAGGAGAGTTGCAGCCCAAAGTAGAGGAGCAACTAGACAAGTTAATTGCCCAGGGAATCCTTGAGCCAGTCGACCACGCTAAGTGGGAGACACCTATTGTTACCCCAATTAAGTCAGATGAATCATTGAGGATCTGCGCAGACTACAAATGCACATTGAACAAAGTATTATAGCAAAGCGCATATCCTGTGCCAGTGGTGCAGCACCTATTACATTCCCTGGGGCAAGGGAAAATATTTGCCAAGCTAGACTTGGCACAGGCATACCAGCAGTTGCCAGTTGACAAGGCAACAGCAGAGGCACAATCAATTGTGATTCACAGGGGTGTTTTTAAGTGCACAAGATTACAGTTTGGAGTCAGCATAGCACCAGGACTATTCCAAAGCATAATGGAGAGATTTTTGCAGAATATTCCAGGGGTAGTTCCCTATTTTGATGATGTTATCATATCAACTGAGAACAGAAATGAGCTGATCCAACAATTGGGAATAGTACTGGAATGTTTCCAGGAAGTGGGGTTGAAACTGAAAAAGGATAAATGCCATATAGCCATGCCTCAAGTCAAATTCTTGGGGTTCAAAATTGATGGGTCAGGGATTCATCCCACATGTAGCAAGCTTAAGGTGATTAAGGAAGTCCCAACACCCCAAAACAAGACAGAATTACAGGCATTTCTGGGCCTGCTTAATTTCTACAGCATTTTTCTGCCACAGAAGGCAACAATTGCAGAGCCCCTGCACAGACTGTTGGATAAAAAGGCAGAGTGGACCTGGGGACACAGAGAAGGCACCACTTTTGAAAAATAAAAAAACATTTTAACCTCCAATAGTGTGCTTATACAATACAATGAGACACTTCCCCTCACGTTAACATGTGATGCATCTCCTTATGGCTGTTCTGACCTAAGCCTTGTTTAAATTAAAGAACACACAGTGTGGAAAAACAAAGCCTCTTTAATGCGGAGCTGGAAATTTCTTGCATTTCCAGACAAGCCTCATTTAGTTATAATTTTCCAAGATAAGAGTAAGGCTGTGAAAGGCTGCCAACAACAGAAGTCCCAGTTACCGAAAGATACCAGACCACAGGAATGTCCAGGAACACAAATGGTAATTCACAGGTCTGCAATGAGAGATCAGTGTTCGAAGAACGTCTATTGTTTCCTGCAAAGAACCACTCCCCAAGGGCTGGTTTTTATCCCTTAAGGGTGGAGCCATCACCTCCCAGCCTTACTCCTGAGTTGCCCTTGCTTCTTCAGCTGCTTTCTCCTTTGAGCAGCCCTGTGCACATGCGCATTGGGCACAGGCTCCCTGGGGTCCTCTGCATCACTGCTGCCAGACTCCAATGACAGCACTCCATTCTCCGATTGTCCAGGACCCTCGTCCAAGTCCTGTCCAGGCTCCCTGACTGGTTCCCCTTCGTCCTCACTGTCAGAGACCTCTGCTGTCTGCACCTGCTGCTGGTGAACCACAATAGTGGCATCGGTCGCATTCTTAGCCATAAACTGCCGAACGGGAATGAGGCGGCAGTTGCATATTATTCCAAGACACTTTCAACACCAGAACAGGATTACAGTCAAATTGACAAAGAGACGCTAGCCACAGTGGCAGGGGTCAAGCAGTTTCATGAGTACCTATGTGGCAGGGACTTTGAATTAGTCATCAACCACAAGACATTGTTAGGCATCCTTGCAGGGGACAAATTGACCCCTAACATACTATCTCTGAGAATGCTGAGGTGGACTGTCTTCTTGGCAGCCTACAGCTACTGGCTAATTCACAGGCCGGGGAGAACAATAAACCATACAGACTCCCTCAGCCTCTGCTTACTTCTGGACCTTGTCAAGGACTCGGCACTATCCACCTCCGTGTTAATGGTGGAAGATCTCGGGCCAAGCCTGATGATGTCGACCAAGATCGCGAGATTGATGGCCAAAGACAACTTTGGCATGAGTTTTAAATTGGGTGTGGAGGGGATGGCTGGAAGCAGTGGGAGAAAGTGAATTTACGCCTTTTAAAAACAGGCAAATGGAACTGTTGATGTTAAAGGGGTGCCTGTTGTGGGGAGAGCGAGTGGTTATACCAAAGGAATTAAGGAAAAGAGTGTTAAAATTGTTACATGAGGGTCACCTGGGAATAGTGAGAATGAAAGCTCTTGCTAGGATCTACGATTGGTGGCCGGGACTAGACAAAGAAATAGAGGAATGGATCGCAACATACTCACCATGCCAGGAGACCCAGCCAACCTCAGCACCACCCCTGAAATGGAAACACCTATGTCATCTGGGTGTGGGTGCATATAGATTTCATGGGACCATTCCAGGGTCAGACATTCCTGATGTTCAACCCTGTGGCTCCATTTGGCAAAGAGGGGGATGCTTTGTGTATACATAAACACACATCCCAAATAGGCCTATTTCATGACATGCAGGCAATATCAGTACAGATAGTCCTCGGTTTATGGCCACAATTGGGACCAGAATTTCTGTGGCTAAGAAAGGCAGTTTGTTAAGTGAGTGGTGGCCAATATTACTACCTTTTTTTGCCATGGTGGTTAAGCAAATGACCGCTGTCATTAAGTGAATTACGCAGAGCGTAGAGTGAATCCAGCTCCCCCCCCCATTGACTTCACTTGTCAGATGCTGGCTGGGAAGGTTGCAAATGGTGATTACTGGACCGTGGCACACACTACAGGCATCGTGAATACATGTGATCCACCTGCTTCTGCCCTCCAGCCTTCAGATCCCCAAGTGCAGAAACAATACGGTTTAACTCAGGACTTGCGTTTCTGACATTGCGATACTCCTCTTTGGAACGGCACTTAAGCAAGGCTGCTTTCCACGTGGAGGGTCTTATGGGGTTATACTGCAGGGGGTTGATTTTATGGATAAGGATGCATGCAAATTGATCCCACCATGTCTATGGTGGTTCTGCCTTATTGCTACAGAAGGTTTATTTCGTTAAGAGGAACGTTAACTGGGGATACATCTAATGGGCTAGTAAAATTTCTTGAATGTTTATGCTAGCCTTTCCAGGGAAAATGCAGAGAATATTTAGTGGAACAGGCATTTGCATGGTATGAAAAAATAAATGAAAATGTCTACACTATTGCCGTAACAGCTTTTGGACATCGTGCTAAACCAGATTATTGTTCAGTCTCCCCCAGAGTCACCATTGCTTCTCCCTGGCCCTTCCCAGCAGTGGGAGCTTCTGAACAAACTAGAGAAGGGTAGTAACTAACGATACAATTAGAGAATCATTAATTTGGCATTTGGGGGGGGGGGCTTGCAGAGAACTGTTGTGCAGGAATTTGAGTTGTCTTCATTTGTTCAAATCAATCTCTTTAGTCTTCAGGATGTGCTTATGCAAGACTCAAGGCTTTACCTTATCTTTGAATTTCTTTCCATGGATCTCAAGAAATACTTGGATTCTGTCCCATCAGGACAATATTTAGATCGTATACTGGTTAAGGTAAGAAAGAGTAAAATAAAACAAAAAGGAGGGACTGGAAAAACGTTCTTTTCTGGCTCATTTCTGGCACGAGCCGCTTAAGGTGGAGATTGGTGCAAGCAGCACAAAAGCACACGAGTGCTTATAACGAGTCATTGTCTGTTTTGGGGTTTTGGCCAAGGAATCCCTGCTTGTGAACTGCAAAGCGCACCATCAGCTAAAGGCAGCTGTTGTGAAGGTCAACATGTGCCAAATAAGCTTAGATTTCCTTATTGTTTTTGCAAAGTATCTGTCAGCGCTCCGGGGCATCCACAATGATCCCTTGCTGACAGAGCCCTCACACAATCCTAGGACTTCCAGCAGTGATGGCGAACCTTTTTGGCACTGAATGCCCAAACTAGAATGTGTATGCATGTGCGTGCATGCATGTGCACATGCCAGAGCACCGAAAATCCGAAGACCAGCTGGTCAGTGTGCACATGCCTGCTTTGGGAGCGTGTTTTGGCCGTTTTTAGACTGGGGGCATATTCAGGCTTTTTTGGGGGGCCATTTTTGGCCTGGAAATGGCCTGAAAAATGTCCTGTTTTTTGGCCGTTTTTCAGGCCATTTTCTGGAGCTGTGGCGGCCGCAAAGACCAGCTGGGCAGCATGCATGTGCGCTCCCAAAACCAGAAGAGCAGCGGGCGACAGCGCGCGTGCCCGCAGAGAGGACTGTAACCTTAGTGTTGGCTGACGCTGCTTGGCTGTGGGTGCTACAGATGGTTCTCTCGGGAGAAGATGTGACCACTTTCTGAAGCGGAAGTCTTTGTTCTCGTGATTCTTTCAGAGTTACTTGTACCAAATCTTGCAAGGCATCGTGTTCTGCCATTCAAGGAGGGTTCTGCACAGAGACCTGAAGCCTCAGAACTTGTTGATTGATGACAATGGTGTGATTAAACTAGCCGACTTTGGGCTGGCCCGCGCTTTCGGCATCCCCGTGCGGGTCTACACACACGAGGTAAGGGGACGTGTGTGGCTCCGCCTTCAGGCAGGATCAGACCTTCTCTGAAGAGGTTGAAGCACTGCCCTTTTGGGGGGAAATGAGGCCCCTGTGGGGAGAAGAGAGGGACGGCCTGCAGACGGGGCCGCTGGGAGTGGAAGGCACTTCCCAAGATGGCCCTGTGTGAACAGAGGTTTGACAAAAGCAAATCTTGTGTGCTAAGTTGTGTTCAACTTGAAACAGCTCAAAATTTAGCTTTTGGTGGCAACGGTGCTAACATGGGCTCATTGAAGGGGAAAATGGGTCTCGGGAACAGTTTTTTTCTGCTTTGAAGCCTGGATCTAACTTCTCCACAGACAGCTAAACACTACAAAGGCTTCATACAAATATTATTTATTGTCCATTAGGAATC
>JAOYMU010000192.1:65133364-65152622 GCA_025802295.1 Psammodynastes pulverulentus
TTTTTATATATTATGTTAAATTGTTTAGGCTGCTGCGTGTAACAAAATTTGATATATAATTATTATCATATGATAATCTAAAAATTCAACATATTTTAAATAATGTATTTTTTGTATTTTTGATCCAATAAAACTTTTATAAAACGATAAATGTGAAAAGTCAGTGGCATTGTTTCCCACCATTCTGTGGTACTAAGCATGTCAATATTAAAATATGAACCTGAAATAAGCATACTTTTATTTTGAAAATGAAGAAAAACTCCTAAACTCAGGATAACAAGAGTTTCCTATTTCATCCCTGCATGATACAGCCATATAGTCACACTCATTAAAGTCTTAAAGGCGACAAACATCTTAGACAATCTTCCACAGAAGTTGAAAAAGAATTTATTTGTTTGTTTGTTTATTTATTATTTTAGAAGTAACTCAAGGCAGCAAACACACAAAATACTCTTTCTTCCTTCCATTTTCCCCATAACAACAACAATCTTAGGAGATTGGTTGGGCTGAAAGAGAGTGATTGGCCCAGCTTTCATGCCTAAGGCGGGACTAGAATTCACAATCTCCGGGTTTCTGTGGCTACAAATACAGCCTAATGTGATATCAACAAGAATTAGTACTTGCTAGTTTATAATACGCCTATAAGATGCAATAAAATGTTTATAGTCTACAAAAATAAAAATTAACTACAGAAGAAAAAACTACAGAAATAAAAATTAACCAATCCCTAATTACACATAAACCCAACAGTAAATGATGGCATCAATTCATATCAAAGTGTCTTTGAAATAACTCTCTTTATGGCAGATACTCATACACACAAATACTTACTGCCTGCAGGTTTCCACCATTCTCATATCATGAAACTGTGGAACCACAAACAGGTTTTCCCAGGATGTCCAAGTCAGGTTGGATATAAAATTGGCTGAAGAAGACAGTCCTACAAGTATTCCAGTTTCAAGCCACATTGCCTTTATTTATTATTCTTAATTATTAAATTTTTATGCCACCCATCTACCCCATAAGGCGATGCTGGGCAGCTTACAAATGATAAAAAGAGAAATAGAAAAGTAATTAAAATATTAAAACTATGCAAATTAAATTTTGGAAAGTCAAAAACAGCAACTTGCCTTGCTCTTAGTAGTAACTTGCCTTGCTCTTAGTAGGGAGGCAGCATAGGACCAGAGCGCAATTTTTGTGGTGGTATCATTCAACCTACTGATCCTTTGAAAAATCTTTCCTTTTATTTGAACTCTCTGCCTTGATTCTCCCTTCTGGAGTACCAACCATATTTGTTATCTGTGAGACATCCTCTCTAGGTATTTGAGGATGTCTATGGTATCACTACTTAATTAGTTTTTTTTTTCCTTTAGACTATAATGTTTACATATCCCTTCATGGATTCTGTTTTATATTCATTTCCCATCTTTGTAACTGTCCTCTGGATCGATTTGTACATGTGTGGTTTGGTTTTCTTATTTACAAAAAGAAAACCATCTCTGGAAAATTCTTCCTGGTTACTTATTCTGGCAAGGGTACTTCCCTCATGGTAAAAGAGAGGCTTAGTCACAATGGAAAGATTTCAGATGGCTGTATTCATATTTCCCAATCTTGGTATTCTCAGAAGTAAATGTAACCACAGGGAAGTTAAAGCTTTAAAACACACATACATAAACACACACACAGAATAGTCTTGCGCATAATGTTAAAGAAAAAAGCTTATGTAAATTAGCTGCTAGGTATAGATAAAAATGCATCTTGGATTTTACACTAAACTACCACTTATTCTCTGCTTTCCATGCAGCATAGATTTACTCCCTGAGACAATAATTAGGCAGTAATCACCTCTGTTTGACTGACATCATAAAATCTTCCTGTGCATTAGGATTTATATTTGCATTTGTAGGTTGCCTCTTCGATGCCTCATTATCTAATCAAACCCGAGGAAAGACAGGAAGAAAACGTCTTAGCCATTTTCTTTCTCTCTTGTTCTCTTTCCATCACTCTTTTTCGGAGATAAAAGGCAAAGGTTGTGTCATTATTTCCTACCCTCCTATTTTCTTTGTGGCATTCTGCTTGGAATAGTAAAAGGGACGGGAGGAAGAAAATCATCCGAAACTATGCAGGGATTGTTTCAGAACATGTCATTCTGACACCGTTCTTTTCTTACCATTCTTGTGCTATTTCCTAGCCAATCCCAGGTTGTGCCACTTTCCCCATAACTGTGTGCCAAATGCACGTAGGGTTTTGCAGGTCAGGTTTTTACCTCTGAATCCTGTCTAATGTTGCAAAATGTTCATCTGCTCCAGTTGCTACAGGGCTCCACATCATCTGGCCCACTAAGCTACATAGACCTGTCAGGTCTGATGTTTAGCAGGGGCTTATCAGCATTGTGCTTTTGCAGACTCAGGTGAATGAATCTCCTTGCAGGTTTCTGTACGTGACCGATGAACTGGGTATTATACGGGTCAGAAGTAGAATTAGTTCTGTAAATTATAGGGTGTTATTTTTTTTATGACTGTCCATAGAATTTAATATATTAAACACATGCTTGGTTTTTAAGACATGCTTAGTTGTTTCTTATTCCACTGTGACTACTGTCTTCTAAACAGACTGCTCCCTATAGATTTTGCTAGTATCATGACTTTAATTTTCCAAGGCAACGTCTCCCAACTATTCATCACAGATACAATATCTAGTGTTGCCTATGTTTCCCACCTTCACTTCTCCACTTGCCATTTTGTGATTAGCTGCTTTCCAATACAACATAAATTGTTCAATAGATTTTTAGCCACCACTAGGTTAATTCAGTTACTTCTGAGCACATAGATGTGGTTCATTAGCAAATCATAAGGCAGCCTCTTTCACTAACTTGTACAAACGTGATGCCATCCAATTATCTGTCTGTTTATCAATCTATCTCTTCCTCATATTCAATTCAAGCAATAATCTAATAAAAATTATTAAATTATTATTTTATATTCCTAGTAACCAAGCAATTATTGCCTTTAGAAAAAGAGGCAATTATTGCCTTTAGAAAAAGAGACATTTTTTTTCTAACTTAGTTTCATAGAAGTGAAGTAGAAATAAAGTAAGCATGAAATTCCGGTACAGAGTAGTTAAGTGGCTGCACCATTTTCAGTTCCATTATGTATCAGAATATAAATGCAACAGCTTAAGTAGAGCTGTTCTAAAAATTCTTCTGTGGTTTTCTGAAATATTCTTCAGTTTGATGGAAAACAAATTGCTTTTGAATTTTGTCAAGGAAGAAAATCCCGATGAAGTCTTCATGGTAGGAAGTGTTGCATTTTGGTTACAATGAGGCCAAGAATTATATATGAGTGTCCTCTTTTTCATGTATAACAACTCAACAACTTCCCTAGTTTTCCATGCTTCAGTCAAATCAGGAAAGGACACCAGGAGGGAATCCTGCCCTGCTTTTGAAGGTCAAGAAGCAAGGCCATCCAACCTTTCTTCCATTGTTTCCAAGCAAAGGGAAACTTGAAAATATTGCCAACATGTATCTAGCAATTTCCCCCAAGGCTAGGGCTTGTAGAAATCTAAATTTTGTGCAAAGTTGCCAAAATAACCCAGTAGCATGGCAACCTAGTAAAAAAAGTGAGACATAGTGACCATAGATTATAGCTAGACCATAACACAAGTGCTTAAAAGTTAAATTATTCTATAAGTGAAATAGGAATACTATAATTAGTTACACTCCACAGTCTCTCAATCCACTATCTATTTCAATTGGCCCCTTTAACTTAAATTCTATCACCAAGCTTTCCATTCTCTAGCTGTCAATTATTCATCCATTCTCTTTTGACAAGCTTGGCCTGAATCACCCTTTTCAGTATTATGATTCTATGTCAAAACTTCCAAAAGGTAGTTTAAAGAGCTTGCAAAAATTTAAGATAGAAAAAATTATCTTCTTTTTTCACTAGCAGGTGAGAGATCAGGAAATTAAGTGATAGATTTGGTACAATATTAAATTTTAGTGGGTTTTTTAAAAAAAAACACCATGGATAGACTTATTAAGCTCCTATGCCAAATAATACTGAATGATTCCCCATCTCTTTGGTCTATTGTACATGCGGTATATATCTTTCATCTTGCAGCACTGAACCTACTCTAAAGGTACAATTAGTAGGCTGCAAAAATCTAAATGATTACTATTGCAGCAAATAGAGATGTATATATTCTTAAATTGCCACGCATTGACTGGACTTTGAACCCAGATCTATATGCTGGTAAAACTAGTCCTTCCTGTACCTTGTTCCTGGAATGTTCTTAAAAACTCCACATGCATTTTTATGGTATAAACCATGCAGGTTTACATATCACATCATTAACAATCTCACAAAAAGCAACCTCCTTAAGCCCTCACAATTTTCATCTTTCAATCCAGACTTTTGAGGTCTAGAGAAGTTTAATTCACTTTTTGAATTGAATCAATCCTGCTCTACCATCTACCTCACTAACACTGAAAAGGTCAACTTCATATTTTTATCACTTTTTGGAGCTGAAATAATTTAAATGAGGAAGCAATGTCCAATTATCAAAATGATTTTAAATATATTGGAATTGTCCCATATTTTTCCCCACCCTTAAAACAACATAATTTTAAAGCTGTATTTTAAATTATGTCCAATGCTGAAAATACTTTCAAGCAATCTACACTGTTACTAATAATGTTGGTTTCTTTTTTAAATTTTATACTACTTAGGTTTTTTTTTATTCCTAGCTCAGGAAATACAAGAAATTTTGAATAGTTTTTCAGTCAACTTCTTGTGATTTGAAATACAATCCAACTGTAGTCTCTTCTCTAAGATCCTGTCCAAGATTACTATTTATGGGCTTTTGTGGCTTACTTGGAATGTTGCATGAATGTTTGCATATTTATTTCTAAAAAGCAAATAGGAGTTCATATATTTTATCTTTTTTAACAAAATAAAATTTGGTTTTGTTTATCTCTTGTGAGATTGATCTACATTTCCTAAAAGGGGAGGGAAAAGGCTGAAACCTTCAGTCATACATAAATATATATGTATCCATTTACACCACAAGAAGAAATTACATTATATAAAAATAATACATTATGAAAAAATTTCATCCCCCTCCTCTTTTCCTTTTTAATAATAGCAGCACAAGCAATGAAAACCTGCCTCTCGGATACACTGGATTTGAGAGAGGATACCAGGTGAAATGCCACCTAGGAGATAAGTGGTGGTACTCTCAGTCTAATGTAACTTCCAAGCTGCTACCCCAGAATAGGAGGAAAGGGGTAAAGAGTCAGAGAGCTTTTGGAGAGCGGGGACTTCAGACCCTTAATCTTTTACTTCATGGGTTCAGTTATATGCATTGAATAATATGATATTGGATAACATTCTAATGCTATCATGTAGGGCAAAAAGAAATAGAAAGTCAGACATACTGACCAGTCATTGGATCCCATTTCCAAAATTTGCAGTGTGTGTTTTTACAACAGGTAAAAAGAGTACAAAGTGTTCTTTTACAATATTATATTTTAATGTGGGTGCATTTGTCATAACTTGTTTCCTCCTAGTTTGGCTTGGACCATCTACTTTGTCCATGCATAAATATATAACCCTTGTTACAACAGTGCTGCTTATGGCCACAAAAAAGCTCTCTGCCTTTGCTAAGGGCTCTTTATAATCTTCTATAATACTATGAATATAAAGTTATATACTGTACTGGTATGAAGTACTAGTTATTAGCATTGTTCAATAACCCCATCCCTGAGATCCTGCTGGCCTATTAACCTTCTGTAAGACTCTAAAGACCTGGCTATTTCTCCAAGCATTTGAACCAGGAAATTAGGTGATGTGATATGGCTTTGGGGTTTACTGTTCAACCAGTAACATCATGGGTTTATGTTGCTTTTAATCATTATACACCACTCAAAATCTCTGCTGTGAGATGGGTTGCTCTAGAAATCATCAATCAATCAATCAATCAATCAATAAAACAAAACCTCATTAAAAACTGTGAGAAGTGAGAAAGGAATTGCAGTTTACTTTCAAAGGAATTGAAGTTTAAAGCATTGTTATTTTCATAGCTAATAAAGCCGATGAAACTATAATACAAATGAATGATTTGTGTATTTTAAAATCAATGTTATGTTTTCATCTATATGACATAATAAAGGTAAGGGTGGAGCATGCGGTAACAACACTACAAAAATTACCCTAAGGAATTTCCATATTATTTAGACAAGGATATTTTTTTTCCTCACTTCCTTTTAGATATTGATCACCTTTATTGCAGAAAAGACGTATGTTGATATTTTTGACTTTCTCTGGGTCAAATACATTTGGTATCTCTGTAGTGAGTTAGGGCAGGAAGCTGTAATGGAAAGTTTTTAAGTTACAATTTGTGCTAGTCCTTCAGTATCTCTCTTCTCCCAGCATTCTCATCCTTGATATTTATTTTATGTTAGTCATCTTATGTGAGCAGAAATGGAATCAAGATCTCAGTTCCTCAGTGGTGCCAGGATGTTTGTTAGGATTTTCTGATGAAACATGTGTAACCTAAGAAATAATCTAATTTCTCTTAGTGATAGATTAAGCATTATTCTTCCCAAATGCATGTCAGTCAATGACCCTTATTCAGTGCTCCTACCACAACTGGAATGACATTTTGACTACCTTATCTTAGGGAAAACATCTAGCAGATACAGTATCTTTATGCTAACGTTAAAGCAAACAAGCCCGTCACCTTGCGCTGTCACTTAGGTAGAGCTACACATACGATCGGCACAGGAGGTCATGTTTTGACTCAGCTCCCCAAACACGACAAACCCTATGATGTGAACTCAAAAGATTCCTTTATTAGGAATGCCGGCAGTTCCAGCAAAAAGTTTCTCTCGCAGGCTAACAAGTCCGGCCGGTCGGAAGATGAATAGTTGTCTGCCACACCTATTCATCTCCGCCCCCTGCCTATTATCCCCAAAGCTATGGTGGGGCCTTGTTAGCAGCAGTGGCTCTTCCTTTCCCAGGATCAGCCCATGGCTTTCCACTGCTGTCCGCTTCTCTGCCTTCTCCACAGCCGCACGTCAGGCACTGGACCCAGCTGTTCCTCCTCTTCTTTATCAACCACCTCCAGACCTGGGGGCTGTTGATGCTCCACCTGAGGGCTGACAGATGGCCCAGTCTCCGCCTCTGTCTCCCTCTCTGCCAGCTCCATTCCCTCTTCCCCCTCGGAGCTTCCAGGTTGTCCTGATGCTGACCCTGACTCCCACCCCTCCTCCTCTTCCTCTGATTCAGCTGTTGGAGTGGCTGGTGGCCAACAGGCCACCACAGGTCATCACATGGCTGTACAATAAACAAAGAACAGGTAACTCATACCTGTATCTCTTAAAAAAGGCAAAACCCTGGTTCTGACAGTAGTACCAGATGGTACTGGCTAATGTAATGGTGTAAATCTCACTTGATGACAAGTATCATATACATGCCAGAAATAGAGGAATTTGTATTTGTATTGTTTAAACTGGATGTGCATCAAAAAGTACACCTGAGCACAAATATTTATGTATACCATTGAAATCAATACACTTTATGTAAACCCATTCTAATTAATTACAATTTTGTAAGAACACTATAAGATGGAAGGTAACTGTAATTTGGCAGGAAATCCCATTACAATGAACAAGATTTATTTCTGAGTACTCTAAGCACATAGACCGTAGAATTACTTTCTTCTGTTCTATAAATAGTAAGTAATATAGTGTTTAATAAAAATGTGAAAGTAGAAGAAGAAAAAAGCGAGGATCGCCTGACCGCTGCTACTAATTTTTGTTACTTATAGGTTTTCTTGTATATGCATAGTGAATTCAGGTGCTGAGCTATGCTGAATAAATAGCTTAACCTGGACTCCTCTGAAAGCTAGTAAGTGACACATGCATACTCAAAAGAATCACAGCATTTGTAGGAATAGAAACAGAACAGTCCAAAAACAGTCCAGTGAAAACTGTCTGGAATGAAGCATCCTAGAAATGCAACAGTGACTAGGACCATGCGATATTTACTGTGTTGTTGTGGTCCTTCTTTGTGCGGGTTTGATCAGTTGAATGATACAATAGCACACTCTGTACTTCATCATAGGGCTGCTTTCGGTGTGGAAAAACAAAGATCATTAGGAAATGAGCTCTCAAGCCAGAGTACCCACATAATGAAGAGCAATCCAGTGAACTCTGTGTGGTCCGCTAGTTGTGTTTGTCATAAATGAGTTGTGGTGATTTGGAATGAATGATCCACATCATACTGAACTGTCCTTTTTATCCCTGACAGTTGAAGGTTACTGAAAAGCTGAGTGAGTCTTAGACTGTGGCTAATTGGAAACCTTTCTTCATTAATGTCTGGTGTTGACTTGTTTAAGATGATGAAATTAGGAGAATGGCAGGATGTGTTTTATTATACAAAACAATGGGTTTAGCTCTCCTCCTCTGCAGTATTATGTTAAAAGCATAACCCTGTCTTGTCTCTGTCAACGAAGACTCGCTGTCATAGGTTGGAGGCTGAGCAAGGCCACCTTAAGGGAACCAAGAAGTCTGCAAACAATTGACACGTTTCAAGAAATTGAAACCACGGGCATATTCATTTCAAGACATCTTTTGTAAAAACATTACTCATCACTCATTTGGGGTTAATTGTGGGTTTAGTTATAAAACAAGCAAACATGTTTCCCAGGTCAAAAAAAAAAAAAAAAACCCAGGAGGAGGAAAAGAGAGCCCACACTAAATGGAATTGGCAGTTTTATCTGGCGGTTTTTGTGGACAAATTGCAACATTAAAATAATTTTTGCAAATAGATGGTTTTGTAAAGAAAACTATCAATGAAAAGGGGTGTAGAAAAGAGAAAGGATACATNNNATTCACTCCTTCTTGCTATTTTAATGTATTTATGCAAACATTTAAATATTCAATTCAATTCAACTTCAGTTTCTTACAGCCATGGATAAGCAAACTTTTAAGTGTTTGATAATGCAAATGTAATAACATAATCTACTATGTGTCTAAGTAATAAAACAGTGGATTTACAAATTGAAGTAACAAAATTAGTGGTTTGAATATGAATTAAAGCAGGAGCAAAGCAGTGAGATGTGGTAAACAATGGTTTAATCTGTTTCTATTTTATTTATTTTACTTGCATTTTGCACCTTGCATTGCACAGTTTTTATTCTGTGAATATCCTAAACAATGTCGTCATTGGATTAACAATTTAATTCTTGTTAATTTTAATTCTGTTTATATTTATGTTTTTACTGTATTTTAAGTTATCCAAACTTGCTTTGGATAATGAGATAGGCATATAAATTTAATATAAATAAATAGCTATATTGAGTGACATCAGAGAGGCATGTTTTCTTAACAAAGGTTTCCAGAACCATCCACTTCTTTTTTGAAGCACCGTCATCTATGGATTAGATCCAGAACATGCTGCCCAAAAGGATTGGAATATCAGTTCTCTGTTGGAATTCCTGTCCTTTGATTCTTTGTTGTAAATATCATCTTTAGAGGCTATTAGAAATGGAAGGGAAAATTGAAACAGGAAATTGGTGTAGGGCTACATTCTATATAGGCGTCTGATGCAAATTTAAGATCCCTTGCTGTTTTGTCTTTAAATTAAAAGTGACCAATTCAGTTTTAGAAACGAGTGTATAGTATGCAATTTGCCCTTAAATTAACATTTCTCAGGTTGGTTGTCAGAAGCCTCATGAATTCAACTAACTGGGTACTTCACTGAATTTAGCAGTATGAAAGGCTGTAACTCTTTAAAACCGATATGAAGACTCTGGTTGTTAAAAATCTATCAATAAGATCTGATCTCATTTCACGTCACTGTGTCATATTTGTGTTCTCAGAACCTTTCATTTCCTCTCAAGCAAAAGACGACAGCTCACCGTTATATAGACATCTCCAGCTGTTTTAATTAGTCAAAGTTAACAGGGCTCCCAAACATAAAAGATGGCACTTGAGGATGACAGATTCACTGTCAAATGGAAGGGCTATGATTTATTCTTAAGGATACAAGATCTATTGGCAATTCATTTGGATATATATCTCCTTGATGATGTGTCCCCAAGCTAACTAGTGTATATCAATACAGGTGTCTGTAAACAATCTCGGTCTATAATCTTCCTTGTTTTAAAATACCGCTAATGGGGTGCGTGCCATAAAAGCTATTGAGTGAAGCTTAAAATTGCAAGGGTTTATAATGAAAACTCTTCTGCTCAAGAGGGACAGAGAAAAATGGGTGACTCGGATCTTTCTGTGTTCATTATTGGGAGGCGCTCAGACCTCTTGTGCTTCATGCAATCAGCAGTAACAAAGTTGTACTCCACGACTATATTTTTCTTATAAACAGTTGTTGTTCAGTTGTTAAATCATGTATGACTCTTCACAATCCCACGGACCATGTAGCACAATAGGTTCCCCTGTTCTCCAGTATCTCCCGGAGTTTGGCCAAAATCATCTTCATTGCGTCAAAGAGATTATGTAACCATCTCATCCTCTGTTGCCCCTTTTCCTTTTGCCTTTAATCTTTCTCAACATCAGGGTCTTTTCCAACAAGTCCTCTCTTCTCAGTAGGTAGCTAAAGTATTTGAGCTTTAGCTTCAGTACCTGAAAGTTGTCTTTGGACTGTCTTCTAAAAAAAAACCCAGTCAAGGTTGATATCTTTTAGGATTGACTTCATTGATCTCCTTGCAGTCCAAGGGACTATCAAGAGTCTTCTCCAGCACCACAATTCAAAAGCATTATAGAAAAAGTTACACATTGCTAAAGAAAAACAAATATTGAACTTATTTCCCAAGTGCTTGTGTATTTATATAAATAAGAGCCGGAAAAATTAGTGTAGACTTAAAATCAACCAAAGAACAAAAACTAAAGAGAAAGAAAAAACAATTGCCAGCAGTGGACTACCTCGGAGAAGCAGGCAGATATAGCAGGTAAACATGGCTGAATAAGAATGACATTGATTGGAAAAATGAATGTCAATAACAAATATTAATCAATAGAAAGTTCTTGCCAGATGGCATAATAGCATCAGGAACAGTAGGAGACCTATAGCTGTTGTGGTCCGCTGGCAGCCTGCGGAGCTAGTGGCAGAGTCGGAGAGTGAGGAGGCTGGGAAGGAACAACGGCCAGTCCTGGAGTCTGGGGAAGGATTGGATGAGGGCTCTGCATCTGATGCAGAGATAGGGCCAGGGCCATCTGGGAGTTGTGTGCTGACTCCAGAGCCTTCAGAATCTGACATCAGCGAGGCAGAGGAACAGGGGGAGCCTGTTCCCAGTGCATGCATGCACAGAGTAGCCAGAAGGCAAGAACAGTTAAGACAAAAGGGGTGACTCAGGAGTAAGGCTTGGAGATGATTGGCCCCTCCCATAAGACATAAAGGAGGAGCAAAGGGACATGAGCTTTTGCAGGAAGCAACTTTGTTCGTTCTGGTCAGTTGAAACTCTGAAGCTCTGGGCTGACTTTGTGCTCTGTTTGGCCTTGCACAGCTAATTGGCAATTAGGTTGTTGGCAGCAGTTCAAGGGAGATAAAGGTGGGTGCTCATCAGCCGTATCCCGAAAGACTGTGGCAGACTGCTGTTGGACTATTTGCAAACTGTTTAGGGCTCATTAAGGGCTGTGAATGAACATAAGTCACAGCTGTTGAAATAAAAAGAGAGGTTTTGGGACTAAGCGTGTGATTGTTACTGTCTCAGGAAGCCTTGGTCGGAACAATAGCAGAGAATAGTCACTTTTGTCTCTTCACCCCCAGTTGTGCTTCCACCAGAATGTCCTCTCTATCAGACCTCAGAGGCCAAAATAGAAAAATATGAGTTCTAAAATCGTCTTGATCTGGGCCTTCATTGATTTATTTTCCTTATTTAGTTAGCACCATCAGTAACTAGGGCAGCCATTGTAACATATTCCAGCCTGCAATTCCGCTAGCAGTATTCCTATTGTTCTATTCTGGTTCAGTGTCTCTAAAATTTTTCAAAAGCAGCTCCAAGTAATAATAATATGTGTGGCTATAGATACGTGTTATCGTTTGTTGCATAATTTTGCAACCCAAATTTGAGAAGAAGTTATTCTGATGTACAAATTGAATGCAATCCATCATGTAGAGTTCTGTGAAAAAAAGTATTCACCTTCTTCCGATTTTTCTGGATTATTTTTTTCATATCTTTGCTCCTAAATGATATCAGAACTTTATGATAATAACATTTGAAAGTGCTCTTGCATGAACTGTTCATTTCAAGTTCTGCCACAATATTCTTATGTGATTTATTGTGGACTCTGACTTAAAGAAGTCTAAATTTGTTCTTCGTCTTTTTTAGACTTACTTGATATTCATGAGCCATGATACTGTCTTATAGAATTCTCTAGTCAAAGCACAATTTATTTTTCCTTAATTGAACTGGCAAGTCAGCCGGATTCTGGGGCAGCAAACACCCCCTAAAATATGATATCACCATTTCCATGTTTGACAATGCTACGATATTTTTTATTAAAATATGTAGTTTTATTTCCATCAGATAAAATGATGCTTACATTACACTGAAAAGTTCCACTTTTGACTCATCTCCCCATAGAATATTCCGCCAGTTAGAAAGGTCGTCCAAGTGGTTTCTTGCAAACTTGAGACGAACATCAATATTTTTCTTAGATGGCTTCCTTCTTGTTACTTTTCTTTGAATATCATTTTACCCATAGCATTTAAACCAAGACAACAGAGACCTTAAATTTCTGGATGTGATCCTGGGGTTCTTCGTGAATTTCTAGACAACTTAAGAGATTGAAGAGCCATGGTGGTGCAGCGGTTGCAATGCAGTATTACAAGCTAACTCACTGCTCACTGCCAGGTGTTCGATTCTGACCAGCTCAAGGTGGATTCAATCTCTTTCTGAGATTGGTAAAATGAGGAACCAGATTGTTAGGGCTAATATGCTGACTCTGTAAGCCGCTTAGAAAGAGCTGTAAAACACTGTGGAGCGGTATATAAATCTAAGTGCTATTACTACTGCTACTGAAGCCATTCTTAAGGACATCCATTGGTTTGCCCAGTGTTCTTCAGTTCAAGATTGTGTTTCTGACTCTGGATCATGAAAATCTCAGAACTTTTATAACTTATAGTTTTATAAGGATTTCCTGATTGATGAGTAACAATTTCTTTTTTATGGAAGTCCTCGGGAAATTTATTTTGAGTGGACTATTAGAATCTATGTGATGAAGACTATGATGAAAGGAACCAAAATTTATTTAATTAATATAGGGAACGGCTTGCCCAAATCAGCCTAGTTGTTTATAAAATTCTACAGAACTGGCCCTAGTTATTACTTTAACTAAATTGATTCAATTATAGGGATAATTGCTACTTTATACAGATAAACTGTATGGTAGATAATTTTGTCAGTGAAATAAATGAAACCTGTATCAAACTGTATAATTATTTGTTCATTTAGGTGCCTGTTATATGTCAGGATCCATATGAAATTCTTGTAATATTCAGAAATTAAGATAATATTCAAACAATCAGAAATGTATGGGGTTTTTTAGAACTCTGTAGTACATTCAGCATGTGTTAGAAACAAGTGTATTTAGATTTAAAATTCTTAATGCCTTCCTATTAGTCAGCCAAAATTCTTTCCCTTTAAGAACTAAAATGCTGATGTGGGAACTTCAAAAAAATCAGGAAGAGTTAATAAAAAAAGATTTTTAATGTTTTTTTAAGAAGAAAAAAAACTGCAATTATTTCAGGTTTTTAACATTTGAATGGGAGTCTATGCATGTCTGAGATAGGATACTTTTGATGAATAAATAAGTAAATATGTCTTAAATATATCAGCAGTATCTGACTTACAAAAATGTTCCTTAAATTTTTATCAGCAATACTGAATTTGGTGCGATAGAGAAGTAATCAGCTCAGGTACTTAAGAAAAGTGGAGGGAAAGCACTTATCCAATACTTGAAGTCATATATTAAAATATCACTAAACAGACTGCCTTGCATTATTCAACTGTTAAATATTTGGCTATAAAGGATTGCTGCAACAAATCACAAAATCCTTTACTGGTTTGGATGTAATTGAGATTTTTGTATAGGATGTGTGATGTGGTTTTAATTATTGCTTTATTAAACTAAAATTCAGCTACGGGTATTCCTTGCTTAATGACCCTAACCGTAATCATAATTTATGTCGCTAAGTGAAGCAGTTGTTAGGCAAAACATTATACTAGGTGAAAATTCTGGTAGTCCCAGGTGAGGTCAGTAGGCAAGGACCGTGCCATTATTAGGCAAGGATCTCATGCTTCTCCTGCCTTGCATGAATTATGGACTGTATCTAAGGTGACCAGATTTAAGCTTTATCAAAGCGGGTAAAGCGAGGCACCATTGACCGGGGGAGCAGGGAGCGCACATGCGCAGAAGGGTGGGGGAGAGAGTGCACATGCACGTAGAAGGGTGGGAGAAGTGCGCTCGCATGCGCAGAAACATGGGAAGCACACACATGCGCAGAAGGGTGGGGGAAAGTGCGCGCATTGTCAGAAGGGTGGGGGAGTTAAAAAAAATTATTATTATTTTTAAAATCGGGACTTTTTAAAAAGTCAGCGGGACGCGGGACAAGTTGCCGAAAATTGGGACTGTCCCGCCAAAAGTGGGATATCTGGTCACCTTAACTGTATCCCACTACCTTCTCTGTGGCCAGGCCTAACAAGCTCTCTTTGTGTAGAGGTCCCTCCTCTCCCCAACAGAAGAAGACAACAAGGATACAGCAGGGTTAGGTACGAGCAAAGTGCAAGGAACCAAAAGGGCAGAGATGGGTGGGAGATTGGCAGATGAGGGAAGCTGTAGTTGCAACTGAAGGCTGGCTGCCGAATGTTCAAATGTTGTTCATGTGTCTATGCGGCTACTGCAACAATCAGAACTTCGGAAACAGTCAGAACTACCATATGTTCATTGCTGTCAAAAGTCCCAGAGATTACTGAACAAATGCTCATTAAGCAGAGTGAAAACATGGCTCTGCTGCCTTATGGTGGAACCCTGAGAAGCCTGCAACAATGGGCCCAGCTGGCACGGTGGGAGCCCTCCCTTCGCCTTTCCATTTAATTTTTTACCAGTGTTTTAAGTACCCTTGCCTCTTTTAAATTTTTAACATTTGTATGTTGTTTTTAATATCTTTATTGTACACCAAGCAAGGTCCCTTTTTGAGGAAGACAGACTTTTTTTTTATTAATATAACATCCAGTTGTTTCACTGAAATGGATAGAGTTAGAATTATTGGTAACGACCGATTTTATAAAGATCAGATCAGTAAGAGATGTTCAGGAACCACAACTGATCAACTAGGACAACCCTTTTATTTTAACAAGCGGTGTTACTCTCTTCACAGTCTGTACCCAGTACTTGCAAAAAGACTGCAGGAATAGTGCTGGAGGCCATACACTTGTACAGGGCTTTATGTTTCAAAATTACCGAACAATTTTTCTTCGCGTTAAAGGTCCATTGGACCCTTTCTTCCCTTTCCAATGTGGGTGAACGGTATGTCTTCACAGCAATAAGCTTGACGCCAGCTGCTGTTTTACTTTCCATCCTGCATCCAAGCCGCTTGTTAGATTCAGATTTTAGCGCTCCTGCTTCTTTCTTCTGATGTTGCACGGAAGTTTTACGTCAGCTTTAGAGGATCTTTTTTCTTTCTTTTTACCAAATAAAAAAAATTCACAAAATGGCCACAGTACTGTATAAATTCCTTCTTTTCCAGACATTCAGAACATAAATTCCTATTGTCACAATTTTATTAAAGTAGCATTAAGCAACTACAATTAAATTTTATCAACAGAGAGAGAGAGAGAGAGAAATTGCAAGGGACCCAGAAAAAATAGTTACAAAACAGATAAAAGGCAAGAAGTGTAATAAGACTATAACATTTATTCCAGCAATGTAATGCCATCCCTGGGCCCCTTATTCTCAGCTAAGGCCTTTTTAAGACTCTAAGAGGTCCAGAAGCACACTATTTATTTAATTTCTATTCCCTGACTCCCTATACACAAACATTTCTTATTTTATCCTATGCCAGGGCGTTTTCCTGCCAATCAATATCCCAATTCAGGAACCCAAACTTCTGGGAGTGGGAGGGAAATCTCATTTTTCAAAAAACAGATAAACTCTAGGGTTTGAATGAAAGGCATCGATCCTTATGATCTTGTCGTAAACAGAACCATAGTCTGGATGCCCATTTGCTTTCACTATTTTGCTATGAGTGCTGAGCTTCTATGCTTACGACAAATCTGCAGTCATTTTGTCTGGCAGAAAAATGACCTCCAGAACAGAGAACTCGGATTAGTACGGTATAACCTCAATTTAAGGACTTTAAAATGAGACGCCCCCACTGGAGAAAGGATAGTACTGCTTTTTATTCCAAATTGTCATTAAGTGTCCTTCGCTCTGCTGTTTCAGCTCCTGGATCAGAAAAAAGTTGCAGGCATTTGTTGGCACAGGATCCGAGATTCATAATGGCCACATTATTTGGCTGTGTTGTAAAACCGCATCATCCATCTCACAAATGAAAACCTTTTAATGTGTACTCTCTTAATTATAATAACTTGAAAGAGAACATCAGCTGGAATCATAGCGAGAAGGTCACTGAAAGAGATTTCTGCCTTTGTAATTTCCTTCCCTTTTTACTGTTCAATGCCGTTCAGTACTTTTATAGCACAAGAAAAAAAAGGCCATTTGTACTGTTTTACGCAGCTTTCACACCTTATTTTAATTTATTAAAATGTTTAACCTGATCGGTCCCAAAGTTTCATGGCTCATTTAAAAAAAAAAGAAAATAAAACAACCCTCTGATTGCAGTTGCATTAAATGGCTATAAAATGTGTTTGGAGGGAAAAAACCCAATGCTTTGCCCCCTTTTTCCCCACTGAAGAAAATAATTAGGAATGCAAACATTCTTCTAGTTAGCACAGCCTGCTGAAAGAGGATGAGTTTTTAAGCACTCACTCAATTGCAGAGCAGGCTGCAAGAATGTATAAGAAGAATTATTAATACATAAACAAACTATATTTAAAAAGAATGCACAAGAAGAGTTCTAGATTTCTAGAATTCAACATTTAGCTCAACTTCAATTCCAAGATCCTCACAGTGGTATTTGGCAAAGCGTTCTTGCTATGTTTCTATTATTCAAATACGATGGCAGATAAGATTGCCCCAAAGACATTCTCAGGTTGTTATCCTGTATGTATTCAAGGGGGTCATACTTTTTGAGGAGACATCTGAGAACTCAGCTGAGCTGAAGAACAAAAAGATCTTTCAGTTGCTCCACTTTGGGAATAGTATCGCGCAACCTCTGAATACAGCGCCAACCTTGCTGCCTTTTAGGAAGATACTGAAAACCTGACAGTTTCTGTAGGCTGTAGGTTAGGATGAGATAGGGCCCCGGTAACCATCAGTTATGTATGAGGCTTTGGACTGAATTTCTCCCTCAGCATATTTGCTTTTTTTTGTTGTAAGGTTTGGTGTTAAGCTACCCAGAGGACTTTGGTGAGAGGCCCACAAATCTACTAAATAAATAAAGAGATTGAAAGCCAGGATGTTGAAGGAATTTAGCAACTAAATAAGCAAGCTGTCTTATCTCTGGAAGTAGAATGTGGGTGTAAGATAGAGCTAAGTTAATAACTTTCAGGAATAAAGCCATGTTAACATTTCCTCAGAGAAGTCACAGACCTTCCCTGAGGGAATGTACAGCAGGAGGAAGACAACTTTTGACTCCCCTCCCAGGGGCTTGGTGGGTCCCTACCAACTAGTGTTGTGTGTATGTGTTCCTGTTGTATGAGATATAACACAGATTTTACACATTTCAATTTGAGCTTCAAAGTTTGATTCTGAGGACATGGACCGGTTCTCCGATTGGGAACTGATGGCTTTTGAACTCAACTCTGTAGACCTGGGGTGTCAAACTCACGTTGTCACAGCGGTATCACGATTTTCCTTCACTAAACGAGATGTGGGCATGGCCAGCATGTGATGCATCCGACCTGTGGCCCAGCCCTGCTGTATACCATCCCCTCTGACTCTTAGGTTGGCTTTATTTAATTTTATCTGATATTTTTTATATAGCCCTGTAAGAGGATGCGGTAGCCTAGAGATGGAGCTCTTGTCTCACATTCAGGAGGCTGAGTTCAATCCTAAGTAGAGGCTAATATTTGGAATACTCTCTCCTGCTCGTGCAGGAGGTTGGACTAGATGACCTCCAAGGTCCCTTCCAATTCTGTTATTCTATGAGCCATCCAGATTCAGAGGCTTTGGGATCATTGCAAGGGTTTCCTAATCATAATGAGACATGATAAAAAAGATGTGCGCTAAAATAGGACACCAAGGAAAGAGAGAAAGGAAAATGGATTAAATATAATTTTACTATTTTAAGAAAGGTTTTTTTTTAAAGAAAGTTTGCACATTAAATTCGAAGTCACTTGGAGGTTGAGACTCTGGCCAAGAGAGCCTCTTGGTTTCTCCACAGGCCAGTCCTGATGTGTTCCCGGTCACTGAGCGTCCTTCTGCAAATGTGACCGACTTAAAAAAATCATAACCTGTCTTTCTGAACTGTGTTACAGAAATGAACAAATGTGGAATTCTTTGGCGTCTTCCAATCCTAGCAAAATCAGGATCGTTCATCTGCATTGCTAAAATGTCCTTTTTGCTGCCACAAAAAAAGTTCCTCTCTTTATTTGAATGAAGTTTTGAAAATAAATAAATAAAATGAAGAAGCCCTGGGAGAAAAGTGAAAGAAAAAGGAAAGATCTCCCATGTGCTGGGAACATGTTTGTCTCAATGTTTACAGAAATGCTGACACTTTCCTTAATTTTTCTTTCTCAAAAGCTATTCATGATTCTTACGCAATGTCCTTTTAGCAATGAAACATCTACTGTTCCGTTTTTCCCCCTCACATTTCCCCAAAAGGTGGGGGGGGGGAACCCACAAATGTATCAGCCCTTTGGTTCTGCTCTCACCCACCAGCTGTCAAAGGCTAACAAGGAGGCACTTGCAAACGAAGATCGAAGCAGTTGTGAATAAACCTGGAGATCTTATGCTCAAAACCGCAAGCCCTTTTCTCCTCAACTCAATATTTCTACAGCATCCTGTAGGCCGATCCGCTCTCACAGAGAGGGCCTCCTATGGGTGCCGTCTGCCAGTCAATGTCGGCGGGTGGCCCCCAGGGGGAGAGCCTTCTCTGTGATGGGCCCCACCCTTTGG
>JAOYMU010000192.1:65194587-65207869 GCA_025802295.1 Psammodynastes pulverulentus
AATTTTTCCCAATTTTTTGGGGTAAAATTAGGGGTCTCGGCTTATACTCGGGTCGGCTTATACTCGAGTATATACGGGTATTACATTTCAGAGGCTTCAAGGTTGCATTTCAGGCTAGGTTCATTTTTGGACTGCAGGTATATTATAAAGCAAAGGTGGCAATGGATAGAGAAACACATGGCAGTCTTTTTGTTATAGACTGTATTCACAGAAGATATTTACAACAATGTTTAAGAAAAGTCTTAAACACAGAGCCTAAACCAAGCCCCTTATATTCCCTGCATCTCACTCCCTAAATAGCATTATTTGTAAGGTCTATTTAATTAAACTTATTTCTGAAGATTATTATATAAATATTATATTGTAACAGTTGTGTGATTTCCCTGAAAATAAACAATCCAAATAAAGCTTTCTTTTAACTCATAATGCAATTCAACATATGTAAGAATCTCATATCTCTGTAAAATATATTTTATAGAGTGATTCTGTAAATTTTCATATAACATGATCACATGCAATGAACCAAATTTATCATTTCCATGATAATATCTTTCATGTGATATCACATGACCTAATTAACACAATTATTTAGCAGACATGTATGTGCATCCTTTTTCCTGATTAGTCTGTTAAAATGAGGATTTATTATATTATACTATTTTAGATTATATTAAAATAAAAGTTACTGTTATGACTCAGTCAAAAATATATAAGTGATTTTAAAATATATTACCTACCCATGACAATTTTGTCTTTTGCAAATTCTAGCTCCTTCATAGAAACCATGTCCTTTTCATCAATTGCTGCTTTTAATGCAGCTTGATTCACAAGGTTTTCCAATTCAGCTCCAGAAAATCCTACTGTCCCTCTTGCAATGATTTCTGGATTAATGGCTGTGTAAACAAAGACACATTTTTGCATTTGTCAATCCACATTGATGTTAATATTCAGGCAAGTCAGCACACACAATAAACATAAAGTTTCAGTTTTGCATTACATACATTATGATAATCAAGCTTTAAGAATGTATCATGTTTATAATCATAATGTTTGAATAAGAACTGTGACACAAGAAACAAATTGAATTGTTCAAATGATTGAACAAATTTCCTTTCCTTTCCTTAAAAACATAAGGCAGTTCTTTGGTGCAGCAAGCATTGTATAAATTTTTAATTCAATTTTCACTTGATAAAATTTAGTTGTAAGGGAGTTATAAAATCCTTAAATAGCAGACCTCTAGCCTTTAACTGAGCATTTTCTATTAAGCACAAATATTCATATTAATGAGCAGATCTTGGATCTCAATCAGCATACACATGTACTTCTTATGCTAGCAATTCTCTATGTTTTTATTTTAAAAATGCATCACTTACACTTATCATATTTTATTTTATTAAGATACCATTTCAAAATTTCTGTTCGTCCCTTGACATCTGGTCTGGGAACTGTAACTTGCATGTCAAAGCGGCCAGGGCGTAGCAAAGCACTAAATAGGGGAGGAAAAAAATATTGTGAATGATTTCCATATATGATAAACTATATGAAGAATGGCTGCAGGTTTTGAGTCTGGCTAGGCTAAAGAAAAGAAGAATTAGGGATGACATGATAGCAGTATTCCAGTATTTGAGGAGCTGTCACAAAGAAGAGTGTGTCAAATTATTTTCTAAAGCATCAAAGGGTAGGACAAGAAACAATGGTTGGAAACTAATCAGAGAGAAGCAACCTGGAATTAAGGAGAAACTTCCTAACAGGGAGGACAGTTAACCAGTGGAACAGCTTGCCTTCAGATGTTGTGGGTGCTTCATCATTAGAGGTTTTTAAGAAAAGACTGGACAGTCACTTCTCTGAAATGGTAGAGGTTCTCCAGCTTGAGCAGGAGGCTAGACTAGAAGATCTCCAAGGGTCCTTTTATCTCTGTTCTGTTCTATTCTATAATGTTGGTTAATTTTTTTTATATTAAAATATTTTAAAACTCAATATAATAAGAAAAGTTGCTAATACATTTGTAATTTCCACAAAGTCACTTTGCACAATTAAATGTTTTTTACAGAAAATCTCACCACAATTGTGAGCACAAGAATCTCTTGGAAAACTACTTAACAACATTACACAGTTACATTTCAAGTGTACTAACTGCATTTCAATCTGTATTATTTTCAGTTAAGAGCTTCCATTTACAATGGTTGCTCCAGCAAAATATAGCTATTTTCTTAATTACTTAATTGTGAAGACAAGGAATATTGACAGGATTATTAATTATGCATCCTTATTACTGACCTAAACTACCAAAGTCATATTCACACAAAATCAAATCATGCAAAGTTGTATTTTACACACATATGCACATGCACACAGACATACTTATCTAGTGCTTCAGGGAAATTTGTTGCACCAATGATAATGATTCCTTCATTAGACTTAAAGCTTCAAAAGACAAAAAAAGTAATTAATATACTTAACAGTTATTTTTCTATAGCTATTTAGATCTAGCAAGTCATATTTCATTCAGTGGATTTGCAAAGAATGTTTCTTTTATTTTATAGGGTAAATTTTTTTTTCCAGTTGAAACTGAACTTCCTTCATCCACATGACTTTAATGCATCACACAATAACTATTTTTAGTCACATTTCAGTGCATGCAACAGCAGCCAATACCAGCTGGATTTTAACAAAAGGATAGTTCAACTTTTAAGATGAAGGAAATAGGGGAAAAACCTGAAAATTAGTTTTTTAATACAGATGTACATGCTTGGGGAATGGTTAGAAATATATAGACCTTGTATGAATACAAGGTCTGTATATTTCTCATTGTTCAATGAGAAAATTTCTCAAGTATCAGAAAACTGCTTTTCTTATATAAGGCTCAAAATACTTAGGCTGAATCATTTTTGAATAATACAATAGCCTACCTTTCACCTATGTGTGATTTTAATACTACTTCCCCACTTGAATGTCTGCGCTGTCTTTAACTCTTGAGTAGGATTTTGCCCTCACCATAAATCCCCAAAATCTAGATATTTAAGCACAGAAGACAGTTTATGGATCCTAGGGCAAAAAGAAATAACCTTTCCTCCTAAGAAAAATAAAAAGGTTTCTCAATTTTATGGGCCATGTTTCTCTTCTAGACATGCACAAAACATTTCAAATCCAAAATGTTTTGTACAACTTGATTCAACACCCACTGCGCTTGCTAAAATAAAACTAAAATTTTAGTTAGAAGAAAAATTAAAACTTACCCATCCATTTCAGCAAGAAGCTGGTTTATAGTCTGCTTTGAGTAAGGATGCATTGGAGATTCAACTCGTTTGCCACCAACCGAATCCAACTCATCGATGAATATAACACTGGGTGCATTTGCTTTTGCCTCCTCTAAGAAAGTAACACGTCAAATTCTTTAGAATTTTTGTCTCCATTGGTTTCCAGTGCAAAAGTCAGATTTTTCTGACTATCATTATGTATTTTCTTTATTCATAAAAGCTATTCTCTGAATAAACCCCATACCAATGGAGTTATTTTTTTTCACTTACATTTTCATTTACAGTGGAGACACTGCAAATAGTCTGAAAGATAATACATTTGAAATTTTGTGATGTTTACTAATTTCTAATGTAGTTAACAAAAAAAATATATGTTACCCATTTACTAATAAGGAACTGATGCTATTTACTAATACGCTGTTGAGGCATTGATGCTATTTTCACTAAAGGGATTCAAGGGAAAACCCAAAACTTACTAAATAGATTTCTAATACGGCTGGCTCCCACTCCAACAAACATCTCATCAAACTCAGACCCAGAAGCATAATAGAAGGGAACATCAGCTTCTCCTGCCACAGCCCTGGCAAGCAGAGTTTTGCCAGTACCAGGTGGACCTACCAACAGAACACCTAGAAAGATAAAAAGAATGAAAAGAATATCAAGCTAAAGTATAGAGACTGTATTATTGTCAATATCGGTCCTAAGTTCTGTAATTTTTTAATAAGCAATTTTATTAACAAGTACAGGTAGTCCCTGCTTACTGATCATTTTTTCAGCAACTGTTTGTAGTTACAACAGTACTGAAAAATAACTTTATGGCCCTATTTATGATCCTCAGTTATATGCATATTATGTTTCATTCAGTGCATGTTGTTCTGTGCCAGACCATTTTTCTTCTTTTTGTTTCTTTCTCCTTGTAGATCGAAAAGAAAGGTGTCAAAAGAGTAAAGTGTTCAAAATTGTTTGCTCTCCTGTACATCAAAAGCAGTGCGATCAAATCTCTTTCTCTCCAATCCCTGCTGGGAGGGGGACAAAAGTTTTCTGTAGGCAATCTCGCCTGACCCTTTTGTCCCCACTTCAAGATTTAAAACCAACTTGATAATTCAGAATTAGAACAAATTATTTGAATGTACATCAGACATTATGTTGAATTGCATCTGGTTTACAAAAATCATATAAGATTAGACTACACTGTAATAATAAGCAAAGGTTCATACTTACAATAGGAAAAGGTTCACACTTACCTTTAGGGAGTTTACCTCCTAGAATGGTAAATTTCTGGGGATTTTTCAGAAATTCTACAATCTCCTGCAACTCTTGCTTAGCTTCATCTACCTGAATGCAATTAAGAAAATACTATTGAAGACTATCATCATTTCATATTAATATGCTTCTGACATGTTAATTATATAGTATTATATAAAGTTACTTTTAAAGTTATTTCCTTTAATGTAACTGTTATATGGGATTTGACTTCATTATGCCATTTCACACATTAAGCATGACATTTCTGTATTATCCAAAGAGGTGTATTTCTGGGCAAAATCAGAATGGATTATTTTTTTAAAAATCCCCACTGCATACTATCAGTATAATGGCAGTATCTGTGGCCCATGAGAGAAAATTTAGTAAAAATATTTACTAGCATTAAAAATATTGTGAAAAACATTACTCATGTACACTTGGTAAAAAGGGAAACTGAATTAATTGCTATATAACTTTTTGGAACACAGTGCTGAAACAAACACAAATCAAATCCTGTGAGTTTATATTAATGCTTAAATAATTTAAAAAGTAAAAAATAGCAACTTCCTCTGATTATATGTCCTTTAAAAATCATTAAAGAAGGTAACTGTAGAATACATCTGGACAACACTATGGTATGCCAATTTGAAGCAATTGTTAGAAAAAAATATTCTGCCAGATGCTTAGCAGCATGAGAGAGAGAATATACTGTCAAGTATTAATAGTAAAAAAATTCAAACAGGTCACAATTCTTGATAGTCCAACTATCAAATGTTCATCTTAAGTACAGCAACTCTGCCATTTCAGATCTATTATACCCTTTTTAAATAAAAGTATCAGTTGTTTTATTCCTTCACAATATAATTCATTCACTTTGCTTTTCTTGTCCCAGTAACATGTTTTATGCAGATTGACTTCTGCCCTTTTAGATTTATCAGGGTATTTTTGTTTTACCCGATTGTTTTAATTCTATCGCATAATCGGAAGATATCCAATCCTTTGATTTGGTTTGGTTAGACAGCTGAAGTGATGGTAGACCAATTTTGGGTCTCAGTGATATTTGCAGATTAGACAATCTGCCTAGTTTAGTTAATTATTTGTGTCTAAGTCCCTTAGAAACCAACAGGCTTTCAATTCATACTTCTTAATTGAGTTCTTGGTTCAGACAAATTGCATTTAAAATTATTTCTTTTTGCCATTTTTCTTCTTAAACTCCAATCGGTCTGGAAAAGATCACTTGTTTCTGATGTAACTCTAGTACCATGTGAAAACTGCATTTTTATCTGATGGAGTAGTGGGAGTCTTATGGATGCAGGTTGCGTCACAACCAAAGGATACCATCTTTCTTTCTCTTCTGTTTTTCAGCCTAATTTGTATAAGAGGAATCGGCATGCTGGCTGGGGAATTCTGGGAATTGAAGTCCACCCATTTTAAAGTTACTAATGTTGAAAAACATTATGCTAGCCCTATTTTTTCCCCACCATGAGGATAGAAAGTTGAGAAATTGCTGACATGGCGTGTAATGTATTTAATAATCCTAAGCATCTGGTCCATAAATACAGTGTGTGTGTGTGTGTGTGTGTGTGTGTGTGTGTGTGTGTGTAAACCAAATACCAGTTTTCACATGGTACTAGAAGTTGTTTCAACTTCTACCCTCAAAAAAATGCTATGGGGCACTGCACACAGAAAAACTAGACCTAAGTTTTTAATTAGAACTAAAATTTTGCAGTTAGCTTCTTCTATCTTTTGGATTCCTGATATTACAGTCTCTACCATCCAAAGGTGTTAAGCTACTCTGTTCAAGAGTATGAACTTAGCATATTTGTGTTACTATTGAAATAATGCATTAATGAGCGTATGTTGATTTGGGGTAATTCTAGATATTATTAGGAAATGAGAAAATATGTTTTCAATGTGAATTCACCTCATTTTTTCAGTACCGAGGCTCAATTATCATTTAAAATTCATTCTTCAGTTACTTCTATAATGCAGTCTCTTAGTCAAAACATATTTATGAAAACAGATTAGGACACAATGCTCAGGAAAATTCATGTATTAGTGAAGATAATGTAAAAAAATGCATTTCTGAAAATTGCTTGCAAAATATGTGTATTTTAGGCAAATGCATCTGAATATAGATATATGCCTAGGGATCAATATAGAGAAAACTTCATACAGGAGCACACAGTTTTGATACTAGCTTTTAAAATAAATAATTTTCAGAAAATGAAGGTGACTCAGTCTTAAGATTTTTTAAAAATGAGAAGTAAACTACTTCCATCTGAAGGTTCCCAGTCTTATCAACCTAAAGCCCAGAGAAATTATTACATGTTTTCCTCTAAAATAATTTCTTTTTTCTTGGTAAAGGGAAAAAAAGGGATGCAGTGACTCAGTGGCTAAGATGCTGAGCTTGTCGATCAAAAGGTCAGCAATTCAGCGGTTCGAATCCTTAGTGCCGCGTAACGGGGTGAGCTCCCGTTACTTGTCCCAGGTTCTGCGAACCTAGCAGTTCGAAAGCACGTAAAAAATGCAAGTAGAAAAATAGGGACCACCTTTGGTGGGAAGGTAACAGCATTCCTTGTGCCTTTGGCATTTAGTCATGCTGGGCACATGACCATGGAGACATCTTCAGACAGCGCTGGCTCTTCGGCTTTGAAACAGAGATGAGCACCATCTCCTAGATTCGGGAATGACTAGCACATATGTGTGAGTGAACCTTTACCTTTAACTTTAAAGGGAAAAAACTTATGGGAAAAACTAGACAGGATACAAATGGGAGATAAAGATATCTACAGTCTCTGTGGAATTCTACAATGGATAGGGCAATAGCAAAATAAAATGTTTGGCTGGAGAAATTCTAAAGAGGAAAGGGCAGAACCTGCCTTGTCAGATTAAGGATACTTTAGGATACTTCTGATGGTATTATACTTCTTCTACCTTAGTCATCTAAGGTAGTCTTTGATGACTAAGTCGTCTTCTTCTTCAACCTTAGTCTTCTATCTTAGTAGTGGCATAGGGAAGGATAGTATGTTGCAGGAATGGTGTCACTCAAAAATGAGCGACAAACAGACTTCAGGGTGTGTGGTTGATGAACATTTATTAGTGTTTGCTACCGAGAATGGTGAATTCTCGATCTCTTCTCTGTGCTTGCAAAGAACAGGTTTAGAAAGGTTTTACCTCTTTTTATGAAAAGATCTCTTCTTGAGTATTGATCCTCCTTAATAAAAAAAAAGTGGACTGACTTTCTCATCTTTTCCTGCATTCGTATAACCTGGTCCAAATAAAGGCTTTAGAATTTAAAATTAGCATTTCTAATTCACTCCAGAACTATACTAGCAGCCAGTGCAATGGCTGTGAAATTGATATATAAGATAGCAACGTATAAATTCCATTCCAATAAGCTCATGTGTACGTTGCTTTTTATTATTCCTTTGATAATAAATTTTGCACGCTTGTTTAATCTAAAGCTCTGATCTTATTCCTCATTTGGGTGCTTCGGCCGCCAGCATTTCTGAGCTGAATACATAGATTCAGGAGATTATTAATTTATTAATTAGGGGTTAGTCAGCTATGTATGCACTACTAAATCTGAGCTGATAAGGGCATTGGTTAGTAGATTTTGACAATTACACCCTGGATACTTGAAGATTTGTTGTTTCCTGTATTATTCTATATTTGCTTATTCTAAATACAGTATCCTTATTTATTTGCCTGTTCTATAAATTATGCTAATACTCAGACCTAGACCCAGTTAACACTCCGATATTGGGTCCTTTTTTGATATGAAGCTGTCTCATGTATGTCCATGACTTGATTCCTCTTCTTTACATATATACACACACACCATGATCATATTACAAAGTTGTAATGTTGCTATGTTTCTGACCTAATTGAAAATCTCTCCGTTGAAACGGGGTGAAAAGAGATTAGTGGAGTAGGATTTGTTTCTTTTTCCAGCCCAACCAAATTAAAAAGGGTGAGTGTAAAACATTAACATTTAAAAAAATAAACAATGGTAGAGACTGTAATAGATTTATTATTCCTTCCCCCCTTTCCCCTGTATGGGTGTCAGAGACATTTTGGTAAGGTTGAAAGTTCAGTGAAACCAAACTGTCTTCAGAAATCTTCTCAATGCCAATGTTGAAAAGAGTTTTATGAACATCTGGAGTAGAAAGCTCCAAAATATGGCAACTGCCATAGAAAAGACCTGACATGTCACCTGAGATGTGATTATATGTGCACCTGGAGAAGCAATGGGGGGGCAGAAATCTTGGCAACACAGACCTTTCCCAAAGAGAGACCTGGATTAAGAAATTGCATAGTGCACAGCTGGATGGGAGAGAAGGAAAGAAGTTCAAGGTAGCCACACCCTAGAACCTTTCAGGACATATTTACTAGTTTAGAAGGTTATAACTAGAGTTTGGCAAGATTCTGTCGTTTAGGCAGAAGAAATAAAGGATTGGACTCAATTAGATTTTGCTGTGTCATCTTGGGTTAGGACTCTACAAGAGGGAGACTCTAAGCAAACCTTCTTGAGATGGTCACACTAGATGAGCAGATTAATTTCTGGCAAGGCAGTGCCTGATTAGATCTAGTAATACTCTACATAGTGCTTTGTAAGCCATTAGCAGAACATTGACCTTGATCCAGAAGATCATTGCCTCTCCAATGCAAATGCACCACCAGTAGTGTCACTGTCACATTCTGGATCAATTGGAGCTTCAAGATTAGTTCCAAGTGCATCATAGTAATCCATAGTTTCATCGGTAGTGGTCTAAATTACTGTTTGATATTGTAGTTTGAAACTATTTGATATTGTACTTTTAAACATGCATATGTGAAGCCTGCAGTGGTTTTATTGGAGGTTGAACTGCGCAAGGAAACACCGAGTCCATGCTTTGCATGTTGTTGCTAAAAATTATATTTTGGTTAGACCAGCTGAGGCACAACAAACGGGATTCTTAGTAGCAAAGTACAAAGGATGCACAGTATTACAAATGTGACTGTGCAGAGATTGGTGCCGACTACCTCAAATACCAGCAATTTTGCATGCCATAAAACCGTATAATGTACAATTGTTTTGAAGGCAGGACACTGGCACCAACAAAGGCACGTTAATGTCTCATCATCACCCCACAAAACCCAAGATTTTAATAGTAGCTTTCAAGCACAGAATCACAGTTCGTCTTTATACAGGCCTCTCCCTTCAAAATCTTGTTGTGAGGGAATGAAATAAAGAGATGTTTGGAAGGAAGGAATATAACAATGGCTAATTCAAGGATCCGATCAGGACCGTTCTGCAACAATTGCTCTTGTTTTATCATAATAGGATGCATTCTGCTTGTTTTCTCTCTCTTTCTGTCTCACTCTCTCTCTCCTGCTTGAGCTACAATAAAGCAAGAGGGGATTTTTGTCACTTCAAGTTGTGTTTAGAGGTAAGAGTGCCACCTACTGTGTCCGTTAACACTATTAATAATTCTGCAGCGAAACTCTGGTCGGAGAGAAAGTGCACCAAAGAGCCACCTCTGTTAGAAAACCTCCAAGTGGCTAAACAAATAAGAGTTGAAGGGAACGCCAAAAGATTTTGGGTTGGCAATAGAGAGAATTTTCGTTCTCAAAAGGTCACGCTCCCAGGAAAAGGCAGCACTGCAATTCAAACTGCATTTGTTTCAAGCAACAAAAAGAAATCGGGTCATTGAGCCTTCGTGGTTTTCTTCCTTGATCTATCCCACAAAGGGAGATTCCATCCCTTGTCATCTTGGCTACCCAATAGATTAATGAAAGGGTTTTGGGGGCCAGGGAGAGTTGACTGTTTCTTTGGAGTCACTTCATATGGTTCTCAGGATAAAAAATATATCTAACATTAGGCAGAGAGATTACGGGTGAGTTCATTTCTTGACTTTGGGCAGGGAAATGGCAAAGGCAATTTTGTCTCTCTGACAGGAAAAAACCAAACCAAACCAAACCCAAAAAAATTAGTTTGGTTTAGTTTTCTCCTGTCAGAAAAACAAACAAACAAAAATGGTTTGTTATTAAAAAATATTGATGATGCTTTTCCTCATCCTATTGCACTTAGGTAAGGCATGTAGTTTTTTTCACACAAAACAGCAAAAAAAAAATCTATTAAGAATAGGCATATTTTTTTTTTTGTTATAACAAGGAAATCATACTTTTAAAGTATTTATTGACGAGCATGAAAATGGAATGTGGAACATTTACTATTTCATAGGCTGAATTCTGGTCAGGGTCTACAGCTCCCCAAAAACATGTACTAGACAAACAGTTATTTTGTGAAGTGTATAGAAATGTATTTATATTCCCGCCTTTATTATTTTTATATTATTATTTTTGTAAATAAAAGGCAGAGAACATATATAGCATTCCTTTCTCCTCCTATTTTCCTCCGAACAACAACTTTGTGAGGTAGGTTGGGCTGAGAGAGAGAGTTTCTGAGCCAAAGTCACCCAACAGGCTTTCCTGCCTATGGTGGGACTAGAACTCACAGTCTCCTGATTTTTAGCCTGGCGCTATAATCACTAATAATTACAGAAGAGAAATCTCTCACATTCATTCCTCTGCATCTCACCCAAGAACTGTCCCATCCATCTATTGCTTTCTACTCACTCTTTAATTTTCTTTCTTTCTTTTTACTCCCATGCCTTATTTTTACCCTTGTCCCAGTCTAGAACTAGCAAATATCTGGATTATATTTAAGTGGTGTGGAAAAAGATGCCACACAATCTAGAAAGATGTTTTTAATGGAGCCGCACACATCTGCATGAAAGGAATTCTAGAATACTCTTTTCCAAGTCTTTGACTCTCTCCCTTCTTTCTCGGTTTGTGCTTAAAGGTCTTTAATAGTCTTTGTGCTTGAAAAACAAACACAACAACTCCGGTAACTATGAAATAAACGAATACTAGAGGGGGAAAGCTTTCAAGGGAAGGGGGAAGGACCGAGATAGTTGAGCATCTAATTACTGTGCCCAAATGACTGCAGTGTTGATTTGATTATTCTGCAGTAAGTAATGGGATTCAAAGCTAGAAATATCAGGGCAGAAAAA
This sequence comes from Psammodynastes pulverulentus, assembly GCA_025802295.1. Classification (NCBI taxonomy): domain Eukaryota; kingdom Metazoa; phylum Chordata; class Lepidosauria; order Squamata; family Psammodynastidae; genus Psammodynastes; species Psammodynastes pulverulentus. The sequence goes on from JAOYMU010000192.1 coordinate 65,206,151, forward strand.
TCTATCTTACCTTTTCTTGGAAAGAGAAAAACATCCCTTTGTTTTTCTATTTGTACATGAACACACACACACACACACACACATGTACCACAAAGCATTTAATCCTTAAAGTAATTGAAATTGTGCCCCAGAGTTTGCCAAACAGCATATAACAATTTCTTCAGAAGGAAGATGGCCAAGAATGTGATAGAGTCCTGCAAGGGAAAAATATGTACATCTGTGTACAATGTCCAGATTCTCCTTCCACTCCAGCAGAAAGCACTTCTGCAGACCTTCCTTGTCTCGATAAAGTGTGCCCCTATCACTTTTGTGATCAGGGGTGTGGTAAGAATGTGTGGAGAGAACACACTCGCACACATACGCAGAAGCAAACATACGTTTTAAAATAAGGTCAGAACAATAAAATAAATAGCTTTGGGGGAAAAGCAAAATAGCCCATTTGCAAAACTAATCCACACACCACTTTAGATACCAAACATTCTGTCAGATCCAGAAAACCATAAGGATATGCACATCTTCTTCTAATTTTCTAGCAGAAACTAATGAAAGAGAAGAAGGAAAACAAGGATGGAGAAGAGGAAAGAAAAGGGTAGCTGACCAGAAAAGGGAAGAAAAAGAAGTGGATGAAGGGTTGACAAAGGAAAAAGGTAACTGAACAAGAAAACAAAGACTGTATTACCCGTCATGAGTTTAAAATTCACTAAAGCACCAGCCATTTCCAAAGAACAAGTACTCGTCAGGCTAATCTTCAGACAGCCACACATTTTAACAGCGATTTTTGCAATACTTTGCACTTCCTGCCCTTGCCTTTTATTTTTATTTTATTTCTATTATTATCGATAAATGTAGCACTTTCCCTGGAATTCACAGGACATTGTTTGAGAGGAAAATCTGTCTTCACCTAAGCTGAAGGGGTCCAAAAAAGTAAGAAAGATCATGAAACCCACAAAATACATGATCGTCCAAAGATTCTCACAGTTACTATTGTTAATATTAAGGCACCCAGATCTGGGTTGCAAAAATCCAGAAGGTTCGTCTCTAAATTTCTGTGCTGGCATCTGGTGATTGATTTCCAGTGATATTCAATACAAGGAAGTTTTGGATGTGTCCAAAATCAGATTTGACCAAATTAAAATGGGCAGCATCTGGATCGTTGCAATGTTAATGAACCAGAAAGTTATAAGAATGCTAGTTTTGAAAAATGGCCCTCCTTTGGAAACAGCCTGCAGCAGAATGCAATTCCCATGACAGAAAGAAGATCCTGATATTTTTATTTCTTCTGTCTCTTCCTTTTCTTATGGAAAGCAGGGAGAAATTCTGGTCTTTTAGCTCTCTGGATTTGCTCCGAGCTCCTCCTTCTGTCATTCTAACTTTTCTTAGCAGCAGCTAAACAGAAGAGGAACTAGAGAGGCCAAGGAAAGCACAATATGAGACCTTACCCTAGCCCCAGGCTCTGCTGCCCCTCTTCTCTTATTAGTTGAGAAATGAACTACCCAGAGGTGGTATTCAGCCGGTTCTCACCAGTTCGGCCGAACCGGTGGCACAAATTGGGCCTGGGTCTCCGAACCGGTAGCGACCCCTGGCTGGCCACGCCCCTGACCCGGTTGCCCGGTCATTCACAGTGGCCAGGCGAGCGTGCGGGCGAGCAGGCGGCGGGGCGAGCACGTGGGCGGGCGCGCATCAGCGTTTTCCAGGAGGCCGCTGCCCACTTTCCCCAGG
>JAOYMU010000192.1:65473905-65485496 GCA_025802295.1 Psammodynastes pulverulentus
CGAGGAACTTTAAATAATTTCACTGTGGGTCCTCCCGCCTCCTGATTGGCTGAAAGGCAAACCCCATGCCATTGGCCAAGGAGGCGCCGCGGGAGGACTGAGGACTCGAGGTCGGAGACGCAGGGACTGAAGAGAAGCTGCCATGAGGTAAGTGCACAGAGGAAGTGAGCCGCTGAAAAATTATCAAACGTTTACCGGTCCGTGGTGATAAAAAGGTTGGGGGGCACTGTTCTAGTGTACTGTTATTCTTTCCTTTCTTTACTTCGTGCCTTGCAGAAAGCAACGACTCTGCTAAAATTGTGTCCCTGTTAGTAAGTGTAATCTATTTACAATTGCCAAGGTGCAGGATGCAAGTGATTGAGCTTACTGCCTACCAATAACTTGTATTTAATCTTAGTCCATTCCAAAATGGAGAACTATTTTCTGCTATCAAAGAATCAAATTGGAATTCTGTGTTCAAAACATGCTTTATATGAGTATGAGAACAGTTTTTGGAGTTCCCCCTACATATAAATCACTCAGCCTTGATCACTAACGCTAGTTAGACTAACCCACCAAGCTTTATACAGGGTGAAAACAAAGAGTAATTTTGCCAGGACAAAACTGTGTGCAAGTGTTTGGTTGTTATATTAAAAAGACAAGCCTTTTCCTACCTGTAACTGAAAACAGCACATAAGCAATAGAGCTCAGCTATGTACAAACTCCTCTGCACTTAGCCTGCTGTGCTGAAACTATTGCATACTTTTAGGAAGACCCTGTGCAATTAGGCATTTAACTTCATTTTATACAGTACCAGTTGATCAAAATTATACTCATCACAAGCCAAGAGAGTGCACAAAACCAGGTACCTCGTTCAAGTCACCCTCATCAGCATAATTTACATACCAGTCTTTTTAGCTAATGCCTACCTTGATTAAAAAAAAATTACTTGGCTTGTTTAATTATAAAATATATAAATAAGACAGATATATCTCTCCCAAATGAGAAGCAGAAATAGTTAAGAACAGTAATTTTGCAAAACAAACTGGCCATTTTGCATTTTTAAAATGTTGCATGGTTATATGCAAGGTGTAAAGAATCTAGCTAAACTAAAGAATGAGTTACAGAACAAGCCTCCCATACTATATATGGAATTGGCTTACTTTTTGGTTATCTGGGTCAGGCTGGTTGCAAAATTTGGCTCTAGCATGCCAAAAGCTTTGAATCCTGCAACTCTGTATCCTGAGATTACAGGTAAAGAAAACTTATGTAACTGTTTGCAGACCAAGAAAGAAAAACCTTGCATAAATCTTACTAAACATTATAATATTGCTAGAAACAGAAATGTTATGTTCACTGATTCTATATTCATTTTCATATTTGCCATATGGAAGCTGAAAGGATTCATCATTTCAGGCTGTCTGATTGCCTATGCAGATTTGTCATTTCATTTTAGATGCACTTCTTTTATTACTAAAGGCAATTACTTTGCTGAACCGGCTGCTATATAGGCTGCTCAGTAACAATAACCACACTAATAAATAAAGGGATTTTAAGTTTTATTAGTAGCTCAAGCAAACATAAAAAGCATAGATCCATATTGCAAAATCTCCATTCCCACCCCACTCCTGGGGAAAAGTTACCACTGGTTCTCGGAACTACTCAAAATTTCTGCTACCAGTTCTCCAGAACTGGTCAGAACCTGTTGAACACCACACCTCTGATCTGAGCTCAGAATAAGCTCTAAATTTCTAGACTTTTCTTAATACAAAGGAGAAATCTAAATATGTCACTAATTCCTCACAATAACAATTGTCTTTCCATACTGCCATTACGCTAAACTTGTGTCTTTCAATCTTTGCATCTGTGTTTCAGATTCCCTCTCTATGATGCTTCTTGAAATGACTTCTTTTGGACGATTCCTAATGGACGATCAATTGTCTCAAGTGTTTCCCTCCCCCCTCTCCTGGCTCAGCAACCACATGTGAAAAATATTGTGACACCCAAGATATTTGAGACTGGTTTATTCCTGGAACCTATGTAGAAATTTCCAGGAGCTTCTTCTAGGTCAAGGACTCACAAAGGGGAGTGGGTGCTCCCTGCCATCTCAATGCATTCAGGCAAGAAATATCCTTCTGGGTTCAGTTCCAAGTGGGGGAAAAGACACTGGAATCATGGAAGTTGTTTGGAAAGGTTTATTGATGAACAGGATCACATGCCTTGGAGCTCTTGGGTGAAAAAAAGGGAAGAGATGCTGAGAGTCTCTGTTTTATACCCTCTCTGGCTTTGAACTTCCTGGGGCACAGGAAGAATATCCTGTTTGGTTGCTGTCAGAGGTCATAGCTAGCTTGTAGATTGTCTGTGTGCTAAGTTTGGTTGAAACCTGATGGGCAATTAAATCACTCTGCCTGAAGGAGGTAGATCTTTGTTATGTAGAATAGACTGGCCCAAGCCTTAATGGCCCATTAACAAAGGAGGCTGAGTTACTCCCTCTCTGAGTTTCTACTTCTCTTTTAGGGGAAATATTCTACCTTTTTAATACATCCTAAAATATTTCATTTTTCTAGGAGAGGGATGGGTTTTAACTTCAAACAATGGATAAGGGAGAACAAACTAAGTGCCAAACAGTTTCTATCCTTACAGAAGTAGCATAGAGAGCTCTGAAAGGCAGTAAGGGATACAGTTCTCTAAGTTCCATCCATTTCAGCCAGGAAAATTTGTGCCATTTAAAAGTTCCATTGGAGGACTCTTGATTTTTGCTGACTACCCAAATGTGGAAGAAAAAGATTCTTGAATTCCCACAGGTGGAGATTGTCAGACTTATGAAACTTACCTGATGAACTTTCTTTGAAGAAAAAAAACATTTGTGGACTTACTGCTTTTAAGTAACTATGATTTCTGTTGGACATTTGCTTCTGTTCCTTCTTTTACAATCTTTTTTTTTATGCAAATGGGAATGGGGGAGGCTGGGAAAACAAATTTTTTATTCAGCTTAAGCAGTATATAATTGAAAATGCTGGTCTGTAAAATAAAATTATTGGATTCACTCTTTGCAGATTCCACTGAGGTAAGAGATGTCTTCTTTTTCTGTGCTCTTAAGTACTGATTGGTGGGTAAATCATATTGCTGCATTTGATTTCAGTATTATGCAGGAACACAGTATTGTGCCTATCTATTTTCAAAGAACTTCAATTGCTCAAATACACAAGTAATGTTTCTGTTATATTTGTATTAATCAACTAATTATGAAGCAGTTTGATATTAAAATGCAAACCTGCATAGGGCTAATTGTCAAACACAATAGTTACAATAGCCACAAATAGTTGTAGCAAATTGCTGAATATTAAATTTACAGTAGATAATGTTGAATTAGCATTATGTAATCTAAACCCATTGCTATCCACAGGACCAGATGGTTTATGTACTTTTTTCTTGAAAAAGCTTGCTACCGTCCTAGCTGAACCTTTGTGTACAATTTTCAAAATATTGTTTTGAACTAGTTCTCTGCCTGATCTATGGTCATCAGCTATAGTTATACTAATTTTTAAAAAGGGTGACCCTATTTCAGTTGAAAATTATAGACCAATCTCAGGCTGGCATGCTTTTCTGTGGCTAGATAGACACATAGCTCACCAGTATTTTGTAAGACACCAGATAAGACAAACCTTGTTAACAGTATGGAGTAAAATAAGAAAGCTAATTTATATGGAAACCCCGGTGTAGTTTTTGACATTAGAAGCAATAATACATCCAAATGTTTTGAATCAAGGAAATGTCATTACCTACAAAGATATTCTAAATAAAGACCGGGATTTAAAGAGCAGGCAAGAACTGAAAGATCAAGGGATAGACCTGGAATGGTGGGCATACCTCCAAGTACAATCTCGGTATGGGAAAGACGAGGTTGAGGGGGAATAAGCAAGAAGAATGTGGTACTGGATGCAATCTTACTGGGGGCAGAGGAAAATTTGATAGGAAAAATTTACAATTACTTATTAGAATATAAATTGGAAGAGGAGAAGGTAAAGGAAACAATGGTGCTATGGGCTATAAATTTTGGTTATAATATAAATTTGAATAAATGGCAGACATTATGGGACCGAAACAGGAAAATTAGATTAGCAACAGCGTATAAAGAGAACTTCTAGAAGATATTTTATAGGTGGCATCTCCCCCCAGTAAGGTTGTCAAAAATGTATAAAAACTCCTCACCTAACTGTTGGAAATGTGCACAAGAACTAGGCACTTATTATCTATTATACATGGTGGACATGCAGCAAAGCACAAAACTATTGGCACAAGATACTTAACTGGTTAGAGGAGATGTTAGGAAGGAAAATCGGATATTACCCAGAGACATTTTTTATAAGGAATAATGAATGAGAAATTTAACAAAGATGAGAACTATTTGTTAATCCATGTTATAACAGCAGCAAAAATGACCTATGCCCAGAGATGGAAGGACAAAGAAATCCCCGAAGAAGGGGAAATAATTCAAAAAATTCTTATATGCACAGAAATGGATAAATTGGAATTAAAAGAGAAAGATGAGAAGGAATATTACAAAAGTTGGGATAAATTTTACATTTGGTGGGAAAAGAAAAGGGACGCTGAAAGAGACTGAAAGAGGGAACTAAGTAGATATCCAAAAAGAGACTATGTAAATAAGAATAATGGAAGAAAAAAAGGGGGTATGCAAAAGCTGTAATTTAAGTGTTTAGAAATGCAAATGTATGCAAGATATGGATAATGGATTATATATATTATGTACTATATTATGTATAATAGTATATTTTATGATGTACAGCAAAAAGGTATGTCAGCTGGACTACACTATGTTCAATGTTTTTAATAATTTCAATTAATAAAACTTTTTCAAAAAAAAAGGTCTGTTTTATTGAATCCTCTTGCTGGTTCATTTAGATTAACCAATGTATATGAAATCACAGCCTAAAATGTCATTTAGGAGAACCACCAGGCTAGTCAAGACATTGTCTTCTATTCTGCTATATCTCCTACCCTTTGCTTATTAAAAATGCATTTTATCAGTATGGATTAACTGCATTTTTGCCCTAATATTCTAGTTTAACATCAGTGCTAAAGTATTTCTACTCAGAGAAGAATTTTACATTTCAAACCTCTTGATTCAGGGATAGCAAATGCCATTTCTTTTAGGAGTGATATAAAAGGAAGCCTTGAACATTTCCCAGTTGAATTGCTCCTGTTCACCCTCTTGTCCCCTCCCAACTGCTTCCTCTAAATAGGTTGCATTGTCCTCAAGGCAGTTAAAAGGGCTTTCTTTTATGCTCAGCAGCTGGCAAAGCTGAAGACAACCAGTCAATTAAACCTATAATTCCATGACACAAACTTAAATAAGCTGCCGGAGAGAGGATCTTTAAAGAATTAAGAATCTGTTTTTAAAAATCCCCATGTTATTCCAGAAGAAATATTATGAGTAAATATTGTTTAGAAATCATTTTAAGAACAAAAGAGTCCAGCATCAAGAATTGATTATTTTACAGCATATGATTTAAACATAGGCAAGGAATTCTGCCCAATATGTCAGCAGTCAAAATGTCAGCTGATATTTTGGCCTCATATATGTAATCACTTTTTTCAGTGACAGCTTTTCAGTTCCTATCAACCTCTGGCATAACCAATAAATAAGGGCTTCATGATGGTTAAGAAGAATTGCTTCAAAACATATAAGAGAGGGAACATAACATTTCACTGCTATTCATTAAAGCAGCAAAGAAAAAATGTATCTACTTTAGATGTCACATTTTTTACTGAGCCAAATTTTACATATGCACACACTTTAAGACTGAGTTCTGTCATCTTTCTTTTTATTTTTATTGCTGTTATTCATATAGTTTTACTCATTGTGTTCTGAGTGGTTATTTTTGTTTTAAGCGGTTCATTTTTGGCTTACCATGGGTGATTTAATACTTCTATATCATGTCAGTAATTGAGAGTCACTAGATTGCAGTAGGATATAAATGTAATCAATGAATCAATAGCTTTCTTTTAATGTTCTTTCTGAGCTTCCTTTATTGTTGAAAGGTGGCCAAAAACATTTCTTCCGTAGATTCCCCCCTGCCACAATTGCAATCTCTTTGATTACTTTGAAGGCTTCTTGGTTGCTTTTGCTTCTTGACCTGAAAAAGGCCCATGGGAGGTGTTTGCTTGTGATTTAAATGATACGTAGGAAGCCAGAGAATGGCCATTCATATATAGCCATTCTTCAGTCTTGAAATATAATAACTATATCTTCTGCCACACAAAGATATTGCTATGATGCTTGGCCAAAACAATAAAAGCATCCACTGGGTCATGCCGACAATCTGTTGTTTCCAGGGTTTTGAGCTGATAGTTGCAACAATGCTGTAGCCCAAGGGGAATATTGTATAGTTTTAATATCCAACTTCATATGATAAGGATTATTAAAACATTCTAAGCAAACAGACCTTTTTTTTTTGTCTTTTGAGGCTTGCTACTGAATTGTTTCCAGAGCTCTGACTGATGGCGGATTGTGATGCTAGCCCAGAACTGTGTTCTGTTATGACTTAGGCAACAGACCAAGATGCAAAATGACAGGTTTTTTGATAATCCAGACTTAGTAATTGTAAGAAGATATTTTCCTCCCTCTTGGATTGATTAGTTATCAAGCCTCAAAATTTTCAGGGCTTTGATTTGCTCCAAATGAATTCTGGCAGTTGCTTAGCTGTTCAGGGTACTCTAGGAATGAATCACAATTAAGTAGAAGCATGCTAAATATTTGCTAGTTGCAGTTTTGGATTGAAATTGGTGGATGTACTGAGCTAAATATATTCTGAGCCTCCATTTCTCCCCTTTCTACCATTTAATATATTGTGTCTGTTGACTGTGGTTGCTGTCTTGATGTTGGAAGACTGATTGCTTTTCTTTCCTGCCTTCTCTGGATATCCAAATCAGGTATCCCACCCAGGGGGCATATAGCAAATAGGGCTAAACCCCCCAAAAAATCATGCAATAAATCAGATTTAGCTGTGGATGAAATCAATAAAAGTATATGAGACTAATGTTTAAATCTGGTTGATGGCATCCATCAGTGCTTGAAATGAGGGAATATGGCTCTCTTAGTCCAATTAAATTTCCCTACAGTATTATCTTTTTGAACCATTGGTGAAAGTTGGGGATAGGGGCTAATGTTTTTACAGTCACTATGTGCCAACCTGAATGGGCAGTTATAGCAGCTAAAGACTGAATAACTGAATCTCTGGCTAGTGTTATATAGAATTGTTCCAGGAAATTGTTGGGGAAGATACTTTGTCACTTGGGATCATCAGAATAACAATGATGCCCAGTTATGTGTCTCTATTCTGGACTGGGCAAGACTTGTGATGTATTTCTTGACACAATGTTTGGAGGCTGTAAGGGACTGAATAAAACAAAACATGCTGAAATGGAATTAAAGCAATAAATCTTTGAATTTTATGGTGAATCCTTTGTGCCTATGGCTGAAGTCACATTTCCCTTTAAGAAGTGAATTCACAGTTCCAGGAAACTCTGCTGGATTCATGTCTCCTGATTCAAGGCCAGCAGCTATTGAATGGTTTCACACAGTCCACCAATTATGGCCCTTTTTAAACTTAGCAATGCTCATGCCCTCATTTATTTCAAGTTTAAATTACAGTTTAGTGTATTGGAGTACATTGCATTTGGGGATACACTTCAAGAGAATCTGGAGATTCTAGTTGGTGTGGTAGCCAATATCTTGGTTGGTGTGTGTTACTTCAGTACCAATATTTGGGGAATTGCATTGGCTACCAGAACATTTCTGAATATATTCCAAGATATTCTTTTTGACCTACAAAGTTTTACAAGGCATGGCTCCAAGTTAATTATAGAATGGGGTTCTCCAAAGGGGGCCTGCTTGTTTCACTCAGATAAGGAAGTTTTATGTCCCTTCTAGACTGAAGCCTGAGAGTAAGGTTTCTTGATGATGGCCCATCTTTATGGAATAGAATCAGAAATGATTGGGATAGAACATAACTTTAGTGAAATAAAATGAATATACCAACTCCCCCTCTCCAAATCTGGACAACCTTCACATATTGAACATTTTAAAAAACTAGAAATCCTGGCTTTTCTGTAGAACATGGGGGGCAGGTTCATGTTTAATCCTTATTTTTTACTTTTATTTGAATGTTAATATTATTACTAATAATATTAGTTCTGATGTATTTGGGGAAGATTGTTTCTGTACAATCCCAGCTGCACAGGAGCCAGATTGAGAAAAAGAGGCTCTGATGAAGTTTGGGTAATCTGTAAAATGTTCTTCTATGAACTTTCCTTTCTACTAGATTAAAGGTAGTTGAAATCTCATTTGAGAATTCTTCAGGTCTCTCTTTCCCTACTAGTCCTCTATTTATCCCTCCTTGTTATTGATTGTGGGTATCTGAGAAAAGAAGACTTGATCGGTAAATGTCACAATATAATAACCAGGGCTTTTTTTCGGCCGGAACTCGGAGGTACTGCGTTCCGGCACCTTTTTAGAGTCCGCGTCACATGACGTGTCTCAACCAATCGCGCGCTATTACTTCCGGGTTTTTTTAACGCGAAGGGGGGGCGCGTTCCGGCACCTTTTGGTGTCGAAAAAAAGCCCTGGTGATAGTTCTTTTCCCGTCTCTGCGGCTAGTTCAAGTTGGGATTTGTTTTTTGTTTTTGGGAGAGGAAAATATCAATCACCAAGCTCAAAACGGGGCTGCCTATCAATTTATCATGAAATTCACTAAGCTATTCTGAAATTCATTCAGAAAATCTTCTCAGGTTCAGAACTGCTTGGAATAATACTCTAATAATACTCTAAAACATGGCAATTATAGGAATTTTTAAAAGACTTGACATATATATTATGTGAGAAAGGAGAAGAAAATACCATCACATAATAAAAACAAATATCTGAAACAAGGATTAGTTGTGCAGTCCAAGTGACTCATAGTTTCCTAAAACATATTTGGAGATGAGAATTCTTTCAGAAAAATTCTGAAGGATTACTTTTCATTTGTTTTATGTATGCAATAGGACTGTTTGTGACAAAACTTGTGGATCAGCATAGTACAATATATGTAAAATTCAATCTGCTGTTTGTTTGTAATATGTGTATATATAAAATAACTCTGGACAGTATGATTAACAGCATGATTACTCTTCATGCTTTTCAAGAGACTCAAGTCTATATAGTCCATAAGATTTATGCTAGAAACTGAAACATGTAATAAAAATAAACCTGCATAATTCTGTATTTGCCTATTCAAACTCTGAGCCATTTATATAAAACTAAAAGCAGTACTTGCCAATCATTTCTCTCAAATAACAAATAAATCAAGGTATCTAGACTTCTGAGTATTGATTGAAACTCAAAAAGATTTCTTCATTCTTTGCCTTCATTCATCAAAAATATCGTACAAATATTACAAATATCATACAAATAGTCCTCATCTTACAACACAATTGGGACCAGAATTTCCACTGCTAAGCAAGGCAGTTATTAAGTGGGTTGTGCCTGATTTTACCACCTTTTTTGCCATGGTTATTATGTGAGTCACTGCAGCTGTTAAGAGAAGCATGCAATCTTTAAATGAATCCAGCTCCTGCCACTGACTTTGTTAAAAGCTACCTGGGAAGGTCATAAATGGACAGGTATATTTTTACAATGACCTTCCAGCAACTTGTAGTCAGTATTGCATAACCTTTGATATCAGCTACCCATTTATACAAGCTGCAATAAAACAAGGGTTCTTCTGATAAAAAGCCTTGAAAAGCACATTGTCTGTTTTTTACATTCACAAAAATGAATCAATGTTATCAGTCTCTAACTTATTTTCAAAATACGTACCTTTCAAGATTTTAACCTTTAGTTCTATCTTTAAAAAAAACTGTAAACAAATAAAAATGTTTTCAGTTCCATTATGTGGAATTACTGATATACAGTACTGGATAAGTAATAATTGTCAGCCTACTTTAATTTCATATTAGCTATTCTCACTGCACAGAGCATCATCAATGAGGTAAATGTCTACATGATTAAAACTAAAATGAAATAAATACTACATATTCAGCATTATGTTCTATGACAAGAAAAAATAATTTTATCCTTTTAAGCCACTGCTATTAAATGATAATTTAATCAGAACAACTTAATCAGTTCTTGAATATAATGCTGTTTCAATGTTGGCTGCAGAATGGGAAAAGGCTTTGTCCTTTCTTCCAGTAAGCAACCATGTATGCTGAAGGCTAAGGCCATAAATATTATCTGAATTATGTCCTAATCAGAAGTTCATTTTCTCTTAACTAGTGAAGCAAATAAAAGTGAATTTGACCAAAACATTTGGAATAAAATTAATCATACTAATGAGGTCACTGTAGAGATTAAAATGATTAACGGATCTTTATAAGAAATCAATATCTCAGTATTTCAGAACTGGGCTGATGGAACTTATGCTAACATCCTGCAAAAGGCCTTGTTACACAGCAAAATAAAGAAATATAACGCCACTATACCAATACTTCAAAATATCAAATATCACATACTAAATATTCTGCCATCTGCAAGGGCTGGGAATTTTATATTCCATTCTCTCTCATTCTGGCAGATTTTTTTCCAAAATCAAACCACACCAGCCAATACCAGAGGCAGCAAATAAACTTATCATGGCAAGGTGACTGTTCACATAACCAGTACAAGAAATTATCTTCAGGATACAAAAAATAACAAAGATTCTTTTTAACATGTTGTAGGAACATGTTCACATATTTGAGGATAGCCTCCCCCACCCTTCAAAAAACCAGCTGCTGCATGGGCTTCACTTCAGTGTTAGAGTCAGTCATACATTCCTTCAGGATATCATTCTGTTCTCCTTCCCTGCGTGTTTTATTTCTGTGCAGCTTTAAATATATATTTTTCTAGTACTGCTTGCCCTTCCAGGCATAATGATAGCATCCTGTTATTTCTAAATGGACTAAAAAGAAGTCCACATCAAAGAAAGGAAATGGTTACTCTTAACAGTTACAAAATGCGATGTAATTAGAAAGCAATACAATGTAGCATGATACCTATAGTAACATACAATTGAGAGTATGCTGAAAGTTTGTACAGAACTCTGATATGGCAATTCAAGCATAGTAAAAGATGATCTCTACAGATTCAAACCAACTTCAATTCCACCTTCACTTTAAATGTACTACATTACAGGGCAGTTTGTATGTTTTCAACCTTCTATGTGGCAATAAAAACAACAGATATAAACTAAATATGTATATTGTTGTACAAATATTTCAAAAACCCTTATAAATGTATGAGTGGATGGAAGAGCTGTGTATACATAGATTCTATACAAAAGGGGAAAACATTGTTCATTCAGATCATAAACCTCTATGATTAAAACATTACTGCATGATAATTAGAGGACTCAAATCTTTGCCATTTGAAATTCTCTGAGCAATGTTACCCCAAATCAAAACAAGCTCCATAATTCACTAGTTACTTAAATGACCATAGCCCAGGGGTGGGCAAACTTGACAGTTTTAAGACTTGTGGACTTCAACTCCCAGAGTTCCCCAGCCAGCTA
>JAOYMU010000192.1:65647895-65659626 GCA_025802295.1 Psammodynastes pulverulentus
CTGGGCAATGATGTTAACCCTCTGGAGTGCTGTCCTATCTGCCACTGTGCAATTGGCAAACCAGACACAGGTGCAGTGCGTTAAAATACTCTCTATGGTGCAGCGGTAGAAGGTCACCAGAAGATCTTACAAAATTAACAAAGTATGTTGCGTATTGTTGAAGGATTCATGTGCCTTGTCATGAGATAGCATCCCTTCCCTTTTCCTTAGAACAGCTGGGCTCTCCCGCCATGTTAGATCTGTATCTTTCCATCTAGATAACACGGTTTTCTGTGCTTTTTCAGTGCATCTGAGCGGGAGTACAGAATCTGACAGACACCAAAAGTTATCAAACTACAGCAGTCCCCGCCAGCATGAAAATGGAATCAGATACTGGCGCTCTTCCAGTGTTTAGAGAGCTACAGTACACGTTCCCATCCCTATTATAATACTTCTCACACAAAGCCTGTTTCAGCCTAAAGGGTTGTGATGTGTGCATGCTTCAGAACTCGAGGGATAAGTTGTATGTAACACTGACCTGGTAGTTGGCGGTCTAAACTTAGAATCTGCTTTGAACTTTTTTTTCTACTCAACAGAATTGACTGCATTGGAAACCTGTGTCTCCTGCTGTTTTGGGACAAAAGGAAACTACAGTGCAAGGTTTTTTTTTGTGTGTGTGTATGATCCTGAAGATATAAAACAGGAAAGTGGAGAGCCAGATGTAGACTATGGCTTTCAACTTTTAACACCTACAGAAATGAAATAAAACAAACCTCCTCTCCCCCCACCCAACCTTTAGCCATATCATTCTGGGGCAGAGGTCTCCAACCAGCGATCCAGAGACCACTGGTGGTCCGCGAGAAATTTTTGGTGGTCCGCAGTGCACTCAGGTGGAGGAGCTGCTCTGGGCTGACCAATGGGCCACTCCTGTGACTAGAGCTCTGGAAAGAGAGATTGTGTGTGTGTGTGTGTGTGTGTGTGTGTGTGTGTGTGTGAGAGAGAGAGAGAGAGAGAGAGAGAGAGATACACAGAGAGAGATGAGTGAGACAGAGAGAGATGAGAGAGAGAGAGCAAGAAAGAGAGAGATACAAAGAGAGATGAGAGAGAGAGGAGAGATCCCAGTGTTTTGTTTTCTGTGGGAAACGGGTCCAAATGACTCTTTGAGTGTTTAAGGTTGCAGAAACAGGCAGCTAAGTGCCTGAAGGACCTCATCATGACACTGGGAGACCAGGCACTTCAGCGAGCAGTGCACTGGATTCATATTAGTGGTCTGCGGGATTTAAAACTATGAATTTGGTGGTCCCTGAGATCCAAAAGGTTGGAGACCCCTGTTCTAGACTACTTAATATTCTGATCTCTCGACTGTATTTGCAATAAGGAGGTACTTGCAAACCAACTTTACACTGTTTGATGTTTTAATTTATACAAAAGAAAAATACAAATGAAAAATCTTCTTAAAATTACTTTACAATTTATAACCCTAGCTTACACTTGTTTACCAATAGACAATAATTGAACTTGTTTCAAAGATCATATAAATAATTAATTTTATTGGTTCAGCAACCTCTTACAAAAATAGTTTTAATTTCTTTCAAAACTAATTAGCACTGTGGAACAGAAATAGGAATAATATCAGGATCTAGTATATAATATATTGTAACAGAACAAGTCCCTGACTTGAACAAATGCAATGAAGCACTGTATGGCAAATCATCTTTGGTATTTAAAACCATAATTGTAAAACAGCTCTATCAAAGCTAAGAATAAAAATATAAAAAGAAAATCTGGTTTATTCATACAAGGGATTTACTAGCTATTTTAAACTAGAATTATCTTGTAATATAAGCTTTTTACGGTTTAAAAAGAATTACTGTATATCTGAGAACCAGTATAGAAATAGCACTTAAACTTATATACAAACTTATATTAGACTTATAGATTACAATGTCAGCATATTTTCCCCAACAATCTGGGTCCTCATTTCACCAACCTCAGAAGGATGGAAGGCTGAGTCAACCTCGAGCTGGTCAGGATTGAACTCCTGCCAGTTGGCAGAGTTAGCTTATAACTCAGAGTTAGCCTGCAATTCTAACCACTGTGCCACCACAGCTCCTTTTTTTTTTTTGCTACAAGCTTTTTTTTCGTTTACACTGTAAAGTGTAGTAATTCCTAAAACAGGTTTGTAAAACAACTTAGAATAATGTGATAGTAATATGAAGAGTCAGTCACCAATATTCCAGCATAGTTGCCGATAAACAGCCAAATTTATTTGTTTATATACCACCTTTTATTATTTTTATAAATAATTCAAGGCAGTGAACACACCAAATACTCCCTCCTCTTAATTTCTCCACAACAACAACCCTTTGAGGTGAGTTATGCTGAGAGAGAGACTGGCCCAACATCACCCAGCTGGCTTTTATGCATAAGGCAGGATTAGGACTCGACTTCAAATTATAGAAATCAAAAGACATTTTGAACACAACTGTGCAGAAAACCTGAGTGGGTTTGTGTTTGCTTGTTAGGTTTGAAGAGAGCAGGTCATCAACTCCAACATGATCTATATTTTGATACCTTGAAAATCCAGTGTGGGTGTGGCATCGAAGAAGTCTTGCAAAGGGCAGCCCAGAGGCAGATAAACTTTCGGATTTACCCTGATGGCACAGTAAGTGACAGCTTAAGGATACTCAGAAGGGGTTTTAATGCCTTTATCCATTATTCATTATCTTTTGCTCTTGAAAGAGATAAAGAATATCCAATAAACATTTTTCTAAAAAAGTCTGAGGTCCTTAGTGCTCTCTGTGGATGGTAGTTTTCTTGCAGACATTTCATTACCAAACTAGGTAACATCATCAGTGCTCTAAGAAACTCAGTCATCGTTTCAGAAGGAAAGCTCAGTATACAGCCATTGAATGTGTGTTAGAACATCCAGCAAAATTTTAAAATTGTTGATGTTCATAGTAATTATTAGAACGCTATGCATGGTGTATAGGGAGTGTCAATAAATATCATCCAGTTTATATATTCTGTTATTTTTTCAGAGTAGCTCATTGATTTCAAATATTGAAATACTTGCATTGATGAATTTAGAAGTTGTATTCTTTTTTTCTTCCAACTGTCAATAGCTTGGAGTTTCTCTTGATGAAACTGTAAATGAAAAAGACCTAGATGACCTACTATGGATTTTTGGCTGTGAATCTTCAGCTGTAAGTAGATCACTGATTGGAAAACTAAATAACTAATTGATCAATATACAGCATACCTGAGTTCATAACGTCCATAGTAATACCTGGATTCTCATTCATTCACCAATATCATAGAAAATATTGGAAAACGTTTAACTTTCAGCAATATGAAGGGAAGTTCAATAAAGCAACTTGTATCACTCCCACATTTTAACACTATCCATTACTTCACAACTTTGAGTTTTCACAACTCCTGTGTGATTTTACCCTTTTGAAATCAAACAGGTATAATATCCTCAAATATTTCATTGTACGCAACTGTTTCCAGTTGCACTTCAGACTAAGATAGCTATTTTAGAAGGTATACTTGCAGTTTGAAATTCTATTTCTTTTGAAAGTAACTAATCCTGTTTCTGCACTGAGCATATTATAGATTATACAAAGATAAATGCAATCCTAGCAAAACCACTGAAATAGGGACAGCTTTCCCCCCACCCAAATAGTTACTATTTAAGAATGAAATCCAAATTAATTCTGAGAGGAGAAAAGAGATTGATTGTTTCTTTTATGTTTGAAAGGAATTAGTTGCAGAGAATATGGATGAAGAAACAAAAGGCATTTTTGCCACTCCATTTAAAAGAACATCAAAATTCCTAACACACCAAGTATTCAACAGGTTTGTAAAACTCTTTGGACTATTTTGGCTCATGCTGGTTGATGAAGTGATATAAAGATGAGAATGAGGCATGTAATATTCCAGAAAAACAATACTGTGTAAAAATAGGGGACTAGTTAAAATATTAAGCTACTAAATTTGCATGTTAGGAACTTTGCACTAAGTTTACAGTTTTTGAAGGAAAATTGTATCATTTGACCAATTAATAGCAAGCAACACACAACTAAAGCAAAATGCTTATGACTACTACTATGGTATATGCCTTAGATACAAATGTTTCATCAACATGTATTGACAATTAGCTTGGAAACAATGAATTGCAATTTAGAGCAAATCTGAACATTAATAGGAGGAAGAATTTATTACTGATCTGACAGAGGATTTGGGGGCATAAATAGTGTTCAACTTTTATTATTACTTTGTTTGTTAATGTAAGTTTTTGTATCTGCAGCTATCACTCTGAAACAAATATTGTCCGGTATATGAAAAGATTAGAAAACAAAGATATTTCTCTTGTTCACAGCATGATTCCTTTGGTAGGTATAAATTGAAAAGGGGGAAAAAATCATAGCTGTTAATTTTCTTGAATAAAATCCTGATGGTATGTTGTCTTTCTTTAGGGATCCTGTACAATGAAGCTGAATAGTTCATCAGAACTTATGGTAAGCTGTTTAAATTAATATATTATATTTAGGAAATAAATTTCAGATAACTACTCAACCATGTTTTGTGAACATTAAATAAACTCAAAAGATTTGGGGGTAGATTGCCAACTGTTTCTCTAAAAAAGAATTCCTGCACCCCAGTTGACAATCACATCCAAAAAGTGTGTTATATCAGATTTTCCAGTGAATAGCCACACTTTATGGTCAGCTTGCATTTCATGTGCTTCCGATAATTTATGTACATATATATTTTAACACAGATATGATTTTTTTTCCTTCTCTTTCTCTGTGCCCATCTATGCATCCATGTCTGTTTTGTAGCCTATTACATGGAAGGAATTTGCCAATATCCATCCTTTTGTTCCCCTGGATCAAACTCAAGGATACCAGCAGCTTTTTAAGGAGCTTGAGAAGGATCTGTGTGAGATCACAGGCTATGACAAGATTTCATTCCAGCCTAACAGGTAGAAGCAATTTTGTTTTTTCCCACTGTCAAACACATGTATAGATTTAAAACTCTAATTTTTGTGGTGGGGGAGGGGTCAAAATGTGGTAATTTCCTTTCTCAGTTATCTGTGGAATTCCTGGTGCATCTGCACTATAGACATTTTTAACATTGAAGATATGTATCAGGCACATTTGTCATTAATGGAATGGGTTAAGAGGATAAAAAAATGGTTCTAGGCAAGAGAATCTCGAAACATAATTTTATTTCCATCAAAGTTACAGTAAAGTACAGATTGGTTTGGGTTTAGATAGTGGAAATGGAAATAATATATTTTATCTTAACTGGTTAGGACTTCAGTAGTGACAATCTGATTTCTGAATGGATATGTGCTTGGAAAATGCCTGAGCTGCTTTTCTGCCTTGCAGTATCCAAGATACAAAGACATAATCAATTAGACTTTTGTGCCTTGTTTACCATTTTCTCATATTTCTCAGTTCCAATCACTTGCCTACCACTCCTAGGATGCTTTGAGCTTGTGTCATCCAGCTGCCCAAGGGCTAACTAATTTCATAATCATGGCAGGAACTGCCTCCTTCTTCTCTGGGGCTATTTCTGCCTTGCCTTATATTTCTTTATTTTACGTTATTTTAATTTGGGAGCCAGCCAGAAGAGGTTGTGAAGGGAAGACATGCAAGCCAGTCAAAAGACAAAGTTCACAGCTGAGAATGCCCTGATTAGTTTTCTGGGTATGTTGCTGTCCCTTTTCAGTGTGTCATCACCCCACATCTACCAGACACTTTGTTTATAAATGTATGACACATCCACAAATCACCTCCATTCGGCAATGACACAGAACAGATGCCTTAGAGAGATAGGCTGGGCTCGCCTGTGGGAACCACACAAGATTGATTTGTGCTGAGTGAAAGATGGGCAGGTAGACCTTTAATTCAATAGTGGCAAAAGAGTTACGGGAAAAAAAGGATGTTAATCTGCTTTAGCAACTTGGTTTGCAACATGAATTTAAAAGTGTTGGTATTCAGTATCATTTAATCTTCCTTCTCTGCATGGAATAATAAACTTGTTTAACAGAATTTTAAATCGGGATGTTGATTAAACAGCTAAAAAGTGTTATAATAAGCTTTGTTTCTTTGCAGTGGAGCTCAAGGTGAATATGCTGGGCTAGCTGCAATCAAGGCTTATTTAAATGCAAAAGGAGAATGGCAACGAAGTGTAAGTAAAAAGTGGAGTTTTATCTAATTTTTGGTTTTCCGTCCCGTATGTAGCTAATTATTTTTGGAATGGCAGCTTGTTTTTCGGTAGAAACAGACTTAATTAGCCTGGCTGTGTCCAATGTACGCTCTATGGGTTGTTTTGTCATTTGCACAGTTGCTAGGTGAGATAATCTGCCTCCTTTTGCTAGCCTTTATGCACTTGCACTATTTTCTGTATGCTTCTAAATGCCTTTTCTTCCTTTAGATACACTAGTTGTTCTGCAAAAATTCCACAGAAAGTACACTGGGTTTTTCTTTTTTCTTTGTCAGACTGAACAAACACAATTGCCTTTTCCATTTCCTCCTGAAACAAATGGAGGAGGGGACCAGGAGACACAATATTTTGTATTCCACTCATGCAAGGGTGAATATATGAATATATGAAATCTGAACACTTCATGTGGTTTGCCCTTGCCTCCTCCTTCCTAGGGCTGAAAGAGAGTGATTGGCCCAAGGTCACCCAGCTGGCTTTGTGCCTAATGCACAACTAGAACTTATTGTTTCCCGGTTTCTAGCTTGCTGCTTTAACCACTGCACCCAACTGGCTCATTGCTGTTAACAAAGATGTTCTTAATGAGATACTTCCTCTTGTATCATGTACACAGTCCTATATTCACTAGCTGATTAGCAACCTTAAAACAAAAGGTAGGTTAAAATCAAAGTCAAGCCATTGATGCTCAGAAGGACAATCTTAAGGGGTTTTTATTGTGATTAAGACTTTTGTTTTTAATCACTAAAAGAGGGAATCCTGTATCTGATAATATATTTGCTCTTAAGCTGGAGATTTTAATATAAATTGCTTCCTTGTGAAGAAATACTAGTCATAAGATAAGGGTGGTTTGTAAGCTTTTTGTCTGTCTTTCATTATTCTTGTTATTTGATTGATAATTAATGCAAAACTGTAAGCATGATTTACCACTCCCAGTGGCCATGTTCTCATTCATACTTGGCCTAAAGGGAAATATATTACTGCTTAGATCAATATTTTCAATGTGTTCAGTCTATTATATAATCAAGCTGGAGTTAATCAGACAGCTTCAAGATTTAACAAGGTTACACTCCGAATTATAATTATCATGTGTTCAGTTCATGGCAGTCTATTCATTTTTACATATTCTTCTTCCTAAAGGTCTGCCTTATTCCTAAATCAGCTCATGGTACCAACCCAGCAAGTGCTCAGATGGCAGGGATGAAGATCCAGCCAATAGAAGTTGATAAAAATGGAAGCATTGATGTGAGCCATTTGAAAGCAATGGTTAGTTTGCTGCTCCTTGTCCTAATACATTCCTCTATTATAAATTATGAATGTTTAGAAAAAACAAAAGAGGATATTTGTCTTTTAAATGTTTTTATGACACATTATTTTTTGGCTATTTTTGAAATACTCCTTTTCTTTGAGAATCAATGCTGTGGATGTGTCTGCTTTTGTGGATATTTACTATTCCCCTCTTTTTATTAACATTAAACTGAATATATGTGAAAATAACAATAGCATTTAGACTTATATACCAATTCACAGTGCTTTTACAGCCCGCTCTAAGTGGTTTACAGAATCATCCTATTTCCCCCAACAATCTGTGTCCTCATTTTACCCACCTTGGAAGGCTGGAAGGCTGAATCAACCATGAGCCGGTGAGATTCAAACTGCCAAACTGCCTGGGAATTCTGGGAGTTGCAGTTCACTCATCTTAAAGTTGAGAAATGTTGAGTTAAAGGAAAAGGAGGAAATCTTTGCTGGAAGCTGCTGCATGATGAACTTACTAAGATCAAATGAAATGAACCAAATCTGACTCAATAGGCCTTTTAAGAAATGGAGGTAGTGACAGATTTTATTTTCCTGGGCTCCAAGATCACTGCAGATGGGAACTGCAGCCCAAAAAATTAAAAGACGCTTGCTCCTGGGGAGGAAAGCTATGGCAAATCTAGACAGCATACTAAAAAGTAGAGACATCACCCTGCCAACAAAAGTGCATATAGACAAGGCTATGGTTTTCCCAGTTGTGATGTATGACTGTGAAAGTTGGACCATAAGGAAGGCTGAGCGCCAAAGAATTGAGGCCTTTGAACTCTGGTGCTGGAGAAGACTCCTGCGAGTCCCTTGGACTGCAAGACATCAAACTGGTCAGTCCTAGAGATCAACCCTGACTGCTTTTTAGAAGGCCAGATCCTAAAGATGAAACTCAAATACTTTGGCTGCCTAATAAGAAGGAAGGACTCACTGGAGAAGAGCCTAATGCTGGGAAAGATTGAGGGCAATAGAAGAAAGGAATGAAGTGGCTGAATGGAGTCACTGAAGCAGTCAGCGTGAGCTTAAATGGAAAAAGATGGCCTGGAGGAACGTTGCCCATGGGGTCCTGATGGGTTGGACATGACTTCGCAACAACAACGACAATATACAAAAAATGAAATGTCCTTTAAGTCAATCTCAGCTCCTGCTGACTTTCTGGATGTCTCCATATAATATTTCTTAGCTATGATCTAGAAGCCACTGCCTTCTTTGGGAGAATTTTTGACTATCCATTCTACTACAAAACCCTGAGATCCCCTGGAGATTTCCTCCTAAGGACTAGCCAGGCCTAACTTTGCTTTGCTTATATATACATTCATTTGCCAATTTATATCCAATATCCTTCACATTAGCATGTGGAAGCTATGAGTGGTACAAAAAGCCTTGGAAAAATACATGCTCATCATTATAAGATGTGCTTGGATTAGTGAACAAATGAAAATATACGATATCATCAAGAGAGTAAAAGAATTGAAATGGAAATGGACTGGTTGTATAGCAAGAAGAACTGATGGCAGATGGACCGAGGCAGTAATAGAATGGATCCGACTTGATAAAAAGCGTCCATGAAAGAGATTAAAACAAGATGGATCAATGACATCAAGCAAGTATTGCAGGCCCAGTTGGCAAAAGAAAGGTCAGGACCATATTGATTGGAAACACACGGAAAAGGCTTTCATCCTGCAGTTGATAGACAATGCTAAAATGATGATGATTATGATCCTTCATATGACAATACAAGTGTATTAACATTTAGACAATGTTAACTGAGCACAGATGGAGCCACTTAGCTCTTCTCCTTTTTCTTCATATTTCTTTTATTTTTTTATTTATTTGTCAAGCATATATGAGAAAAACAAGTATCAGAACATAACATATAAGTGAGTACGGATAAAAGAAACATTAGGACAGGGATGATAGGCACATTGGTGCGCTTATGCACGCCCCTTACAGACCTCTTAGAAATACGGTGAGGTCAACAGTAGACAATCTAAGGTTAAAGTTTTTGGGGCTAGGGGAAGAGACTAGAGTCAGGTAGTGCATTCCAGGTACTAACAACTCTGTTGCTGAAGTCGTATTTCCTGCAATCAAGTTTGGATCGGTTTACTTTGAGTTTGAATCTATTGTGTGCTCGTGTATTGTTGTGGTTGAAACTGAAGTAGTCATTGACAGGTAGGACATTGTAGTAGATAATTTTATGTACTACGTTTAGGTCAGACCGAAGGCAGCATAGTTCTAAGTTGCCTAAGCCCAAAATTTCAACTCTGGTGGTATAAGATATTTTATTTAATTTGAAGAGGTGGCCACTCTACCTTGATAGGTTGGTGGACCTAAAACATTAAGAAGGTCCAGAGATGCTCCAGCTCAGTTAGAAACCTCAAATCTTGTACACTAAGGCAAGGGTTTCCAAACTTGGTAACTTTAAGACTTGTGGACTTCAACTCCCAGGATTCCCCAGCCAAGGTTGCACTAAAGGAAGCACACATATTTTTGCAGGGGTGGCTGAGAAGACCCACTTAAGAACACACCCATGATGGGCTGATATTATGTATTTTCACACAGACTTCCATCACCCTCCAGTGGGCTCTGTATGAACTCGCTCGCGCGCCACACCTTCAGGAGCAACTGAGATCCGAAATCTCTGCAGCCAAAGCTTCATCCCAGGGAGATGTTGCGAAGATGATGAAGTCCACGCCGTTGCTCAAAGCAACCATCAAAGAAACACTAAGGTACAAAATGTCCCCCAAAAATATTTCCTGTGGGTCAATTCCTGATGTTTGAAAGTTCAACATGGGGCTACTTTCAAGACAGGTTCATCTCTGAATATCTTCCTGAATTAAAAAAAAAATCGAGTACTTTGGAAGGAATTGTTGTAGACATTGAGGAATTTGTAAGGAAAGACCTCGGAAAAATGTCCCAAAGAGTCACACGTTGTCTAGTAGTTTGTAATTGTTGTCGAATCCTATGTTAGACTCCTTGGGCTGGAAAAATGATTTTTAGATGGAAAAACTGTCTCTCTTCTTCCTCTGATTTCACTCCAGGCTCCATCCAGTTGCCGTGACGTTGCAGAGATATACAACCCAAGAGATTGTCCTTCAAAATTACTGTATCCCTTCCAATGTGAGTGATCTGTCGGTGTTCCAAATAACAACCTCCAAAGAATAAGACTCTGAGAATATCATCCTCCCAAAGGTCCATTTTATTACAGATGTCATATTGGCACATCTGGGGGAAAGCCAAATCTGAGAGTTCTGGGTTTTCCCCAACCCAAAGAAAACCCAAAATCCAACCCCTGCACCCAGTAGTCCATCACATGGTTCAATCATTATATCGTTCCAACTGGAGACCATTCTCCAGTCACTCCCTTCCAGGTGCAGAGTAACATGTCCTTGACTCCCAGAGAAAGGAATATTGTTGTGGCTAGTTTCCCACCCCTCCTTGAAATCTCTCCAAAGTTCTGAAGTTGGTGAAGGTAGTCATTCCCTTGAGATCCCACAAGGATGTCCTCATTAGTAGGGTGGTTGAAGACATCTAGAAGTTGCCAGAAGTCATTCTTGCTGAGGCTATTTTTTAACCTTGTTTAGATACAACTCATAAATCCTAATTTATCTTTTTTTCCCCTCCGTCCCATCTTTTCTTCACAGATATTAGTCCAGGTAGGACTTTATGCCATGTTTCGGGATGCCAGATTTTTCTCCAAACCTCTGCAGTTCAATCCAGAAAGGTGGATTAAGACCGAGGACTCCAAATATTTCAGAGGATTAAGTTTTGGCTTTGGGCCACGTCAGTGTCTTGGCCGCAGAATTGCCGAGATGGAGATGCAGCTGTTTTTGATCCATGTAAGTCCAGATGTGCCATCAACTCATCATGGAAGGCAGGCTGGAGAAATACGGAGAGGGTGGGCTGGTCCTTTGTCTTACATACACACACGCATATATATATATATGTGTGTGTCTGGGAAAGTCCTCGGCTCCCATTTTAGACGATTGTATAAGAATCATGACTTGGCAGATCAGGGCCAAATCAGGTGACATGGCGACAGAAGAGAATATGTTTAGCTCAGGATGGAACTGTGGGGTCCTTGGTTGTTTTCTTGCAGATGTTCCATTACCCAACTAGGAACATCTTCTAGGTATCTAGTTGGGACATGAAATTTCTTGAAGAAAACAACTGAGCTCAGAGGGCACCAAGGAGCCCACAGCAGTCCTCCTCCTCCTCC
>JAOYMU010000192.1:65719159-65731454 GCA_025802295.1 Psammodynastes pulverulentus
TTTGAAGGGAGCCGCGGAAAAAACCGGAAGCACGTAAGGGAGCCGCAAACCGAAAAAGATTGGGAACCACTGGGTTACCTTAAACAGGGCTACAAAACATCAAGCAGCAGATGTAGTAAGAGTGGGAAAATAGCTGCCATTCTAATCAACCCACACAAACATTCTTACCCATGTTTGGTTAGACTAGTTTGTTGCCTTCCTCCAGCAATGCACAAGACATTTCTTCTGGCATTTCATTTTTTGGAGTTCCTGTGAAACCAGGGGATCTTTTGTGATCCATGTAGAGAGAGAGATCATGCAGGTACAATATAATCCAAAACTTCAACCACTCTCTCATTCTAAATGGAGACTAAACTTCAGTTGAATTATGCATTGATCTTGGGAACTTTCCCACGTGCCCTCTGAAACCCATAGGATTTATCCAATGGGCCAATCCAATGGATCTTTCCTCTCTGCCACATGGAGCTGATATAGAGAATTCTAAAGCAATTAAAAAGTTTTCTGTTGATGACAACTCCCAACTTCTGATCGAGTCCCCACTGCCCAGAGACAAAATCAGATCTAACATGTGATCCACATTGAGCATAAGGCCCTCAATTATTTGGATCATGTTCACAAGCAATTTCAGCAATGAAGTTCTTAGTGTTGAGAATGGTTACCTTAAATAAAAAGTCTGAACTAATTGCCCCCGAGTCATTATCATTCAACCTGGAAAACCTCAAGCGAAACATCTTCTAGTCTCTGAAATTCCATCCTTCAAAATGCAAAAATCTCCAACTTGTTTATAAAATAAGACACAGAAAGCATTATTTTTTTTTCCATGCATGAAACAGAAACATATTCTCTCCCCATATATCTCAGCAGAGAAATAAGCCTGTTGTTATTTATATAAAAATTTCTGTTCCAGTTTCTAGTTTTCATGTATTATTCAGTGGAAGCTCTTTCGCTGACAAGGCTTCACACATTTGATAGCACTGGGTGGGGAGAAGTGCAATGTAGTCACAGTGAAGAGGGATAAGTTTCCTCACTCTGCTGTTTGGAATGATGATGTACAAAATATGAATTGGACAAATGTTATGTTTCATATTACAATCTAGGTACCGGTAGTAATTCAAATGAAGTATGAAAATTAAAACCAATGGCTGCATTTGTTTCTTGATTATTATTTTTTGTTCTTATTTTTCAAATACTTAAAAATAAAATCTGCACAAAAACATCTGACCTCTTGCTATTACATTTTTGTGACAATGTTTAAAACATTCACACGCATAATCAACACCAAAAGAAAAGAAAAATATAGTAAATAGTATAATAAGCATTTTTTCCTATGCTACTAGCAAAGTAAGAACCATAATATTCTTCATATAATCATAATCTTTATCCACTATTTAATATAGTAACATAGATAGTAAGTAATCTCAGGCCCTCATCATAGTATGGGCAATGTATATCACCTGAACTGGGCTCAAAGCTGTTCACCAAAGTGAGAGAGACTGCAACAGTGCATTTCAATAAGTTAGAGGACATAATACCAGCTCAAATTTCAGACCACCAACAAAATTATTCATCTATCTTCCAACTTCCATTTGCTTGTATTATACATTGTTCTAAAGAAACAAATGGCAGTTATTTGGAAAAATATAAAGACAATTTACAGAAGATAAACACAAAGCCGTGAGAAAAAATATCGTATTTGTACTGGGATTACATATCAGCTAGCCAAAATACAGCATGTAAAATCTGTGAGAGAGATAATTGTAATGTGTTTTATAGTGAAATAAAACATATTTATTTTCACCCATGCTAAATTAAGAAAATTATCATGGGAGAAAGTACTATAAAAATCAAGCTATGTTAAAACCAGTGGATTAGAAGGGATAGCTGAGCATAATGTTCCTTTCATTAAACCACCAATTGAAAAATGAAAAAAAAAAGCCTTTCTTCCCATGTAAAAATGTAGCTTATTGAAAAACATTTTTAAGTTTAGTGAATGATTGTTTACCACCATATCCGAACCAATTTTCATGAACTCCCAAGCCAAAAGGGAAAAGACAAAAAAGCTATTAAGGACATCCATAAGTTGTCAAAGGAAAGAGGGTTTGAAGATCACGGGGATGGATATAAAGAGGTACAGAGCATAAACGTGAATATATTCAATTTTTAAAAATCCAGCGAATTCAATATAGAGGGATGTCTTTCTGAAAGCAACCCTACCAAGCCTGCTTCTAATTTTAAATATTAATGTTAACATAGCGGAACCCTCGTGTGTGCTTCCATCTCTATGGAAACCTTTCTTAGCAATTGGTTACCTATTAAGAAGAGACTATCAGCTTTCTTTGACCACAGGCTGCATTTCTACATTCTTATAAAGCGATTCAGGCAAAAATGTTAACCCTGTGTAAAAAAAAATAGTCTAATTGGGTATGATAGAAAGAGAACCGTATTTAAAAGAAATTGATTCCTGTAGCAAACTGAAAAACCTTCAGTGAGAACAGTAAAAAGGTACGCTTAATATTTTGGGATGAAAATTACTGCAGAAAAGGAGAAAAAAATGCAAAGGATATCATCCAGATTTTCTTTGCTCTAATCTGTTCTTTGGAAATATAAATTAGCAATGATAAAAAAAAGTAATCCTCTGAGATGCCATATTTTCTCTCGCTAACTTTCTGAAAATAGAATATGCATACAGATTTCTGGCTGATGTTATGAGTCAAGTATTTAATAAGGAAGCAAAATGAAAAAATGCAACATGATTTTGCATAGATTCTTGAATTATAATAACCACTAATCCTGGATTTTATTTAGGTGAAGCATGTCTTAGACACCTGTTATTTATAGTGGGAAAATATAAGCAAAGATTACTGCTTCAGAAGAATTAGCAGTGTAAGAAAGCTCACAAGAATCCAAAATTATATATTTTATTAGTAGAATTCCAAGATATTAACAATGCATAAAACAATGTGAAAGACAAACATTCAGTTGACTGTGCTTTCTGGATGCACTGAGATGGAGCAGAACTAAATATATTGGCACAGAGCAACAGAACTCAGCACATCCTTTAAAGTACCGTGCCATTTTTTGTTTTCTAAGTAAAAACTTCAGCTTGAAATATTAACCTGTTCTTATGTGTAAAATAAATTATGTGGTATTGCTAATAGAAGCAGATATGCCAATAATGCATACCGGTAGATATATAACATATCTCAAAACATAGTATAGCTAAATACACAAAATACTCCCAACGTTGGTTGTTGCTTACAATGAAGAAATACATCAACAAAATAATTACACACAAAAGTGCATTTTATACCAAGAAGATTCCAAAGTTACCAATTGATGACCACTATTTCAGATCTATACAACTTCTCCTATGAATTATTTCAAAACAGGTTAAAAAAACACTGAACTTGCCCAATCACAAGATATAATGCAAACTGATGAGCATCCTTAAGAGACACAATTTTGCAGATAGCTTGGCTGCCTGTTAGTGGAGAGAAGCACCCAGGATCAACCTTAGCTTTGCATTGCAGCTAGGAATCTTTCATAATGGTTGAGAAGGAATGTTTCTCTTGTATGTAGCCAACCCAAACGCTAGATCGCCTCCCTGTGAAATCGTCTCTCTCTCGAAGAGAGCCTGCTTGCAGTGGCACAGGAAAGAAGGAAAGCAAAGGAAAGAAAGGAGGGAAGGAAAGATCCAACTGGCCTCTGTCTTGCAGCAAGCCAAGCAGCAGCAGCAGCAGAACAGAAGGCAGAGCCTTCCTCCTCCTCTTCATCCTCGGGGGCTGTGGGCGAGCAGCTGGGCCCACCAGCCCGCTCGGCCCCTGCCCAACTTTGCCCCTGCCTCACCCAGCCTGGGGCTCCCCTCACCTGGCAGGAGCCGCCTGCGCCCCCTCGGCCACCCGTTGCCCATCCCCCCGGCTCAGGGCACGCCTCAGGAGGGGCCGTGCCGGCTGCACCTCCTCATGCCGACGCTTTTTCTTCTGCTCCTGATCCAGCTCCTTCCGTTGCCGCCCAGTTCTCCGCTTGGCTGCCCCCCACCCCGGTCACCCTCCTCCTCCTTGCTCACACCTTTAGCACTGGCTGGCCGGCTGCACGAGCAGGGCTGACCAGCTACATTGTCACTCACTTACTGCAGCTCTGACTGCCCCATGCATGGCCGCTCCCTCATGCACACACCCCTCCCCATGCCTTTCCAACCACCTGGCGTGAACACGCTCTCTCTCTCGTCTCCCCCCCTCTTTGGAGTGCCTCATGCATGCCGCCACGTGACTGGCTGGGGGGTGGCAAGGGTTGTCGTAGAGGAGAGCCCGGCCGAAGTTTCCCACACCGCTCCAAGGAAGAGCTCCTTCAGCCCGTTTGCGCCCCCCTGCCACCACGACCATTACCTCGTTCCGGCTGGCGAGGCATGTGCCACCCCCTATGGCGGAGATTTCCAGCCCCAGCACAGGCCGGTCACATATTCCAGAGCTGCAGTAGTCACAGGACTGGTCATTCCGGGGCAGCTCCTCCACGGCAGGCCGGTGCATTCGGCTGGAGGAGCTGCTCCAGGATAAATGAAGGGACAGTCCTGTGACTACTACAGCTCTGGAATATGGGACCAACTTTCCCACCAATGTCAGCAAGCCACCCCGGGGCAGATTTCCCTCCCCCACCATTGGTCTTACTTTCTAGTTAGTTCCAGCTCGTGTGGCTCTACTGAAGGTAAGGTTTGAGCTTGGAGGGTGAGGCCAGCGGGTGAGCAGGCCATGTGGGCGGAGCAGCCTTGTCTTCCTGCATGGCCTACCCAAATTTTCTCACCGTCCACCTGTGATCCACAGCCCGCCAGAGACTGTAAAACACTTGTGAAGCGATATATAAGTCTAAGTGCTATTGCTATATGTACGTGACCTAATAAAATTGGTAGTTTCATAGAAATTGCAAATGAGCTAGCATATTGCATGATGAATAGATCAACAAAGGATGACAACAGCAATCCTTGAATGGATACTCATTGACATTTAAAAATATATATAGTACTAAATTTAAAGGTGCTGTAGACAATATAGAGGATGGTCTTGATGAATAAAGGAAAGACCTGTGGCTAAGGTGACAATCACATAAAATTAAAGCCGGAGCCTCTACCAAGAGATTGATTTATGGAAAAGCTTCTAACAGCACCTTCTCATTCAGTTAAAGGTGAAAGAGGGAGGGAGGAAGAAAGTACATTTAGACTTGAAAGATTCTACTATAAGCCATAGTGTTTATTGGTCTGATATATCATATAGCGCTGATAGATTAAGCTAAAAAGAAATTGCAATGTGCTGAAGAAGTTGGAAAGCAGCTAAAGAGTTCTTCCTACAGTGGATTCATTTGGGCTGTTCCTCGTATTGATAGATAAGCAGAAAAGCTTGATAGTTTGTTTACACACACAACATCTACACAGCATGTAGTCATTTAGGATGATCAGTGTAACCAGGAAATGAATGCTGAACTTCATTATTGATATTGTGTCACATATCAGTAATATAGATTTCCTACACAATCTATTGGAAGAAATTTATTCAGTAAAACATACAGGACAGTAGAGTCAAGCTAACAAGAGATCTGAATTATTATAATAGCCAAGAACAAATTCCAATCACCTCTGTCACTAATCATGCTGACTGGGACTGATGGAACTTTGAATCCAACAGATCTACAAACTTCCCCACCTCAATTAACATTTCCATCGATTTTAGTGGTTATTTTGTATTAATATTTTAGTCAATTTTAGTGGTTATTTTCATAATCAAAATCTATCTCAGTCTAAAGTTTTGTGGAGCCAGAAAGTAAATAGATAATTAAAATGAAATCAATCTTCTTCCATGTGATGTTTTAAATTGATTTAGGCATGTCTCAAGGTTCTACAAATGCCAATGGACCCTTCTTTTTCAACAGCTCAGTCCTATCTTGTTTATAAATAGTTTATATAAATGGTTTGCAGCATGATATGGTGCTCAAAACTAATTTGCCAAAAAAGTGACAGATAGATTTGTATCACAATAGAATCCCCTTCCTATTTCAACGTAGATTTTCCTAAGTTTTACATTTTACAGTTTACTTAATTCCTAAATCATGAATTTTATTGATGACTCTTTTATTTCGAGAATGCCGCTTTTCGCCCTCCTTCCCTCATGCTGGCCGCTCCATTGCCCGTTTCTCCATTGCAGGATAGCGCCATGCCCAGGATCCACTTTGATAGAGGGGAAGGGGTAATAATTTGCCTTGCCAAACTAACCCCGCAGTCTCCCCTACATTGGGCCCAGCTTTGATCGTGCTGCCAACTTAATTCCTCGTTCCTCTCACTTTTGTTCACAGACTGACCAGCATCCCCTGCATGCAGCTCCACAGGGAGTGGGGGAATCCCTCCCTCCATTTCTCCACAATTTTCCACCTTCCCACACGAGCATCAACTCCTTGTCTCTATGGAAACTCCCACTCCTCGTTCTTCAGAAACCTTGCCCCTTAAAGGAGCCCGTTCCAGAAGGCTGAAACAGCCGCGAGACCAACATGCAAACACCTCAGAAACAGCCTTTTGACAAAGGATGTTCTGACCTAGGCTTCCTTAGAAAGCATAAAACACAATTATAGTCCCGGAAAAACCTCTTTTATTTCCATGGCTGTGAATTATGTTCATTTACAGCCTGCAAGGATTCACAAACAGTTTTTCACGGGAATATTTATAAACACCCACCTTATCGCACTTGGAATGCTGCCAGAGAACTAATTGCCAAACGCAAGGCAAGTCAAACAGAACTTTTCAAAGCTTGAACCAACCAGATGAACGAATTGCTTCCTGCAAAAGCTGACATCCCATTTGCTCCTCTTTTATGTCCTATGGGAGGAGGCAATCATCTCCAAGGTGTGGCCTTACTCCTGCGTCGACCCTGCTTTCTCAATTGTTCTTGCCTTCTGGTAGTTCTGCACATGTGCAGGCTGGGAACCAGTTCCAGAAACTCCCTTGCCTCACTGCTGTCTGAGTCCAAAGGTAGCTGATGACTGCCAGCCTGCCCTGGCCCCATCTCTGCCTCTGAAACAGGGCCCTCGTCTGAGCCTTCCTCAGCCTCCAGGACTTGCCCAGGTTCCTCCCCAACCTCTTCGCTATCAGACTCTGCTACCAGCCCACAACAAAGGGTGGAAATTTAACAACTGATTCACTCAGGGTCAGATTGGCTGTCGCAGGAGGCTCGTCCCCCATGTGCGGCAGAGCTGGAGGACAGTAATGGGCCATGCCTCCCACGACAGACAACCTGACCTTGGGCGAACCGGTTGTTAAATTATTTGAATCCCACCACTGCCAAATGTAATGGTGTACAGCAGGGGTGTCAAACTCAAGGCCCAGGGGCCAGATCTGGCCCAGAGGTTGCTTAGATCTAGCCCGCAGACAGCCAGGAAAACTCCTTTCAGAGGCTGATTAGAGCTCCGACTTTGACAGCCGAAGTGCAACTCAGATAAAAAAGGTGCCTTTTCAATATAGTGGCTTGAGTCAGCACTCCTCGAAAGGCAGCCTGGCTCCACTGCATTGAATTGCCTTTTTTGGGTCTTCCTGCATGCTCTGGTTTCCCCAAGACTGAGAATAGCACCGCCACCCATCCCAGACAAACCAAATAGCCAACCGAAACCGGTTTGGCCAACAGTTGTAAGGGCATGAAAAGGAATGGTTCCAAAATGGCGGGGGCTGTCAAACTGCTCAGCGCTTGACAGCCGTTGCCGCCGATGCCAAACTCTGCTGCCTGAAGCCGCCCGAGCAGAGAGTCTCCTGCTGCGTAGCTGGCAGCCTGCTCTCTCTCACTCTGCTGATGTTGTTTGTTAGAAGTTAAAAATAGTTAAATTAGCCTCTTCACTAAAGAAATAAATGCCATGATTCAAAATACGTCTGTTGAGCTTCAGACTGAATCAAAAACTTGGGAGCATCAGGAGGGGGTGTGTCCTTAGTTCTGCAATTCAGTCTGAAGAGCAATGAGACCAGAGTCTTCCCAGCTCTGGATACTATCTCCAGAACTCTGGAGAAAATAAGAGCTCCATTTTCGCTGGCAGAGGCCATTGCAGCCAAAAACAGAGCTCAGGAGCCCGTTTTCGCTGGTAGAGCATTTGGGCCACCACAGGCATCCTCAACACCAGTGACACTGAGCTGGCCATCCCCCCCCCGGCCACACCCACCCCGGCCTCCTGAGGTCCAACATAATCTTGATGAAATGAACTCAATGAAATCGAGTTTGAATGTAAGGTAGGAAAAACACTAAGCTGCAAAATACAAATTTAATTCATTTAGCACCCAAAAAAATTAGCTGTAAGGTATGAAAAACACTAAGCTACAAAATACAGATTTAATTCATTTAGCATCGAAAAAAATTACCTTATACTATGAGACAACACTAAATAAAACTAGTATGTATATCCATTTGTAGAATGAACACTGTCTCTGCAATATTATTTATTTTGGATCAACTCTACGTTCTGTGGAATCTCTTAAAAACTTTCACAGAATAAAAAAAACCATAATTTTGACTTTTATTTTCAATAAAAGTCTTTTCATCCATCTGCTACTGCTACTGCGGTTCTTGAAAGGGAGGAATAACCTTTTTTTTTGCAGAAAGGTGATGAATTTTATATTGTTTTTTTATATGGCCTCTGGAATAATGATGAAGGTTTGCATAAAATAGTGGAATATTGCTTTAAATAATGTGAAATAAGCTTTCTACTATCTTAAAATAAGGTTAATCCTATATTTTCTGTATAATGGACAGAAAATAGGCAACAAAAACTATAGGGTGTGTGCTTGTGTGTGTGTAAGATGTAATGTAATAATTTAAAATATTCCGGTTGTAGACACAGGATTTTGTACTTGCTTTAGTTTGTAAGTAAATCCAGTAACTTTTTTCCATCTCCCTTTGGTATTACTCATGGTAAAGTATTTACATGGATCTTATCTGCTTCCTTGAATAAAAAGAAATAAGATTTTCATGTTTACTCAGCTCAAACACACACTATAAAAATTAATAAACACTAGAAAAAGAATCCCAAATCTTAAAAGAGTATCTCAATTTTTGTTTGGTACCTTTCAATATTTAAGTAAGTGTTGATTTAACTACCATAATATCTTCCACAAGAAACATACCCACCCTAATTCTAATTACAGTACTAAATATGGCTTCATGTCTCACACAGCCAACTGAAAAGGAAAAAAGGGGGAAAAATCCAAAGTAAATACTATATCCAAACCTTCACCCAAATCATGTCACTCTTTAAAAAAAATATATCAATCAGACATGTTTCATAACTTTTAAAATACTATTTCCTTTGAACTCAAAATGTGAACCTGTTTTAAGGATCCCATTTTCTTATCTTATATCAACCACATACTCAATGGCATCCTCATAATAATATCAGCAGCACTTACTCATCATACTTGATACGATAAATAATATCTTCAGCATCCATATAATCTGTATAAGATGTGGAAGGTGTATTGTCCAAATTATTTGTATTTTCTCTAGAATGATCTTGGCTCAAGTTTCCATTAGTCCTTTTGTAATTACTGCCACTCTTTCCTTGAGCTTTTCCATTTTTATGTCCTTTTGTTGCTCGAGTAACATTTTCTATATGAGCTTCAAACCAGGATCCAATAGTGACATCTCGGGCATCCACCAATTCATTTATCTAAAAATAAATTTGACATTTAGTGAATGTTACGCTGTAGAAACAAACAACTAATGTGATGATGTTGAGCTTCTATGCTAACTACATTTACACTTATACTAATTTAATTCTAGTTTGGCATTTTTTGTCTCTACACTCTTATACTGCCTATATTGAAAGTTGTAAAAACAGATTTCATAAAATCGGATAGTCCTTTGTTCTGCCCTACTGGAATTCCCCCAACATGTGAAGCAGATCTGGAGTTGTGCAGGAAATGTGTGAGAATAAAGAAATGTTGGTGGGTGCCATTTTAGCAGCAAACTATTGCCATTAGGTATAAACGATTGTCAGAAACTGTTTTAAAACAAAAGTTGCACAGAAACCATATATTTCATGACAATAGAATTATTGGGCTATATATAATATTCTTCCTTCATAATATTATTAACACCAAATGATTTAATGTATCTGCAATTTTTTAATACATGTATATCCAACCTGTGGGCCGCGTGAAGTCCTGGATAGCTAGTACTGCAAACAAGATTATAAACTTTTAACATTATGCGATTTTTATAACCAACATTATTAGTTATATTTATATGCACGCAAGACAATTCCTCTTCATTTAAGGTGGTCCAGACAGCTGGACACCCATGTTTTATTTGTTGCCACTATTTGGATGTTTCTATTTACTGTTTTCCTAATATTCATATTTTCTGTAGAATTAGCCCTTCATCATACAATAATTAAATAACTGAATCAAGAATACTTTCTTTCCCTCTTGCTATATATCATATTCTAATGATACACTTAATGTTTCACATATAATCTAAACATTTAAGACTAATTAATTTTGATAAAGTTTGCTCTAACAAAAATTGTGTAAAACAACACAGCCTTGCTGTGCACCCAAAATTGTGCACTCAACCATTACCACTGCACCAGCCTTTAACAACAAATTCCCCTCATGTAGTAAATTTTCACTATTTTTAATTTTAGTCTCCTACGTTTTGCTGAAAAATGCATTTAATATCTTCTTAAAATACGCTCCTAAACCTATCCTAATTTAAGTCACATTACAGATTAATGTCATGCAAGCAGATTGCCATGAAAGTAGTCAGATTAACTTCCTTGGCTTTCTCCATACTCCAGATTACCCAACCTCTACAGCATATCTAGGAAAGCTACAGAAACAGAAAGAAATTGATTCTTAGTAACACATTCCACTAATGGATTAACATAGTTGTTACACAGGTCTGTTTATATAGACACCCAATGACATCCATAGATAAAATAGATAAAATACAGTTTAAAATATAGTATCGTAAACCAACGATCTAAAGTACAGGTTTCCAAGATAAATTTTCAGAAATAGTGAAAGCAATCAACTAATATTCACTATTTATCTGTGCTTAAAACCTATCTGAACATAATAACTTGAAAACAGAATAGAGACCAAACATTTTATATTAGCACAATAAATTCTTTCATGACAAAGCCATGCAATTTAATGTTTTCTCTAAATCTTTCCAGGGGCTAAAATTGTGTTGTTATTTTTATATGTAATAGTTCAAGTGGGTGGTATGACAAAGACAGTTTTTCCTCTGTTATAGCCCCCAGGCATGCTCCTA
This sequence comes from Psammodynastes pulverulentus, assembly GCA_025802295.1. Taxonomy (NCBI): domain Eukaryota; kingdom Metazoa; phylum Chordata; class Lepidosauria; order Squamata; family Psammodynastidae; genus Psammodynastes; species Psammodynastes pulverulentus. The sequence continues at coordinate 65,730,448 of JAOYMU010000192.1, forward strand.
AAAATGATCTTAGCAACTTAGCATCCCTATTAACTGATGATTAAGAAGAATGTGTAATTTCACTAGACATTCACAATTTAGGTCAGATGGGCACAAATTATCGAGAGGAAATTAAAATTTCTTGTACTTCTCCCAAGAAGTATTTGGAGTCCTGATCAGCTGTTTTATAGCTAGCGGTGATGAAACCATGGGAGGTGATGGCAGCAGTGAGGCCTGGAGGTATTCAGAAACATGTCTTTCGTGACAATATAAATTTACCATAAATTTTACTGTAAAATTTACTATAAATTTACTACATTTTATAAAATATTGCTGAACTTCATACAACAGTATTTCTATGTAATGAAACTACTTCAATTTCAGAAATACATCATTAATGCTAGCCAAGATAAAAATATAATGTTGTAAATTCCCAGGCAGATGTGCAGTGCATAAATTCAGTGTCTTTGAAATAACTGCTTTACCCCTCCCAGATCTGGCCTGTGTTGCTTCTTCTCAAATAAACTGAAATCCTCCTCCCCTATCACCTTCCCAGGTTCAGTCACATTTATTGTACATACTAAGAGATGTGTTGCAACTTGAAGTTAGAAAGTCATTGAGAAGCTGTCATAGGACTGTATTAAATACTGGGCCAAAATTTCAGTGTCTGAACTTATGTACAAAATAGCACACACAGATTCAACGGCCATTTTTTATGTGTACACACACTCATTTTTTTTACACATATATACATATACACATATATTTTCCAGGAGGAGAAAGAAAAGGTCTCCTTCTTTCTACATGAAACGAGCTTAAAATCATTGTCCCTCTGCTGCCAACTGCAAAAAAAGAATTCAATGAATTTGGTAGGAGGGAAGGAAAAGCTACAGGGGAAAAATGCTTAAATCTACTGTATTACATCTATTATAACAAGAATATAGTGATTTTAAGTACAGGCAGTCCCCGGGTTACGTACAAGATAGGGACTGTAGGTTTGTTCATAAGTCGAATTTGTTCATAAGTTG
>JAOYMU010000192.1:65787778-65800462 GCA_025802295.1 Psammodynastes pulverulentus
ATTAATTATTAGTAGCTTTCCCTGAATTAGTTTCTATATATGTGAGTCTACTCCCCATCATTCTCTATGTCATTGAGCAGCATATTAATTATAGATGAGTCAAATATATCTGGGAACAGAATAATTAGGAGTGTTTGGCTATGTATTGTTATTGCATACAGTTTAGAGGGTTGTCAAAACCGTAGTTTAAACAAAGCACTTTGATTTGTAAATCCAGTCATTGTTAAGACAAAAGCATATCAATATAATCAAGTATTGATGTATGAACCAAGCTAAGGTAGTTTTAAATATACAAAATACCCTTTTCTTGTTTGATACTGCATATGCAATCTTGAACCAGTCCACATAATTATTCCAAGGATGAAAGCATGGAAGTTTTGTTTGTATCTCAAACTTTCTAGAATTCACGGAAAAAAAGAACCGCTCGATTAACAGTCTCCCTAAATTTTCTTCAAGAGCAGGAGAGCCCACATTCTTTACAGAATAAAATTGTGATTATAATTGTATTTATGTATGCCTTCCCTTCTTCTCCATTTTTAGAATTAATTTTTTATCAAAACATTTAATCTATATTAAATATTTATTTGCCATTTGCTTTATTTTATATAGGCTATGCTGTATAACATGACAACTCTTACCACAAACTTGTCAAGGTTGTTTGGGGAAGCAAGTACTAAGACAGCTAGCCGACTAGTAGAGTATTTGGGGAGAGAGACACTGAAGTGGGGAGCAGGAGTTGTCTACCTGTCTGGCAGTTAAAGTAAGGCTACAATAGACCACTCTAGCAACCTCCACAGACTTTTAGATTGAGTTTGAGAATCAGTGCCCTGCGCCTATAAATGGGTTATGGGATAACAAATTTAGAATGAAATCTAGGCTGAGATCTAACTGGAGAAAAGTTCTGCTTCTAAACTTCCCTTTCATTCCTTTCACTGCAGCCATCCATACACCAATGAACTACTTTCACATTCTTGGAAGTAATTTTTCATATAGCACAGTCAGAAAGCATTCCTGATTTGTATGTACCAATGTATCCAAAGAGATTTGATCCTTTGGCTGCAATTTTTATTCTTGGAGCAATTTCAGAATTTCTGGTTTACGCGCCTACAGATATGCTAGCTATATGTAACTTGATTATCTCCTGAAAAGTGAGTATCATTTGAACCTAGGAGGCATGTCTTCTCTTTTGTAATGCCTGTGTTCAGGAACAGCATCCTCTCCAGAGAACCCAGTTGCCACCCTGATGACATTCAGATAGTCACTGAATGTTTGTGTTCTGTGCCCCCCCCCATACCCATTTTGGCCAGCAGGATGCTGCAGGAGGCGTCTATTCCATCTCCCCCCTCCCCCTCCTCCCGCCAGCCCACAGAGGAGAACCACAATGCTGATCAGGTTCTTGAAGAAATCCAGTTTGACACCCATGAGCTATAAGGTGTAGAACACATATTCTTTGGCTTTATTATGTGTGGAAGTATAATTTCAATGATGTCTCATTGTACAGAACATACTGTTTTTTTCTTGAAATTGTTTAGCACACCTGTGATCTAGAGGTAGCATACATACAATTAATGTTACAGCTTATACCCAATCAGCTCTGAGATTCACTGAAGCATAGAATGTAATGGACAGTGCTTGTATCAATAGTTAGCGGCTGCAATGCTTATGAGTTCAGGATCTTTTTTCTTATATTGAAATTGACCTGTTGAAGAAAGAGGACAAAGAATTTATATTGGCCAAGTGCCTTGTTGTTAGGACTCTAATGTAATTGAAACAGATATCAAATAGCTTGTACAGTAGATGAAATATAAAATAAACTGAAGGTATGCAATTAGAGTCAAATGCAGAGAACATAAGATTTAGTATTCAGTAGTCTGAAATTTTAAAAAAATATTTGATAATATATTGGGAATATGGAGTGTGACAAAGTTAAGTATTGCGATTTAAAATGTGTATTGACATATTTATCAATATGGTGGTCTTTATAAATGAAGAAACCTTTGATAGGATTTAAAGTATATTCCTTTAGAACTTGGGTCCCAAAAATACAAGGGCAGAAATAGCAGGGCTTTCCCACCCTTCGTCTTCTTACAGTTAATCTGCTTAAAAGAAAAGGCTTGGATAAAAGCCAGGAGACTATAGCAGCTGAGATTATGTGGACTGCAGCAGGTGGAACTCTACTGTATGGGCAAGTGTTCTGACAAAGTGTTTTTCCTTTACATAGAATACTGTGGGATCTCAGTATTTAGTCTTGATAAACAACTAGAAGTAGAGTCCTGTTCTCTGCATGAGGGTGGTAAGATTTCAGTACAATTAATTTGAGACATTGGTAATTATTATGTTTATAATATTATGCAATATTATATTATTATATTATATATTATAAATAACAAGGTTTGGGTAGCATTTAGTCCATCAGCTGTTCACTAAACACAGGCACCATAACAGACTATTTGTTTGGGTTTTTTTGGATGCACTGAGTGCAAATGTCTGCTGTTATAATATTTTATCTTTATACTATATCATGCTATAAGCATAAATAGCAAATTAGGATGTGAGGGATAATGTATCTTGGGCTTCAAAAGAAGTATAATATCATATGCTGCATCAGCACCTCTAGGTGCTACATAACAAAAAGTGTTCTACTTGAAGGATAACTCAATATCCAGTGGCGATAATAAAATATTCAAACTAAATCAGGTTGCTGTTTTGGTGGGTTTTGTATTACAGAAGTATTGAGTTATGCAAGACTCCGTCAAAATCTTAGTTATGCTACTATACAGTTTCTTTTGCTTTTATGTACAAACTTATTTTCCATTTGCCTTCCTTCTTTTAATATTAAACCTGATTTTTTTTTTTAGACTTCGCGAACAAGAAAGAAAAGAGGCAGAAGAAGCTAGTCAAAAAGAAGTTGACGAATGGGAGAAGTCTCTTCTGTCTCAAGCAGCACCTGCTCAAATGGAAACCATGTGGGAAATTCCAGCTATTGGCCATTTTCTTTGTTTAGCACAGCATATTTTAAATTTGCCTGAAATAGTATTTTATGAATTGGAACGCTGTCTTCTGATGCCTCAGTGTAGCCCATTTTTGTCTAAAATAATGACTTCTTTGTTAAGTCCTCCCCATCGAAGATCTACTTTGCATCGAAGACCAAGTTTTCCTTACAGGACTTGGGAAGCAGCACTAAGGCAGAAAGTACAACAGTGGTATACGGTGGTTGGGCAAACTGATAATCCAGACAGTTGTGCAGAAAAACTTGGACTCTGTCCTCAGTTTTTCACCGTTCTTGGAGAAGTCAGTCCTTTGGAGGAAAAACCATTTCATGAACTCCCATTTTATCAGAAGGCATGGTTGCTTAAAGGCCTCTGCGATTTTGTATATGAGACTCAGAAAGATGTGCAAGATGCAGTACTTGGTCAACCTATTCATGAGTGCAGGGAAGTGATTCTGGGTTATGATTACTTAGAACATGCCTATGTTCACTTCCCACAATTCTGTGGTGCAGACGTACGGATTTATAAGCAAAAGCCTTTTCATGCCCCTGAATTTCCCATTCCTCCAATTAAAGTAAAAAGAGTACCACGCATTAAACTGGAGAAGGTGAAATGTGAGTATGGCACCAAAAGCAATGGGGAAATTAGATTGGATGCTAAAGAGTTGTTGCCCCAGGCAAAACAAGAACCTGGAAAAAATCTTTGCTTGGCAAAAGTTCACTTGAATCTCTTAAATGTTATACCAGAACATGAAATCAAATACGATTGCGAAGAGAAAGCACATAAGGATTGTGACTTAACAAAAGATTGCTGTAAAGAAAATCAAGATAAAGGCATTGTTTCAGAAGATGGTTTGGGGGAACCTCTTAGCCCAGGAGAAATCAGGATTCTAGAAAACAAAGAAAAATGTGGTGAATCTTCAGTTGTCAAAATTGAGGCAATCCCGTTAAAAGAAAACACCCTTAAAACGTGCCAGATGCATGTGAATGGTAATCAGACTGACAATCCAGACTTTAATTGTCACAAAGTTGCTAAAGAAGTGACTTCAAAGAATTCGGTAGAGCAGAAAACACTAATGTTTAGTAAAATAAGAGCAAAGAAGAAGAAGAAGAAGAAAAAGAAATTGAAAGATATTTTGAACGAAAGCCTTCAGAGAAAACGCGAGATTCATCTCCACTCATTAAAATCTTACAAACCTGAGATCCAGAATAAGTTACTCATGATAAAAAAGAAAGCCAAACACAAGAAGCACAAATCTGGTAAGATGACTTGAACAAAGCAACGGGGGGAAATAATTTTGCTGTTTGTTTTTCTATTTAAATGCTGGCACTAAAAATTGTTCTGAGTTTGACTTTCTTTCCAACCTAGACTGTATAGGTAGCATCCCTCCATCCCTCAGCCCTTTGGAGGAGAGAGGAATGGAATTCAGATTCTGAAGAACTGAAATCTGTTCCTGCAACCATTCAGAGGAGTTCCCTTCTGCGAACAGAGGGGAACTGAACTCAGCAGGCGGCCCTTTCGCTCCACCTGCTTAGGAGACTGCTTAATGACTGCAAGCAGGAATGCAGGATTGCAGTTGTTGAATGAAACAGTCACATGGGCATTTCACTTAATGTCAGTTTCTCTCAACAATTGAGATTCTGATCCCAATTGTGGTCATAGGTTGAGGACTACCTATATTAAGCTTGCAGATTATTTGTATTTTACAAAAGCAGTGTCATCAGCATTACATAGGCTATTAATGTTTCTTCCCCAGTGTTGAATTCATCTTCCAATCCAGTTTCCCTCAATATATGTATATGTATGTATGTATGTATGTATGTACGTACGTACGTACGTACGTACGTACGTACATACATACATATACATACTACATATAGGTTGAAAAAAATAAGGGCAGAATATGCAACCTTCTCTCACTCCTTTGCCAATTTGGGGCCAGTCTTTTTTGCTATATTCCATCAAAACTGTGGTTTCCTGACCTGTGTATAGGCTTTGCATGAGGAAAAGGACATATTCTAGGATTCCCATTTTTAAACAAAATAATCAAAGGTCCTTCTGTAATCAATAACATATATAACTTTTTTTTCTATTCCTTGGCTGTCTTAATTATCTAGAGCACATCATCAATAATGTCTTATATTCCAGCCTTTTCTGAAATCAGGTTTCATATCTGGCCACCTCCCTTTTCATACAGGATTCTAATTTGCATTGCTAGCATGTGAAATTAAGGATACTTTATGATCATTTTGCAGATTCTTACATTTTCTTTCTTTGCTATTAAAATATAGGCAATGACCAGAGTACACTGATCTCATTAGTGATCTTCTGGTACTAGATGTTTTTAAAAGTTGGTAATGTCTTCCAAGGTATATTGAATATTGATAACTATACTTTACAGACTTACAGTACACTCCTTTCATATTTGTTTGATCTTCTTTGAATCAGTTACTATCAGTTGAATTAATTACTGTCTTCCACTGGCATCCTTTGGCATTCCAGTTCAAAGTTGATATCTATTTCTCAATGCAGTGATGTTTTGGAAGACTTTGCTTGCTTTTTTATGTTTCCATTTTCAGTGTCTTTACAGATGTCATAATACTGCTTTATGTCTCTTCTAACGGCTTTCTAAAATTCTTTGTCAAATTCCTTCTTGAGTTCTTTGCATTTCTTGACTTTAGCTTCTCAATTCTTCTTGGCGATTTCTACTATTCATTTTGAGATCTGCTTTTTTCTTTTCCTTAATCTTACACACTCTTTTTTACAATCCTTAACAGCTTCTTTTAGTTCATTCTAAAGTTCTTCTGATTCCCTATCCATAAGGTTCATGATTTCAAAATGATTCTGAATGTTCTCTTTGAAAATATTAGGTACTGTATATGATCAAGATCTTATCGTGGAAAGTGGTTGTCTATGGAGATTCTCAGTCATCCAAGTCATGGTTGTCCTAAAAGTGCTTTTTCAAGAGGCAACTGGACTTTCTTGTTTTTCCTTTGAAGATGTTTCACTTCTCAGTGAAGAAGCTTCTTCAGCTCTGATTGGATGGTGGGGAATGGAAGAATTACACCGTCTTTTCAGCAGTTCCAAGAAAGCTCCACACCCATTTGCACTACTCGGATGACCCTGAGGACACAATAAACTTCCAAATAGCCTCAACAACTTACTAAAAGAATGCAAACGACCAGCTGTCTGCAAGGAATATAAATCCTTCCATTCCCCATCATCCAGTCAGAACTTAAGAATCTTCTTCATTGAGAAGTGAAACATCTTCAAAGAAAAACAAGGAAGTCCAGTTGCCTCTTGAAGTAGTTGGATTTTTTTCTTCCAATTTAATTTAACCTGGAAGATGTTCATGAGCGAAGTATTCCATAGTCAAACCTTGGCAATATATTTACTTTTATAAAGGAGCTCTTCCACTCCTTGAACCAATAATATAGTGAATTTGATTTCTATGTACTCTTTTTGGTGATTTAAATCTCATTTTGGTTATTTGAAGGCTGTGTTGGCAATGAATAGAGCACTGGATTTGCAGAAATTAATGTTTTTCTCCTGCTTTATTTTGGTTTCCTAGGCCATACAGTCAGCTACATTTTTCTCCCTAATATTTCCAAGTTTGGCACTGTAATCTCCAAACACAGGTAGCATATCTTGCTTACAGTTCTGTCAGTTTCAAACTGAATCTGATCATGAAACTCATCAGTTTCTAGTTCTTCTGCATCAGTGCTTGGAGCATAAACTTGGATAATCATATTAAATGGTTATTTATAAAGTTTAATTGGTATATTTTTAAAAAAATAATCCTGTCTTTTATTATTTTTATGAATAACTCAAGGTAGCGAACATGTGATATACTCTTTTTTTCCTCCTATTTTCCTCATACCAACAATCCTGTGAAATGGGTTGGGCTGAGAGAGTGATTGACCCAAAATCACCCAACTTGCATTTATCCCCAGGCAGACTAGAGCTCATAATTTCCTAGTTTCTCGCCTGGTATCTTAACCACTAGATCATTTGGTCATTGATTGCATTGTAGTCAAGTATTGTTCTTACTATGCACTTCCTAAGAGTGAAGGCAGAATCATTCTGACTTCTTTTTGTGTCTTGATCTGCTGCTCCACTCACTCACACATACTTGTAACTGTGATTTAGTGAGTTTGTTAATATTCCCCAACATTTCCCTTCACCAAAAACTCAGAACTGTCCCAATTAAGTCCAGTCACAAGCAGACCAGGTTAATCCACAGAGCAAGAGCCCAATAGTCCACAAAGCACTTGAAAGTTGCTCAAACAAAATAATTCCACCAGACAAACTTAAATACACCAGGCAAAACTTAAATCCACACACAAAAGAGCTCATGAGGCAAAAAAAGTCCAGTCTCCAAGGCACGGTTCAATTCCAAACACGGGGTCAATCCAGAGTGAAGCAGGAATCATGACAACCAGGCACACAGCTAGAAAACAAACATGTTCCCAGCAATGCCTCCATCCATCTGCTGTGATAAATAGTCAGCTTCCGGTGCAGCCCATCAAGATGGGTGGGGCTTTCTCCTCTCAAATAATCTGGCTGACCTTCTCTGCCCTGGATCAGGTGCAGAATGCAGTTCCTCCTCCTCTTCGCTGTCTGTCTGCCACTGCAAGCTTTCCCCAGCTGGACCCTCAGCCAAATCCCTTCCAGATGGCCGTTCAGAGTCATCAATCAACCCAGTTCCTGATGTGCCAGGAATTGGCTCATCCTCTTCTGAGCTGACACCCGAGGAGATATCTGGGAGACATCACATTTGAGTAGTAAACAGTGTGATCCTTTGACTGAAAATATCTGACAGCCTTACCAGTAAACCAGATAGAAAGTATCTCCTGAGAAACTAAGGAGGGTCCCTTCTGGGCCTCTTGCCCTATCCACTAGCCAGCTTTCTCTTATCTGTGTTCCCTAGGCAGAAATTCTTTGCCCCTCCTCCCAGGGTCTTTCCCACATGCCTCCGGAGTACAATTCCAATTCATTCTATTTACTAATACCTAAGATAGCAATGTGTAGTTGTTTCGTTTCAGATTTCTCTGTTCTGAGCTTGTTCATGCTTCTTACCTTCCATATTTCCTTTGTAATTCTGTCTTTGCAGCTTTGGATTTTCTTTTCCTTCATGGCAACATCAGCAACTAGACTTCCTGAAGGCTTTAATGTAGCTACATTATAAACACCATTAACACGCTGAAAGATCCTCAACTCTTCCTCAGTACTATGTTGAATGCCATCTGACCTAAGGGGCTCATCATTTGCCAATGTATTGTCAATTACTTTATACTCTTGATACACTCCCAGTGTTCTTCACTCATCCACTACCATGCTGAGGTAGCACAGCAGAAATTCCAGGGGAAAGAACCAACATTATTACTAGCTGCTCAGAGTCACCTCGAAGCGTGAAATGAATGGCGAATAACAGAGTTGGAAGGGACTTTGGAGGTCTTCTAGTCCAAGCTCTTGCTCAGGCAGGAAGCCCTATACCCGTGATGGCAAACCTATGGCACACGTGCCAGAGGTGGCATGCAGAGTCCTTTCAGTGGGCATGCGCACTGACGCCAGCTGGTCTTCTCAGGCACCAGAGCGTCGGAAACTGGCCCGAAAATTGCCCCCAAAGCAGGCCATTTTTCAGGCCTTTTTCCAGGGCATTTTCAGGCTGTTTTTCAGGCTTTTTTTAGGCTGGTTTTTCAAGCTGAAAATAGCCAAAAGGGCCCCCAAAACGCCCAAAAAACAGGCATGCGCACACCAGCCAACTGGTTTTCTGTTTTCCAGCGCTCTGGCATGCACATATGTACAGGCATGCATGCGTGTTCCAGTTTGGGCTCTCAGTGCCGAAAAGGTTCGCCATCACTGCCCTATACCATTTCAGACAAATGGCTGTCCAGTCTCTTCTTAAAAACTTCCAGTGTTGGAGCATTCACAACTTGTGGAGGCAAGTTGTTCTGCTGATTAATTGTTCTAACTGTCAGGAAATAGTAAATTAAATAAATAAATAACTTATGGATCTCTCTGACCCCGCTTTTCGAGAACTGCCTTTAAAAGCAAAACAATCTCTTCTATATTTGAAGATCATTCTTTTTAAAACTTCCCCATTACTGTATAAAAAGTCTTTTTGCAGCAATGTAAACATCAGTGCATTGCTTCTATTCATCATTCAAATAATGTATTAGGTGCTCAGAGTCCATGTTTCTGAGCCATTGATATATTCAGCAAACTTAGCTCAAATGACTAAAATTAAGCAAAATTCAACTATTTTGAGTCCTGCTCTGCATGAGCTTTACTTCCAGTTTCATAATGGGCAGAAATTCTCTTAAAATTTTTAAGTTGTCTATCTGGCCCCTAAATATTGATATTGGGATGTTTTGTGACAGATATGATTGCCTGGTTGGTTTTGCTTAAAATGTTCAATGTAGAAGAAAAAATTAAAGAACTCTGTTCACATATGATTATCCATGTTCTCAAAACATTCACATGGAAAAGTTTATTTTAAAACAATACCATTAATCGAACATTAGTTAGCTTGACCTTCAGTAAGTTCAAGATCAGAGGATAGCTTATTCATTCTATTCTATCAATCAAATAGGTCATAAAAGGAATATATTCAGTGCAATTTAGAAACCTGTAATATATATTATGTAAAAATATTATATTGTATCATTTCTACATGACTTATGACACCTAATAGGAAAAAATATAAATGCTTTTTTTGGTCATTCATTTGCTTATAAGAATTTACTATCTCATCTTTGAAAATACAGGTTTATAGGATATCAGATATATGAAATAGGTAATAGAAGAGGAAGTATAAAATATTCCAACCACCAAACTGACTGTTTATTACCAAAATCAAACAGTAAAAAGACCTTGCAATAAAATGTTAACAATGTGAAATGTTTTTAGTTAGTGGTATTGCAGTGTTTCTTGATGTCTACTCTGGGAACAGCAGTATTTCATTAAAAAGTTGGAAGTGTGCACTGAATGTTCATAAAAAAGACTTCATCTTTATACACATGATCCCACGCTGTTGGCAAATAGCTGTGGGGGAATTTTGAGTTATCACTTTGATCAGCACTGGGGTGCCTCAAGCAAGGAAATTGCAATGCCCATTTCAATTCATAAAGCAAATGGAACTGTTTCCTCCACTCAGGCAAAATTCCCTTTTCTGACCACAAAGCAGTTAGAAGTAGAGGTACAGCAAGAAGACAGAAATCTGTCTCTCCAAGCCAGATTGCACCAAGCATGTTTCCAGTCCCACTTTCAGTAGCCATATAGTTCTTAAAAATTAATAAATCTCTGTCAGTATCCCATAGTCTTGAAAAGTTTAAAAATATCGACCTACTCTGTCCCCAGTCTTGTGTTGTGTTTGATTTTCTCCGTTGTCGTAACAATCAACATTTCTTAAATACTAAGTGCACTGAGGTTTTGCAAACATGGGGTTTTCCCATGCTTGCTGATAATTTTCTGGTCTGCATCAATTTGACTGCATGATGTTTCAGTACAGAGGCAGCTGTATTCACTATTTATTTATATATCAAGAATGGGTAGAAAGGATATTCAATTAGAATAGCAACTAAATAGATCAAGAAGGGGCAGCCTGAGGTCCTCCAGACGCAATCCTAATGAGAAGGAATTTGGAAAGTTATAGGGTAAACTATCCGGAAGACATGAAGTTATCTTGCTTCTCTATCTCTTTTCAGAAATAAAATTACCACCAACTTAACCTTCCACATCAAGTCTAGCCTATAATACTCAACAGCTATCCAATCTGAATCCAAATACAATAGTCTGCATAATATAGGTAATCCTCGATTTATAATAGTTTATTTAGTGACTATTTGAAGTTACAGCAGCACTGAAAAAAGTGAATTATAACCGTTTTTCACATTTACAACCATTTGCAGCATCCCCCTGGTTACGTCATCAAAATTGGTTACGTGATCACCTTTTGTAACCTTCTGACAAGCAAAGGGAGTGGGGAAGCCAGATTCACTTAACAACCATATTCCTAACTGAATAACTGCAGTGATTCACAACTGTGGCAAGAAAGGTTGTAAAATGGAGTAAAACTCATTTAACCATCTCAATTAGCAACAGAAATTTGGGGCTCAATTATTGGAAGTCGAGGACTACCTGTATTTATGGGTCAGCTTGTGACCTTAAATGTCAAAGTTATTACTTTTAAGGTTAATTAGGATTTTCTGCTCCTATCTACTTTAATGTTCCGGATGTGGGAGATGTTGATTTCTGTAAAACCTTAAGCTTGAATTCTATCAGATAAGATGTGAATTGTGTATGTAAGTATAGAAGAAAAAGAGAAAGGACATATATATGAGAGAAGCTGAGAATATTAGTTTTTTTTTAAATTAAATCCTTCAATATAAATTCAAAATTACTAGAATATTACTAGTCTGAGAAGAATAAAAGAGTGATTTTTTAATTCAAATCTTGAAATGAATGAAAGTCTTGTACAAAGCCTTACAATAGTAGTTGTCTGCAAAGTTACTATGACTGAAACATTCTTGATTCCTATAAACTGTTGCAAATTAATTTTCAAGTCCATATTTTTACACATATTATATAGTTATGTTGCAAATCTTTTTTCCCCCTTTAAAGGCAAGAAATCCATATCTAAAAAAGCAGTTACAAAGAAAAGGAAATCTATTACAAAGCCTATTGTCCCAGAATTCCAGGTAATACCTTTTGGGTTTTATTTGGTTCAATAAATTATTTGAAAGCTTTTAACTTCTACAGTGACTGGTTAATATCTCCCTAAATAATACTAAATAATACTTAAATTAACATTACCAAATTAATAATAAACAAAATAATTTGTCCTGAAATAATCATAGAATTTTTATCTAGATTTTAGAGATTTTTCTGAATTGTATTGGTTAGGATGCAGTTACCTGTGCATTTAACAATAATCTGAGAATTGGTCTCAGAGGAAGATTATATGGAAGAAAATATTTGTAGCTCAGGGTTGAGCTGTGGAAACCTTAATGCTGTCCAAGCTTGGTTGTTTTCTTGCAGATGTTTCACTACCAAACCTAAATGCAGCGCTACAAAGGAATGGGATTTGCTCTCATTTTATATGATAGTGGTATATCCATGAACACCAACTACCAGTCAGAGGACTTGATGAAAACTCTTAACTCCATAAAACTCCTTAACCATAACTTCAACTGAGGAACTGTGAACATCCTAGAGTCCAAGTCCAAAACTGCTAGAGAATTTCTGGAATCCTGGCACTGAGACAAATCAACCATCAACAGGCACTTAGAGATAAACAACATCGAAATAGCATTCAATGAGACAATCAAAAAATGAAAAAGGAATCACTAAGACCAAAACACCACCTAGCCAGCAATCACCATGCATATGAGCAGAGGTTAATATTAGATCAATGATCAAAAAATAAACAATATCCCAGTCAAGAAACTACCAACTCAGACAAGCAACCTAAGAAACCACCAAGAACACTCCCACCAACACTATCGAACAGTGGTGGGATTCAACAGGTTCGCACCTATTTGTGAGAACCGGTTGTTAACTTTCTAAGCAGTTTGGAGAACTGGTTGTTGGAAGAAATCTTTTGGATTTTTTCCCCACTTTACAGGACTAATCCTGTAAGGAAGGCAGGAAGGAAACATTCTGGTGTTTCTAGCCTAATCTTTATTGCCCT
>JAOYMU010000192.1:65800562-65815594 GCA_025802295.1 Psammodynastes pulverulentus
TTGCAACTGCGCATGCGCACTAGGCTTTGTGAAATGTCGCGGCGCCCTTACAATCGTGCCGCGGCTCCCCAGGGAGCTGCGGCGCACAGATTGGGAACCACTGGAGTAGCTGATTATATATAAGCAGTATGGAAACAGTTAATATTGAGGGCTTCATTTGAAAACGTGTAGTTGCTGCCTTCACACTTTGTGTTAACCCAAGCATGTCATTTTAAACAACCATACAGGATGTTATAGCAGTGCTGTACATACAATATGTATACTTTCTGAGACCAAAATTGCAGGACAATGACAGAACTGACTTTATAATGTGGACTACCATATTTTCTTGAAAGCAAGGGTGATATAATTGCAGAACTGGGATCCAATAGTGAATTATTATTATTTTGCTAAAAAGAAAGAGTTGTGGTGAACTAAACTGCACATGTCTCCCTTCCTTCTAGTATGGAGACAAACTGACTCTTATTTGGGGGGAGGGGTGGCCTAAAGACTTGCTGGGCTTAGCAAAAAGATTTGGGACAATGAAAGTACCAGATGACCAAGATCAAAATGACATCTTTTGTGATCCAACAAATCACTTTGTCATATTTTGGACTCTAGTTCCCATACTTGCAGACAAGCAGCAGAAAAAGCCACATTTGGTTTAGTGGTTCCCTAGCTGTAAAGCCCTCACTAAATTGAAAGCCAAGAGAAGCTCTGGAGAAGTTGTTATTAAAATTATTCTCAGGGAGGTCCCATGCAGTCTGTCACGAAGTACAATTTCTCGATTCCTATATTTTCTTCAGTGCCATTCAATCCCAAAGATTAACAAAACATGTTCAAGGGTTTGCAGGATTGGCCACACTCCGACAAGACAGTTTGAATATGTGTAAAGATAATTTCTAGATGATTATTTTAAAATTGGGAAATTCAAATACAGTGTTCACTCATCTTAAACTCAGTGTAAATTATTTAATTCTGCCTGTGTATCTTTTCCACATAGAGTGAAACGCATAATATCGAAAGAATTTCTATTTCTTTCACCTCAAGAATTATACCAACCTCATCTTGTATTTAGCTTTGTTCCAATTTCCTCTGCCTCCTTTTTTTGCTTAAAATTTGTTTATTATATATTTCAAAATCTATCTGAAATAAACTGGAATTCCAATTATTGTCTGCGTCATGAAGTTCATTGGGTGACCTTGGGGAAGTAACTGTTCTCCTTAATCTATATTACATGATCGTTTGGAGAATAAAATTACATATTCTGTCTTCAGCTCCATACAGTGGTGGGATTCAACAGGTTCGCACCTATTCATGAGAACTGGTTGTTAACTTTCTAAGTGGTTCGGAGAACCAGTTGTTGGAAGAAATCTCCTTTTGTTTTTTTTCCACTTTACAGGGCTAATCCTTTAAGGAAGGCAGGAAGGAAACATTCTGGTTTTGTTTTTAGCCTAATCTTTATTGCCCTGCTTACAGAAACTGCCTCTTGGTTAACTCATATAACAGCTAAAGCTTCTTGGCAGTACGCCCAGACTTAACTGTTGCCTGACCTCCACCCAGTCACATGATCACCCAGCCACTCCTACCCAGCTGGTCATTAGGGCAGAGAACCGGTTGTTAAATTATTGGAATCCCACCACTGCTATCAAGCCACTAATACAGTATATAAAGAGAGCAAACCCCACTCCCTTTCTAGCACTGATGATGATGTCTGTTGGGTAGTGAAACATCTACAAGCTCAGAGAGCACCGCAGTGTATTATGTATTCAATATTTATTACATATATTGATGGACTGATCATTTTCCAACTATAAATCCTTATATAATAATCTGGGGGCTACAAGCCAGGCAGTGACGCAACTGAGATATTCTGGCCTGGTTTTAAAATAGCCGGTCAGAGTCTGTGGTAGTAGGCTAAATACATTTAAATAAATAAATAAATTTCCCCCTTGTGTATATGTGGCATAATAGGAATGGAAGGATTCTGCCATTCCCGCATTTGTTCCCTCCAGAAGAGGGATCAGAATTGGACTATTTGAAAATATTTTATACTTACAGTAGAGTTGGAAGACCTCTGAAATGCAGAAAAACAACCACTCATATTCTTAAAATCCCTCCAAACCTGAAAAATTACATCAGGTTTTTTTTTCCATTTTATTGCTGGCTTTCAGCATCATTAGGGACAATGTGTAGCACAAAGTCTGCCCACCGCTTTTTATGGAAACCAAATGGCATCCAAACTTAACGAAAGTGCAGACTTCAGGGAAAGAACTCATATGAGCAGATCAATGATAGCAGAGAATGCTCAGTGGAATCAAAATGTAAACTGGTGCTATTTGCAACATATATTCAATTATTTTGTAAATAATTGAGTGCAGTAATACTTATTTTCTAATAGATTGTGCTGCATGTCTCTGATTTTTAATAGTTTAACTTTTTTCTCTTATTCCAGCTTATTTGCACTAATCTTGATGAACTCAGGGAATTAATTAGAAAAACTGAGAATGAACTCAAAGATATTGAGCATATTAAAAAGAAATCGGTATGTGTTTTCTTTATTTTTTTCTTAATGCATCATATGAAAGCTATTTGTTAAGATCATTTCTTTTATCAATGGTTTCTCAATTAGATCTGGTTGTTCAACTGTTACTGAACAAAAAATCCTAGTGTCTTCCACCATTGAACATATTGCCTGGGACAGTGCAACATCTTGAAGGCAACTGATTCTCTAATCTCTCATTTTTTCAATCATGAAAAACGTTAAAAGATTTTAACTAGGACACATTTTGGGTTCTAGTTAATTTAAATAAAAGAAAATATTTGGATTCCAATATTTGAGCATTATCTGTAACTACAGCTTATAATGTTACCTTTAGCCAAATAAAATAACTTAGATTTTCTATATTGTCTATTTCTTTCCAATTTCCTAACAGATTTATCAAATATTGCCTCCTGAAAGACTTCTGAATAGGAAACATAACTGTATCACTTTAGTACATTATGGATTTTATCTCATGAAACTAGCGGGAAATTACAGATAGTGCTTAACTTACAATGATTCATTTAGTGTCCATTCAAAGTTGCAATGGTTCTGAAAAAGTGCCTTATGACTGTTTTTCACACTTATGACT
This sequence comes from Psammodynastes pulverulentus, assembly GCA_025802295.1. NCBI lineage: Eukaryota > Metazoa > Chordata > Lepidosauria > Squamata > Psammodynastidae > Psammodynastes > Psammodynastes pulverulentus. Next base: position 65,803,676 of record JAOYMU010000192.1, read on the forward strand.
GTTGCAGCATCCCCATGGGTCATATGATCAAAATTTGGATGCTTGGCAACTGACTGATACTTACGATGGTTGCACTGTCCCGGAGTCATGTGATAACTTTTTGTCACCTTCTGACATACAAAGTCAATGGGGAAGCCAGATTCATGTAAGAACTGTGTTACTAACTTAACAACTGTAGTGATTCACTTAACGACCGTGGCAAGAAAGGTGGTCAAATGGGGCAAAATTCCCTTAACAAAAATTTTACTTACCAAGTAGACAAGACTTCTGCTCAGCCGTGTGTTAGGATGTGAATTAATACTAAAGGTTAATTCTTGTAAGGTTACACAGAAGTAAGCATTTTTCTTTCAGTAAGATTTATTTCTGTGCATACAATTGAAATTCAAGTACAGCGGTGCTTAAAAAGTTTGTGAACCCTTTTTAAGTATCAACATTTTTTCATAAATATGACCTGTTCACAGAAGTCCTAAAACTGGATAAAGAGAAACCAATGAATCCATCCTGCCTGATCATACTGGATGGGCAGAAACAATTAGAGATAAGAGGTTCTTCAGCTAGCCAGGCTGTACCCCAAGAAGTGCTTTGTTACATGATAGTGATAGTTGGCTTCTTGAACAGTACCTAGGAGACAACTAGTACAGCTTGGAAAGCAATGAACATAAAGTGACTGTCAGGGTTCCAGAAAGACCACACTCCAACAGAAAACTCCAAGACCAGCTTCATCTCAAAATTCCCTTTTACTGAAGATGGCATACTGGCACATCTGGGGAAAACCAGAATCTGAAAGTTCCGGGTTTTCCTTCAACAGTTAGAAACTACAAATCCGCTCCCCTGCACCCATCACCAGTCACATGTACCAATCCCCAACCGTGTCCACTCCAACATCCCTTCCACCTCCCACCTTCCAGATGCATGAGTATCTCGACCTTGAACCAAAAGAAGAATTCTGTTATGTCTAATCACAACCTCACCATTCAATCCTCCCTCCCATTTTCCCACACTAAAAATGTGACAGCGAGGAAAGGCTAATATGGCTTCCAAAGCTGACAGTGACATTTCCTTCATTGTCTGTGATGCCACATTCTGGACCACTGGTAGCTTCCAGATAGTTTTCAAGGGCAACTTATATAGAGCACATTATACAGATGTGGCGAAACGTATTGCAACACTTCACTTTGCCCCAAAGAATTCTAGTTCGTCATGGAATAAGTTGAAGCAGACAAAGTCAGTGGCCTCCATTTTTATTTCATAGTTCAAGGAACAAAATAGCAGACAGTTTAGTGTAGTCTTATAAATAATAAAATAAATGAAAAGGGCATGGCCATTTGGCATGTCTATAGCAATCCAATTGTGAGCTGATCAGGAATATATTTAGATATAGGGCCCATTTATCTGGTCCTAAGCTACCCTGAACTTAGTGGGTTTGACTTTTGAATATAAATATAAGATTTTTCTATTAAAATATTTGAACCCAATTTTTTAACCTAAATTTAGATTCCTATGATGTAGACTACTGTCCCATCTAGTCCTATAAATATATCCTGGGATGATTTAAAAAAAAATACTTTTTCTTCATTTGTGAAATCTAGCATGGTAAAGTGTTATGGTGCTAAATTAGGAGCAAGAGAAGCTCCCGCTCTAGTTTTCCCTGTAGTATGAAAATCATCTGGAAGATTTTGAGCAAGACATTCCCTCTTAGCGGGTCAGTGCAGTGGCTCAGTAGTTGCCAGCTAGAAGGCTAGAAGGCCAGGTTCCAGACCTGAACACCACACGATGGGGTGAGCTCCCGTTCTTGCTCCAGCTTCTGCCAACCTAGCAGTTCAAAAACATGCAAATGTGAGTAAATTAGGTACCACTTCCATGGGAAAGTAACAGCACTCTGTGATGTCATGCCGGCCACATAACCACGGGATGTCTTCGTTCAGCGCTGGCTCAATGGCCTTGAAACAGATGAGTAGCAACCCTTATAGTTGGCAATCCACAGGGACTCATTTACCTTTACTTTTTACTCCCTATTAGCCCTAATCAGTATCAGGCTCTGCATACAAGGCCAATGCAAAAGGCCATAATGTATTGATAGCTTTGCTGTGAAAAGTAGGTGAATGCACTTCACAAACAAGCAAATTCTGCATATATCAATCAGTTTTTATTTGCCAGTAGTAGGCAGACATTTCATTATTGACCACTTATATTGAATAGTATCAGAGTCAAGTAGAGAATAGTAGTCACATAATTAAATTACAATTATTTTAATTTATTAAAAATGTAGAAATGTCCATCTTGAGTATGTATTTGGATTTAAAAGAAGCTTCACCCAGCTTTAAAGGAAAACTCTTTTGTTTCATAGAGTAACAGGTTTGCTAAGTGTCGTGAAATACTTGTGAAGAATAAATTACTTTTTTTTTCTGGGCCATAGCAACATGTCTGAGAATTTTAATAATATTTTGCTCAGGTTCATATTTATGACAGCAGTCACCTCCAAATCCTCAGTAAACAAATTGCTGGCTGTACGAGTAGTATATGAGATTACATTCATGCTGTGTTTGCCATTGTATTTTGCCTTCATTTTTTCAAACTCATATTCCTGTTTGTACCTTACCATAATTTCTTTGTTCTAAAATGTTGATAACTGCAGATCAATAATTGGATACGGTAATAATTGGTCCTATAGTTCAGGGGTCCCCAGCCTTCGGTCCATGGACCGGCATTGGGTCATGGCATGACAGAAACTGGGCTGCGCAAACAAGCGAAGCCCCCCCATCCGTGAGATGAGGTAACACATGAACCATGCTCCCTCCGGTCCACGGAAAAACCTTTCTCCATGGAACCGGTCCCTGGTGCTAAAAAGGTTGGGGACTGCTACTATAGTTAATGCACTGTTCAGGATCATGTTGTACAGTAAATGTGTCCTACCTGTGCCTGGACAGCTATTATGCGGCTCCACAACACCATAAACATTTAACCTTACATTAAAATTATATTGTATAGTATAAATTTTGGGAAAGTGTCTGCTAACATATGCTGCCTATTAAACTGATGTTTCTAACTAAGGCAGAATAAGAAGGAAATGCATTCTGGAAAGATAACTTTTAAAGTATAGCTGTAAGGAATGTTAAGTTTAAAGTTAGATGCCTTATTTTTAAACTGGCAATACAAGCCATAAATATTGAACATGGGTTTAAATGAGTCACAGTAGAAAACCTCAATAGCCAATCATGGGAGAAATTCTGGCAAATTCTTGGTCACTAGGAATATGTAAGTAGATGAGTAGCTGGAGGGAAATAAATAGGCCAATTCCAGGTTTATCTGATTTTTTCTCCCCGTTTAAATATATATTACAAAAAAACCCATTTATATCCTTCACATTTAAAACCTTTGTTAATTTGCACTTTATAGAGGAAGACTAAAGAGTGGCAAAAGACAAAAGAATCATCATGTCATTGTAATGCAAACTCCATCCTTTTTGTACATGTGATATTATATACAGGTACAAAAGGAAGGAATAGGTTTTGAATTCAAATCTTAGCAGAAGAGAGGATAAAAGTAGCCAGTTCAGCCTTCCAAAATATCAAAAGCGATGAAGCTAATCTAATTTCAGGGGAAGAATGTTCCATAAGGCAGGCACCACAGCAGAGAAGACACACTTTCTGGGACCCACCAAATGTAGATCCCCAGCTGATGGTATCTGCAGCATGCCTCCTTTGGCAGATCTAATGGAATGGGCTGATGTAAGCAGGGAGAGACAATCCCTCAGGTGGCCAGTCTCATACCATGAAAGGCTTTAAAGATAAAAACAAGCGCTTTGAATTGGACTTGAAAGCGAACTGGCAACCCATGCTGCTCACAAAGCATTTGCTATCCCAGGAGACCCCACTGCTGAATTCTGTACCAGCTAAATCTGCCAGGTATTCCTCAAGAGCAACCCCATGGCAAGCACACTGCAGTCGTTTAACTTGGAGATGACCAGGGCATGTGTGACCATGAGCAGGGCCTGCTGATCCAGGAACAGGCCCAACTGGCGCACTAGATGAAGCTATGCAAAAGCTCTCTTAGCCAATACTACCTGCTGGTTGATCCGGAGTCATAGTCTAGGAAGACCCCCAGGTTGTGCACTGTGTTTACCTGTGGCAGTGCAGTCCTATCCAGCATCAAAGATGGCACAGTTTTAGGACCAATTGACCCCAAAACCCAAAGCCACTCAGTCTTGCCATCTGAAGCCTATTATTCCCCATCCAGACCCTCACAACCTTCAGACACCATAAGACTTTCATGGCGTTGCTTAATTCCCTAGTGGTGGACATATAAAATTGAGTATCATACATATACTGATGATACCTCACCCCATGGTGATAATTGAGCTTATCCAATAGTCTCATTTTGAAGAGTAGAGGAGAAAGCATCAAACCCTGCAGCACCCCATATAGTAGGGGCCAAGGGTGAGACTTCATCCAATCATCAGTGGAATCAACCACGAAGGAGGCAGATCAGCATAACACTATACCGCCCACCCACAATCCTCTGAGCCAATCCAAAAGGATACCATTGTTGACGGTATTGAAACCTGCTGAGAGATCAAGCAGGGCAAGAATGGATTCACTACTCCCATCCTTCCCATACAAAAGCTAGACCAATGCGATTTCCAGCCTATATCTGGCTCTGAATCCTGATTGAAAGGAATTCGGATAATTTGTTTCATTGAAGGTCATCTGAACCTGCTGTGAAACCACCTTCTCTACCACCTTCCCTAAAAAGGGAAGTCAGATACTGGATTAAAATTATTCAATATGGTGGGATACAACAATAGTTTCTTGAGGGAGTAAATCAAGGTCTCTTTAAAAGACCAAGGGACAATCCTCTCCTACTAAGAATTAATTATCTCCAGAACCCACTCACACAATATCCCCCATCTGCTTTAACAAACCAGAAGGGACATGGATCTAAGGAGCAGGGGGCCAAGCTCATAGCTCTAAGGACCTGGCCACTTCCTCAGATCCAATAGGTTCAAACCGTTCCCAATTAACCGAACGAGATTTGTCATAGGCTTCTTCCCTGGCAACATAACAAGCATCCAAATGGGAATGAATCCAAGCAACTTTATTCAAAAAATGCTGCACAAATTCCTCTGCATGCCTCCGTAAGAGGTTCTCCATGGTCTGGTTATCCAACAGGGCCTATGTCACCTAAAACAGGATTGCAGGGCAGCAATTTGCAAATGCAAAAAGGATAGGGAAGTACTAATGCTTCACCACCTTTACCTCTTATTAGTTAGGCCTTAAGGCAGCACTAACCTGTGTTCAGTTAAGTCCCTTATTGAATACTAACATTGCACTTCTTCCATTTCATCTCCCTCAACTCTTCCATAAACCATAGAGAGTAAAGGGATCTGTGCAAGGAGAGATTGTGTAGGCATGATCCAATCCAAATCCTCAGCTGCCCCTTTATTTCAAGCGGAAACCAACGCTTCAAATGGACTGTGCAGCAGACCAATAACCAAATAACCAGCTCATTCTGAAACCACTCTGGGCCCATCAGTCACTAGGGGCAGACCAATCCAATAAGCCCAACCTCTCTGTAGTGAGTGGCATCAGTAGAGAATCCCATAGAAATCAGGGTGTGATCTGACCATGTCGAAGGGGACACTAAAAGCTCCTCCAATTTTAGATCACATTGTCACTGCTCTGATAGGAACACCAAATCCAGAGTGTGGCCATTCTCCCAGGTCGGTCTCTGGATATTAGAATAGGCCCATAGCGGCCAAGGAAACCAGGAATTCCCAAGTCATCTCAGATTCCATTCCTAGGAAAGTTAGATTTGTGTCCTCCAGAACCATAAGTCTGGGGAGCTCACCATCAACCCAGAAAAGGAGCCAAGGAACTTAGGCATGGATATTGCTATGTAGCAGGGAGGTTTGTACAAAAGCAGCAACCCCGACTGATCCCTAGAGTCCAGCTTGATGAACAAGAGCTCACAACTGGGGACCTCTGAGGCATGCCCCCTGAAAACTATAAGATATCCCCTGATAACATTTGCCACACCCCTGCCCCAGAATCTGGTAATGGAAGATGCCACATTTGAAACACAGCTGGGCAAATTTCAGAAAGGGCAAACCCCCTTCCAGGCCCAGGCAGAGCTCAGTAATACGTTCCAGGTTGGCTCTATCAACAAATCATGGATGAGGAGATGTTGTTATGGACCAATCTGGCATTCCATAGCAGCAGCTGGATTTATGATTTATGATAGTTACGCATTTTTATTAAAATAGACATTATGTTATATAATTACATTCTATGTACATACAATGTAAATAAAGTGACATCTTCCAGTTAAAAAAGAGAGAAAAAGAAAAAATCATGTTGTAATAATTTAGTTCTATTCTTTTTCTACTGTAATTTTCAGTGGAACACTAGACATCTCCTGCAGTAATTAATGAGAAACAGTTTACTGCAAAATAGATGATCCATAGTGTTGTTCTTCCTGAAGTTGCACATTTTATCTTTATTGATTAAAATGTACTCTGTAATAAGCATTTTCATATTTACAGGGAAGATGGTATCATCGAAAGCAAGCTGTAAAGGAACTCCACTGTACTTTGATACGACTGCTAAATGAGTTATTACCATGGGAACCAAAATTAATGAAGGCATTTCATAGAAACAGGTAATTAACTGAATCTTTTTGGTGAATGTAAAATGTCAGAATCACCAATCTTTTACTTGTTTTTAAATATTAATATGAAAAGGGAAAAAAAATCTTACTATCTACAATGTTCCATCAAAGGTCTCGCTTAAAAAAGGACTATGATGACTTCAGACGGCAACCGGATCATGATAAATTTATTAGAGAACAGTGGATTAATGAGGACAGTGAAATAAATATTGTCAAAGAAGTTTCCAGTACATTGACCACTGAAACTTCAGAACACTCAGAATTTTTTAAAAGAGACTATATGGATACAGGTAAGTACATTTGTTACCCTGTGATTGATTAGTGGAGTATCAGTGGAGATTTCAGCTGTCTTACCAAAATGAAATTTGATAACAAAATAGTTATCTAACCATTTCTTTTGTTTTAAAGTATTGTGCAAGTTCAAGCAAAATTAATTACAGCATAACCTATTGGTAATTTTGACAAATCAACTTGTTGTTTTCTCAGGTCCCAGTGGTAAAAAAAGTTCATTCTTTCTTTCTTTCCCGTTGGGGAAGAGAGGGATGGTGATAGGTAACCCTAGCAAGATGTTTTTTCATACTTTTGACTGAAACAGTTTCAGATTTTTAAACACATCCCCTCTTCCGCAGGATAAGCAATGAGATATTATCTCTGTTGAGTTGATAATATAATTTCAGAAAATGCTTAAATATTAAATTGAGTATAAAATAAATGAAGATTTACAGAACTAAAATAATTAAGTTTTTGAGCCCATCATACATTACACTACCAAAACTTTTTTTTTGATTGGAACAACAGTGCTAGTGTGATCTGATCAATTAAGAATTATTGTTTGCTTTTCTAAAAATGCTTTCCTTCTTGGTTCTTCTTTTCCTCCTAGAAGATATGAACTCACCAGAAATGGATCTTGGTACAGGAAAATTCAGACCACTTAAAAAAGATTTGACTTGTAGAGAAATGCAGAAGATAGTGCCTAAATCTCTTAAACGCCAATCCAAGCAAAACTATTACCTAGATGACAGCACAAATGATTTTTTACCAAGGAAAAAGCTAAAATTAAGCACAAATGATGTTACCATCCGTAGTATTGAAAATGATCTGTCAACTGAGGGCTGCTTGAATAGGCAGATAGAATCTTCAGCTTCAGAATCATTGGACATGACAGACTCTACAGCATATGTACCCCATTTAATAAAAGGGACCAAACCCATCCAGGCCTTGCTTGCTAAGAATATTGGGAACAAAGTGACCTTAACAAGTCAGTTGCCATCTACAGTAGGTAGAAGCACTTTTACTTCTGAAAAACTGATTATATCAACAGTCAGTTCTTCTCCAATTAAACCAGAATTGCCCTGCCAGACCAATTCAAAGAATTCTTTGCAAGTGTTGTACAAAATGCCAGCTGGCCATTGCATGCCAGTAGACTTGCACAATAATTCAGTGAAGATTCAGATGCAGCCTGTAGTTGATGGTAAGTTAGGAGAAAAAACCGCAGGAGAGAAAATCATGCAGCAAGTCCTTATTTTGCCTAAAAATTTTCTTATCCACCACAGAGAAAGTAAAAGTGGAACAAAAGAAAACCAACCCCTACAGCAAAATACAATTGAACAACACTGCATTTCTCTTCCACAATCAACAGATACCAACACTACTTTAGTCCCTCCTATTCCAGCTTCTTCAATAAATGCTGCTACTACAATTCTGCCTAACACAAATGTTAAAAAAAATATTACACCGTTGCCACAAGGGCCTGATTTAGTGAACAGAATTTCGCTGCTGCCCTCTGTCACTTCCACTAGTAACACCTTAGCATCAGTAGTGAAAATGAACCAAAGCGAGACTATAAAAATTACCAAGACTGTCGTTTCAGCTGCCGCCTCCCCTGTTGCTTTACCTATTGTTTCCTCAGCAGTTCAGACTTCGACAACAGTATCACAGAGTGTGACTTCTTACACCAGTTCCTCCCCCCAAAACACTGCGGACATTAGTGAAACAAAACAAGAGCTGAAAACAATCTGCATAAGAGATTCACAGTCTATCCTTGTCAGGACACGTGGTGGGAACACAGGAATCGTAAAAGTGCAGACAAATTCAGAACCAATTTCTGCTAGTAACTTCTCTCCGAGTTCTGTTTTTACATATGCGCCCCAGCTTCAAGCATTTTTAATGCCCAAATCCACACAGTTATCAACTTCTACTGTTTCAGCTGTGACAAAAGCTATACCTAGCTTCCCAACACTTGCTCAAATGTCGCCAGCAACTTCTTCTATCCCAACTATTTCCTCTTGTGCAAATCCAAAAAAGGGGAAAAACACCGCAGTCACATTTGGGCCATCTCATAATAGTGGTGTGAATCAAGGAGTGTCAAAAACTCTACATGGGTCCGCCTCTCCATTCTTATCTTCCATGTCGTCAAACATTGTCATGACAACTCCACCCAACAGTTCTGGTAATGCAGTGAGCTTATCTACAGAAAATGTCGGCCAGAGTTCTACGTCTTGTACTACCCAGGCTTCTTTTATTAATCAACCAGTCAATGTAAATAATGCAAAATATTCTGTTGCACAGCCTGAAGTCACTTCCATTACCAGCAGAGGTCTGGGTAGTGCCCAAGTTCAAAAACTTATGTTAGTCACAAACCCTTCGCTTCTTCCTGTGTGTGGAGCTACAGGAGTCAACTTAATTCCTACTCCAACATCCACTGGTGTTAGTGCACAGAAACTGGTTTTCATTAATACTCCACTTGCCAGTATTCAGTCAAATGCAAATGTAACAACAGAACCACTTAAACAGACTTTCCCTCCTTCCATTGGTAAGACATATGTTAAAAGCACAGAGAAACCTCAGCTCGTCCTTCTTCCATCTACTGTGGGATCATCATTAAAAGTAAATTCGTCGCCAACTGTTTCTCAAGTAAAAGATGTAAAAATAGGTCTTAATATTGGTCAGGCCTTTATAAATAGTACAGGTAATGCTCAGAATGTTTCAACAGTTAACATTATGCAGTCTACAGCCCCAAAAGATTTGGAAGACAAAAATAATCATAATGCAGTTTTCCCATTATCAACCAGTAGTAGTTTAGTTCCTGTATGTTCGAGTTTGGGATGTCAAAGCATTGCAGCAAAAGCAGTAAATACCACTACAGTAACCAGCAGCCCATGTTTAGATCCTACTTCTGTGGCACTGAGTGGAGCTACTACTGGAACACGGCCTGGTGGAATGGAACCCCCAGCAAAAATAATACCAGTTTTAACTACACGGCTGCCCTCCTCTAATATTGGCAGTACGATGGCTATATCGACTGTGAAGACAGGACACCTAGCTTCATCTGTACTGATTTCTACTGCTCAACCAACAGTTTCTCATTCAAGTTTATCATCTGCTTTTCAGTTGCCAGTAACAGTTTCCTTGCCTGGACCGGTGAACGGTGTCCCTAAAATGTTGCATACCGTCCCTCAATTGCCAGCAATTCCACCTACTTCTCAATGTGTGCCCCATTCAAAAAGTCAACAATCCACTAAACTAGCTCAGTTTCAGCCCGCAGGAATTTCAGCTGGAGTGCCAACAAATGGAAGTACTCAGAAACTTCAAAAAGCATCCCCAAATGCAAGTAAAGTGATTAATTTTTCTAATTTGGTTCCTCTGCCTTGCCCAACTGTGCCACTTAAGCCAGTTTCAGCTTTGTCCTGTGCTCCTGGTACTTCTACAATTCAGACTGTTCCATCCTCACCATCAATAGTTAATAATGTAGGCAGCCAATTAAACGAATCCCATATTCAGCAGAAAATAATAATTAACACCTGTACACCTTTGGCACCTGGAACCCAGATAATGATCAGTGGTACTCGTTTTGTTGTTCCATCTCAGGGCCTTGGAGCTGGCAGTCATGTTCTTCTCATTTCTGCAAATCCAAAAATTGGACCTCTCTTAAGTGTTAGTAATGGCCATGGATTTCAAGGTGTATCGTTTGCTGCTCCCACTCCCCAGAAGACTACACAAGCGATGGGTAATTCCTCAAGCTGGCAGCCATCAAAACTGCCTTTAAAAAGCTCTACCAAAATTGTGAACTCTCTTGGGACTGCAAATCCTGTGCCTATTGTTCATGCTACGCCACAAATAATTGCCAATACTTCGAAGTCAGGCACTCCATCTCTTGCAACACCACTGTCTACATCTTTGGTAATGGTCACCTCATCTTCTACTCAAACTAAAACAACTTTAGCTCCTGCAACCCACACTAGTACCTCACAGCTACAAAACAGTAAGTCTGTATTGCACCTAGATACATCTATTAAAAAATTGATGGTCAGCCCTGAAGGAGCCATTTTGAATGCTATAAAGACTCCAACATCAGAAACTTCATCTCTGTCTTCATCTTTCTCTGCTGACCTTATTTCTACAACTAAGAATTCTGCTGTTGTCTTCCCCAGTTTTCTGAACTCCAGCATAGGTGTCCCAGACACAGCTGCGTCTTGAATTTCACGTAAATGAGCCGTTGAAATTTTGGGGCATTTGTTTGTGTGCGTGCGTGTGTATGTGTATAAAATTAATTTATAATTGTTTTTTAAAGTACACTGTTTGAAACATCTGACTTATGTCCATGAACCCAAGGCATGTAATGGCATGTTTTGAGCAGACAAAACAATGAAGCAAAAAAATATTTTGCATATCATTGAGAATTCATGAGTGGAAGGGATCCAGGATGACAGCAGATAGCAGCTTCACAGTTTGCCGTTAACAACAAAATGTTACCTGTTAACATGTTAAAACATCTGTCATATCTCAAGGATTTGTGTGCACAAAGCCATCATTGATTTTTTTTAATTCATGTTAGATTGAAGGTAATTTCGGTTTTTCTTTTTTCCAAAAATGGTAAGAAAGCACTTCTTGAAATATCTTTCATAGCAAAGCTTTTAAAAGCTTTTATTAAGGTGGGAGAAAAACTGTTCAGAGATATAGAAAGCAATGTTTGGTTCTTGGTTAGCACATTTAGTAGGATCTGTTCTTTGTCATAATTTAGAAATTTTCTATTTTGTTTTCAAATGTTCCCATGTTCTATATTGGTGTGTTGTAAAAATGCAATCTATGGTGTAAAATTGTACATAATACCAATTTCTTAACAGTATGGACTAAACCAGTGATGGCGAACCTATGGCACGCGTGCCACAGGTGGCACGCAGAGCCATTTGTGCGGGCACGTGAGCCGTCGCCAAACTTACCTGCACTGCGCATGCGCGTGCCTCCCAGCTGATT
>JAOYMU010000192.1:65871499-65885584 GCA_025802295.1 Psammodynastes pulverulentus
TCTCAATAGCTGTTCTCAACCGAGAAAAACTACTTTTCCCAGAATGCAACTCAGCCTGGTTAGCCTCCGTTTGTTTCGTTGCCCTAGCAACCGGAAACTATAGAGCATGGTGGAAATAGGTGTCGGAATGCCGTTCCGGTGCGTTCCGCCAGAAAAAAAGCCCTGCTCTAGTGATTCAAGACTATCCCTGAAGCCTCCATATTAAGAGCTTGTGATCTCAGGCTCAGAGTTTCTCTGACAGATGTGTATATTACTTAGATTAGAATGCTTTACACACGAGTTGACAATTGCCTGTCAAATCTCTTGGCACAAGGCAACAATACAAACACAATCAGTTTGGGGAAAGGGGTCCCAGAAGCTATTCTTATAATTCATCCAACGCACACTTATTGAGAGTCCCTCAGCTCTTCCCAATTTCTCTAGCACATCCACAGTTGGCTTGGCAAAAGTACAAAAAGTTTGCTACTGCCACCTTTTGGCCAAATAGCTCTTTTACATTATGAAATAATATCTAGGACCAAGGCATGAAAATTATTACGGGTAATCCCTGGGTTACAAGCGTTCCCTTAGTAAACATTTGAAGTTACGTGATAAACGCCCCCCAGCATTTATGAACAAGTCCTGAAATTATTAATATTGCAGCACCATGGCAGTGGTTTGCTGTTAAAAACACCCCCCGCCCCCAGCCGGGTCTTCACAGGCACTTCGCCTGTGGAAACGCATCTTGAGAAGAACTCTCTGTCAAGCTTGCTTTGCCTGCTTCATTGCTTCAGGCGTTTGGTGCATCCGCGGAGAACAGAGGCCTAATGTACTACAAGATCATGTGAGATCAGTAGCATGAGATCTTGTGTTACTGATCTCATGTAATCTTGCCCTTTAGGCCTCTGTTGTCTGCAAATTAAGGCCTTCCCTCCGTTTGCAGTTTCCTTGCCGAAGTCTGCAGGGAGATTGCATTTTTTGTAGGCTTTGGCAGCCCTTTGCAAAAAGCTTTTATTGGCACCAGCGGAGCTTGGGAGGCGAAGGCACGTCCCTCCAAAGCTCTGTCCCTACCAGCATTAAGGCTGTTGAAAAGGGCTCCCAAAGCCTAAAAGGACACAATCCTCAAATGCTTTGCTGATGAAAAAGGAAGCCCGGAAGGCTGTGCTCAGTGGTGGTTTTCTACCGGTGTTGCTACCCATTCGCTGAGTGTGCACATGTGCGCATTCCTCCCTCTCTTTGTGTGCGTGTGTCCCCCCTCCCTTCTGTGCATGTGTGCGCCGATCAGCTGAGAGGACTCTGTGATCCTCTCAGCTGATCGGTGCACTTTTTAGCTACCGGTACAGCTGAACCAGCAGCTTTTTCAGCTACTGGTTCAGCCGAACTGTCCAAATCTGCTGTCAGCTCCACTGGTCGCTGGCGGGCCACAGCAAAAGGTAACTCTTCCTATTGCTCCCACAATAGCCCTGTGAGATGAGTTGGGCTGAGAAAGCATTACTAAAGTTACTCAGCCCATATTTAGTGCAGGAACAAAGCTCCAAAACTATAATTGGTTTTGGAAAGAAAATGATGACACCATATGTGTTTTATTTGTGAAGAGAAAAACAAATAGGCACAGGAGTCTACACATAGGCCAGTTGTTTCAGAGAAGAGAAGACAATAGAATTGGGCAGAGGATGACAAAACTAAGGCACAGAAATAATAACCAATAGAAGCATTAAATAATTAAAGTTGAGACCAGAAAAACAACAACAACAACCCAGCGAGGAGCTTTGTCATGAAAGCTGAAACCTTAAGGGAATGATACTGAAGCAATTGTGATTCGCTATATCAGAGGTAGTGAACAGGTCAAGGCGATCAAAATGTGAGATGTTTTGTTTTGGCCGCAAGATCATGATATATTTGTACGAACAGTAACATCATGTGCCAGTAGCAGATTAAAACAGTGAACACACTAGGAATTTGGAAGCAAAGTGAGGGAACGGTTTAGATCAGGGATGTCAAACTCGCGTCGTCACGGCGTTTTCACATGACGTATCGGGCCTTCCCCCCCTTTTGCTAAATTGGGTGGGGATGGGGCCAGCACGTGATGTATCTGGCCCGCAGGTCGCGAGTTTGACACCCCTGGTTTAGATGAAAGGAATCAGAGTGCAGGGAGGCATCAAGAGAACATTATTAAATGGACATTTAAGAAAATTAGGGAGAAAAATAGAAGGTAAATGACTGGGGATTGAGAACTTCAAATCTTAAAGGAAATCCAGCTAATAGAACTGCCACTCTGCTGAAGATTTATTGACTACTATTGTTAGAGGCAAAACATAAATGTATCTGAATATTCAGTTCCCCTCCTAAATTTGAATTTTAAACTGCTCACATGCTATTACCAACTAGGGCAGAGTAAGTGGCTTGTGGGAAGAGTATTTTTTCCCCCTTCTTCTTGCTGGTACTGGTACAATTGCAGAATGGCAGTACCCTGCCAGTAAGATTTTGAATCGCAGGGATTCTACGAGCAGCACTTGGTTTTGAAGTCAGCAAAAAGGAGAAGGTTCCCTACTTCAAATAATTGTACTATCTCCTTACTAGACCAGGCAGTTGTATCCTTTCCAATCAATAGCAATTCCTTCCTCAATGAAGTGAATAATATGCACGCTACAGTAATTTCTTCCATCAGATTTAGATGAAAAGTCTTTACTGCTTAATCTATTAAGCTAAATTGAATCTCTTCCCATTCTCATCATTCGGTTGCTTGGAGAGAAAGCAGATGCAAAAAACAAACAGGCCCTGTACCGTCTCTTAGCAACAGGAAGAATTGTATTTAAAACCCTATTGCTTTGAAGTCCAGCAGAATTGTCTGTGTGTGTGAATCTCATCCTATCATAAAAAAACAACTGTGACTCAGGTTTCTCCTTTAAAGTGGAGAAGACACTCCATGTATGATCATCAATGGACCAATGAAGGAGACTATTGGACTGGAGCTTTAGAAAATGGCTCAAGTAGCCGTTTCTATGCAATTTTAGATGTATTGCACATTCCGAATGTGGAATGTTTTTCCTCCTGTATTTATTGTCAATTTAACTATTTAACCCCCTTCAATTTTAACAGTGTTATGCAGTTTATTCAGAGGGAAATGCTGGTGAATTGGGAATATTTCTGCTTTCAGGGCAGCATCCGTCTTCTAATGCGGGTATATGAAGTAAGATAAAGAACCTGCTTAACTTCCAAAGTAGACGATGTCCCCATTGTAGAGGTGTGAAAAGGGCTTATTGAGAGTAACAGAATTAAGAGCACTGGAAATAAGGCATGTGATGAATGCTGTTAGAAAACAAACAAGCTGCTTAGGCTGGAAGTACAGCAGTGAAGTGCTTAATGCTGTGGTGGTAATAGCTATTAATATATTCAACACTACAGTATAGAAAAGTAGCGCCTCTTCTTTCTGATGTAAGAAAAGTGACAATTTTTGCACCCATGGTGGTAGACAAAATACAATGTCAGAAGTATGGAAAAATTAGGTCATTTCCACCTCTTTATATTTTATTTAAAAGTTATTGCACATGTACCACTACTTATAGTCTTACCAACGGTAAAGGTTACACAATAGCAATAAAAACTGTCTAATTACATTTATCAATAAAAAGACATGACCATGCCTTTCTAAGCAAATATATAAAGTCAAAACCAGTATTTCTTTTGCTGACCCTCTTGACCAGGTTTCCCAACCTTGGCAAATTCCAGTTATATGGACTTCAATTCCCAGAATTCCACAGCCAATATAACCATTGCTGAGAATTCTGGGAGACTCACCTTCAATTTGCTAAGGTTAGGAAACAATATTTTTTGACTGTTCATAATATATTCATTCAGAATTCGCATAAAGAATTTCATGAACTATGACTGTGGCTGAGGCTGATTCTCATACTACCTAAAAGATAAATGATTTTGGTCCATGTATGTATTAATTACATCCATATTATAAAAATAAGTGTTAGGTTTCTGTAGAAAAAGTAGTAGTGTTGCATTTTTCCCAACTGCACAGTACAAGCCATACAATATTTAAATTTTAATACTGTTACAGGTATTTAATATTACACACCAGTATTTATAATACCAATCTGGAGTCAGCAGATTGAAAAAAATAAGTACCTCAAGCAAACATGAGATTCTGCTGCAGCCAGTTTTTCATAATATTGTTGTATGAAAGTTAAAATAAACATTTTTTAGTTACAAGTATATGCATTATAAAATATTAGCAAGATGGTGGCTTAAATATATACACTGTACATTGCCATTACAAAGTCTTAATAGCAGTAATATATAAATTGGTTTTTATTTACACAAAAATAATCTTGAGGAAAGCATCTTTACAATTGAAATAAATAAGGATTCAGTAATTCATTTAAAATCTTTTTGCTCAGAATGGATCTGAACAGACTAAATGACGAAATGAAGCTGCAAATAATGCCAGATAGAAAGTCAGTTGCATTCTGAAAGAAGTGCAATTTTACTTTTAGTTTTCCTGGAGTTAAAAGTAGAAACGTGCAAGATAGATAAAGCTACCCTACATTGTGGAGCAAAGATCAAAAGCATAAACAGTAAACTTGAAAATATACAAGAGTATTCACAAAAGATACAAGGTATTTTACAATTTTTATATATATAGTATTTGGTGATGTCAAATTTGTGATACCTGCATAATTTATAGAACAGAATTTAGCTTAATCAGGCCATCATTTCCTTTAGGCAATTAAACTACACAGAATGCATCAATATTTCATCCCAGCAAGCTTCACTGTCAACTTGTTCAAGTTTTGGTTCAAAAATTGGGTCAGGGGGGTGGCGCAGATGGGTAAATCTTAGAATTGTCTCCAAGATTTTTTTCCCCTTTCATTTAAAAAAAAAATGCAATAAAGATCATATACACTGATACAGAGTAGGTGTTCTGCATGATTAAGGAAAAATAGAGAAAGTCTTTACAAGAGCTTCAAATAAATCTTGGAATACAGGCGAATATTGCTGCTTTTCATACAATCAAATAAACAAAAGAACTGAGGAAGTTACTGGGAAAGCATTCACAAATTCAAGGAAATTCTCTAGTCATGTAAAAAAAAAGTATTCATTAAAAACAGAAACAAAGCAAAACTAAACATGTGTTTTGGAAAAAAAAATGATTACTGTACTTTCTTCCAAAAACAGTATTCTTCAATGCCATCATTACAAAGCTTTACTAAAACAGTTCTCATGTTTGATGCCGTCAGGAGACAGTACAATCATAACTGCCTTCCTGAAGGGGATGGTCTTCCTTTTCCAATCCAATCATGTCCTCATCAGGTCGAATTGAAGTATTAGGACCAGTGTCACTTTGAGGACTAGCGCTATGGTTAGTTGAAATCCGGTTCTCTTCTGCCCTTGGACTGGCTTGTTCAGCCACCCTTAATAGATTTGTAGGCTGAAAGGCTTCCTGTTGCACCTGCTCCTCTGATATCTCACTCAGCTTCTGCAGTTGTGGCTTGATAATGGTTAAAAATGGCTTATAGCCAGGGCTAAAGAACATACGATAAGAAAATAAGTAATTAGTTCAAACATTTTAAGGCTGCAAATTCAGTAACTATCCTTCTCTGATTATTAACTTGGTGTAGTAAGTCAACCCAACAGGTGGATCCCTTTGCGCAATGAAAATATATATGCTCAAATTTTCACTAAAATTGAGCTTTGTTTCTAGTGATCACATGGATATACATAATTTTTAAAAAAAAATTATGTCAACCTGCAAGCATTTTTTCAATGCTTTTATCTGGTGGAGAGGGTTCTTATTTTTCTTCCCATCTAATCTACAGTCCTGGAGCTTCCTAACTTTTTCAAATTAAGCCAAAGTTGGAATTACAACCTGCTGCTTTACTATGAGAAATATGCTAATTCAAGATACCGTGCATAACCTATCATTGGATGCATCTCTGTTCATATTACACATCTTGAAATGTTGAAATAAGAACTCTTGTCAAGTGTATTAATAGGAACAGTCAGTCAGTTACAAAATAATTCCACAGATAAATTATACCAGGTATTATGTGCAGTATTTCAACATACAGAATACTGTCCTCAAAGAAGTTAAGCATTTAAATTATTTGTTGTTATCGGTTAAATTTTGAATAAGTAATATTATTTCTTTGTTTTACTGCTGTTTCTTAGAAAAGCAGTTTAAATCATATGCATGGGGAAAGGAGGTTCATGCGACTCACCAGTCTGTAGAAGCCCATCTGTCTATTGCCTGCAGTCCCGTCTTAATGTTCTGCAACATTTCCCCATCAACCTCTGAAGACTGCGCCAGACTAAACACTTGATTGATGACGGAAGATTCTCGAAGGATTAGGCCTATGACCATGCACCAGTCCAGGCATCCTGCTTCCATGAAAATATGAAGCAAATACCTACAAAAAGGACCCAAAGGCACATTCTAAGGCACAGAAACATTCCCTTTTTCCTCGCAAGATATTTATCCTTGGTCCCCCTCCGCTAAGAACAACTCGAAGGATAATACAATGATAATACAAGCTCCCATCTGATTTACCGCAGCTGAACTTGTGACTTGTGTGGCCCTTTGCTGGCTAGCTCCAAAGAGATATGTTCCAATTCAGACTGTGTCAGACTCAAGGTGGAATAATTTTCATCCACCATAGTCCAGTCTCCATCCACAATAGAGCTGGTTTCTGTCAGATCCGTGGCAGAGCCAATGCTCCCCTCGTCACCTGCCAAATACAGCAAAACAAATATAGATTTCAATGTCTCTGTGACTTATTCAAAATGTGCAAAAAATCTGCAACTCATCAATATAGATAAATATATATAGGCTGTTTAATATTTTTTTATGGATAAATATATAGGGATGGTTGTGGAATGTGAAAAGTATGAAACCTGCATGTATTTTTGTATGTAGATGATGTTATGTTATCAAATACCACCTCTGCAGTGAACACTAGTCTATGTGATGCATGAAAATGTTTGTATCTAAAAAACTTAATGTATCAAAACAAGATAATTGCGTTTCTCTGGGAAAACTGAATGAACAATCACAAGGTATACATAAATAGCCAAAATAGCAGCAAATAAGTGATTTTACTAAAGAAGGGGAAATGGGGAAACAAAATTTAAAATATGTAAACGCTAGAAGAAAGGCTGAGGGTGGCATGTTTTCTGCTGCAAGGAATGGTTGTTCAATTAAAAAAAAGTTAAAATAGGTGTGTACTAAAGCATGAATCTCCCCAACGTGCAAAATGGAAATGAGAATTACTGTAGATATGACTGTAGTATGGAATATTTAAGAAGCGTATGCTGTAAAACAAGAGATAGGATAAGAATGAATTGGTGCTGAATAACAGTGAACTGAGCGCAAATTAAGTTAGTCATATTGCTAGTCTTCTTTTAACAACAGCTCGTTCAACAACTATTTGAAGTTACAATAGTGTTGAATGAGACTTACAACTGTTCCTTGTAGTTGTGGTCATTGCAGCATCTCTTGGTCAGAGGATCAAGATTCAGGCACTTGGCAATTGGCTTGCAATTACAATGGCTGTGTGTCCCTCAGTTAGAAGATCACCACTTGCGACCTTCACTGCTGGCTTCCAACAAAAGTCAAGGGAAAAGCCGGCAGGAGGTCACAAATGGCAATCACGTGATGTCACACCCAATGACTACATAGGATTTGTTTAATAATTGCAACTACAACTGCCACATTAAGTCAGTACAGTCACATAACATTGTATTTTATGACGACGTTGCTTAGTGGTGGAGTTGTCGGTTCCAAGTTAAGGAAGGACTATCGGTACAGAGAGAATGAACGTGAATCTAATAGCAAAGCAAATATACAAAAAGTAAACTTGTTGAGAGTAAGAGGACTTTCAGGGGGTTGTGCTTAAGGATATCCTTAAGAACAGAAAGTTAAGAAGTTTAGTGTAGTTTATAAGGACAGACACACAAGGACAGTTATACTGAATGATGTTGATTTGAACAAGAGTATGCTCTAGTAGTTAGGGCACCAGGCTGGTGAGTTCTAGTCCCTTCTTAGACCTGAAAGCCAGCTGGGTGACTTTGGGCCAGTCACTCATCCTTAGCTCAACCAACCTCAAAGGTCTGTTGTGGGGGGAAATAGGAGGAGGAAGACCATCTTGAGTTGTTTATAAAAATAATAAAGGTGGGACATAAATAAACTTTTTTTTTCAATTTAATATTTATTATTCTTTTTCTGCACTTGGTGAACACTGCTTATTCCAAAACAGATTAGCATGGTCACTATACATATAGGTATGCTGTCTTGTGACGAAGAGCTAGATTGCTGCTGTCAATATATTTCCTATTTTGAATTCATTCTAGATTTGAACTCATAAATATAGTATTGGTTTGTTTTTTCTCTGCTATTTAATCCTTTACCTTCTGTGTTATTCCCAAGAAAGACAAAGACGCAAATGGCAGTTGTATGTGAAAAGTATACTTTTATTTTCAGATAAAATACCCAGAGCCACCTACAAGAAAGCCAAATATCAGAATAAAGAACTCACCCACTTTACTTAACAGAGGTGAGAGGAATGCCTCCTGCATTTGAGGGCCATGGGAAGACGCTGTATCCATCTCTCTTTGGGAGGAGCTGATGGCACCAAACCAGCTGTGACTCCTTGGCACATCTGGGATGCCGGAGTCTATTTCCATGTTTAAAAAGCTGTCAGCAGACTGTGATTTTAAGAGTTGTTCGCCTATTACTGGAAATGAAAGCATGTGAACGAGGTGTTGTTCCAGCCTTAAACATGTTCTTTAAGATTTCAAGCCTAATTCATTTCAAGGTCTTGTAACCAACACCTACTACTTTGGGATGCCTAGCATGAGCTTCAGTATAGATTAATAAAGCCACATGGAGTGGAAGCTGCACATAATGAAACCAAAGTGATTTATTTTCTTTCCTATGAACACTTTAACTGTAACATTCATCAGGTAGATAATTGTCTTCCAACAATTACTTGCTATATATTTTATTCTTTGTTTAAATACAGTTTAATTTCAAAGACTGAATTAAATGTGTTTAATGCACTAAAGTGCAACATCACTTGAATTCAAAATGCCTGCTACATTTGCTTCTATGGTAACACTAACAATGGATTTGTTACAAATATGAAAATAATCATCTGATCTGAAAATACAAAAGGAAAGGTAACAGCACTGTAAGACTCCGTTTACTCTAAAGCTACATTTAGATTCTGGTACATTAACTGAGAGGAAGGATAAGATACCTGTTCTACATTTTCCATTCTTCAAAGGTGAATTTATAGAGCACACTGGAATAATGGGAAATGGCCAAAGAAAATCATTGTGTAATGTCTTCAAGGCAGACACAAAATCCTCCACCCGGGCGGCTCTGTTGCGCTCTTTGCACAACCAGCCTATCAACTCAAAGCCCAGCTGTGCGGCAAAACAACCAAGGTCCTTAAGCCTGATCTCTTCCAGAAGACGTCGAGCATGTCTCCACAGCATCATGTCAATGTACATGTTCTCAGCGCAATCACTTTCCTTACTCAGTCTACAAAGGGGGAAAAATAAGAAGGTTAACACCAAAGACTAATTTCCATTTTATTTATGGATATGGCCTAATTTTCTAGAATCAAGTTGGAGTACTGTGAAATTTCAGCATCAAATAGAATCAGTAAAGTAGTAATAATCTCTGTAATTTAATATATGTAGGGATGATGCAATAAAATATATAGCAAGAGACATATATTCTCTTCTACTTGGTTACCTTTTGCCAGATGCACCAGATGGCATGCTCAGGGTTTTTTGCAAGTTAAGTTTACCAGCTGGAAGTGTCTCTCCAGATTGAGACAAACTAATACTGCGATGTCTGAAGAACTCAAAGCCACCACTTGAAGTAGGTTCCTACATGGAAGAAGGAAATAAGAATAGACAGGTTGAAGACTCGGTTAGAGTCGGACAAGTCTCTAAATTGATTAAATTAAATTTAAAGCAAACAGCAGACTGGCTGAAAACCAGAAAAGCTGAGAGTAGGCTTTATGGTGAAATAAATATTTCTAATGAATTTCACAATAATGAGTTATTCAAATAACCCTCCATCAAACAGATGCTCCCTGAAAAAATATCCACTTACTTATAATGACTTCAAAACTTTTTAGATAATAGATAGTATTTATTTATTTTTTTGCTTTCTTGCTATATTATGACATTAAGGTGACTACTGCTTCAGACAGCCTTAATGCTATATTTGGTTATTTTTCAAACAAGGTCTATAACTTTTAGGATCAAAAACCCTTAGCTTAAGAGAAGAAAGCCTCTGCCCAGACATCTTGCCATCTGCTACCAAAACAGCACAGACCTAGCTTGGACATCTTGCAGATTGCAGACATCAAAGTACGACTATAAGCAAATAGTGGTTGTGCCGAGACTGATAATGCTATGCTATAGTTAGGAAAATAGGACTCTTTTCTCCTATTCACTTTGATCAAAATACCTGACTACCCAATTTCAAGGAATTTAAAAGCAACAAGTTCGAAATGGCAAAAGCAGTAGCACAATACGGACTGATGGAGTCATTTTGATTTACAATACTTTTATCGCACTTTTGTTTCCAGGACAACACATAAACAAGTCTTGTGACATTATACACAAGCAAAGCTAAGCAGACCCTTTACTTAAGATGTCAAATATGAGTTACAACCACCAAACAATCGTGTTCACATACAGTCATTCATAATAAAAAAAGGACTATGGTTTAGTGTATGATTAAATCTATTTATTGAGCAAAATATCTGATAACTGGACAGTTAGCAAGTTCCACATGTTTACTCGAACGTTTATTTTTCCAAATGACATCTGGATTAGCGTCAAAGACACTTATGATAGAGCAATCGTGTGTCTTTCAAACCTGAGTTGTTGGTGTAGCAGGAGGGGTCTCCGATTCGCCAGAGCCAATGGCTTTCAGAAATCTGATCATGTGCCGACAAAGATCCCACTTTCCTTTCTCCAAAGCTGTATTGAACAGCAGAGTTGCATGTTGCCTACTAACTGCTGGAACTTCCATATTCTGGAACCAATAAGAAACACTTTTTACACAGAAGCCACTGATCCTTTTAGATTAGCACATCAGTACTAGCAAACAGAAAAGGCTGCAGCTAAAAGCATGCATCAAACTTCACATCTTTGATTTCATTGTCCGAATCCAATAATCATGGCCCGTGATTTTACTGTCCACGACTATGATAGGACTGCTAACTGGAAATAGCCTAGAGGCACCTATCAGCTTCTCAATACTTACAGAGATGACTGCATAGTAGACAATTTCATTCCCAAAGATAATTAGCATCCCTCTCTTATTTTTTATTTCCGTCCTTATTTAATAAATATATACTTGTAAGAGACAAAGCTCTATCAAAATAAGATGCTTGTGTCCTTTGGGTTGTGCGCTTTGCACACTGTTATCACTTTTCCGAATAAAACGAGTGAATGTAATTACCTGCAGAATAATAAGGTAAGATGCGGCTGTGTCTAAATCCTGGGCCATTAAACACTCTTCAAACAAGTCTTTTGGATTTCCAACAGCAGCAAAGAGATAATTCCACAGGGCATATTCTGTTTTTCTAGCGCAGTGAACAACAGTCTGTAGGAAGAGGGGGAACTCCGTAATAAATTTAGCCACAGTGGGAAGGAGAGGATCGGGAATGGGATCCCGCGAGGTAGCTTCTTCTTCCAGCACTTCATGGAGCATCAGTTCTAGTACGTGAGGAAAATAGGGTAATGCGGCACAAGAGTGAGCCAAAAGCAAGGCTTGTTCGCCTAGGTTCCTCACCAAAAGCTGGCGTAAAATGTGATGGAGGTAGATCTGAGATGTTCTCTCGACAATACAGAAGGGGAAGAGGACCTCTAAATGTTCAACAGCACTGCTGTGAGTGTATAAACAGTCATAAAGCACAGTGTCATTGACAGCACCAAGAACCAAGGCATCTTCAAACAAAACAGCCAAGGGGTAGATATTAATGTGGAAAGGCAGCATGATCCGTCTTGAAAGGAAGGAATGTGGTTTGCGATGGTCCCTGGGAAACAAAGGAAGCCAGACCTTCATACCTGATCCCCCGCAGCTGAGCCACAGCGCCTCCAGTAAGTGCCGTTTCTGTTTGTTAGAACGGCACGTCGTCCAAACGTTTTCTACAGATTGGGCAAGTACAACAGGAGCACAGAATGGCAGCTGGGAACATAGGAATAATACTAATTAGGCTATTTTCTTTTTTCCCCTTTTTACAAGTTGTTCATCAAGTTTTATATGGCAGCACACAAACATTGATTTTGCTGACATCTCATTCTTCCTTAACATAAGTATGATCAAATGTTAGTTAACTACCTTAATGTAATTCTTCCTAATCTCCTTTTCTTTTTCATATTATCCTGTTACTACAATGTATTTTTCCCAATTTTTTAAATAATCAGCAATACAGCTTATTATCTATTTTTCTTTACTCTGTATTATCATAAATGGGTTACCGAAGTGCAGAAATGAAGGAAAGGGTCAGTTAAAAATAATCTAAAGTTACAGTACTGCCTATATTTGCTACTGATATGAAATCCCCTTTTTAATATCACTACCCTTATCCCTCCCATCCTTTCTATATTCATTAAGATATTGCTACAGTTGACATTGTTAATTGTGTTTGAAAACAGCCTTGTACATTAATCGCTATCATACAATGTTGGGCAAGCAAGTGCTATTTCAAAATAATAATTGAAACAAATTCTAATTTGCATCTAAAGAAAAGACAGTTACAGAAAAGCAATGTTACAAGAATTTAGAAAAGTTAGTCATTTATTAACAAAAAACACTTGCTTTAATGATAAGATCAATAAAGTATTACACATTTTGATTAATTCACAACGTGCATTCCTTTCATTGAGATTTTTCCAGGAGTTAACTCACAAGTTTCCTTTGGTTGGGGCTACTCTCCTTTTCTCGTATCTGAGGACCTGACCGATCTCTCTGTACCATGATTAGCTGTCCTGCTAAATTTAGCATAATGCTCTCTGCTTCACAGGCCTTAAAGAAAAACAAACGTTTATTATTCCTTTTCAATTTTGCTGAATCTACTATTTTTCTGAAAGTTCAAACACACCATTATCAGCACTGTGTTTATAAAAGCATATTATTCAATATCATTCAATCCACACTGGGCATAGACAAAAAGCTGATGACCCAACTGCCTTCTCCGAAAAGTAAAGCTGACTATTATTCAGCAGACTGATAACATTATATCCCCTATTTCTCCCCTTAGTTTATTTTTGATGTTGAACATCATGGAGCCATATTGAGTTTTACAAGTAAACCCTCATTCAAAACAACAGCAATTTCTCAGTAGCATCAACTTAAAAAAAAAAAAATCCTACAGGAAACGGCCAAAACAGCAGCAAATCCAAATCATTCCTTCATAAAGATATTATGTACATTAGGAAAATCAGTGTTAGTTCAAACACATCCATTTTTCTCTTGTCCTTAATCTAAAACACCATCATTTATCAACCACATCCTCTCATCTAACTTGCCCCAACAACACTGGGGGAGATTTAATGAGGGATGGTGTTGTCTTACATATACTGTTTTCAAGTGGAAAATCTGCTTTCTCTAGCTCTAAAATTATTTAAAAAAAAACCTGTAGATACCTGCTGTGGCATTTTCAAGCTGATACCTGTCTCTGTTCTTACGGATGTTAAAGTAACGGACACAACAAGGAAAGGGTGAGGAATATAACGTGACATAGAAACCTCTTGTAGAACCTGAATACTTGTAGTGGGATTAGGGCTGAAAGACAAAGAAAAGTCCAGTGGTCAGTCTCCTACTAGCCCCAAATAAACATCTGTGAGGTATTCTAACATTTTTATCAGTATGATAATCATTTTCAGATAATACAACAATCCTTACGAGGCCAAGTTCTTGCAAATATTCCACGTAACCAAATAAAGCAAACAGCATTGAAAAGTAAGTCAGATTACAATAGGCTACATACAGTGGTGGTATTCAATTTTTTTTACTATCGGTTCTGTGGGCGTGGCTTGGTGGGTGTGGTATGGCTCAGGGCCAAT
>JAOYMU010000192.1:65974512-65988168 GCA_025802295.1 Psammodynastes pulverulentus
CAGCCAGCATGGCTGGCTGGGGGAATTCTGGGAGTTGAAGTCCACAAGTCTTAAAGTTGCCAAGTTTGGACATCCCTGCTTTAGAGGTCTGTAGTAGGAGAGTTCCAGAGCCTTCATATATACAGAGAGTCCTCAACTTATGACCGCAACAGAGCCAAAAATTTTCGTTAAGTGAGACATTTGTTAAGTGAGCTTTGCCCCATTTTACGACCTTTCCTGTCACAGTTGTTAAGTGAATCACTGCAGTTGATAAGTTAGTAACCCGGTTGTTAAGTGAATCTGGTTTCTTCATTGACTTAGCTTGTTAGAAGGTCACAAAAGGAGATCACATGATCCCGGGACATAGCAACGGTCATAAATATGAACCAGTTGCCAAGTGTCTGAATTTTGATCACATGACCATGGGGATGCTGCAATGGTTGTAAGTTTGAAAAATGGCCATAAGTCCCTTTTTTCAGTGCCACTTTGAACAGTCACTAAATGAACTGTTGTAAGTCGAGGACTATCTGTATCGAATAAACTGAATTGTAACAGCAGGGTACAGCGTTGTAACTATCATTGCATGCTAAAGCACTGATATGAAACTATTTTGAGATCCAGTATATGGTGATATATGAAAGTCTCATTTGGACTATGATGTAGGACATAAAACATGTTGACAATATAATATAATATAATATACAGATAGTCCTTGAGTTAACAGCCGTAATTGAATGAATGCATAATTATGGTTGTAAATTATGATTGCTATTAAACAGATCATCATAGGACCACACCCAGTTTTGTGACTTTCTTTGCAGGGGTTGTTAAGCAATTACTGTAGTCATTAAAAGAAGCCATTGTTTGCTGTGGGCATTTTTTTTTGCTAGAAACCAGGAATAAATGCAATTTTCTAGCAAAAACATTGCAAATTTCAATCATGTGACCATGGGATGAGAATGCCCAAAATGCTGTCACATGACCATGGAGATGGAGTAGCCTTCAGAACTTTAAATCTAGGTTGCAAGTTATTTTTTCAGGATTCATTGTAACTTTAAACAGTTGCCCAGTGATCGGTTTTTAATATCTATACTTAATAGTCTCCTGTTTTGGAGTATTTGATCCTTGTAGCAGTAATAACATTGACTTGATACCTAGTTGTTAATCTTATTTGACATCAGGCGGTGACACTGGTAATTTTGAATGATCGAGAATTATGATGTGACACTTAAATGTTTTCTGAGGAAATAACCATATTGGATTTTTTTGTTCATAAAATCTGACTAGCTGTTAAAAAATTAAGAACGTTGGAAGAAATTTGATTGCCACTATAAGTTTTCACTTTTGTTTACTGATTCATAAATTAAGAGATAATCAATTACATATGGTGAATCCATGACTATCTAATGAATCAAGTCTAGTTTTAAGGGCTATACTAAACATACTTTTCACTAGACCAAGTATCATTGAATTGGCAAATAGTTCTGTAAATATTTTGAAATAAAAATGTGGCATTCTGACAAGTAGTTGTCATAATATTGAGACCTTGCACAATTTTTCTGCCCCTTTTGTCAGAAGCTGATGGGAGAGCCTCATTTTTTAAGTCATCCAAAATAAGTAAGAGACAAATATTTATGCAGTAATTTGAACAAGTGTATGATATTTTATAACCCAGCAAGTAGTTTAAGATAATAATGCTTTATCCTGAAATTATGAAAATAGGTCCCAAATATATTTGTTATTCTGTATTACTGAAATGTATAAGTAAAATATTTTTTTCTTTTATACATTCAGCTAGAAAGGCAACTTCTGATGCAAAATCAAATGCGTGAGAGACAGATGGCCATGCAGATTGCAGGCTCAAGGGAGTTTCTCAAGTATTTTGGATCATTTTATGGCCTTACAACTGTGGGCCTAACAATTGGGTATGCAGTTATTTTTTTCCCCTTAAATATCAAATGTGAGAAAGATTTTATTGTTTTTACTCATTCTTTCAGTTTTTAAAGGATACATTTAAAATAAAACATTAACTAATAAATAAATATAACTGATTGTATATATTCATGCTATATTAAGGATTACAATTACATTAACGATTATCTCCCTTTTCTGTTCCTTTCAAAGAACAAACATTGTATTACATAAGGAAGAGTCCTTCACAATACATAATACACAATAGTGTATTATGGCAGAGTATGCAGGCAGCCTGTCACTCCAGCTTGGTTTCTCCTGATAGCAAAAGAAACTAAGCAATCTGAGTTGATTTAATATTATACCTGAATTGAAATTTCTGGCTTATAACTCCATTGTGATTTGGCTTGTGAGCCAACCTAGTTCTATTCTTAGTTTAGCAATATTAGTCTATGACAGGGGTGTTGTAGCAAAAAACGGGGCCTGGGAGGGGTGCCCCAACATAAGTGATGTCAAGCTGGCCACGCCCATCCTGGCCACACTCACCCAGCCCCTGAAGTCAAACAGAACCAGGATGTAGCCTTCAATGAAATCCAGTTTGATACCCTTGATCTATGAAGAGAAGGATAAACAAAGGCTCCTGATCTTCATTTTTTTGGTTGACTTCTGACAACTAGCCTCTGCAGGACTTTGGACATGGTTTGCCATTGCCTTCTTCCTAGGGTTGAGAGAGAGCAATTATCCAAAATCGCTGAGCTAGCTGTGTGCCTAAGGCAGAACTAGAACTCAGTCTCTCAGCTTTTAGCTGCTGCCTTAACCAGTACACCACTTTTGCTCTAAGATACATTAAACAACACTTCCTGATTACTTTAACCATTTTTCATTTGCTTCTTATTTGCATTTGTTAGGTTTATATCCCACCTTTCTTCAGGAATTGAAAGCACTGTACATAGCACTCCAGGCTTCAGTTTTGCCCTTTGAGATAGTTTGGTCTGAGTGACTGGTCCAAATTCACCAAGGAACCTGCTATAGCTGAGGATGGACTTGAAGTTGACTACCTGCATTTTTAGGCTAACATCTTAACCTCCATATCACTCTGGTATTTCAAGCAATATGGGCTAGTAAGCTTGTTTGCTTAGAGTAAACCACTGGAATAGGAGGAGAGAATTTTCTTTCTAAGAAATATCTTGCATTTTGGTGTGGAACACATAAATTGGAACAAATATTTATCATAATTATCTTCAGTTAATATGGCCAGAAACAAATTTACAGTAAATGAGTAAAATAGCGGGACATTGTTCTGCTATAATCTGGTGAACTGAAAAAGCCCTTACAATAATCAATTAATCAAATGTGGGATTTACAGTTAGCACAACAAAATACAACTGTTAGCATAATTGCTAGCAAAACAACATTAATAGCACATTAAAAGAACTGAATATGTGTGAGATTTTGTTATCCATATCATTTGCATAATTATATCAAATGAAAATATAAACTAAAAGCTAGAGCTTGATTGCCACAAAACATGTTTAATTTCAGCATTAAAGGTAAAAGTTCCCCTCCCACATATGTGCTAGTCATTCCCAACTCTAGGTGCTCATCTTGTTTCAAAGCCGAAGAGCCAGTGCTGTCCCAAAATGTCTCCGTGGTCATGTGGCCGACATGACTAAATGCCAAAGGTGCAAGGAACGCTGTTACTACAGCATTAAGTAATCTTAATATTTTGAATTTAAAGCATTTTATCTGGATATTGATATTACTTTTTATTGCCTATTTATCTAATGTTTTTTTTCAATACAGAGCAATAAAAAATAAGAAACCTCAACTCTTTATTCCAGTTATACCTCTGAGCTTTATACTTGCCTATCAGTACGATAAGGGGTATGGAACTTTACTACAAAGAATGAAATGTAAGTCCTGTAAACTCTTTACAGAAAGTTAGTTATCAATGATTATCTCTTACAAAACTGATGCAATATATACATGAATCCATCTTCTTCTTCAGGTGAAGCCGAGAACATAATTGACACAGACTATGCTGCACTAGAAATGCCAAAAGGACCCATCACTTTCGATGATCTTGAAAAAGCCAGAAGAGCACAAAGCAAAATTTTTATTGAGAAATAAAATAGGTATGTTTATAATAGCATTGCTGACTTAAACTCGGATACAAGAGTGGTATGTGGGGCCTTTTCTGAAACTTGAAAAGGTCATCATCTTGTCCATCAGAAAAGGAATAGAAGCGTGCTAAAACCAGATCCTCATTCTCCGTCCCGAACAAAGAGAGACATATTTTTATCTATTTTAATTTGGAGCAAGAACAATTTCTACGGATGATCATTGAAGCAAATTGTATAAGCTGATCAAATAAGGTGAAACATTTTTTTAAAGTATTGTCTGTATGTCACCTGCTTTATTAAATAAAAGCATGTAATACAATATGAATTCTTCTCTTTTTTATTGTTTTTAAACTCCTTTTAATTATTTTTTATTCTTTGTATTATCTCATCCTTTTTCCTAGGCTGACCTCCATACCCTTTGTGGGTATCCATCATAATAGACATGAAATACATAGTAATGGCAGAGAAGGGAACAGAATAAAGACACTGTTACCTAAAAGAAATCCTACTGACAACCTGTATGGTCCTTGTGCACACCGTCAAGTTTTTGTGCAATATTTTCATAGAAGGGTGCAGCTGCTTTCTAAACTGGTGTTTTAAGTTTTCCTTACACGCTTTACAGGGCACAGGACAAACAGTAATTCAAAAAAAAGAACAAAGTGGTTTGAGAGCCATTCTATTGACCTGATGAGTTCATTTGGAACACAGATATTTTCATCTGAAAAAACAACAACCCTTTTCATCTGAAGGTTCTTTTTACATCAGCACATTGTTCTCTTTAAAAAAAACACACTTCAAGAACAATTAATTGAACTGTTAGGTTATTTTGATCCATGAGCACGGAATCACAACCATAGCGTGTGTGTGAAAGAAACACTTGTAGCTTTGAGGATGGATTGTAAATGGACTTTTTTTTAAAGTCCATTGGAATTTAAAATGGTTTTTAAGCAAGTGGTCACTAATTGTGTTTGCAGCAGTAGACTGGGAGATTATCTAGGGTGTCTTTGCTTCCACAGGTACCAACTAGTTTTCCAGTTTTTATTATTGCTGGTGGTAAGCCACGAGGAGTCACTGGTAGATGTGGGTGCTTGAAACACAAGTGTGCTTTTGCACAGTCAGCAGTAGCACGCCTGCTATTAAAGGAACAGATTACCGCTTTTCACCGTTTTGTCAAAGTGGGTTGTGCCTTGTTTGATCCAGAGGATATTTCCTCTCTGTCTGCAGCTTTAGGGCTCAACAGTAATTTTTTTTATAGTGGTGCAGTGGTTTTCATTTATATCTACCTAATATTTGGATACATTGGACATTCAAGAATGACTCCTTAAGATAGATTTCAGCACATGGACAGCATCCACCCCCTATGTCATCTGGTTCTGAAGAAATATGAAATGTGAAGTATAAGAAAGACATTTGAATTGTTTTCGGAGACACTGATAAAGAATGGAAAAAAACAAATCTGGACTGAATTGTGTTCAGACATTGTGACCCTACAAGCATCCAGAAAAGGAACATCACTCAGTGGGTGTTTGAATCATCTTCAGAGGTAATCACATCTCAAGCACAGTAATCCAATTTAGTGGTGATCAAAGACGTAGGCAAAGAGAGCAGATGAAATCACTGCCGATAAGGTTACAGCTTGAGTAACATTAAGATACCCTGTAAATTAAAGCTCCTGGGATTGAATAAGTATTATATGAACTGTACCATTTGGAATCCCTACAGGATTGTAGTGTTCTTAGTCTGAGCCAGGCATCTGGGACAAGAAGTCAGGGATGGGATCTGTCAACCCCAACATAGCTGGGCGAGATCAAGGAAGCAAACATAGCACAAAGTTCAGGAAGATATTTTTACTGTTACTATGGAATCAAGATAGAATCTTGGAAACTGCACTAAGAATTTTGAAGTCTAATTTATACTGAATTAATTAAGCCAGACACCGTCTGAATGACCTGACATAGTCACCCCAGATTTTTCTTCAACTCGGCCCAACTTCCTGTTGTGAGGTAAACTGTTAACTGACTCACCAGCTCCCTCTGCTTTCCTTTCTTTTCCCTGCCTCTCTGCAACCGCCTACGGTGGCATTTTTCAATCTTGAGAGATTGAGAGGTACTTCTTAAAATTGCCAAGGCTAAGAAACATTATAACACCTGGGCAGCATGTTTACTTCAAAAAGTGTCAGAAAGGCTTTAGCACCTGTGAAAAGGCATCTGTCAACTCAACAGATTAGCAGTATGTTTGACCAAACTTTTGATGGATGATCTGTGTGCTTTGCTTGAGCTCTGGGCTCTTTAGTTCTCTGGCTCAGGCACTGGAATTAGATACGTTCTATTTATTTGCTAAATCTGCTATTGTTAGTACTCTAGGCACAAAGCATTTGTAATATAAAACTTGTTTTCCAAATATAGACATGCAGTGTTCAACCTTTCCTTTAATAAATCCTTGACATGTGAATCCTGCACTTATGTAGTTTTACATCAAATAGGGTAGGGATTAATTGGTAATATAAGTGCTTAAGCCTCTGCAAATCATAAACTTACTGGTAGTCCTTGACTTATGACCGCAGCTAGACTGGAATCTGTCATTGAGCCAAGTGATTGTTAAGGAACTTATTCACTAAACAACTGCAATCCTTGCATCCCCAGTTATAGTTGTTTTCCAGGGACACTAACAGGAGTTCCAGATAAGGAATGCAAGGTGCATCTGGAAGCCCTGGGAAGTGTCCACAGCGGGAAGGGGAATACATAATCGGGCTGCAGAAATGGAGCTAAGATCTTCAGGATACTAGCTCTGTTCCTGCAGCTCACCATTCCATTGACTGGTAGGAAATCCTTTGTCAAATTGCAAGAATGGATTTTAATGCTCCTGATACCCAATGAAGGAGTTAAACTCCCCTACACCCACCCCAAAGGATGGAGGGGAAACCCTTCCCGGGGCTGGAAATGTCAGAAACCACACAGAGCTGGTAGGCAGCCCTTTCACTCTCAAACGAGCTGTCCTGCTGGGCGGGAATCTCAACTCCCATGGTTAGCAGTTTTTTGAGACTGTTCTGAGATGAGACGGAATACTCTCAGGAGGTGGCAGCAGCTTGCAACCTTTTCTGTGCTGGCTTCCCCACTGACTTTCTGGGGAAGCCGGCAGAGATTGTAAATGACGATCACATGATCATGTGATTTGGTGGCAACCAGCCATTAAGTGTGAACAGGTTGCCAATGACCCAGTTTGCAATCATGTGACTTGGAAGATGAGGAAATGCTTTACAACAGCTGGAAGTGCCTTATGGGCCATGAAGTATCTTTTCTGAGGACATTGTAATTTCAAATGGTTGTTGAATGACGTTATTCTAGGATTACCAGTATTTTGACCCTTAAAATCATGCCCAAAGAACAATCAAAATCTTCAGCCCAACATACCATTGGGAGGCTAGATTCTGCAAATGGGAAGCAGGATATACGTTGCTGAAATCTGCCATTTCCTCAAGTCTTCCTTTTTTCTTGCACTTCAAAGAACGTCCATTTGTAGATACTTTTATGATCGGTTGATTCTTCTATAAAATGCAAAGATCTGGATCATCATCCTTCATTCCAGCAGTGAAATAAGTTTAGCTTTGCAAGTGAAGGAAAGAGTCAAAACTTATGTGGAAAAAAAAGAGGAATTGTACAGTTTTAAAAAATATTTAATACTCTGTAATCTTAGTATACATTTAAAGCGAATTATTCTGAATTCTATCTGATTGGACCACAGACCAATTAGCAAATAAAAATACAGAAGTGTTTTACAAAATACAATCGTATTTATATAAAATGGTATAGATTAAAAAAAGTTCTAAAAAGCAGTAGTTGTATTATCACTTTACTCAATGGAGCAGTCTTATCTGTGCAGCATTTTTTTTCTTAAAGCAAGTCACAGCAGTTATTGGTATCATGGTAAACCATTATGATAAAGTGAATAGCGCTCTGGAAAAGGGGGAAAAAAACAGAAGATTTGTAGTACCCTTTTATATTAACACACTTTGTTAAAACACATTTGCTTTTGTAGGCTACAGTTCCCTTCATCAGAAGCATGGAGTGAGCTAGAGCTCAAAGAAGCTAAACTTTTTAATAAAATCTGGTAATCTGAAAGGTGCTACTGGATTCCTCCTGATTTTTGGCTATCATAGACTAACAACAGTTCTCTTCCTACAGTGGAAAAGGAAAATAACTGAGAACACTATTGATACACAAATAGTATAACAATGTAATGTTTAAATGATAAGTACAAAACTGCTATCACAGAATTATAGATTTTTTTTATTTGATTGACTGGTTATTATAGTTTTTGAATTGTGCGAGTGACCAATATTAATCTGAAAGCACAAATGAAATCAAGACCTCATGCATAAGGAGAGGAGCCAGACAGATATGCAATAGCTCAGTAAACACAATTTCTTGAGAACCCTCCTCTCTTGAAAGCCTCTTGTGGCGTTGTTTTTTTTTAAATCTTGACCTGTCTCCAATCCAGCCTGAAAGACTATATTCAGAAATTTCCTTGAATATGTGGAAATATTTGTGCCAAAAAACAGAATCTACTTGAATTTCCATTTAAACAAAGCCAAAGTGAATTGAATTGAATAAAATGGAAAAGAAATCTGGACAATGCTTTACTTTTGACAGCACAATCCTATCATGTACACTTAGGAGCTCAAAAAGTTTTACTTTATACAAGCATTTATATGGCTGCAACAATGGAAATTCAAAGTTGAGTAGGTTTCAAACAAAGCACTTCAAATATTTGTTAAATATTTGAAATACCTTATATCAGGAAAGTAGAATATTCCAATTCTATTAGATCCAACAAAAACAAATCACTTGGAAAAAATAATTATGGAAGAACTTTTTGCATTACACAAAATTCCCTGAGTTTTCTTCCTTTACATGGAATATGAAATCCTCGATCAGTTGAATGCAGTTCAAAAACAGACTGATGTTGAGCCTGATGCCTCTTGTCACTTTCAATCTGATGCTTTAACTTTTTAACTTTGGTTTAACGGGGGAACCCCACTACCAAGGATTTACCACAAAACCAAAATGCAGTTTCTGTACAATAAATTTTATATCAATGTACAAATGTGCAATGTATCATCCAAAGCCATTAAAAATATACAGTCAAACTGTCTCTTAAAATGCTATTGGAAAAAAAATCCAGCCATCAATAACAGGATAACAGACATTTTACAAAATGTAACTATTTACAATTTCAACCTCCCTGCCTCTTTGTTGCTTAACATCATTTCCTACGCTTCAAAATAAAATTAAGGTTTTACCTGAGCAAGTTAAGATACTGGGATGGCTCCTCTCATAAAGGGACTTCCTATCACCTCCCACAAACAGAACTACAGTTTATGCATGGATTCTCCAAAATAGACGGGTCTTGTTCCCTTACCAGTCAGCCAGACTAAGGTAGCTGGCATGTACTTGTTTAATCCCATACAAGATTCACATTGGTGTATCTTCTTCTAT
This sequence comes from Psammodynastes pulverulentus, assembly GCA_025802295.1. Taxonomy (NCBI): domain Eukaryota; kingdom Metazoa; phylum Chordata; class Lepidosauria; order Squamata; family Psammodynastidae; genus Psammodynastes; species Psammodynastes pulverulentus. Next base: position 65,984,021 of record JAOYMU010000192.1, read on the forward strand.
GCTTGAGGTAGGTAGGTAAGTAAACTGACTATAGAGGCTTATAGAATGTGGCCACCTACCCTGCATTTTGCTATAAATGCACTTCAAGTTTCAATTTGGCTTCTGTAGCAAAGAACCACTGCTTCTCTGACCAAACTTACTCATCCGATATTGGGAATTTAATTGAGTTCAAATTTGCTTAAAAGAAACTTTACATTTCAAAAGCAAGACTTAGTGGTCAAGCTATGGAAAAAGGTATTCAATTCACTTGCTTTCCTCTGAATTTTTATGGACAATCCTTAAGTTTGAAAGCACAAGAGTGCCAGAAACAGCTTACTATTTTGCAAACATGAAGTTGTGCCACTGATACTGACAAGCATAAATCCGCAGTGATTAACCCTTATTTCACAATGTAGGCAGTGTAATCGCAACCAATTCCTATTACACGGCTGAAATCACATACAGCCAAATGATCCAATAACCCAAGAAAATCATGATTATCCTGGTAACATCACAGACATACTTCTCTTTTCAGGTGAATGAATCATCCTATTATAATTAAGAAAATAACAAGACTAACAAGGATTAAGCTGCTACAATATGGTTCCAATCTTTGCACCTTTAGGAGTCATAGTTAAGCTTTACAAATCCACAAACACAAAGGTAGGAAAATAGACGACTATGCGCTTATTTAAAAAGGCAATTTTAACAAGTTTTCTTTAAAAAAAAAATACTTATCTGTTCCCCTTCCCCACCCCAAAATATATACAGTGCATTATACTGTCTCAACAGGCATATCTGCTTCTTTTGCTGACCGCCACTGGCTCAGATAGGCATATAGTTGCTCAATCAAGTACTAAACCTATGATTTGTTCTCTTCACTGGAGCCATAACACCTCGACGTGGTAAAAACCAGCTAAACTAGCATTACAAAAAATAAAAATGCAAGCCCTTGTGTAAGCCAAAAGCATGCGGAACCATTTTGTTTCCTATAGAAAAGGCAAACAGGAATTTCCGGGGGCTTTTTGGAATGTAATCCACAGGCACTCGGAATTGCTTTGCGAATTCGGGCATGATAGAGATATCTTCCGCATTCTGCAAAAGTTTCCTTTTTTGGATGCCACACTGAAAGTCTGGGGATCTTCCACCATGCACAGGCAACTCCAAGAACCAGTTGTGCTATTTTCTCCTCTTATCTTGAGAGCTCTTTGCTTCTCTACCACGTTGAATGCATATTCTCAAAAGAACTGCATAACCATACACAAGAAATACACAATAGGCAAATGAACAAATTAATCTCATCTACTTATAGGAAACACAATGGACAAATGGAGGCTAAAAAAAGATTAGAAATCATTTTTTTGGTAATCAATACAAGTGATCGAGACCACAGCGTGAATCTGATGTCCTTAGGCATTGCTAAGCTTCAATTCAAACATTTGTTCCTCTTCAAAGTGATGCCTTTAGGAATGTGCTTTTTCTTTTAACAGTTGTGCTGAAGCTGAATAGTATACATTCTGCAGGTCATCTACTGTTTTAAGAGTACAATTCTATCTGTTTTCCTAGAATAAGTCCCAAGAAATTAATAGGGTATACCCCATGGAATAGACGACATAGGATTGCAGCCTACATTTTCTTCAGCTCAGAAAAGAAAAATTCTGTAGACCAACTTTCCACTTGCCATGATTTTTCTTCTTGACATTTTGATCTGCAAATCCGTATTAGGCAATACTGACTACTGCTTTACTCTTTTAAAAAAGGAACTCCCTTTTTCTATCAAAGTGCTTTCCATTGGTGTTGGGGTAGCATTCCTGATGAAGAAGCTAAAGCAGAGATCTTCACCATTGGTAAGTTCCGATGGGTTGATTCCCCCAAAGTCTCCACCTTCAAAGATAGGAAGAAGATGTATGGGAAGGCCGATAGTCTGCAACTGCTTAAGGAGCCAAGTACATTTGCTCTGCGTGTCTTCATGTCCCCTTGGATCAAGTGCAGCATTTTCATCCACCCAGGCCTTCCCTTATGACATCCACTCTCAAAGCAAGATCCCTAAAAGATGGCCGCTGACTTGCATTATTATTCCAGCACTCTGACATGATGGTATAAACCTTGATAAGATAAAAAACATCAGTATGAGTTAGTAACAATAGCAATGACATCAATAATAACAATCCAGTAAGAATCATAAGGGGCTAATTATTTTATCTCGGATTATTAATAACCTTGGAACCAAAGACACTGAATACTTTGGTATACTATATATTATCTCAGGGGTCTCCAACCTTTCAGACCTCAGAGACCACCAAATTCATAATTTTTAATCCTGCGGACCACTAATAGAAATCCAGCGCACCACTCGCTGAAGCACCTGGACTCCTGGTGACACGATGAGGTCCTTCAGGCACTCAAAAGAGCCATTTGGACCTGTTTCCCCACAGAAAACACCAGGCTCTGTCACACACACCCCTTCTCTCTCCTCTGTGTCTCTCTCTCTCTCTCTCTTATCTCTCTTTTTCTCTCTCATCTCTCTCTCTCATCCATTAGCCCATTGGTCATCCTGGACCAGCTCCTCCACCTGGGTATGCTGTGGACCACCACAATTTTCTCATGGACCACCAGTGGTCCCCGGACCACTGGTTGGAGACCTCTGCATTATCTCATATAAAAATCTTCCCTTTCTTAGTATCTTATACTAAATGCATCTAATTCGTATGTATACAATTCCTTAATTAGGCAAGAACAAAACTGAGGAACTGGTTTAGTCTACATGATATATAATTTTACAGAAAGAGAATAAAATTTAAACTGTTCTGTGGGGAAAGCAGAAATCGATTACTTCCCCCAATTTCCCCTATCTCTTTATCTCCATCTTATCTATTAAATTTCTTCTATTGCCAATGAGGCTGGTAATAATAATTCTAAAGTACTAAGAAAAAAATTCACATTCTATTTAGCAATGAGGTTGTATCCCTCAAGTAAATTTGGGGATGCTATGCTATACACTTAAGATCATTTCCTATTTTCCAAAAGGAACATTCTCCTTTTGAAAATACTTTTATGATATTTTACATTGGGAAGTGAAAATAATCTTATTTGCCTGCTTTGTTTTTATGGTACAATAAGAAAGCATTTGTGACCATAATAAATATCCACTGAATTCAAAATCCACTGAATTCATTTTAGGAATGACTCTTGTTCAATGCAACTGGTGGTAGTAATATAGGAGGACCTCTAACAGCCAGGAAACTGGAAACAGACTCAATTCTAGAAGGTTTCATTGATTTCACCAACAATTATTACATTTTTAGGCGGCTGCTTTGTTTCTCATTGAAACTGCTAATTAGAAATTAAATTACTTTCGATTTTGTAACACGCCTACTGAGAGGTAGATGCTGATCACAAAACATCTAAAGTAGTCTTCGCTTAGCAACCACTCGTTCAGTGGCTGTTTGAAGTTACAAAAAGGAGGGCTTTTGACTATTCCTTGAAGCTGCTGTGGCATCCGTCCCTATGGTCACGTGACTGCGATTCAGGTGCTTGGCAACCGGCTCACAATTACAATTGTAATTGTAATTGTAGTCTTTTCCCCAAACCCTAAAAACTTTAACCTTTGATTGTCTACTGTTGACCTCACCCCATTTCTAAGAGGTCTGTAAGGGGCTTGCATAAGCACACCAACGTGCCTACCGTCCCTGTCCTAATATCCTTTTTATTCATACTTGTTTATAACTTTATATGTTATGTTCATATTTATACTTGTATTTCTCATATATGCTTGACAAAACAAATAAAATAAATAAATAAAAAAAAAGCAATTGTTGCAGCTTCCCGCAATCGCAGGATCATCCCCTCTGACCTTCCCACAAGCAGAGTCAATGGGGAAGCCAGCAGGAGCTTGCAAGCTGGCTCCCATGGCTTTTTCTCCCAAGGAGACTCTGGGTGGCAGGAGGACCTTAGACTCTGTAGTGACCACCCACAGCACTGCCCGTAGCTCTTGCCCACTCGGCTGCTTTACTAGGATGTGGTTTCAATGGTGTTAGGAAGTGCTTCTGGATTCCTACCTCTTGCCATTTTGCAATCATGTGAGGTCCTTACCTAATGACTTATGCAGTCCTAGCTTAACAAATGGCAAGATTGCATCCTAATAAACCAGGGATGTCCAAACTTGTCAG
>JAOYMU010000192.1:66069827-66080801 GCA_025802295.1 Psammodynastes pulverulentus
AGTCTTAAAGTTGCCAAGTTTGGAGACTTCTGACCTAACCTCACAAGAAATAGTAATCTCTAACCACGCTTGAGTAATCTGGAAGAGAAAAAAAAGGCCATATTTGATGAATACTTGGGTAGGAGATAACTGGAAAATCTGAAGCCTATTGGCTAGACAGGCAAATTGAAGGAAACACTAAAGATGACAGTAGTGAACCACTTCTGTATTGTCAGAAAAAAACCCCGTGTAGTCCCAGAAATCAAACTTAAATCCAAGGAAGACGTACCTTTTTCAAATCTGTTATCAGTGGCCACTCTGATGGAAGTCAATGAAGAGCATTAACTTTTAAGCTCAAGAATCATCTCTTGGTTGTTAAATTCATGTTATCACGGAGGTATCATGTGATGTATTGGGAATTTTCCCCCCTTTGTTAAACTGGGCATGGACGTAGCCAGCATGTGGCACATCCGGGCCTGCGGGCCAGGAGTTTGACAGCCCTGGCTTAAACAATAAGGCAATTCAGTGCTTTAGAACATTCTTAATGGCACCACTGTTCTTCTGGATTAATTCCCCTGTTATTCTCTTTCATTTAGAGCAGAGGTCACCAACCTTTCAGATCTCGGGGACCACTACATTCATAATTTTAAATCCCGTGGACCACTAATATGATCTGCCTAATGACCGGCTGGGTGGGTGTGGCTAGGTGGTCCTGTGACTGGGTGGGTGTGACCAACTCGATGTCACTCACATCAAAGGGCACCTTGCTGGCCTCTACTCGCCCCTCCTTCCCAGCCATTCCCCACCCGGGCTCCTTAGGGCCCCAATAGGAAGCAGTTGTTAGAGCTAAGCAGCCATCATGAGATAGAGTTGCCAAAACAGCTGACTCAGTTTGAATTGGATCTGACCAAGGAGGCTCAGCAGAAGCACCTCACTGAGGACTATGAACATGATGCAGTACCACTGGAACAAGGCCCTCCAGCTCTTCACCACCAGCAGCACTTCGGCCAAAGCCCTGCAGCAGGAGGTTGGAGCAGACCCCAAGTCAGAAATTCTGCCCCCCTCCGACCAGTATAAAAAACGACATTGAAGAGGGAGACTCTGCAGCTACACAAACGTTCATTGCACGTAGTTTGAGGACCCCTGATTTAGTGCAATATAATGCAAATAATTTTTCTGTGGACCACCAAAATTTTCTCCTGGACCACTAGTTGGTGACCACTGATTTGGAGGGCTGCAGGAACTCTTCCAACTCAGTAGCTATTCTAAACAGCGATCATTATTGCTTTGGGTTGTACTATGTTAACTTCACTGGTGAAATTATTTTTCAATTGAAAAAAGAAACAAGTTTTAATAGTGTGTATGCCTCTACTTGCATTCAATTAATTTACTGTATATATGTAAATGAATGTTAAAAATGCACATCCTTCTCCATTACAAAGCAATCAAGGTATAATACCTCTACATCTGAACTATTGTGATGTTGAGCCCGACAGTGGTTTTAAGAAAGCTAAAATTAGCCTGAAGGAAGTATTACTCTTCACCACATATGTGCTAATTTATCTTGTCTTGGTTATTTCTGGTTAAACTGGATTATAAGTGAGTAAACCTGTACATTTTTGCAGAATCAAAAGATACAATTAGTCAATTTTGTATCACCTTGTATCACCTTGCTAAAATCATCCACCTTGTGTCACTAGCAGACACTATAAAGTGGATTAAAACACAGACTCGGGAGTTGAGTCTGCTGAGTAAACAGTAAAGACAGACTTATTCTGTTTTTCTAGTCTCTCTAAGGTGCATTTGAGAGCCCAGGTAGTTCTCAAATTCAACCATTCGTCTGAACTTACAACAGCACTGAATAAAGTTGATTTAGGTTTTCCCGCTTTTGACTGTTGAATCATCCTGATGGGTTCAGATCCTTGGCAACCGATGGTTGCAGTATCCCGGGGTTATGTGATCATCTTTTGCAACCTTCTGACGAGCAAAGTCAATGAGGAACTCGGATTCCCTTAACAATTGCAGTGATTTACTTCACTGTGGCAAGAAAGGTTGTAAAATGGGGAAAACTCACTTAACAGCTGCCTTGGTTAGCAACGGAAATGTTGGGCTTAATTGTGGATCTAAGTCAAGGACTACCTATCCACACCCAACCCTGCCGATTGAAAAGTTTTACTTTTTTTTTTTTTAAAGGGGATAGAATTAGAAGTTCAGGGAATAAGGTTTGTTGCGAGTGGGAGTTTTCCATCTCCCTGAATTTTCCAGGAGCTGGAAAAGTCCAAGTCATTAAGGAAAAAAAAACATTTAATTTAGGAAACTTTCATTCCTGTAGAAACAGTTAAAAAAATATAGCAAGGGATATGTGTTACACACTCCACGGTGGCGCAGTGGTCAGAGTACAGTACTGCAGGCTACTTCTGCTGGATGCCAGCAGTTTGGCAGTTCCGGTCTCACCAGACTCAAGGTTGCCTCAGCCTTCCAACTTTCCGAGGTCAGTAAAATAAGGACCCAGATTGTTGGGGGCAATATGCTGACTCTGTAAGCTGCTTAGAGAGGGCTGTAAAAGTAATGTGAAGTGGTATATAGGTCTAGGAGCTAGTGCTAGTGCTATTCCCATTTTTTATTTTGTGTTAAGTTCTTTATTTTTGTGCACAAGTGAGGGAACTGGATGTAATTTCAGCTTTTATTCAGGTTACATAGAGTATAAGAAAATGGCTTTTCTTTAGAACTAGCTTGTGGTTTGTAATGATAATCTCCAGGGTGAGAGATTGTAGTGGGGAGGATGGGAAAGGAATAAAAGAGAGCAGACATAAACAATTAAAAAGAATGCACGAATCAGTTGATAGGTTATCTTCCAGGTAGAAAACAGGTTTCAAATCATTCACACATACACAACCAATTTTGCTTGCATGGTATTCATCAGAAAAACAGCCGTCCTAAGATTTCCATGAACCAATTGCTCATTAGAAACTACTTCTAGATACAGAAAATTGAAGTTGCCACACCATGGAATCAATAAGCTTCTGCATCAACTGTCACTATATCTGACTAAGAAAAAACATGGGTCAAGTAGTTTTAGCATTCATCTACTTAGAATAAAAGACTAAAATCTCTGTTCAGACTAAGAAAGAGGATCTATAGAAAAAAGCTCTTCCTTTTCCACGGAGAGCTGTTTTGCAAGTCGGTCATCTTGAAAAGCTTTCCTTTTTGAAAAAAGCCCGATAACAAAACATCCAGCTTAATTTAACGCATGCTGAAGAACTTCCTTGGAAAAATTCAATTGTAGTTTTAAGACTGTATGGCACAAGTTTATCATTGCACCTGATTTTGAAAGAGTTTTTAGCACAATAAAAGGAAAAAATAGATTGTATTTCCAACTCCAAAATTAAACATAAATGTCTAGAAGTATCTTCAATAAATGTATCCTTCAAGTTACATATATATTTCAAGTGCATACTGGAGTCTCAAACTTGTCTTTCAAAATGGCAATAACTACTGCTTTAATAAATGAAAGTCAGTCACACGCACAAAATCCACATACTCTTCCTGAGTAAAACATGCGCATGAAAGTATATCAATAGAAACGTTAATTTTTGTCCTTTTTAATGGAAATCCATGAGCAAAGTATCATCTTACTGTTTTGCTAAGATTAGAAAACCCAATGCCAACACAGGTCATTAAGACTTTTTCACCTCCCTTTCGTTCATCTTCAAATGTTTTGGTTTCAATTTTAAACATAACCTGGAAATAACTTCTCAAATGTCGCAGGAATTCAATTCTAAAAGAAAAGGAAAAAACAAGTATAACTATACATTTCTTTTTCTAAACTGTAGTCAACACAAACATCATCTGCATTTTTAAAGGAAGTACTTGTTCATGAAAAATGTCTTCCTGATTATTTGTAAAATAATTACTTTTCCATTGTCAAATGTTATAAAAAGTTTTTTAAAATATAGGTAAGCAAAACTGCATATCTCCAAAGTAAAGTTTCCAATTAATTAAGACAAAAGACAGGTGAAGCTAAAAAGCATTTATGAATAATATTTGGATGATTTTTTTTTAAAAATCATGGAATTTTAACATTCCCAAAAATATTATTTGGAGAAGTTGGCTTCATAAGCTTATTACCAGTTTTAAAAAAGATTTTTTTTATGACTAAGCCATGCAGAATGTCTGCACATTCCTATATTACTAATGGACTATTATCTATCAAAGAGGCATGTAAGTTCTTCCTCTCCTTGCTCTATCTCAAAAACTCCTACTTGACTCTCAAAAGCATGTAACAATGCCCAGCTGTAATTTCATAGTATAACCCATCTCATTGTGATGGCACTATCATTCTTCAGTTATCACAGTACTGTACCTTTCGTACATACAGCACCGGTACCATGATAACCGAAAAAGGACAGTTCACAGTCTAGTTGCATTGACATTATTCTACTGAAGTACCCCAGATCATTTGCAAGCTGAAAAGAACCCCATTTTCCTTCCCAAAGACCCAGGTGACAAAGCGTGTGCAAATCCTCATATTTCTATCACTTTCTTCTTTCTACAAATGGCCTTGCATCACAAGACTTTAAAAAGAAGGCATATATGGAAATGTGATAGTCACACTACAATAAGAAAAACTGGATCTATATGAAGGCCAACACCAGCTAAAGAACTGGCAGCTGTAATTTCACATTGTTGTGCTTATAATAACAACTATTCTGCCTTTATTTTATACATTTCAAGGCAACATATTTAATTGGTATCCCGCCTTTTATTACTTTATTTTACAAATAACTGCAGTTGGCGTATACATATACATACTGCTCCTACCTGCTTATTTTCCCTTCAACTAAATTTCTATGAGGCGAATTGGGCTGTGAGGAAATGACTGGCCCAAAGTCACTCAACTGGTTTCCATGCCTTCACAGGCTCCCTGAAACTTGCCCAATGTCCTTACCACTACACAAAACTGCCTCTCGGATCCAATAGAATGGATCTGACTTTCTCCTGAACACTGACTAGAACATGCTGAAAATTATGGCACGAACATCTGCTATTTCAAAATACTTTCTACTCAATGTCATTGCTATCAAAATTGCAAGCCAGGGGGTTACTCCTGGTAACAGACATTTTCCGTACGTGTATAATTCATGTTGGCCTGTGACCATATGAGCAGATGCAATTGTCCCTGCAAGCTTCATTAGCTTGATTCACAGCAAACTGATAAGAAATGTATTTGATGGCATTATATAAACAGTAATAACATGCTGCATGGCGTGTTTAAACATCAGCATAAGTGGCCCTTTTGGCAGCCATTAACTGTTCCAAGTAGCAGCCATTAAATGGCTTCCTGTCACTACAGCTGACAAACTGAGCAAGAATAATTAGTCCTGGGTGCGGATGAGAACACTTACGTGTAAGGTGATAATGGTCCTAGAAGGACTTTGGAGACATCTTGCTGCCCAAGAGTCATAAGAAGTAGAATGAGGCTTTGGTTTATGGAGTCCACGCAGCCTCCCTGCAAAGGAAATGCTTTAATCATTAAGCTTTGTGGTAGCCACAAACTATAGATAAAGGGGGGAAAGGAAGCTGGGAGAAAGCAAAGGGGGAACTCTGCTCTTACATTTCAAAAGTCAAAAAACAAATTATTTTCACAAATCCAATTGCACAACAGCATATTCAAAATTATATCAGAGATATCTGTATAAATAATCCTACAGCTGCTTCCCAAAATTGAAATTGTGACACACTGTTATTTCACAGTACTGAGCAATGGTGCAACAGGAGGCACATGGCAATCCCAAGGACAGCTTGTTCCATGCAGCCCATCTCAGCCTGGGTGCATGTGAAATACAAAACAAACAAAATAAGAAACTGAAGCACCCTCACAGTCACACAACCAAAACTGGTGCTTGGCAGCTGGCTCACACTTACAACTGCAGGGGCACTTTGACTATCTCCTCCCCTTTCCATCTCTGCCCATTTGGCCATCTTGGATCATGCACTCCCTCAATGGCAGTGGCAGCATCAGAAGCATTAAGCCTGAAGGAGGCCTGGGATCTTCAGCAGTCTCATTCAGCTGCTGCCCCACCTACCCAGGACCCTACCCCAGCTCCACTGCCACCACCTCGAGCCCCACCCTGTGGCCAGACTTCCCAGAGGCCCCCACCACCTGTGCTCCATAGGCCCTGTCACCTACCACCTGATCTTCACTGTCTTCTGCTATTGACAAGGCATGCCTGGCCTGGCCCTATACAAGGCAGGTGCTGGCCATACCAGGCCTTCTTCCTGAGATTACAGGAACCTTCTCCAAATCACACATGGCCTTCTTGCAATGCTTCTGAGGCCTGCCAAAACATCCTGAGAAGGATATAAAACAATTTGGGGAAGCAGCTGCTTTGCCTAAGGTCAGGCTGGGCACATCTTGTCAGAAGTGGGAGGAAGACAGTGAAAGTCAGCTGGGCATAGCATGGCCCACTGCACACAAGGCAGTGGAGGCTGGGGCACACTGTGGTGGCTGATCACCACAGTGACCAGGGGCTTGAGGTGACACTCCTTGGCCTGGAGTGGGAATGGCTGGCTGAGAAAGCTGAAGACCTCAATGCTGCTGGTGCCACCGCTGCCAAGGAGGGCCACTGTGCTGGATAGCCAAAGATTTTGAGGGAAGGAGTGGAATAGGCAAGCTGGAAGAATTCAAGAGGAGCAGTTCCTTATCTTACCAGGACTCAGAATTGGGAGGGACCAAGCTAGGAATGATTTTGATGGAGTGGATCCTTGCCCAATGATTATTGGAACTTGGTTAATGGGGACTTCTTTCACTAAGTAATGAATTCATGTGACATCACTCTTTACAACTGCCTCGCTTAACAATGGAAATTCCTGTCCCAATCACCATTGTAACTTGAGGACCATCTTTATAGGCTACTTCCAGTTGCTAACCAAAAGAAAGATGCACTTTGTTGTATTTGGGGGGGGGGGGGAATTATATACAACTCCACTGCTGCCACCGCCTAGAGAATAGAAAGCTTATGTTGTAATAATATATGGGCCTAATTAAAATGATGAAACTAAAATTACGTAAGCGTAAATATGCACAGAACTAAAATGCATAGTTCTGCATTTGAAGGAGGCATTAGCACAGGCTTCCTCAGATTGGTGCCAAGCTTTCCAACCAGCATGGAAGAACTCATGAACAAATGCGAGCTTCTAAAAGAGGCTTCCCATCTCTGGTGCCTTCCAGATATTATGGAATCATGAGGTCTGGATGGCCAGAATTCTGGAAGCTCAGATTCCAACTTATATGGAGGGCACCAGGTATGGGGATGGACTAGCAATTATTCTTCCGAAGAGCCTTAGAAGCAGCCACTTACTCGGTGGATCTCTTCAAGGAGTAACTTTGCACAGTTCACACCAAGATCTTCTGGAAGTACAGCAGCACCCTGGCCCTGGGGATTAGAGGCCAGTTCAGCACTAAGGAAAGTCCCATTTGTAGTCTCAGCCACGAGAGACAGACCAAAGCCAGGAGACCTGAAAGAAAAGATGGATACAGAGGAGAAACTGAAGGGTATTTTGGGGGATGTATTTACTTCTAAATATTTGCCAAAAATGTCCAAACCTTGACAGCCAATGTGCTTTCTTTATCACGCACAAGTCTTTAAAAATACATGTTGTCAATCCAAACACCCACCCTAAATTTGATGTCATTCATTTTTCTTATTATCTAGGAACATAACAAGCAGCCTACCACTGGGTCAAGCAAATGGCCTGCTAATCCAGCAATTTCTAGCTTTCCAAGAAGCCCAACAAGGGCACCTCTCAGTCCCTGCTGCCAGCCCTTTTTAAATCAGGATCAAATCAATGACTTCTGTGTGCAATGCACCTGCTCAACCACCCAATGGTTGACATACAAATGATGAGGGAGTCAAAGGAAATCCTTTCCTAGAAGTTTTGAAAATAGGTGGGGGCCAGCATCTCTAATCAGAAGGTCTCCAAGATGTCAGAAGAATAGGAGAGAACTTGCTAGCAGGTTCAAGAAAGAGAGGACAAGCTTGCTTTCTCCAAAGAGGTTATCCTAGATAGTTATTCCAAAATGAGGTTATATGACCTAATGGGTAAGTAATTAAAAGTTGAATGGACAAAAATAGGCATAAGCCATCCGTGGCCTACATGAAGTTCCCCTTTGGCATCCACAAAGAATTCGTAGATTGCATTGCTGACAATCGATACTATTAGATAGTATTGTGATTGCATAAAAATCTCTGAAGCCATAATATAAACCTTCAAAAGAATTATCTGAAAACTTACTTCCCAGAGCTTGTCCCTTTCATATGATCTGTATGAATGTAGATATCTGGTAGGAATTTATTCAAGACGCTCCTTGCAGAATCCACCATTCGGTTTGCTATCTGGGGGGACACCCTGACTGAATAGCTGGTTTAGGAAGCTAAGGAAATATTTCTGAATACATTTGAAAACACAAAAAGCGTCAAGTACCAGAAGAGGGATTCTGTTGCATTTCCTTCATGAATACATGCACATCTATGCACAATACACATTTGAATATTTTGCAACCACGAAAAGCAAACAAGCGAATACAAATTGTAAACCAAACTATGCATGTACTACTTATAGCAATGCTTTTCTGGTTAAAAGTTCATACCAAATCCATTTGACTATGATATTAACCCTGTAGAAAACTAGAGTGATGTAATACTGAATTCCAGACAAATGACCAACTTCAAAGCAGCCAAATCAACATGGAAAAAGTGGTGGCAACTCCTCACCTGGCTTTGATATTGAGGAGATTGTTTGTGTGGTTTAATGTTAACCAACAATTTAATGTTAACAACAACCACCAGAAATCAGATGGTAGTTACCCCCATCCCCTGCAAATAATACTTGAATTTAGCTCCAGTATTGTCATTATTTGTGAGAAATAAAGTTGGAAGAATGAAGATCACACAGAGGAATCTATTTTATATAACTAATACAGTATTGTACTCTGCCTTCATGTATTCTTCTCTGGTGAGTTTCACAACTGGATTATCTCTATTATTTTGTCATGCTATCTGATTGTGTTTTATTAGTAACAGATACCAGTAAAAAAGATCAGCCGTAGTTAATTTACTGATATTAATCCAATTAAACAAGGAATTTCGATATAAATGTACTCATGAGGAATTAAATGCTTGCATGGTCTACCATTATTTTAGGACTTTGTTCCACAGCTGAGGAAAAATACTGTAATGGATCCATCTGAATTCCACCTGCTCACTGTATGTTGTGAAAGTGAGTATTTTGCTAGAAAGTTCAGGCTACTTATTCACAGCTCAGTTATTGATGTTCGTGTCCTTCACATCCATCATGTGCAGAGTCATATCTAATACTGCAAAGCCTCCTGCTCTAACTTATCATTTGCTTAATTGTATAAACTACAATTGGTTGAACCTGCATGATATGCTAAGTCATAAATCATGGCTCTCAGAAAGCATAGGTTGGGCTCATATAACACAATAAGCTAAAACAGAGCAAATCACATTTTATAAATAGTGTCTTTATTCCATCTTTTCTGGGAAGCTTAATTCCTTTCCTAAGCCTACCCCTCCCCCCTCATATCAGCAACCCAAAGAGAAGATTGATCCAAAGTCAGTCAGTGAATCCCAGGGTAACACTTTAACCGATCACACTATATTGATCCAGTGTGACATGTAAACTCAGTAATTAATCTCAACAGGAATTACTTATATGTTAAGTTGGGCATGTCCAAGTTTTGCGTTGCCTGGGTCACACCGAGTGAATAGGAATTGTCTTGGGCCACATATAAAATATATAATATAGTTAATGTGTATACATAATGAACTTTTATTTATTTATTTATTTAGTATTTTTATTACAATCTTGTGGGGTTGCATACTTGCTATCCAGGGCCACATGCAGACCATGGGCCGCAGGTTGGACATGTCTCCATTAAACAGATATAGAACTAAAAAGACAAATCTCTGAATGAAAAGAAGGGTCTAGAATTCTCTTCAGATACGTTCAAAGAAGGATACGCCATACCTCTGATACGCTTAATTTTACCAGGGTCAATGTATTGAATAGGTTTTAATACTTTCTTCACAGGACACGTGAAGATCACTTCCCCTCCTCCTTTGGGGGGCATACCCCGCCTTATTATCTGAAAACAATAAAAAGGAACCTTGATTGCCTGTCAAAACTCCAGAGGATTGATAAGATTCTAGTAAATGAATGCAGCTGCCAAAAGGAAAAGGAAGAAGATGAGGCCACAGATACTGTGGAAAAATATGAACTCATAGAAATTAATTTTCTTAATTACATTTCTTAAGTGCAGTGAAGTTCCAATCAATAGCAAATTCTTACCTTCAATTCTAATTCTTCGCCATCAATTCCAAATCTTTTCAACAGAGGTAGAGCAGTTGCCTTCAGAACATCCACCTGAAAGATTCATTGCAAAACCCTTTTTTAATTAAACGAGAATACTTTCAATATTGAAGCAACAATTAAAAGTCCATTATGAAAAAAAAACTTTATATATTAACTGACAAGTTTAAAAAAAAGTCAAGATCACATATTAGCAACCAATAAATTATATCAAGAATATCATTCAATCCTGATGCATAAATTAGCTACTAACCCATTCTTGTTTCACAGGCACTGGATGCCACTCATAGCCCAGTATTTCTAGGAAAACATTTCTAGGAAAGGAAGTGAAGTTATTCTTGTAGCACGTTTATATAATGTGTAGTCCTTGCTGCTCTCTGAGTTTTTTGTAGGCATTTCATTACCCAACTAGGTAACATCATCAGTGCTAAGAGGGAATGAGGTTTGCTATCTGTTTATATACTAGTGGTTTGCCCTGTTATGTTGGTGGGACTATTGTTTTGTTCTGTTAGTTAGTTCACTTTACTGTCATTGTACCTCGTACAACGAAATTAAATACCTTCTTCAGTTTACATGAATATAAAATAAAATACAAACACAAAC
>JAOYMU010000192.1:66182672-66192843 GCA_025802295.1 Psammodynastes pulverulentus
CCAGTTGCATACCATTCTACTAATCAGAAAAAAATTATATTGAATCAAATATGGTATATGTTTGCATTGTAACTGTAGCAACACTTTTTTTACTTGTAGGTTTTCAACAATATAAAAGTTTTAAAAACCCACAGTGCAAAAATTGAATCCTTTGCAGGAATTCCAGGGTCATTCTAAACATTTCTACCCTATCTTTAACTATTATTTTTTAAAAATCCTACACAATACAAATGGCAAGGAAACTCGTCTTAATTGTGATATGAATGCTGTATGGAGGAGGAGATGTTTCTAATCCAGCTATTGTTTCTGAATCCTGTATTAAGAGGTGTGAGAATATAGTTTCATGGTTTCATGACTGCAAACAGAATAAATAGAAACCATCAATTACCCATCCATTTTTATTACTAAGGTTAGCTTGCTCCTTCTAGTACAATCTGTTACATGAGAACCCTATCCATTCCTCCTCTGCATCTGCTTGATTTCCCAGAATCTGTTAGGATAAATAAAGATAATTTATCCAACCATGATAAATTGCAGGAACACAAGAAGCTTAAGCCACCTAACTGCAGTAGGTATAAGACTGACAAAAGAACGTGGTTTGCCCTAATGTAAAGAGATGCATTAGTGATTTTGTTGGCCATTTCTACCCCTAGAAATCTGCCTGACTCCTTGACCTGAAAATATCACCCGGGGGAATCTGAATTCTTTATGGGTATATTGGTGAAGCAGCTAGATGTGCAGTCAGATGACTAAATGAAGTACACGATTTTGTGTGGAGATGCTGATTTATATGTTGAGTCAATTTCCTGCCTCCTCTTTCTATTGTGCTATTGTTACTGGAACTATTACTATTAAAACATTATTTCATGGGGGGGCAGGTCTGTCAGGCAGAAAAGATAAGGTCCACACATGATAGTCTACTTAAACTAATGTATTGCTACTCATGCTTATGCACAGAAACCTTAACTAATGGTTAGCACCTGCTAGGAGAGGGGTCCCCAACCCCTGGATCGCGGCTCATTAACAGGCCTTGAGTCTTTCAGAACCAGTCCATGGAAGTGGTGGGCACACATGGAACCATCCCCTCTGCCCACTCCAGCAGTTTGCAAGGCTGAAAAGGTTGGGGAACTCTGTGCTAGGGGTTAGATAAGGGTTGACTGAATTCAAGGGAGGTGGGTAGAATTGCTTGTTTGTGGCTATGTAGAGTCTAGGCTGATCCTTTTTTTAACTTCACCTCCAGGTTCTGCCACTTTTTCCCTCTAGGAGGTCCTATTGGAAGAAGTAGCCTATGAAGCAGAGAGAAGGGAGGTACTCTGAGAATTAACCCAAAGCAGTCTGCTCACAAAAGGGTCTTTTGCTGTACTGTTCTTCTCTAATAGCTAAGCCACTCAGCAAGGCCTAATTCATAGGTTTCAGGCAGAAATCATGGAGATAGAACTTGCCTACAAATGCCTGAATTCATCCGAAGTACTGAACATAACAGATAACTTATTTATTGCTCAACATTTTTTTTTACAAGGGCAGGATATAATTGTTGAAACATGAACAATTGATTTTGGGGGGGGGGGGGGCATAAGAATAGGAATAAGCCACCTCTGTGCATCTTTGTGACATTTCTGACTGCAACTTGTTTAAATAAAATCAGTTAATATTATAAAGAAATTAGGCTGCATACACAAAGTATTTTAAAGATATTTTTAATATTTAGAATATAGTATTGATACATACTGTTTGTATATAAGACAACACCGATATTCTCCCAATAGGTAATTCCTTGCTGCTCTTATTCCATGTCTGAAGATGTCCTAGGAATACCATATTTGAAAGGAACTTGAAATGCTCAGGTAATATGCAGAAACTCCAATGGAAATGATTGATTTTTGCACTTGTAGGCCTGCATGCTTTCCTCTGATGACTCAGGGCCCAATCCCACAAGGTTATTCCTGGCCAATGACTTATATGTTTATCAGTGATGTGAAAGTTTTTCCATTCAAGAGAGCTAAAAATAAGTTTCCTTATGATCATTTGTGGGTTTATGTTTGTGCATCAGGTTGTACCTTCATATATATGGCTGCTACCAATATATACTGTATATATCGATCCACCTTGTAGAACAGGATTGATATCGGTAGCAGCAATCCTGCTCTACAAAGTGGATCAACTTCCTGGGTATTACCAAAGGGTAGCTGAAAGAAGTGATGAAGCCCTTCGACTGGGCACATAATGTACTTCTTTAGGACAGCCAATATTTGAGATTTGTTACTTCGAGATCTCCATTAGTAAAAAGAAGAAAACTATGTATTGATTGTGGCTTAAGATGTGTACACAACTGATTCCATGGCTTAGGATTGTTTGTTATAGGTCGATTGCTTCAGTCATCTCAAGTATTGAAGCAGTTCTTGTCAAGGTTCTTTAGGAGTTTCTAGTCTAATTCATCACTGTTTCTTTAGGTAAAAATATCTGCCAAATGTATGTTTGTTTATTATATAAAGGCAGTTTGATGTAGTGGTTAAAGCACCAGGTTAGGGCCTTAGGCATGAAAGCTGGCACAGTGACTTTGGGCCCGTCAATTTGTCCAAGCCCACCTCACCTTGTTTTGGAGAAAATAGGAGGAGGATGGAATATGAAGTAAGTTTGTTACCATTATAAAAAGTAATAAAGGCAGGATATAAGTAAATCCGGCTGCCTTAATTGCAAAACTTTTGTTACTTATAGGCAAATATTGAAGCCCATTAACATGGGAGTCGCCAGGAGCCACTTATTTGGGAGTAGCTCCTAATAGGGCTTTTGTGGCAAAACTATATCACAAGAAATCTCCACAGCTCTGAACATGCTGGCTGCCACTCATAATTGACTGGGAAGAAAGAGCTCATGTTCCCAGTTGTAGGGAAATATGGTATGGGCAGCCAACAGGAAGAGGTACAAAATGGCTGTGTTTTCCTTCTATCCTGCTTTTCTCACCAAGCAGATGAACAGAAGCTCCCATTCTTCATCAGTGCTGATACACAAGTCTACATACAGACATAGAACAAGGATATGCTGGATGACCAGAACTATTTATTGAAATCAAAGAAAGGGGACATGTATAGTATTGAAGGATGCAAGGAAAAGGCAAAATACTATTAAGAACATTTTCCTTCTAGCAATAGCAAAGCTGTACAAATGTTTTTTTAAAAAATAATTTTGCACAAGATTTACACTGTACACTCCTTTATTTGTACAAACGGATCAATGTTTGCACTTTGCGCATTTCATTTATAGCTTATTATATTTAAATACATACAGTACAGTATTATGCCTTTCACACAATTAAGGTGCAATTTATCAAAACATGATTATTTGAATAGTTACTTTTGAGTGTTCTTTGGCACGTACCTGGATTATTTATTGAACAGAACAGTGTAAGACTGTCTAAGGCTACAGATTTGTTTTTTCTTGATAGTAATTAAGTGCATTTTTCTCAGATTAGCACAAGCTTATTTACAAAATCATTATCTTCTATGAATTTCAGTTTGTGTTACCTAGCTAACCGGCAATGTCCAAAGAAAACTTTATCTTCTGCAATAATGTTTTTCAAGGGAGAATAAAACTGCACCATAAGGTATTGGAATTAAGCACTAACTACCGGTAGATGAACTATTTAACGGTACGGAATGTTTTCATAAAGAAATCACACTCAAATGGTCCATATGAGAATATATCTCCATTACTCTACACTATGAACTTTCATAAAAGGCTGCTATTTATCTTTCACCAGTCAAGGTGTATAAGCTGGTAGACAAGCATAAGCCTGCCTCTCAGTCACGAGACCTGTATTTTGGTATTGCAAGCTTTCAGATTCAGTTATAAGATTAAACAAAGAAGCAAACAAACAACATGCAGTGAATCACATACAGTAAATGCAATAGTTTAAAAACATACACTTTCTCTAAGCCATTCAGTGAATAGCTGTGAAGTTAGCTGTATTCAATTACACCCACTCCCTCGATAGATAGAATAGCATTTGCAATGACACACAAGGATTTAGGATTGGAATGGACAGGACTCAGGAGACTGGAGGGAAGATATGAAATTATAGTTTGCTTCTATACCCATGAAATGCATTCTTTTATCTCCTCTGTCAAACAGAAAGCTCTAAAATTGTGTCTTACAGCTTCCAAAATAAGATTACTAAATGAGGAAAACTACATTATTAGGATTTACTGTAGTTTGCTGCAAAGCTATTGTGATTGGATTAATCAAGAAGTTCCACTATGTCATAGCTATAATTTGTAATGGAAATGAAAATATAAAGTTCTCAAGTAATAATTTCCAATTTCAACAACGTTTAAAAATACACATATATTTTCAAAAACTTCACACTTACTCCAGAATATCCTTCTGATTTTTCTATTTAATAGTTAATTAGCTATAGGAGTAGTTATTTTTGCACAGAATCAATTTAAAGAGAAATGTCTCAATAGCAATTGAAATATAAGAATAGTGAGGATATCATTTTAAAAAATAATTCTGTGCATGGAATTCTGTTCATCTGGAAATACTGTTTTATTATTCCTCATAAATAGCTTGTCTCCAGCTCATTGCTCCAACTTCTGGTGATGGTCATAGTAAGCAGACATCTAGGATCCCTAGAAATACGACACAGCTTTTTAAAAGATACATATTTTTATAACCTGGCTTTTTCATATATCTGCACACAATGACCAAATGCTGAGATAACTACGAGCCAAAGACAATCTGTCCCAAAGGAATGTCAAAATCTCGCTAAAAGATTTCAATTCAGAATCTTAGACGGGTGCTGTTGAGGAATCTTAAGAGTGATAGCATTCATTCTCAACTATGATGGAACAATTTTTTCTGACAACATAACTAGGCTCGAGAATATACTTATATTTCTGTATTGGGCCTCCTGAAGAAATCTCCACAGCTCTGAACATGGATGGCTGCCTCTCATCAATTGACTGGGAAGAAAGAGTCCATGTTCCCAGTTGTGGGGAAATATGGTATGGGCAGCCTGTACAACAGAACAGAATGGCTGCATTCTCTGTTTCTGAATGGCTGAGGGAGACGGGAATTGTGAGATATATATATATATATATATATATATTCTTTTCTGTATGCCTGTAGGAATACAGGCAGAAGACAAAGAACAGCATGAGGAATCGATAGTGTAATGATCCCAAGGTATGGATTGACTTAGGGTCTCTCATGTCCTTTAATCCAATGTGGCCCTCTGTTAGTCAATCAACTTCAGAATTGTGATGTCTGGGTGAATGATATGGTGTCTGACTTATCAACGGCAAAAGCTCCATTTACATAGGATTTCTTTGCCTCTTTATCCTCACTGTCGGTTGTTTCCAAAGCAAAAGGATTCACAATGTTAACTTCAGAGATGGTGTCCATCTGTTCTAGTTCCATTTTGGAGAGCTTCTCCACAACTCCAGTTCCAAAGGCATCACCAAGGACATTAACCATTGTTCTGAATCGATCCCTAGAAAACAACGTTTTAGGATAGTCAGGATAGGTGGCAATAAATTCAACCTATATATAAATGAAATTTGTACCCCGGCTTTATCAATATCGGCAAAAATATGTCAATGTAGAATTCTTATATTGTAACTAAAGACATGATGCAGAGATCAAATAAATGTTGAGGAGTCTCATGTGGTTCTCAATAATTCATTTTTCAACATTGGAATTTCAAATGTTCTTGACCATCAAAATCCAATCTAAGATCTGTTGGCTTCCCCGTTTCTGCAGAGCTATCTGCTTTGGGGTCAACAGAATGACCCAAAAAAATGCTGGGATCAAGGGTTACATTATACCTACATCTTCATCACTTATCTAGTATTGGAGATTTCCAGGTGGCAAGTCCTAGGACCACTGAACTAAAGACATGGTAGGGAAAATATGGAATAGCCATACATAGTGGATGAGAGAGGGTAAGGAAAAGGATGGATGAAGTGCTGAATACACCCGGAAGGACTACAGATAGAAGACAATATCCTGTGGGATTTTCATCATATTCTGTGAATAAAATAGGATAATTGTGTAGCAGAGCTTTCTTATAAGCACTGACTTTCTTATACAGCATTTTGGTCATAACCTTTGACCAACCTAAGGGAAACGTCGGTCACCACTGCTATAAATTCAAGTTCTAGTAAATGCAATACTACTACTTTGCATGAAACGGTTTTTGGCCTTTGGGAAAAGGAAACCATTAAATCAGTAAATCTGATGAACGTCTTAGTGTTTGGAGTGTTGATTTCCTACTCTCCAGACACATCTTCAGCAGATTGGCAGGGCCTTTCTTTTTAAAAGGTGCTTCCACTTGGCAAAGGTATGCTAAGCACTCAATATAAATTCAGGGATACTGAACTCTGTACACTGAGTTACTTTTTACAAGGTGAAAGATTATAGAGGTAAGGTAATAAGTGAAACAATGTGAAGATCTTCTAAAGTAATGAACTGCTTGGTATTTCATGCCTTCTGTATAAAATTATCATGACGTTTTCTTCCTGCTGAAAGAATAGGTCTCCTAAACAAGAACGCATCAGATGAGATTACTAGTTTATAATAATATTTCAGATGGTGTCAATTTTAGTTACTATTGCATGCAAATAATCAAGTTCATGCAAAAGAAAAAAAAGGAACATTATTGGATATCCTGGAGCGTTGGAATGAATACTCAGTCCAATACTTCTTAATACTGTAAGACAGTGTCAACTAAATGTTAACATAGTTGTGAAATATCTCAACTGGTGCCAGCAGAAAACACTCATTAGAAGTATACTGATTCTTGATATTTTCCATGTAAAGAGATGCATAAGAAGTGTAGGAACTTACAGAAGCCAGTCCACAGCAATAATGAGGGTAACGTCTTCCGCTGGCAGTCCCACTGCACTCAGTACAATCACCATGGTAACAAGGCCCGCCTGTGGTACCCCTGCTGCTCCAATGCTGGCGGCTGTTGCTGTCACACTGCATCCCAAATCAAAAAGAGACAATAACTGAGGTGGGGTCTGACCAACAGAGCATAAAATGGTACAGTGTATTTGGAAACTTTATTTCTGTTGACGGAGCCTGCATTTGCCTTGTTTTACAGCTGTTACCACATCACTGATTCATATTTCTTTGTAATCGACTACAATTAGAAAAACAAAGAGGAGACACAAAGCGATTTTGATACAAATGAAAAAGTATTTGGGAAGTGGATGAAAAGAGCAAAACAACATGCTTCTGAACAGCATGAGTGGAATCAAAAAATAAAAGTAATGAAATAATTGGATGAAATTGAAGTAGGAAATGGTGGAAGGAATGTTTCAGATATGTTTATGGGGCAGTGGGGTGGTAACATTAACTTTAAAATGAAGGCTGTAAATATTAGATGGTGGAAAGGAACCCGTAAGTGATACAAGGGTGTTGAGAAACAGGAAGGCTGCAGGAATAAACAGTGTAACTGGACAACTGCTCAAAGGAATGGCTTACAAATTGTGTGTTATCATTTCCTTTTTTTTTTAGAGCTCCCTATCTTGAGATCCTTTTCTTACTAGCTTCTCCAGACATGGAATCAGATTCATTATTGCTCTTTCATAAAAATACTTTGACATTGAAGATATGTGTTACACTGCTAACTACTGCAACTTGCTCGACAGAATATGGCATTCAGAGAAGAGAAAATGTCCCAGCTTGAAAAACCAACAACTTTTAGCTCTGTCATGAAGCTACAAACCTCTCTTCTCTATCTTCCCTCTATTTCTGTTGTCTATCAAGTCAAGCAATTTGTAGCATAGGATATTTGAAATTAGTTATAAAAAGCAATATGGTGTCCAAACATGATGATCTTAGCTCAATAATACAGTTAAATTCAGCGACACTCTGAATTTAGCAACACAATGTGTAAATTAGTAATGAATACAGCTAATGGGTTTGAGTGCTAAGAAAATCCACTGGGCACACAGTTGAGTTTTACTGTGAAGTGTTGAAATATAATCCATGCCACAATTTAACGGTGACCAGAGGTCTTGTTTTTATGAGAGTGTATTGCAGCAAAGCATAATTTTATAGGAGATTCATCTCAGGAGGCTAGATGACCTTCAAGGTCCCTTGCAATGTTAAGATTTTCCGATTCGAAATATTATAGATGAAAAAAAAAAGATAATGGTTACTATGAAAAAAATAAGTAAAATATGTGATACAGCGTAATCCTTACCTAATGGTCACTATTTGGCCAATGTCTAGCTCTAAGTCATTAAGCTGTGCAATAAAAACAGCAGCCACTGCTTCATACAGGGCAGTTCCATCCATGTTGATTGTTGCTCCAACTGGTAAAACAAATCGAGTAATTCTCTTGTCAACGTGATTTTTTTCTTCTGCACAGCGAAAAGTTACGGGTAAGGTGGCTGAACTAGATCCCACAAATCAAGGGGGGAAAATATAAAGACACGAAGAAGAAATAGGTCAGTAAGGAGCCAATGTGCACATTTATTAATTTCACAGTCAGATCAAGACAAAACTAACATCAATAAAAAATACAGCATGTATGTGATAAAGTCTAAATTAATATCAAATGAATGTCTAAAATAAATTCATATGTAAGTTCGTTTATATTACCCAAGAGCTAAATGTAAGCATAGGGGAAAAAAATTGTTATCCTTACCTGGAAGAAATCATGAGTGCGGTCAATAGTGCTTGAGCCATACCTATGGCAAACTGGTATGGATTTTTCCGCACTATGATTAAGTATATTAGCGGTAGAATTACCACAGAATGGATTGCAAGTCTGAAATAGGAAACATACATTAACTAGTGTAATATTCAACATTAAGAGTCTTAGTGAACAGATGTAGATGGGTTTCAAAATTTATCAACAGTGAGAGAAGCAGATTTTCCTAGAATCCATAAAGCTGTTTAGGCTAGACCACAAATTAGCCCTTTTGTGTTTGATAACATAAGGTATACTGCTCAGCAGAATGTTGTTAGATACTAGTAAAAACTTTCAATTAGTCACTAATTAATCATTAAATGCATGTAAATCAATCTGGCTGTCTTTTGTGTTCTATGAAAATAACTGAAAAGCGGCAATATGGAACAGAGAAGGAAGAAAGAATGAAACAACCTTCCCATCTCTGCTTTAAGCAAATTTTTTGAAACATATTTATAGGTATTTGCAAATAATATGCATTAGGAAATCCTCTATTCTCCCAACATTTCTTCTCTACTTGTGCAACACACAAATAATATTCTATTTTATATGAATCTAACAAGGATTTCAGACCATGAATATGCAGCCTAAGAATAATTCACCAGCCATGTCAAGAGCTTTCTCTTATCTTTCACATTTAAGGCAATCTGTTTTTAAAATATTGCCTGAGAGTTAAACATTGAACTTAAAATGTTGCATTCTTAATTCAGTATATTTTCAATGTATCTGAAACACAGTGAGGATCAATACAATGAAAGAAAGAAAAAACTGATTTATCAATTCAAATTAAAAAGAAAATAAATACATTTTATTAATTAGAGGAATAACATACCCACTCAACACAGTAGCCATATAAAGACCTAATTTGCGAAAAATCTCCCAGTCTTCAACTTCTATTATCTTTCCAGCAATCAAAAACAAAATACCTAGAGGCATATACCTAAAATGTACAAAGAAGCATTACAATTTATGCCAAGATAATTTGCAATGCAATCCTCTGTATAGAGCAGAGGAATGCAGTCTTATTTCACAGACAGAATATTTATCTAACTTTTCTTAAATCTATTGGGGATTTAGGATGGAAAACCTAAATGGACAGTTCTGGATGTAGCATTTTTAATTTTAAACCTGAACGATTGATAGCAATTTGAACTATAATGCATATCATGGATGAAATGTAGCAACAATTTTTCTTGGTCTAAATATAGTTTTTTTGTAGATTGTTTAGCTGAAGAAGGCACATTTGCCCCCAAAAGATTGTCACCATATAGTAAGATAATTGGTGACAGCTTTCTTCTGGCCATTTTGAGTGGAAACTTTGAGGAACAAAAAGTAATATTTCTAAGAAATCCCAAAGATTAGGAAGGCAATTGGAAGATGGCCAAAAGATACAGCAGCAGCCTAGCGAGGCCAAAGCCAAGAACTGGGCAAGCCTTAGAAGCAGGGGGCGACTACCATCACTCTGCT
>JAOYMU010000192.1:66199888-66211824 GCA_025802295.1 Psammodynastes pulverulentus
TAAGCCGAGGGGGTGCTTTTTCAGCACAAAAAATGTGCTGAAAAAGTCGGCTTATACTCGAGTATATACGGTAATAACAAAAACTCATCAGATGCACCATATGAATGTTATTTGTTTCTACCATCTAACTTAGGGATGTTAAACTGGTGGCCGGCAGGCTGAATGCGTCACATGCAGGCCAAGCCCACCCCAGCTCCGCAAAGGGAAAAAACACCGCGAAACATCATGTGACGAAAATGTGATGCCACAAGTTTAACAGCTGTGATCTACCCTAAGACTATGGCTGGTCCAGAATTCACTGAGGCAGGCAGTAATGAGCATGCCACAGTAGGTCAACTGACATCACTGCTCTATCAGTAATACTGGCTTCTAGGTGCAATCCAAGGCACTGTTTATTATTACCTACAAAGGATATAGGTAAAGAGCTTGGGTGTTTGTATAGGGTCTGGTTGCCTGGGGAATTGCCTATCTTTTCCCCTTTCTGGTAAGATTCTCCGGAGTGGCAACATTTTGGATTCTCTCCATTAAGCAATGTCACCTAATGGAGCCTTGGAGGGATGCCTTCTCTGTCACAGTGCCTGCACTCTGGAACAGCATTGCCCTACAGATCTGTACGGCTCACATCCTGCTTATGTTCCAAAAGACGCTGAAAATGCAGCTATTCTTCTAAACCCTAGAGCAGGGTAGTGGCTGAGCCCTTTCAATTTTTTTATATGGATTCATTTTATACTGCGTATCATCTGTTTCTCATTATTATTATCATTATTATCATTACTTGATTCATTAAATATGAGACTAGGTCAACTGAACATTCAAGAATGCATCACAAATACCATTGTATCAGGGGATGTTAAAGTCTATGTCATAAATAAATTAATAAATTTTAGTCTATGGTTCTTTTGTTGATGAGTGCAAGTTGCCACACAGGGGCTAGATTTAAGGTTTAATCAGGTAAACAGTTTGTAAACAGATGATCCATCTGTACTTTCTGTTATAGGTAGTCCAACCTCTAGCTTAACTGAACACACATGCAGGGGTCAGGAAAAAAAAGTTCTTACTTTCATATTCTTGATTTTTTCCCCATAAATTATGTAGATAGAGCAAAGGTCCAAATATACCCTCCCAAAAATAAAAAACTGCAATAGTTTCATGGTTCATTATGAGTATGGCAGCCAAAATAAAATTTCTTTCTGTGAGAGCTGCTATTCTCTTTTGGATCGTAGAGGCAATATTGGTGGATTGGGTACTATTACTAAGGATTTTCAAGTATCTTACGTACTCGGCTAGTTCAGCTGCTTAGTTGCTTGGTTCTGTATATAGCATCTGTGGATTTTGGTATTCTTATAGAAAATCATAACTTCCATTTTTAATGATTTATGACAGATTGTAACTCCCTACAAAACTGAGGCAAGATTCTGAGGAACTTCCTGAAACTGACTTGGTTCAGTGAAATATTACAGCAATATCTACATGAAGTAACAGCTGCCCACATGTCAGCTTTGTATGTGCAAATCCAGTTCCTATAAGTGTTTTATCAAGGGATTTAGATAAATTATAAACAAAATAGAGCCAGGATATAGTCTTGCTTCACTCTCTTTACAGGTGTAATTAAATTTGGCAGCTCTTCTATCCAACATTGGTCCCTAAAACGGTTTTGTTGTACAAATGGTACATTAGCAACATCACATGTTGGTCAATGGTAGGATTTTTAAGAATATCCCATATGAAGGATTTGGAAATCAAATAGGTCACTCTAAAAACAAGGATTCCTAAACTTCTTGCCATTACACCTGCCTTTAGTGTAATCTTAATATATATATCTCCCCTAAAAAACCAATCACCAAAATGAACAATGAAAACAAGGGAAATTTGGGGAAAGATGGATTTATTGCAACAATATAATTAAAAGGTGGGTACACCCCACAGTTTGGGAAACCTGTTCTAAAGTCTAAAAAAGGAAAATTATCACATTTTTGGCTACTGAAAGACGAGAGCTCTTATGGAGACTCCACAGCAGAACATCCTTTTCACATCCATATACACTACTATGATGTCTGAAGTCATCTTGCAATCTGATCAGCTTGGATTAGTAAATTGGTTAAAGATTTCAATATAAACTTTTTCAGTACAAAAGATACATTAAAATCTGGAAGCAAAAGAGGCAGATGCCGCAAAAGTATCTATATTTGCAATTGTTCTCCAAGGCTGGTAGAGAAGTCGATCATTTAAAGCGTCAAGGCTCCACCTCTATACTGTAGATGACAGAACGATGATATAGGTTTATTATGTGAGAAAAGCCACAGCAAAGATTTGTGAACTATACAAATTTCAAGGGCATAGCCATAAAAGTGGCTGTAAAACTTCCTGACTCTAGAAATAATATATTATGCATAATTCTTTTCAGCGGGTAGCATACTCAGTAGAAGATAATTAAGAGCTTCCTTGACAGCTGGCATTTTGTGGCTGAACATGAGGACAGAATGTCAAGAAATTATGCATGTATTAATTAATAATTAATTAATATTTGCTGAATTACTTATTCACTTCCACAGTGAACACCAGTGAACAGTGATAAGGCCATGCTTAGTCACCAAATGGCACTTGAAGAGATCCGGCTGAGCACCCCTAAAGCTTGCAGAAGCTGAAGCAGATGGAAGAAAGGCCAGGAAGAGGCCCAGAGACAGGGATGACTAATCAGGCCTAGGGCTGTCTAGCAGGAAGAAAACTCCAAAATGGCCAAATTGCTGGATTTGGCAGGGATGGCCATCAGAGACTCAGCGGGAGACACCACCAAAGACATCTTGTGGTCATAAATAGTACAATCATTGAGGTTCAGTGGTAGAACAGATGGGGACACAACTGGCCTTACCAAAAGTGCCCCATGGTTGGAACCCATCAAAGAAGCCTGTCAGCAAAGGCTTATCAGAGAGGTTACAGTGGAAATGACCAACCAAAAAAGGCTTGTAGATTAAGAACGGCTGTCACCTTCGAGACATACTCAAACTAGCTAGGATGGCTTCCTTGGCAATGGAAAAGGAACAAAAAGGAACAAAGCAGTAGATCACAGGAGAAGATATTGCATGGTAGAGCTTATACCTGGCCTTGTAGGTCCAGGAGGCCTTATTAAGCTTTTAAATATGTCAAGAGTAAATCCTGCAGGTTCATGGAGGAACCACAGTTTGGGATAGGCAGTGTACCCTCAGACCTGTAAAAAGCAGTTCAAGTACTATTATGCTGATAACCTATAATCAATTTGTCAATGAACTTCTTGGTTCTACCTGTCTGTGTTTGATTCTGCCTTATGTCAAACCTATGGACAAAATCCCAAAATGTGACTAAAAGAAGTTCCAGTCTCACATTTCTCTCTCTCTCTCTCTCTCTCTCTCTCTCTCTCTCTCTCTTGACAAGATCTGATTCGTCAAAATAGTGTAGAATTTCCAAAGCTCACTGTCGGTTCTACCACTGAGGATCTTGAAAGGAAGTCATTGTCACAATAGAGAACTGACTTTTGTATTTCCAAAAGGAAAGGTTCCTTGAATTCCAAGGGCTACCACAATCAAAACTGAGATCCTTAATCAGAAAAGTCGCTTGATAAACAATCAGGGTTTGGAAATCCAATGCTTTATCATCTTACTATAGTGTTCTGGCTAAGTAAAACTTTTTTTAAAAAAACCAACCCTCAACAAGAACAATTATCTGCTGCTTCACAGCAGACAAAAGTTAAGAGTGTTACTTAATTGACCTATTCGTAATGTACTTGTAATTTCCACCCCATCTAATCATGCTACTGGGCTTTAACACTGAAACAACTGGAAAGGTATCACCAGATTTCTGTAACTTGTTGAAGGATCTTATTTATTAAGTTGCTTTTCCACCATCTCAGCAGGGAGGACTACTCCCAACTATACCTGGGCATCACAGATGTGATGATATTTATTTGTTAATTCTACTTGCCATTTGGTGAGATAAAACAGCTCCATTATAAATGAGTTATGATCTCCCAGGGCATTGGCTCCTTGTATATGATAGGTAACATCAGGATAAAAAGAAGCTTCAGTCCTACAGTTCATCACATGTTTTAGTCTTACATGAAGGAGGGGCTTCATGACCTGATCAGGGCAAAAACCCGAGTCTAACACAGAGAAGGAAGGACAATTCCTAGTCAAGCTCTTGAGTTTGTTTCCCTCCAGGTAAGTTGAAAACCTCATAGGAACCCCAGGAAGCAGTCTGACAGAAGAGAGCAGAAGAGTAACTATTTCACACAGAGCTACTTGTACCTATTTATTCCAGACAATCAACCCTCTAGCATTGAAGAGAGATTCATTGCTCCTACTAGCTTGCTAGAATATCAAAATGCTAGTTTGGATCTGAATAACAAGGCTAAGCAGAATAATGCATCATTCCAAGTGTGATTATAAGTGGAGGGCTATCTGTACTGTCATATTTATATAATTCTTCTTTTATTACTTTGATGATTTTTCAAGCGTATAGATTTTTATATAGATAGCAACTTTTTCAAGTGATAACTATTCATAAAATAATTAAATTATAATAGCCAAAATCTTACTTCCAAGTCTCATGCCTCAATGCCAATATAATTTTTGATAGCAGCTAGAGATGTTGCAAGATCTTGGTATGTCACTGCTGTAGAACAAAACTCTAACAGATTAAATCACTGCAAATCTCTTAATTCCATTACAAAGAAATGCTGTTAATCCCTCATAGTACTAGTTATAAATCTTCTTATGGTACAAGTGCAGCTGTTTTTGAATTATTGCTGCAGTAGTGTTTCCTTCCCAATCTGGACTGTACACACAAGCACCATTGCAAATGTATTATTATGGTACCATTTCTTTCAAGACTAGTTAAAATTTATATTTTATTTTCACATTTTTCTTTTTTTAAACTTTAGGTTATATCAATGCTGATTTATGGCACTCTTACGTTACAAACTATATTATACAAGAAGGTTGGAGACTATCCTGTCTTGTATCCTCCAAACCAAGATCAACTGTATTATGTTTGAATCGTATTGAGGCATTTGCCAGTTTAGTTTAATGTGTGGTCTCTGTTAGGTTTCTATCAACAACCTAGAACTGGAAGAAGGCAGAAGTAGGCTTTGAAAAGTGCAATCATCTGCTAAGTAGGTTTATTGTAAAAACCAAGGAAGCTGTCACACAAGATTTCCAGAGACTGCTAGATAGCAAATACAAACCCTATTTATAATAAAAGCAAGGTGTAAATTTTTCTACATTTTTGTATTGTCCCCAAAGGACAATGGGGTTGAAGCTACTATCTGAGGAATGGGCACATTTTACCTGTCCTTTGTTTTGCTAACAAATTGTCCTGATTCCAGGTTGTTTGTATCTGAAATTGTGAGGGTGGCCCTCAAAGTTTCTTCTATACCAGGGGTGTCAAACTCAAGGGAAGGACCAGCCCGCAGTGCTTCTGCCAGCAAAAATGGGCTCTCAATTTCCATTTTCGCCTGGGACGGCCTCCTGCAACCTCTGCCAGTGAAAATGGAGCTCGGGAGGGCTGCACGCGCTGGCAGAGGGTTGTACGAGGTTGTCTCCGTCGAAAACGGAGATTGGGAGTTTTCACTGGAAGAGCAGTCAGGCCACCACAGGCGCCTGTGATAAGAGTGACATCAAGTTGGCCATGCCCACCATGCCCACACCCACCCTGCCTCCCCAAAGTCAAACACCACCCTGGTGGGGCCCTCAATGACATCGAGTTTGACACCCCTGTTCTATACAATAGGAGCAAGTTAAATTGAATCTTCAATACTATATGCTCTATACTACATTACCAGCCAATGCATTAGTATATTGATTTACATGGCCAGGCATTAATATTTTAGCATTTTAAAAGCCTCATTTAATTCACAAAACCTAAGGTAGAATTTATTAAGGCTGAGCACCAAACATTAAGAATTAATTGTGCACACTTCAATTGTGCATAATGTGAGGTAGTAAGATAATGTTACTTTGAATATTTTTCTTCATGAGAACTTACTACCCACTCCTCAAATTAGTATTTTAATTTTTCATATTGAAATTTGTGTCTTTTAGGCAAGTTTGAAATTAAATTTAGCTTTGTTTTCAGAAATTAAGCACTGATCAAATCTGAAAGTTATGGCTGCATATGCCCTCTCCTTTCCTTTCTCAGAAAGTCTAGCAAGAGCAGAACAGCTGAAAGAGAATTTGATAGAATTCATTTCTTTGTTGATTCCATTTTAGCCCACACAATAAAATTGGTTATTAAACAGAACCAGTAAAAAAAACTGGTTTGTTTTACTTCTGCTACTACATTATTTGATGATCCAATCATAAAGCTTTTCTCTATAGAAATTGATTTCATATTGCATCATTGGTCAGTCATCAGGTAAGATATAGTAGTAGTGACATTTGCTTGAAATCAAGAGTCCTTAAATAGTTATGTTATTTTTTTGTCCATGTGGCTATTACTGAACCAAACCATATAACTGATGCCCATATATGATCTTATTCTTAGATGTTTGTCCTCCAAATCTGTAAGATAGTTCATTGTTGTTCCTCTTCAGAATATGCTAATTCTCAGTAAAGAAAAGGCACTGATATGGCGTGAATCAGCTCTAACTGGAATTATCATCCTACTCCATACATTAAGGTTTGACCCATATACTTTAACAAACAAGAATATAGATCTGCATCCTTTTTGGCAATCTTAATATAAGTTGTTAGTAGATGTGCAATTGCATCTAAGATATTACTACTTTTTAAATGGAAACAATACTCCAATCTTTTCACATCTTTATGATGCTTTTAGGCCCAAGCAATACATTTTGCTGAAAATATGATTGAGAGGCTGGTTCCTCGTTAACAATTTTTTCTTTTCTTGAATGCACAAAAGGGAGCTACAATAAATCTTTAAAAATACTGTCGTGACTTATAAATCTTTAATCATATTCTATGGAGAATCGAGAACAAAAGAAGAAAAGACAACAAACAAATTATGGAGGGAAGAGTTTTTGTTATCCCCATGTTAAGAATAGGCACTCTATAATCTCTGAATTCTTTCTTTGTAGACCTTGGAGAATCGCTGACAATTTCTCACTATTTTGAATCAGGAAACATTTAAAACAGTAGCACAAGTCCTACAACAGATCACTCTCTTGAAGGGGGGAAAAAGCTTTTCCACCCAATTTTCATCATTAATATGGCCTTCAGATTCCCCTCCAAATTTAAGGCAGGTTACTCGAGGGACTGCCTCTTCCCAATTATATCTAACCATCCAGCAGGTCCTGCAGGAGAGGCGTTACGTGGGTCTTGTCTGCAAAAGAATTCAATCTAATGGGCCCTAGCAGACAAGCCTTCTGTGCCACCATCAGGAACATTGTCCCTCCAAAAGTCAGGCTAGTCACAAGATTTTTGGCCTTCCAGATAGCATTCACAATGTGATGTTTTTCAGCCCGTCTGGGGATTCCCTGGTAACAGACAGCCTGATGTTGGCTATATTTTATATAATATTTTCCTACTTGCAAACTTGTTTTATTTGTGTTTATTGTTTCAATTGTTTTTAATTGGTTTTGTAGAATTTTTTAAACTGTGGATTTTACTGCATCCTACCCAGAGTTACTTTGTGTAAAATGGACAACCCCAGAGATAGTAGAAGAGATAAAACTGGAAAAGATAACAAAATACAAAGCCCTGAAAATAAAAATAGTACAACTGTGGCAAAAGAAAACAGGGGCAGTACCAATAGGCGCCTTGGGTGCAATCTCAAAACAACTGGAACAACACTTGAACACCATCGGCATTGACAAATTCACCAAAAGTCAAATGTGGAAATTAGCTTTAAATGATAAGTTGACATGTATGCATTTGGAACTTTGGATGCTTCGACATATGTACCCAGAGATCGTGGATTTTGGTATCGTTGAGGATATATCCGCTGAACCAAACCTTCCTTTCTTTCTGTACAGCAACAGGTGACTTATTGTATTTTTTTCATTTTGTATTGTTCTTTTAAAATTTAATAAAAAAAAATTAAAAAAAAATTCACCAAAAGTCAATTGCAAAAGACAGCTTTACTTGCAATAGCTTACATCCTGCAATGATATCTGTAACACCATCAAACATCCAACACCGGCCTATCCCAGGTCTTTGGGAAGGACTTGATAGCTGGACAAAAAGATTAAATCCAGTCTAAACAACTGGTTAACTGTGACCAACCAAAATAATACCCAGGCATGATTCACATCAAAAGAAAAGCATAAGAGATACAAAATTCTACTCAACAAAATTAGTTCAAAACCTATCAACCCACAAAACAAATATTAAAAAAAAAAACAATGCACAGCTTCCACGCATATTTAAAGCAACATCCTCCAATGGTACAGAGCAAACACACAAATAATAATTTGAAAACTACCAATGCTAATGGAATAGGGTAAAATAACTAGATATCAATTTCCTGTTAGTAAATAAAAGGTCATTAAGCTTCGTTAAAGCCATAAAATATTCACAGAGGCAAAGAGAAGAAAGCAGATGGTGCTAAAGTTCTGAGGCCAGGTTCTGAAAGGCTGGTTATTTGTACTGTGGAACCAAAAAGAGAAAGAAACCCCTTCCCAGGGGACAATCAGGCTGTAGGGAGAAATAAGGGAAGGTAGAGTGTTGTGATTGGTGAACTGGGACAACTCACTGTGGCCAATTTACTGTGGCCATCTTGCCATGGCTCTCTTCCTGTAGCTAACTTGCCACAGGTCAACTCCACACCGAATGACTCAACACAATAAATGGTATACACCACTGTGTCTTCGACATTATTTTCATTTTTGTGGAAATGGACAAAAATGAAAATAATGTCATAGGAACAGTGGCAGATGACATTTATTACATTGCATTATCCCGTGTGGAATTGTCCTGCAGCGAGTTGTCACTTGATGAGTTGGCCGCAATGAGTTGTCCTGTGGCGAACTGATCACAGCAAGATGGCCACTGTGAAGATTGCTGTGGCGAGTTGTCCTACACACGCGTGATTGGAATATAAGCATCAGGAGCCTGAACTGTGCTCTATCCAAATAGGGAATCACTAATGAGCTCTGTAATGTACAAAATAAAATTATGGCACGGAAACTACATAATAGTTTGAACAGCCATGTTCCTGACTATGGTTTGAAGATAGATAAAAGAATTGGAAACTCTTTTCAGGAAATTATTCCTGTAATATAAGGATGAAAAAGAAAACATGAGTGGAAAAGATACATAATCTTTGTTTTATCTATACAGTATTTATTTATACGGTATTTATCTTGTGGTGATGAGACTTCTAAGATCAAAAGCTAATAAAACATTACATCATGGCTGACCACGCACTGTCATCAAGACCCATAGACTTTGAGTATCATCAGTATAACAATGATATTGAAAGCCTAACCAGGAACCATAGCACACCAGAGATTAGGTTAATTAGGATCCAATACTGATCTCTTAAAATGACATTCTTGAGATTGTAATCTGCCATGTAAAGTTGGAAAAGAATAGTAAGACAAAATAGGATTGATTGACCCAATGAAGTACTTGCCCAATGATGCCAAGATATTGCAATCTAAATCAGTTGGGTATAGTGGTTAAGGTAACCAGACTAGAAACTGGAAAACTGTTTCCG
This sequence comes from Psammodynastes pulverulentus, assembly GCA_025802295.1. Taxonomy (NCBI): domain Eukaryota; kingdom Metazoa; phylum Chordata; class Lepidosauria; order Squamata; family Psammodynastidae; genus Psammodynastes; species Psammodynastes pulverulentus. The sequence goes on from JAOYMU010000192.1 coordinate 66,209,537, forward strand.
TTTTAGTCCGGTCTTGGACATGAAAGCCAGCTGGGTGACCTTGAGCCAATCATTCTCTCTCAGCCTAATTCACCTCACAGGACTGTTGTTGTGGGGAAAATAAGAGGAAGAAGGAGTATTAGGTATAATCACTCCCTTGAGTTATTTATAGAAAAAAAAATCAGGAAACATCACATCGATGAAATACATGCCCAAGAGAAGTGAGAATAAATTTTGCTCAATTCTGGAAAGAAAGATATAATTCCATCAATATCTGATTGGGAATTTAAATTTGGAGAATACATAAGGAATGGCAGTACAGTATATATTCAGAATAGAAGTTTAACCAAATTTAAGCAACAACGATTACAGTACATCATACAGCATGGAAATACAAACATTTACAGTCTGGCTTTTGGGAGGGGGGAATGTTTAAATATTGTAAATTAGCAGAAGCACAATGGAAGGGGAGTGAATTAGAAAGTGAATAGCCTTCTCCTTTTTCCCTTGTATTTTAATTGTTGTCAAAATTGCTTTGTTCATCTCCCCCCCCCTTTTAAAAACATTCACAAATAATGCTAAGTATCAATACAATGGAAGCTTTAATACTAAGTAATCAGTTAGAAATCTTTATTGTACAACAAATACTTTGATGCAATCTGTAGTGTCTTTTTTATTCCATTCAGTTCTGGATGAAAAACCTAAATAATCATGCTCATTAAGAGTGACTTTAAATTGTAATTAATATTAATAGTACTTTTCTCTCTTTTTACCTTCATTCTAAACATTAGAGTGTTAATAAATTTTAATTAATGCTGAACAAATATCATTGTATCCAAATAATATAATGTATTATATATGCTTTATAATGTAATTTTAAAAAAGCATCTGTATAATAAAAAAGGAAAAAAAGAAAAAAAAAGAACAGAAGGTGGAAGAAATCTAATAAAAACAATGCTTTGGCATGAGATCGAATAGTAGCTTGAAAGAAAGCTTGTTTAGAGTGAAGGTAAAAAGACTATTCTGTACATGTCCGCAGCCTGTACATATTTCCAGATGCCTTTGTAAACAGGATTCTTTGATCTTCACAGCTGCAGATATTTATGGCAGAGAAGCCTGGCCCACAAAATAAATTCATAACAAAGAACAACCCTACCCAGAATGCTTTGGTGCTACTGGTATTAGTAAAACAAATCAGCCAAAAAAGCCACAATAGTAGAATTTCCCAAAACAGAAAAGAGACAGAATGAGATTAATTTGATAATACACAGAACTGTGAAGACAGTTTTAAAAGCTGAAAATGAGCCATGTGAACATTCAACATGTAGTAATCATGTAATACACCAAAGAGAGAGAGAGAGAGAGAGAGAGAGAGAGATTACCCAAAGGACAAAACTAAATCCGGGGAATGTGAAATAACTGAAGACATTGGTAAATCAAAGGATGAAAAAATTAGACCATACTTTTAAAGAACAGAACAAAACTCCTGTGCCATTGGTAAGGGATCAATACACATATTAAAATCCCCACAAAGGTGTGAAGGACAAATTAGTGAAAGAAATTCACACAGCCACTGAGGTAACTCTTCCAGAAATAATTGTGAAATGGGCCCAGTTGATGATAAATAGAAGCCATCAGTAAAAGGGCCAGCTGCTGCCTCCAATTAGTACCAGTCTGAGTGAAAATAAAAGTTTCCAGCAGCCAAGACTGAATGAAAAATCACAACCACCCTTTTCTCTTTCCTACATGAGAAAGCTTGACAGTCATAGCTATTACCTGAGGCTCATTAGATAACAAGAATGACTGACTCATTTTTGCAAACTAAGTTTCAGTGACTAGTGCCAGAGAGATATCAATATTTATTTATATATCTTATAAGCATGGAAGACTTGAAAACAGTCATATTAATTCATGAATTAATTCAATGTTATGGCTGCCCACTTGCCAGGCAATCTGACAGCAAGCTTTTTGAAGATGTCCTCTGGCTGAGGTGGACCTACTAAGAAAACTGGGGACAAAAAAAAGGGAAGCTGAGCCAGTTGGGTCTTCTGGTTATAGGGTCAGGCTAGAAACAAGAGACCATGAGTTCTGGTCCCAATTTAGGCACAGAGCCAGCCAAGTTACCTTGGGCCACTCACTCAATCTCAGCTCTTGAAAATAGGCAATGACAAACCATTTCCGAAAACAACCTTGCCAAGAAAATTGCAGGGACTTGTTCAGGCAGTTGGTAGAAGACAACACTGACTCAAAGTGTGTGTGTGTTTCAGATCTGTGAGAGGTGTGCATACACACACACCTCTCACAGATTT
>JAOYMU010000192.1:66233417-66245381 GCA_025802295.1 Psammodynastes pulverulentus
TCCAACCTTTCAGACCTCAGGGACCACCAAATTCATAATTTTAAATCCCATGGACCACTAATAGAAATCCAGAGTGCCGCTCGCTGAAGCGCCTGGATTCCCAGTGACAGGATGGGGTCCTTCAGGCACTTAGCTTGGCCGCCTGTTTTTGCAACCTTAATCACTCACAGAGCCATTTTGACCCGTTTCCCAAAACACTGCGATCTGCCATCTCTCTCTCTCTCTCTCTCTCTCTGTCTCCCTTTCTGGAGATTACCAGCCCTACCATGAGCTGCCTTGCCAGTCCCATATTCCAGAGGTCTAGTCACAGGACTAGCCCATTGGTCATCTTGGAGCAGCTCCTCCACCTGGGTGTGCTGCGGACCACCAAAATTTTCTCGCGGACCACTGCGGAGACCTCTGGTGTAAATTATTTTGACCAGGAAAAATTAAATTGAATTGTGAACTACTAAACTGATGGTTGAATTTAAGTATGATGATAATTATCTTTTAATCTATTAATCTGATAAACTAAAATAATGTCAGGAAAGATAAGTGAGATAAATCGGAGGAATATATATTTTATTTCAAAACAAGAAAAGGGCGAAACACAGATAATATAAATAACATGAAGAATAAAATGTTTTTATTTCTTAGAATTTAACGTGAATTCCATCAGGGTACATATTATTTTTTTCTGGTACATGCCAACAATTATGAATGGGGAGAAAAATTCCAAACTGATGTTAGAAATAGAGTTCTTGAAAAATTTGGATGAATAAGCAGTTCTTTTTTAAAACTGGTTTTAATATGGGGGTTGACAGATATTGGCACCTATCCTGGTAAAGATTCAACTTAGCAGTTTCTATACGGGCAACCAAACACAAATCTGTAATAAATATGTCCCAATCAAATGAAAAAGAATTAAACGTATCACAAACCAATGCATCAGTCCTAAAATTGCTGAAGTTGTTTAAAAAATTAATACAATCATGGAAAAGAATACCCAAGAACTTTTACTCTGGAAACATTTGTAACTATCTAAATTGTATCTTCAGTGAATATACTTGGGCAGCAAACAAAAGTCAGTATTTTATTTGATTGTTTTTAAGTATTTTAATCTAAATCCTTATATAGTATTGATTTCCTCTTAACGTTTTTCTCTAACAAAGACCTTAAAGAATTAGTTCCAAAAATAGTACACATGGAAAATGCTGCACTAGAATTAGCCAAATCTGCCAAATTATTAGGAATTATTAGGAAAGTTCATATCCTGCTAAAAGGATTATTAAAAAAAACTGAGCTGAATTTTGGAGATCACAAACTAAAATAAAATGTAAGCTACCCAAGTTGGTTATTCTGCAAACTCAGCTACTCTGATTAGTTTATGGTTGTTGAAATACTGGGTAAATAAACCATGGTTCAATTAATCCAGAGTAAGTATCATGTAAATAAAGACAAAGTTCTTCAACTGATAATCCCTGTCAATGATCTCTAGCTTGATCTTTGAATTAAAGTTATTTCAACTTTTGATACTACCGAGTCAGGTGTGTTGGTGTACATTATCTGTGAGATCCTTACCTTACTTTTACACAGCAAACGCATAATTCTATGCCCAGTTTTGTTGGTTGTATTCTAGGATACAACCTAGGTGTCAACAGGAGCCTTTTCGTAGACTTTCTATGGTGTGGCTTCCTAAAAGTATGTGGGACACGGAAAAGAAACAGTAATAGGACAAAACTGTTTAGATTTATTTCATTTTTCAGTTTCATTTTTGAAATAGTTAAAATAGCCTAGGTTTCTTGGTCTTGCTATCTTTCAGAAGTAGCAGAGGGCAATTTGCAGCAATCTCAGAAGATAAAGGAAATTGATCTGGAAGGAGACTTGACTTCTTCCCACTTGTCTGCCTAGTTATTTATTCAGATCTTCTTCTGAAGTAGTTTAAGACAAGTAGTTTGGAATCCTTGGCTGCTCATGGTCAACATCCTGTCTTTACAGTCAGGGATTTTTACTGATTTATAGAAGAGAATATTTGTAGCTCAGGGTTAAACTGCGAGGTCCTTGATTCTCTCTGTGATTGGTTGTTTTCTTGAAGACATTTCTAGAAGCACCTTGTGGTGATGTTACCTAGTTGGGTAATGAAATGTCTTCAAGAAAACAACCAAGCTCAGAGAGCACCAAGGACCCCACGGATTTAATTCCATTTGCGCATCAAGCTAAATTGTTAGAAAAATCTGGCTGCTGATACCTTAAACCTGAAGGCTGAGCTCACTTATTCTTTCCATTCTGGTGGGGTGGTTGTGGTGGACATTTGCTTGCATCAGTGTATGAGTATGTGCAGAAAGGCGAACCCTCCTTCTCTAGATTAATGGATGTTTATGGATGTTTGGGCCTATCCCTAACGAATATGTCAGTTGGGTGGGAAGAAACTATTTGGGAGCAACTATTGACTGGCTACTGGCAGTTCAATAATAGACATTATTACTGTTCTCTCCTTCTTACTGCAGAGCCAAGTTGAGGAACTGCAGGTAATGAGTTGGGTGGAACCACAGAAGAAATCTTGGGTGAATGAGATCAAGCATGCTTTAAAATCCTTTCTGAGCTCTATTCAGTACTGGTGGAGACTATGATGATTGCTTCTTTCCTTCCATTGTGTCTCAGTACAGTACAGGCCTCATTGTCTGCTTTTTTTGGTGCATGTTCTCAGAGCAATCGCTGTCTTACTGTGAATGGTTTGCCGCATCCTTTGATGAGAAAGTTGTTCAGATCTGTGTTAGCTTGGACTTTAGCATCAGGGAAAAAGTTTGATGATGCTATTATGGTAACAACCTGTTCTTTTCTTGCTAAGAATTTAAATGATGAAGACAAATTTGCAGAGGTATGGGCTACCATTGATTCTGTCATCCTTGCCATTTCTGATTAAAATAATCAGGGGACATTTGGCCCCCATGCTTAAGGAAGGTAATTGATATTTGCTGGAAGGAAGCTGTATTTCTTCCTATCTATGAAGGCAGTGAAGAAAGTATCAGCCTCTTCCAAATGTACTAGTTGTAGTTATTTCTAGTTATAATACTGGTAATCTTCGATTTACAACCTCAACTGAGCCCAAAATATCTGTTGTTAAGCGAGTCAATTGTTAAGTGAATTTTGCCGCATTTTACAACTTTTCTTGTCACAGTTTTTAAGTGAATCACTGCAGTTGTTAGTAACACAGTGGTTAAGTGAATCTGACTTCCCCATTGACTTTGCTTGTTAGAAGGTTGCAAAAGGACACTGCAACTATCAAAAATAAGAGTCAGTTGCCAAGCGTCTGCAGTTTGATCACATCACCATGGAGATGCTGCAACAGTCATAAGTGTGAAAAATGTTCAGAAGCAGGGGTGGGCTTCTGGGGGTTCGCAGGGGTTCAGGAGAACCTCTAGCTAGGATTCTGTGTAGTCCGGAGGACCCCCAAATCCCACTCCTGGCTGGCTCCGCCCATCCTGCTCCACCCCTCCCAGGAGTCCCCTCGCGGTTTTGGATGCAGGTAAGTGCAGGAGGCTTGAGGAGGGCAAAAAATGGGCCTCTCGGAAGTTCAGGAAAGCCAGAAACGGGCCAGCTTCTGGCCTCCAGAGGGTCTCTGTGCCCTGGGGAGGCCATTTTCACCCTCCCAGAGACTCGAGAAAAGCCTCTGGACCTGGGAAGGCAAAAAAAAAAAAAAAACCCACCATGGACACGCCCAGCCAGCAACTGGGCACAGAACCCCTTGCTAAAAATTTTGAAGCACACCCCTGGTCAGAAGTCACTTTTTTTTAGTGCACTTGTGACTTTGAACAGTTTACTAAATGAACTGTTCTAAGTCAAGGATCATTTGTAATGGTAGTATTTAAATGGTGTGAATAAGTAAATGGTTCTTGTCATAATGTCATATGGCAGAGATAGTCAGTTTCTGTATTTTGGGTAGTACAACTCCCACCAGCTATTGACTGGAGGGGACTTCTTCCTGCTACTAACATTCAGCTTTCAACTATTGGTTATTGTAATTGAATTAATTATTCCAGTTTGGAATAAATTGTTAAATAGGCATCTGTTCAGATTAATTTACAGTCATTCTTCATATTGTTAGGTCTTAAATATGATGTGGGAAGTGTGAAACTAGATAAGTTTAATTAACTCATTTTTCTTTTCTATTTGCCATTTAACTCTCACCTTGATTCAAAACCACTGCGAGCTCAAATGTGCAAAACATTTATCTAATTAGGTGCTTTTGAGGGCATATAATCATACCGGTAGGAGACTTATTTTATAATATGGCAAATAACTGAACAGGGACAAGGGATGTGGGGATTCTGTCTGTATTCTGTGAAGTAGAAAGGATGCTTCATTTCTAATGCCAAAGATGATGCCTGCTTATATCTTTGTTATATAAATTTGGATCCTTCTTTCTAATTGTTTGTATATGGCAGGGAAATAAAATAAACGATTGGAATGTAGGAGTTTCTGAAAAGAGTGTATTCCTCAGAAGAATTTACAGACATTATTCTATTTTATGAACTTCTGAATTACGAACTTTAGCCAGTATAAACTGTCTGCAACTCCAACATAGAAGGTGCTGGAAGTTGGAGAAGGTGAGAAAGAGTTTACGGTGCACTGCATAGGTAAATTTGTGTGAGCCTCCTACTGAGAAGAATGGCTATGAGTGGCTGGTTATACACCATGGGAGGATGCTATGGAGTTTAGGGACAGATACGTTTGTAATATTGGTATCCTTGAGGGAGGCTTGAACATGGCTAGAAAATTTAGATAAAGAATATGGCCGTGCGGAACAGAGATTTTGTATTTTGATTAAACTTTCCAACTAAAAACGTGGCTTTCAGGACATTAGCATGAAGAACTAACTAAAATATTCCTGATTGAAAATGTTTCTTGAATGATGCTGATGAGCATTAAATTATTTGATAAAAAACTAGTATCTGATTATCCTATATAAATTTGATCTAGTTTTGTTCCTGGTACAAAAATAGCAGAAAGTGCAGTTCAGGAAATTATCATTATCTGTGCGAAGCCACACCTTAAGAATGTCAGGAACATTATAAGTTACAGAATGATTTGAATGCTAAGTAATCCATGTAATCTTTATGAAGAAACAGCATAATAAAACGTTGTACAACTGATAAATACGTATAAGTATCATCTATTTCCATTTGGAGTTCATATTGCAGCATAGGGTTATAAGTAGAACTGTAGAAGGAATGACAAAATCTGGGGGGTGGAGTTAAAAGAGCCTTGAATCCCTATGTAGCCACAAGTGGACTATGTCTAACCCCCTCTTGACTTCTGTTGACCCTTATCTAACTCTAAGCAAGGGCTAACTGTCAGTTGAGAAGATTCCGATGCATAGACTTTTTAGCAATAAATCAGTTTAATTAGATCTTCAGGTGAGGAGCTGGTTTTTTCTCTTGATAAGAACCCATTACAATTTTGCTTTCATACATAACAGTGTTAAGTCACATACAAAGGAAATCCATAATTGAGCAAGTGAAGTGCAAAAATGCCAGAGAATTCATGGAAACCTGGCATTCGGACAAATAGACCATCAAGAGGGACATAGGGATAAACAACATCTACATGCCACTTCAAAGAGACAATCAAAAAGCCGAAAAGGTAACAAAAGACCAAAACATTTCCCTATCAGCAATCAACACCCATATGACCAGAGATTAACACCAAGACTAATATGGGCCCAACAATCAAGAAATAAACAACATTCCAATCAAGGAACTACCAATGCACACAAACAAGCTAACAGTAGACAACAGCCGAATCAAGGAACTACCAAGTCCATTCCCACCAATACTGACATAGCAAGCCACTAATATATAAAAATAAGCAATTCCACTCCCTTCTAGTATTGATGATGTTACCTAGTTTGGTAATGAAACATCTGCAAAAAATCAACCAAGCTCAGAGAGCACTAAGGATCCCTCATTTCAATCCTGAGCACAAATATTCTCCTTTATTGATAAATTGACTTCTATTAAGTTGACATAATGTTTTCCTCTCTCCATCCCCTTGTAGCCTGTTACATGTCCTCAGATTTGCTTTGGAGATTGCGGAGGTCAAGAGTACATTTTCAGGACACAGAAAGTGGAATCACATACTTCTCAGGTCTTCTGATGGATGGAAGCAGTCTAAACAGCAAAATACTATATAGTACTGTATTTCACACTATCTCTTAAATCAGTGAAATGTAGGATAGTCATCAAGATAACCTTTCTGAGGGATCCACAAACTCAAAACTATTTGCCACCCTATGTTGAAATATAATAAAATATTGAAATCCGATCACACAATTGTGAGAAATAGTAGTGCCATCAGAATGATGTCACAAAAACTAATCCTTCCTTTTTTTCTGTTTGACAAGTGGAGAATATAATCAAAATCCCCAGACAATCAATGAAGAGTCAAAGGAAATATTTTTATTCAATCCAAAGTTTCAGCTTTTGATGGGCAGCCTTGTAAAACTGCCCTTTGTCTTACTTTTGATAGGGATTTTTAGTTTAACAATTTACCCAATCATTAGCAATGGAGTGTTAATTTATTACAATAGTTTCTACTCTATCAGCACACACATCTTCCTCTTATATAATCCTTCCTTCCTTCTATATGGTTTATCTTGTTACCTTATCTTAAGATTACAGCAAAGTTCCTTATTATAGTTCAGCAGATGTCTCTTTATCTAGAGCTTAAACAATGGCAGTTTATCTTTCCTATACTTGTCTTTTTCTATAGGTAATGTATAAGCCTTCCTTTACATAGAGTTACATGTAATCTCCTACCAGTCCACATTTTGTGAACGTCACAAAAGAATTGACAACACGTAAAGGCGTACTTTCCTCCAACCACAAACCAATCTTACAATTTCACTTTTTTTTGAAAGATTGCTTTTGCATGTTCAACTGTGCTCCTTATTTCTATGCTATGATCCCATATATCATTCAGCAAAAAGCCACTGGTATTCATACTGTTGAGATATTGCACTTGTTTTCATGATACCATAATTTTATCTTTCTAGCTCAGCATCAGTTCTGTTTTCTCCTGATTTATGTTTAGCCCATAAAATTTTCTTAAGTAAATTTGTGAAATTTTCTTGCTATTTATCCAGTTTTCTCTAGTAGTTGTTTAATTATGTGTGTTTCAGATCCATTTTGTTATATGCCTACTTTTGCTGGTTTCTGACCTTCCTCAAAATGATTTGTGTGTGCCTGGCTAAATAATTCTAAAAATGGATTACTTGTGAAAATATTATATGACATTTGGCATACCAACTATTGTCCCTAGTCCTGGGTTGGATTTTATATTTTGTGACTGCTGACTAGCTTATGTTGCAGGAAAGAAACCTATCAATGTTTTGCAAATAGCTCCTGCTTGCTGCTAGCTTTGGTCTTAATTCAGCTTTGTAGCAGGTAACCACTAAAGTTTCTTCTTTTGCCTTAAAAAAAATAATAATCTGAGGCCAATTTCACATAGCGATATTTAATGTTTGCTTAGCATTTTCTGCAATGATTCTGAGCACATAAAACTTGAAATGTCTTATATGATTTACTTTTAAAAGTACACTTCTGCTTTCCAATTACACATCTATTGTATAGTTATAAGTATCAAGTATCCAAGCCTGCTTAGTATCCCTTGTACAAATGTCAGTGTGAGGTTGATAATGATTAAGAGGTAATGCTAGAGTTTAAAAAATAAGTAAATAAAATATCGAATAACAGAGTAAACATAACTACAAAATAAGTGTCCTAGGAGATGTGAGTTAAAAACACAAAGGTGCACTGATCATAAGTTTGGAACAGGGCCATGTTTTCTGCTTATTTAATAAATTAAAAGTTGCCTTTGCCTACAGACTTTTGGGTGAATGTGTACAAGACCATTTGAAATTTCTCAGCCAAAGAAGTTTAGGAATGAATGTCTTGGTAGTCCTAGAATTATATTCACATGATATTTGTCTAAATGGCTTTGTCCATGTGATGAGTAACCAAGAAAGATTCATCTGAGAAAAATGTTAAAATACAACCTAGTAGTATAGATTTTAAATCCCCCCTCTTCAAACATCTTGTGCAATGTAATTCGGAACACTAACAATAATTACTCTTACAATGAAATTAACCTGACAACTGGACAAGTAAGTTTAAAAAACAACATCTGACAGCCTTACCCTTAATGAAATGATGGATGTTAAAATATTAGACTCACCTGCCTTTTTTTTTGCAAGTGGAAAATGTTAACAATTACTTAAGATTGGTTGGCTTTTTCTGCAAAATAATAAAACAGATGAAAGATTGCAAAATGAAAGATATAGTAATAATTGTTAACACAAAGAAGGGGGGGGGGTGGAAGTAGAATCTGGAAACCAAATATAAATCTGATTCAGATTTATTCACTGATATCAGTGGTTAATTTAAATTCTGTTTTTTTTAATAGGTCTAATCTATGAATGGCTAGGTTCAATTCAATACTTCCACAAAATATTCAATCACTATATCATGTATCATGGAAAATTACCGAAGTTATAACCTTCCTACCACCCCTTAGGATGGTTCAAGCCAAAAGAAACTATTGGATGCTTCTGAAATAAGAAGAAATGTTTTATAAATTTTATGCATAAATGAGGAATTATCTTTTAGATACTAAAGCCATTATTTCAGCATTAGTGCTTAACTATAAACCTGACATATGTTACAAATACTTTCAGATACGTTTAAAATATATAGCAGCTAATTTCTCTCTGTAGATACTTGTGTGCTCAAGTACTTTTTAAAAAAGATAATAGTGTTTACACAAAATACATTTAATCACAAATAACTACTAATGCAAAATGTATTATACAACATATTGATCTAAATATAGGAGGCAGCTCACTTTTAAGCAGTATATTTGGGATTGGTGATATAAATTTTCACAAACTCTTATATTCTAGAGCTGTGTCACTAGAATGTATGCTAATCAAGAGTTTAATGGCTATTCTTTGCTGATGGTTACATAATAGTGCCCCAATTATGAAATATTCTTCTTGTTTAATATCTGCCTTTGTAATATCAGTGCTTTTGGCCATGTTGTATTTGTTTTCATTTCTACTGCTTTCTTGTATTGTATTTTTAAAATATTTTTGCTTTACAGTGTACTTTCCTTTCTTCTTTATTAGATTTATAGAAATTATTCAGTCATAAAACCACGTTTACCAGTAGCCCCCGACTTATGACTGGTTGCTCAGCAACTGTTCAGTTATAACTCTCCAGAGCTACTTATGACCTGGTTTTGAAGTTTCCTGTCTTGTAAGACCTGGAGGAAGATGAAATTTAGCACTAGTTCATAATATGTTACTTCTATTATGATAAATGATCCTGAAAAATGACTTTTAAAAAATCTGGATTTTAGAAGCGTGTCTTACAAATGTATGAATAAAAAAGAACTGCATTTCTTGAAAAGTACTCAAGCAAAAATATTAAAACCAACATAATTCAAACTAATTTTAGGATATACCAATAAATCATTTATGTAGAGAACCAGTTTGGTGTAGGGGTTAAGGCATCAGGGGTTTAACTGGAGGGCTGTGAGTTCTAGTCCTGCCTTAGGCAGAAAGCCAGCCACATAACCCTGAGCCAGTCATTGTGTCTCAGTCTTGGAAAGGAAGTACAATGCCAAACCACTTCTTGCTTGCAAAGAAGCCTTCAGAAACCTGTGCAGGCAGTCTCAGAGAATCAAACAAAATTGACTGGAAGAAAAAAAGAACATCATTTATAAATTGCTTAATCATAGAACACATAGTCCACTTGTTGCTTTTTATTGCTGTTATATTACCAATTAAATTACTGAATTGCAGGGAAAATGTTGTAAGCTGTAAGTAATACCTTAAGTGAACAAATATCAGTTCAGCTAAACGAGGAAGGCATCTTGCATTGTCTTGCCAGAATTTGCCCTGAGGGGGAATGAAGAGTACAGTTGTTCGAATGCTACCTAGTAGGTCTGGACTCAATGCAAAAACTCAGTCTCCCTGTTTCTTTTCTTTAGAAATTAGGCAGAAAATTCAACTGTGAAGTACCGTGCCCAGTAAAATAGAACAATACTGGAAATATTGCCAAGTAAGAAAAATGAATAGTAATGTAATAGTAGCAATTCACTTACATATATTTCAGGAAAAAATAACCCAGCTTTTTATAGTGCTTAAATTGAGAGGTATGAGGAGTGATATACTGACATTCTCCATAGTGGGTGGAGATAGCATTCAGGATGGGTTGATCTCGTCTCCTAGCCAATAGGACCGAATCTGTTAAAGCTGAGGACACTCCTTCCTTCCTTCCTTCCTTCCTTCCTTCCTTCCTTCCTTCCTTCCTTCCTTCCTTCCCATGATCTACAGCTTTTGATTTGGTCCAGTGGCCAGAACAGACGTGAAAAAGAAAGTTCCTTCCTGAATGCTATCTTCAAATACCTTGGAAAAGAAAAAACTGTGAATATTTGGACTGAGAATGTCCTGGTCTACTCAAGAGACTGGTAAGTCTGAGGCAGCTAGACCTTCGGCTTGCTAGAGTTGTGGGCAACCCAGAATTGGGAATTGGCCCTGGGCAGTGGTCACAAGCCTGGCTCCGCGCCTCTGATCCTCACCCATCCCGGGGCAAGCCATTGGTTTCCTTTAAAAGGAAAAAAACCCGTGAACGTCTTTAAAAGGCAAGCCATGGCAGCAGTCTGCCTGCCGCTATCGCTCCGATCATCGCAGATCATTTCGGATTGTTTGGGAGCGTGCCCCAGGGATCGAGTCTTCCTCCCAGGCTTGGGAGTGATAGGGTCCCTGTCTGAATCCCAGTCATACCTTAACTCGGGGTGCTTAGCTGGAAAGCCCTCAATTTAAACACGTGTCTGTCTGTCAGCATTTTGACAGTTAAGATGGTGGACGCGTGGGCTTCAAACGGCCAGAATAAAAAGCAGTTCAGCAAAACTACTGTTGCTGGGCAAAAGAGCCATCAAGGGGCAGAGTTGGGCTCTCTGCCATCTCTCCCCAAAGAAAGAGTTTCTTCCAGGGAGCAAAGAAAAGCAGCAGAGCCTCACAAGAGCTCCAAGACTGCTGAAACTGACACCCAGAGAAGGGATAGAGCTTTGAAGAAGCTCTGTGACAGAAGGAGGCTGCCAAGACTGACAGGCAACTACCCTCCAGTAGGGCAAAGTCCTGTTCCTGTCACAACTCTGAATTCCCTGTCAGCATGAGCGACAAGCCTCAGAGCTTTGTTCCTTGCAACATAGAGCCCCCTTTATTACAAGCTTCTCAGCAAGTAATGGAGAAAGATGTGGATTCCCTATCCTGGTCCAGCCATGCAGCTGGCTATTATGGAGGTAATCAGGCAAGGCATGGCTAGCTCTTTACATCAGTCCCTGAGTGCTCCACCAGTAATTTCTGAGCCCTTTGCTGAAGAGGCCAGGAGGCCTGGTATTCCAGCTTTCAGGGCTTGCTTCCCCTTTGCTGAAGAGGTCTAGAGGCCTAGTATTCCAGCTTTCAGGGCTGGTTCCCTTTGCTGAAGATGCCTGGCTAGGCATGATTATTTAGTGTTAAAGTGGAGTTTGATCTTTACCAAAAAGCTAAGATCAACTTGTTTCCAGCATAAGGGCATGGTTTCACCCAGGGCTTTTTTTCCGCTAGAACCCGGCGGAACTGCGTTCCGGGACCTTTTCAGAGTCCCGGTCACGTGGTCTGTCTCGACCAATCACGCGCTATCATTTCCGGGGTTTTTTAGCACGACGACGGGGGGGTGTTCCGGCACCTTTTTTGAGAGAAAAAAAGCCCTGATAATAGCAATAGCAATAGCATAGACTTATACACCGCTTTATAGTGCTTTTTACAGTCCTCTCTAAGTGGTTTACAGAATCAGCATATTGTTAGTTAGTTCACTTTATTGTCATTGTACCTCATACAATGAAATTAAATACCTTCTTCAGTGTACATGAATATAAAATAAA
>JAOYMU010000192.1:66485310-66499514 GCA_025802295.1 Psammodynastes pulverulentus
CAGCGTTCTTTTGCATCCCCCCCCCCCAAACTCTGTACCCTCTTTCCCCTTGGATTTGGACTAAAGTAACTATTATGTTTGTCAGCCAGAAGAATAGAAATGTCTTCCAAAAGGTTTAGCAGTAGAACAGCACCCTTCCAATATGTGAAAGTACAACTCACAGAAGAGACTTGCTCTTATTCTAGACAGGACATAGAATAATAATAGATTGAGGCTATAGGGAATGTTAGCAAGTCCCCCCCCCCAACAATAAGAGCGATTTCGTAGTAGAATCAATGATTCAGAGATGTGGTTCCCTCCGCTTCACTGAATGTGTTCTGATGGAGGTTGAACAGCCTCAATTACACTTTCCAACCCAAAGATTGTAATTGTTTTATTGAGATAACACTGGCTGTCACCCCCAAGCATTATGAGGCTCCACCCCATGACTTTGATTTTTATATATATATATATACTGGGCATTGTTGGTTTGGGACTCTGGTTTTTTTTGGGGGGGGGAGGGGTTTATTGTTTAATATTCTTAATTACTGCTGCTGTGAGAGTTATGGCCCGTAAGTTGGGAAGTGATCTTAAATAAATCTCTTAAATAAATAAGCAAGCAAGCTTAGGTTTCTCATTCTTGTCAAATCATGAAATCTTACAAGTGTTCCCATTCAAGGGAGGAGGAGAAGAGAACATTGAAAACACCCCCTGCTTCTTGGTCTCTAGTGTAGAGTGTGAGTTGTTGCAGTTAAACAGTAGAGGAAAAGAAACAGCTGCTTGTGTTTTTGCTTCACTAAATGGAGGACTCCAGAAAAATATATGGGACCCGTGTATAAAAGAGGCTCTCTTCTCTGATTCTACATATTATTCTACAGTGCTTGCTGTCAATGGGCAAAAGCAGTGGTGGTGGCTTTTCCCATTCTCCGGCCTACATTATGACCATTTGTTTTAATTTGCCGCTGGATGTTTCCACATCCTGCTAATCCTCTCATTTTGGTTAATATAGGTTCCCATTTGACAAATGTAAGCTAACTTTCCCATTCAAAGCTAAATTAATGGGAGGCGAGGGATCCATCTTTCTTTTAGTTAATACCACATATATATATGATTTGGATCTAAATTACAAACTGACAGCATGTTTCCAAGGAGGGCATTGCTCGTAGAAATGGAAAATACTCCTGGGAAACTCATGCTGCTTTCACTTGCATCTGCTGTAGGTATTCTCTGACTTGCGTACCTACAATTGGCTGTGGAAATTGCGGAAAATAAAGAATGAAAATATAAGTTGTAAGAAGAATATAAGATAAGGGATTGTGTGTGTGCATGTGTGTAAGAAGCCTCCTCATTTACTTCACACTACTTTGCATGAACTAATGTTATTATTTAAGAACTCTAGCAAGGCATTACTTTTCAGTATTGCATTATTGTTGATAAAAGGATATTTTACTTGGATCATTTTCAAAAGATAGTTAACCCATTTTTTAAATATCACAAAGGAAGAAAAAAAATTCCAGGGTTCCTAGGTATCTTCTTTCATTACTGAACTGTTTTCCTGGTATAAATCTAAGTCCCATCTTCCCATCTGTCATTTTTGTTAAAATTTATGCCGTGATCTTTTACCTATCTCCCAAACTTGCAACAAGCTAAATATACCATTGTGCACTTATGTAAGGGGAAAACCTAATAGCATTAATGTAGAGTTCTGTATGTATTTTCAATTCTTAGAATTCTCTTTTAAAAAAAAGACAATCACCATGATTGTAAACAAAAAAAAATCTGTATACTTAAAGAACAACCGTCTTCAGCAGCACTGTCTGAGGTATAATGGCTGTATGTCTATATTGAACTCTAAACAGGTAGTTCTTGTTTAGCATCTGCCTTGTTTAGTGACTGCTCACAATTATAAAATTGATGAAAAGGTAACTTTATGACCAGTCCTTACATTTACAACCTTCTCAAGTCTAAAGTAAAAATAATAATAAAAAATAAATAAAACAGTTGAAGATAAATCACAAGCACAGTTGTGGTTTTTACTTAGTGACCACTTTGCTAAATGACTGAGTTGCCGGTCCCCATTTATGTGCTGCCTAGAGTAATTTTTATGAGATGGGTGGCTATATAAATGGTTTAAATAAATACATTAAATAAATAACTATTTTGAAACTTGTAGTGCAACACATCTAAAGGTTACCAGATTAGGGAAGGTTGATGGACGCAGAAAAGTATGCTACACTTCAGTTGTATGTAAATATATTCATACATGAACATGGAAGGAGATTTCTTATTTTTGTATCCTTAAAACACTTCATATGCTTTAAATTTAAAAACATCATTGTCTCAATAGTTTGTATTAAATTTGAGATCATAAATCCTATAACTATTTAAGAGCATTTTTTCTGCTGTGATTATAAATGCCAAAATTTTAATTCCTCTGTTCAATCACTTGGGAAAAATATTATTATAGTCTATCAAGAGTTCATCTTTGTACATCTTCACCTGAATATAAAATGAACCAAAAAAAACCCCTTCATCAAAATGTAAATTCTAAACAATCTAAACATTTTAGTCTTGAAAGAAAAGACAACTGACCTCTCACTAAGTTCAGCACTAGTGTTTTCACTTAAAAAACAAAACTATATACCTTACTGCCCCTGAAGAATCTTGATGACAATGATTTTGACCTTGTCCCTAGTTTTGTAGTCAATCTAATGGTCTTGAAATTTTCTTTTAATAATGAGAGAAATAAACATATGGTTTGCAAAACATTTTAAACTGACCAATTTTGAATGCAAAGCATCCCACTTTTAGGGCAAAATGCCCAATTTCAATTGTGTTTTAAGTTTTAAAGGAACCCTTTCAGTCCTTTTTACAGTATTTACATACAGTTTGTTAAATTGAAAAGGCTGAGATGGATGCTTCAGGTTCAAAATAGGTTGTTTCCAGTTCATTTTGCATATATCCAACTTTGCATATATCCAAAGCTCTGCATCAAAAGCAAAAGTATTTGAGATTTGTGATATTGTTCATCTTTTAAATAATCTGAATTCTTGTCTTTTCAATAAATTTTAACTTTGCATCTTGTGCTTAAATTGCAAGCTGAGCCTGCTAAAAGCTATTAAACTTTACAGCTAGATTGCACATGTCCAGTGCCAGTTTACAAAATTTTTAAATCTGATGGTCACAGCAGCTGAAGTTTAGTGAAAAAAGGAAGCCACAATGAATAAAGACCTCCCTGCCCAAAATATATGATGTGTCCTGATTAATTTTTTTTTCTAGCTAGGTATTAAGAGGGCCATTAGAATTATTAGAATCTGCAGAAAACTCTTCATGTAGTCAGTGCAAAAGTGCTACCCTACGTACTAAAGAATTATAAAAATACAACACAGAGTTCTCTATATGTTTGAAAGAACAGAAACAGCAATATTAATGTGTGGATTAGAGCAAATGAAGAATCAGGATATCTTTGTAAAAAATGTAAAAAAGGTTATCGTTCATAAAATCACATATGATATTCCAATTTAATTTTTCTATCCCTAGTTAATAAAACTATTGCAGCAGAAATTTAGGATTGGAGAGGAGCTTTTACAGGCAATCTGTATTAGTATGAAACAAAACACCACACTTCCCTCAAAAGGCTTTAAAAATTATAATTTAGAAGAAATTGTTCTGCATTTAAATTGACAGATTGTGAGTGAATGTTGATACTACAGTGAACTAAAGCAAACTTTCATTTAAATGTCAGTGAGCGTTTTTTAAAATTCAAGTTCCATGTCAAAGGAATTGAAGCTTATATTAAGAACCCCCAAATGCATGTTTCAATTATCAATAGAACAATTAGTCTTGTTTAAACATAATGGGAGAAACCTACTGAAAACTGCATGTTTGCATTTAAGATGCATATTTTTTCCAGCCTATACAGTCATTGATAGATGGCTTTATTTATAGCATTTCAGCAACAGAGTTGTGAACAGTATGTGTACAAGTGTTCCCAGGTGCAGTTTAGCTCTCTAGTTTGAAAATCAGGATTATGTGGAAAGACTCTAGTTTTCTTCAGCCTGTGAGGACAGATGGCTGCTTTAAACAGGTGTTACTTTTATTTCTTGTGTTGGGATTTCCAGTGGCTCACAAAAGGGCCATCCAAAGCATATGGCTTCTTCTATATTTTTCAGCAGCAAAACATAAGTTTATGTGTTTCTTTTCTTTATGTTCTTCTCTCCTCAGAACGTTTTACTCTAAATTGAGTATTTTATTAATCTAAAACCTCATGGTACATTTTATACATATCTCCTAATCCTTTTAGGAGGATTTTTTTTTTTTAATGAAAAGGATTGCTTTTTGTTTTAGAGTGGGGATAGGGGAGAAGTTATTTAATAGAGTTTCAATTTGTATAAATAAAAGTAATTCAAATAATCTGCTTATTAAGTAACAGTTGTATCTCTTATTGGCATTTATTTCTATATAAAATAATTATTTTAAAGGCATATTGCTATAGGTTAGGATTAATATTAAAAGCCTGTTTTAATGTTGTAGATTTAATTATTTTGGAATAAGAACATTATTTTTTTAAAAAGTTTCTAAGATAGTAGTTAAAGTTGGTTATTTTGTCACTACTGCTCTTTCAGTGATTAAAGCCCCATTATATTAGACATACTTCTGCATAATAGATAGCCAACTTGACACAGTTGTGAATCTGCAGGGACTTATTTTTAGAATCAGCAGTTACAAAAATCTTGTAATTTATCCTATGGTAGCTTTAGATGAGGCTGAAGAAAAATGACTAAATACATATTAAAGGAGTAAATTGTATTGGCTCTACATACCAGTATATAACAAGCAGCTGGAAAATTGTAGCCTGTTTTTAAGTTGTCATTGATATTGCAGACTTTGCCTAGAGAAGACAGGCTAACATGAATGTGATAATATAATAACTAAGTCTAGTTTGTAATACAATACAATTTCTTTGTCCTATAGTTTATATAACTCAGACAACAAATAACTTTTGGACCTTTCTATATATACTTATGCTTCTTATATAAAAATGTATTTCTTCAGGAAGATGTTCAGTGATTTACTTAAATATTTTTATGGGACAATTTCAGTTCACTTCTACATGAATTTATGCAAATTGTCTCATTTAAATGGGATATACTTCTAAGTACAGAGTCCTCGATTTACATTCGCAATGTATAGAATTTCAGTCAGAGGTCGTTGTGGTCATAAGCTGAGACACCATGTGAATAGACTTGATTTTATGTTCATTTTAAGTCACTGATTGTTAAGCAAATCACATGGTTAAGTGAGCAATATGATTGTTAAGCAAATCCAGCATATCCAATGAGATTTTTTTGCTGTTTTCTGTTGGAAAATGGTAAAGTTGAAAATCGTGGTCACTTGACTTTAGGATATGGTAACCGGTTGTAAATATGAGCCAGGTGCCAAGCACCTACCAGCATCTTATGATCACCCATGTGTACATCGGCCATAGTTTTGTGGACAGGTTGTCAGTAGCTTTTTTGAGGTCCATAGTAGCTTTGAATAGTTGCTAAGCTACTGGTTATTAAACAATGTCTACCTGTAAAAATTGTGTAAGGTTGTAGCATTTATACTAGTTATGACTGTTTTATTCTCTTAATTTATGCTTAATTTTGATTGAGTGGTGGCATATTAGAATTGGTTCTTACATGACCCTTCATCTCTACTGCAATGTAATAATGTTGCCTATGAATTTATATATGACTATGCACTATATAATTCCCCATGAAAGAGCTGATCTGATGCAAATTTTGCTTTTTTCCTTTTCCAAAATCGATCAAATATGTGATTATCTTGATTTGAAATCTCTGCCTAGAAATATGTCTCCGTAATTTTTCAATATTATAAATGTGCGTAAAATTATAGCAAAGTAGTCAAATCGTATACCTCAGTCATGCCAGCTCTTGCATGGGGAATTATTTCACTGTACAACGTCATTCATAGGCAAAATCAAAAGCACGATTATTGTATTGTAATAGGAATGAAGGTTCATGTAAGAACCAATTCTAATATACTACACTCATTAATCAAAATTAAACTACCTTCCCTTAATCGTGATTATAAGGCATAAATCAAAATGTACGATGGAAATGCCATTATGATATACAGTAACTGAAATCCATTGTACACTCATTCCATATACAATCAGCAAGTGAGCAGCCAAGAAAATACCATAGCAATAGCAATAGCACTGACATGTATGTGCAGCTCCATAGTGCTTTACAGCACTCTCTGAGCGGCTTATAAATGTCAGCATATTGCCCCCAACAATCTGGGTCTTGATTTTACCGATCTCTCAGAAGGATGGAAGGCTGATTCAACTTGAGCCCGACAGGATCGCAATCCAGGTTGTGGGCAGAGTTTAGCCTGCAATATTGCATTCTAACCAATGTGCTACCGGGCCTCCATACTTTTCTCATATGAGTAATTCAGTTTGGAAGTCAAACCGCAGAGAATTGCAGGTTTTTAATTTCTCAGCAGCCCAACCAAGTCATAATCTGCCTATTTTGACAGGAAAAAAGAAATGCTAAATTTCCATTCTCGTTATAATAGTCATTAGTTTGCTTATAAGACCAGCAGAAAGTACCTATAAATGGTAGGTTTTAAAAAAAAAAGATTCAAAACTTGCTATGGTAATAAAAAATTCTTCCAGAATCTAGAACAGAACGAGCAGCCTGTGGGCTGAATTTAGCTTTGAATCCTGCTTAATTCATGCCACTGAATTTTTATGGAGCAGTTATGAAAAATTAATGGTATAGTTTCTTGCTTTTTTGAAGCAGAACAAAATAAACTTGTGATGTGGGTCCTACAATAGACTTAATGCTTAATTTAATCAACTGGAAAGAGGGCAGAAAATCCTGCCCCCAACCACTGTACATATTTATTTTCTTCTATTATTACAGGAATTTCTAACCAGCCATTTAGAATAATGATTATATCAATGTATACAGTTTTAAAAATACTAGGATTTCCCCCACAAAACAGCTAATGATGACAGCTCAGAGACGGGAAGCAAGATTCCAGCCAAGCAAGTTTCAGGAATGGTTTTGTTAGCTTTCTTATACTTTCCTCCTCGGGAATTTTTTGGGGGAAAAACAGTCTGGCTGAGGAGACTCCTACATCACTTCTACCTTCCAAGAATCCTTCTTTCAAGACAGTTAATATCACAGTTATGGGTCTGGACTGGAAAGAAACTCCTGAAGTAGTTTTATGATGTGGGCTTCCCTGAGCTTCCTTCCTTTCCCTGGTCTAACCTACAGTTGTCTCCCCCAATGAAATATGGGGGAGGAATTAGGAAAATTAGGAATTAGGAAAAGTTGGTCCAAATTGACTACATAGCACATAAAATATTTGTATCCCTGTCCATGTGAAGGGGATAAAGCATGTTCCAAGATGTATGATTAAATGTTCAATGTTTCTCTATTTAGATGAGTTCCTTAATTAAAAAAAAAAGGGGGGGGAGCTTTTCACAGCAGAACTGAGTTCTTTCCTCCTCTGGTTCTCATGTATCAGGAGAATGGGCTGGAAAATACGGCAGATACACACACACATAAAAGCAGAATATGATGGCAAATCAATACATTTTTAAGTGATGGAGGATTGAGAGTATTTATTTACAGTGCTTATAATCTGCCCCTGAAGGATTCAGCAAAAAACAACCCAGAACATAAAAATAATCAGAAAACCACTACCGGTAATCAAAATACGTAAGAAACAGAAAATGCCTAAGAAAAATGGCTCCAGTTGGATCATTTGGGGCCGAAGTCTCACTGAAAAAAAACACGTAGATTTTACTTGTCTGCACGCGGGGGTGACAAGTTCTTCAAGGGCAGGGTGAACCTATAGTATGGGAACTTTGATGGAAAGGGCCTTTAGATAATTAAATAAGTAAAGACGAAGTAGGTTTACTGAACTACAGTAACGATCTAACTCGAGACTCTCCATTCCCAGGGGCTGGAAAAACACTTGAGGAAAGAGGTGCCTACTCTACATGTACCAGACCAAATATCCGGAGGAGATATGCATTTTTGTCCTCCTGCTTGCAGAAGTCGCAGGGCTTCCTCTTTACAGTGCCTGATGAAGACGCTGAGCAAGGGGATTTTGTACCTTAGGGACAAGCAGCATCGAGAAGATCATTTAAGCCCATCATCTGTGCGCTAGTATGCCTTATCATTTAGTTTTTGTTAAACATTCCCCCTCCCCACATACTCCCAGCCAAGAGCTGTTTATGCATTGCAGCGGCAGCTTGGCCTGCTGGAGGGCGGGAATCTTACTCTTAGCAGTCAGCAATGATGGCAATCAAATTGTTTATAACTTGCCCCGTATTTTGTACAAGTCAAATAATATAATGCACCGGCCTCCTATTTTCTCCACAACAACCTGGTTGGAGCTAAAAGTCACTCATAGTTCCATTTCAATTCACCGTCTCTTCGTTTCTAGCACAGTGCCTTAATTGTTACATTAGATTGCCTCTCACCATCTCCTTTACTTGTACTGGGGAAGCTGGTCCTGAGCACCTAGTCTTGCTGTATCCACGAGGAACCTGATGGCACCACTGTTGTTTTAGGAAGAGGGGCAACATAGGAAAAAAACACTCTCTCATTCTCTTGATTGGGAGATCTTGCCTCGACTCTGATGAAATTTCTCTTCCCACTAAATTAAGAGTCTGGTTTTAAAATTAAAACAGGAGTGGGGATAGTTCCTTCATGCAGGCAACCAGATATTCGTCAGCAAAGCTTGAGGAGCATTAGGCACTCCAGTCACAATTGATCAATCACAGCACTCCTGGTCCTCTCTTCCAGCTTCAGGCCAGACTCCAAAAGGTCTTTCCAGGCCCCGAGCCGTATGCTGCTTTTCCCCAGGACTGCCTTCTTTCCTCTTCTAAATCTGTTATAGACTAATAGCAGCAAGGATGTAACTGTTCTCTGTTGTTCTACTGGCACGAAAGAAAACATAATCATAAGGTGCAAAAGAATAGGCTGATCGTAGCCCGTAGAAAGGACTTTAGAAACACTGAAAAACTCAAAACCACTGTGAGATATTGCGAGTCCTAAAACAATAATTCAAGAATCCGACTATTTTTTTTCTGTCAAGGTCAGAGGAGCCATTTTGAGCTTACCATGTTTTGTACATCTCTTGAATCAGTCAGCAATAGAAGCTGTGTAGAGGAGACAATAACAAAATTGCTGTTGCTTTAATCAAGACACAAGCCCCACTGCTTTTATATGTGCAACCTAGAATTGACAACGAAGATACTACATTGGTACTTAGTTTCTGTCTTTTAAGATTGACTTCATTCATTCATTCAGTCATTCATTCAATTAATTAATTTATATGCTGTCCATCTCACTATTAAAATGACTCTGTGCAGCTTACAACACAATGACAGTATGAACAGTAAGGTTACCAGGAGGCAAGAATGCACAACAGACTTACAGCTTGATAGTGCAGCCATAAACACCTTGGAAAAGATATTCTAATGCTGGAAGGTACAGTATCTCTACTATAAATGTCAGAATCATATAGGCAACAGTTTTCCCTGCTGTTTTCAACAGTTTTCCCTACCTGTCTCCAGGTAGTCTTCGACGAATCTTACATTTGTTTAGTGACTATTCAAAGTTACAACAGCACTGATACGACCGTTTTTCACACTTACGATTGTTGTAGTTTCCCTGTGCTCACATGATCAAAATTTTGATGCTTGGCAACTGGCATGTATTTATGATGGCTGCAATGTGTCCTGGGGTCTTATGATCACCTTTTGCGACCTTCTGACAAAATCAATGGGGAAGCCAGATTCACTTTAAAACTGTTACTACGGTAACTTAACTACAATTATTCACTTAACAACTGTGGCAAGGAAGGTCATAAAATAGGGCAAAATTCACTTAACAACTGTCTTCCTGAGCAACAGATATTTGCTGCTCAATTATGGCCGTAAGTTGAGGACTGTATGTACAGTATAGGAGTACTTCGAAAAAGCAGGGCAAAAATGTATTGACACTTTTGAATGAGGAGTCCCTGGTGCTCTCCGATCTTGGTTGTTTTCTTGCAGAAGTTTCATTACAAACTAGGTAGTCATCAGTGCTACTACCTTGGTATTTGTTTGGTAATGAAATGTCTGCAAGAAAACAAACTCAGAGAGCGCCAAGAATGTCTCATTTCAACCCTGTGTTGCAAATATTCTCCTCCGTCAACATTTTTAATGTTGGTATTTGGAAGACCTTTAAGAATACTTTGGATAGCCAAGAAAATAAACAGATGGGTAATCAAGCAATCAACCCAGAATTCTTATTTGTGGTACAAATGACCAGTCTCAAATTATCTGACTACTTTGGACATATTATGCAAAGACAAGGCTGGAAGGTTGGAAAAGATGGAAGGAAAAAGTCGAAGAGGACAATCCCCGCAAAGTGGATGGACCCAGTTATAGCAGCGATGAGTAGACCAAGCTAGGGACCGATCATCATGGAGAAAATCTGTCTGTGTGATCTCTAAGAGCCAAGCCTGACTTGATAATCACTCAACAAGCAAGCAAGCAATTGTGATATCATATGCACATACAAAAAGACCAGTGCTTGTTGTGTAATCATTTTAATTTCAATGGCAACGAAAGCAACAAATTCGTGCAGAAGGTAGTGACAATTTTGACTTGTCTAGAATAACAGGTAGGCCTTTGCTTATTACCTTGATTTATGACTTAGTGACTGAAGTTACAACAAACCTGCCAGGACCTACTTAAACACGATTTTGAAATTCCAGTGTTTCTCCCCACCCCCATGGTCCATGTGAGAACATTTTGGTTTCTCTACAACTGGCCCATACTTACAACTGCCTGCAGTGTCTCAGAGTCATATGACTATGATTTTCAGCATTTCTTTTGCTGGAAATCAGCATTTACTTCTGGTTTCTGACCAAAAAACCATCCATGGTGACCCACTTAATGACTAGGAAAGTCACTAGGAGAGGAAAGGACTTAAGCTTTCTTTCATCCATTAAGAAAATAAAGATTTTTTTCCCAGCATGAGAAACATGGTAAAGCTGAGGGTGAGACCTATTTCTTTCTTTATAGCTTTTAATGATTAATGAATTCTTGAACACAAATATTTATTCAGAAAGTGGAATAAACCTCAATGCAAAACTAACTTTGTCTTAAATTAGTACATATCTAATTATCTATTGCATGTTAGCTAATTTATTAGAATTACTTAAAGCAATTGGATATACTATTATCAGTATTTTTATATCAAACCTTTATTATTTTTATAAATAATTCAGTTCAAAATTTAATCTTGCTTTCTTTGTGAGAAGAAAAGTTAGATACACTCAAAACTCCTGTAGTTATAGGCCTTAGCACATACAAACATACTAAAAAAATAAAAGTATATCCTTATCATATATCACAGATATAGTTCTGAAGATGTGCTTGATAACTGTAGGTTGATTAAGTTAAAGACATCTTAAATTAAATTTCATTATGAAAATTATGGAAATGCAGATCTTGGAGATATTTGAATTACTTTTTTCAAAAATATGCTTCTGTAGAATTTTACTAGTCTCTTTGATATGCAGTACAATATGCTTTTAGTTCAATATGGCAAATTGTAACCTGTTATACCCACTATACATTACTCAGTTAATTGATTCAGAATTGTCAACTAGTAACTTTTGCCAAGTATTTTAGGAAACTACTTAAATTACTACTTAAAATATTAGTTTACTGTTTGTTTCATGTAAGTGGTTTTCAAACTTGACCACTGTTTTCTATAGTGCTGTTACCTTGCTTTATTTCTGTTTTAATTTTCATTAAAAGCATAGCTGTTACTTGAGCCTTTTATTCCAAGATGAAACTTTATACTGGCATGCATAGTGACTTAATTGAAATGTATGTTTTATTTGTTTTTGATTCTATCATTACATGCCAAGAAATTAATTACAGCAATTTTTAAGTTCCTATTGATTACAATTTTTTTCCTTTTATATTCTTCTAATACAATTAATCTTTTAGTAAACCTGACTATTAAACCATAATTAGTCATCCAGCTAACTCAAACCTGGTTTGAGCATAACTCTCCAACAACTGTTTTACTTGTAAATTCTGGGAAATATAGTCTTACTATTTGGAGGAGTTTAGAGTTGGGAAGGCTAGTTTGGCACACAGATTTCCATTAAAAATATTTGTGAATCACATATGTATGCCACCTCAATAGCTTTCATTGTTAAATTAGGCACATAAATTGCCTATTTTTTTGTGTAATGTTTTTCTAGTTGCTTTATCCACTCATTCTTTCTGATGATTATTACCTTCCACCGGTGGTTTTTAAATTGGGAATCACACTTTTCAGACCAAGAAACAATATCGTCCTGGATATTTTAGATATGATGTATGATTTTATGGTAAGAACTTAAATCTGACAGGACCTTTCAATAGTATGACAACATTAATTTTTAATGTATGTTAATCAGCTTGAGAGTTGATATTTAAGCCAGAAGGCTTTAAAAGGGAATAGTTTATGTATCAATGTCTAATTGACACTATAGATGTCTAGATTAATCTGCCCAATACAGACATTCTGGCTGCCAGTTACAAATTAAATTTTTAATTGACTTATTAGTCCTTATCATTTCATTGTATTTGGGATGTCTTCCATTTTCTTTCCGTTTTCATTGAAAAACTTACAGAGCTTTTTTATACAAGTGGGTTTACAGCAGGGGTGCCCAATAGGTCAATCGCGATCGACTGGTCGATCATGAAGGGCCTTAGAGTAGATTGCGTCGGGAGTGTGGGAAGCGTGCGCAGAAGCGTGGGGGGAGCGTGTGCATGTGCGGAAGTGTTGGGGAGAGTGTGGGGGAAGGAGCGTGCGCATGCACAGACGGGGAGAGCATGCGCATGCGCAGAAGGGTGGGGGGAGCACACGTAGAAGTGGGGGGAGCGTGCGCATGTGTGGAAGGCTGGGGGTGCGAGCTGCCCTTTCCCCCTCGTAAGTAGATCGCAAGCCTACAAAGTGTGGGCACCCCTGGTTTACAGCAATGTTGTTAATATACTAGTATCTATAATACCTAGACTGCATTTTAACTACTTTCCTTCTTTTTTTTATTTAACTTAGTAATATTTTGGACCCCATTTTTTTCCTTTTGCTTGAACCAGCTTTAATCTTGACTGATTGCCTGTATTACATATTGTGCCTTTTAAAAAGGCGGAGTTGGAAAGGAGAGGCAGTTGCTGCCAGTGCTGTATGCCGTTCTCTTAATAGAAATAGTAGTGGCAGCAAAGGAATGGAGATAGATAGAACTGGAACCGTGAGAAAAGTTGCACATCTGAAGTTTAGATCCTGCTTACATTCTAGTGCTCAAAACATTTTACAATAAAATGTAAAACATAAAATTCAAACATTCTTCAACAAATAGCTGATTTAAATAAAAACTTCTTTGCCCATTGGCAAAAGACCAAGGAGCAGGAAGTAGCCTGGTTTCATTAGACAGAGAATTCCTGATTCTGGATATAGCCATTGTGAAGACCATTTTCCTATTAAAAGTTATAAACAATGGGAAAGGACACCGTTTAGTTTCCTGTTGTAACTCAATCCTGGAAGCGCTCTATTGGCGTTCCTCTAAAATTACTTGCTGTGATTGCTTAATAGTATGGCTGCAATGTGTTTTAATGATATACGCGGTATACTAATCTGCACTGAATACTATTGGATCCGCATTAAAAATGGACAGGATTATATTATTAAAGCTAGCCTCTTAAAACATAGTATATAGAGGTAGTCTCCAACTTACGATCACAATTCAGCCAAGAATTTTGATTGTAAATCATTGCAGTTGTAAACTGAGTCATGAAACGACTGGGCTGTTTTTGTGATTGTTCAGCAAGTTGATGCAGTCGTTAAGTAAATCTTGTGGTCAAAAGTCTGAATCTGACATATCCAATGGGCATTTTTTTTGGGTTGGTTTGTTGCTAAATATGATTGTGTGACAGTGGGATGCTGCAACCACTCATAAATGTGAGCCAATTGCCAATCATCCAAAATACACTCAAGTGACTGTGTGGGTGATGCGGCAGTCATAACCCTGAGGGTGGGTTATAAGTAATTTTTTATGAGGCTATCACAGTGGTTCCCAATCTTTTTCGGTTTGCGGCTCCCTTAAATGCTTCCGATTTTTTCCGCGGCTCCCTTAAAAACTTC
>JAOYMU010000192.1:66610467-66623388 GCA_025802295.1 Psammodynastes pulverulentus
TTACTGCCTCCACCGAACCCTTGAGACTGACTCACCGAACCCCTGGGGTTCAATCGAACCCAGGTTAAGAACCACTGGTTTAGGAATTAGGGTGGAGATACACTTTTCTCTTTCTACTTTTTCCCTGCTAAAAATATTTCAATGCTCCTTTCCGCAAGAATTTTAAAGGCTATTCAAACCCAGTGTGAAAAAAGTACTTTTGATTGTTCTAAATCTCCTCCTCAGTTTCATTAGGTAACCTGGTCCCAAGTATTTCAAAAGAAGGAGAGAAAAAAATTATATCCCTGTGCTCCATGCTATGCATAATTTTATACCCTCTGATTATATCCTTTCTGATTTTTTC
This sequence comes from Psammodynastes pulverulentus, assembly GCA_025802295.1. Lineage (NCBI taxonomy): Eukaryota > Metazoa > Chordata > Lepidosauria > Squamata > Psammodynastidae > Psammodynastes > Psammodynastes pulverulentus. Next base: position 66,610,811 of record JAOYMU010000192.1, read on the forward strand.
CTCCCAAGCTAAAAAGAATTCCCAAAAAATTTATGCTTTTCTCATAAGAAACCACTTGATCGTTTTGATTGATCTTTTGCATTTGTTTTATATCTTTTCCAGACACAGATTTATTGTAGCTTTATGTGAGCATCACAATGTTGTCAGTTCTATTTTCAATCCCTTTCCAAATGTTTTTGAGCCTGGAATTTTGCCTTTTTCATGGCTGCGACACTCTGAACTGACATTTGCATCGCGCTATCCAGTATGACAGCAAGATTCCCCCCCCCCCATTTAATTAAAATTCAGCTCAAATTGTATCAAATTGAAGTCTTTGCTCCAGTGTGCATCACTTGAATTAGAATTGCCATTTGGTTAATTACTGATACAGTTTAAAGAAATCCTTCTGGGGCCTTTGCCACTCTGACCTCTGCAGATTTGGGTAGCTCGTTGCATACTCCTATATTAAGATAATTTATGGACAAATTAAAAAGCCTCGGCCCCGGTACAGATCTTTGACTGGGACTGAACTGTTGGCCGAGAAATTCTGCCCAATGGTTAATTACTTCATCCAGTGAGTTGGCTTCAATTGTAGGTATTCTTTCTCTCAAACTGGGCCTTAGAAGGGGAGGATATATTGTGCATATCCTAGTCAACAAGGAAAAACCACACAGGGTCTCCCAGTTAGCCAAATAATCCTCTTAAATGTGTTTGTACAATACAATCGTGACAATTTTGCATATAAAAGTCTATTTCTGTTTGCATGTTCTGGTTATGAGCTCCCAATTATCCTCCTCTTTTTAAGGAATGCTGACTGGGACTCAATGTTCCTAAGACTTTATACATATATATATATATTTACAGCTTATTATTTCAGTTTATTTGTTCTTTTGGGACTGCCACTTTTTTGTCATAATTAAGTGGTGAATACTCGAAAAGCTTCAGTCTATTCTGTGCTCTTTAAGAGGACCATTGATTGCAGTAGCTAGGTTAGTAAATATTTTGTGCTAGAACAAATTAGCCAAAATAGCAAACCCAGCTGCTCTGTACTGTTTTCATTTTCCATGTCTTCAGTTGGGCAGGACTGGAAAAAGAATTAACATTGACAAAGCATTAATTCAGTTTGGGGAAAGGGGCAGGCTCTTCTGTTATTTGTTGCAGTGCTGTCTGAAATCCTTTAGAAATAGTAATCTGTGACGTGTTTTAAAATTCACTGTTATAAGCAGGACCCTTTCAACCATAGCTTTGAAGCCTTCTGGCTTTCTATTGCTCTGCTCAGTTAGTTTGTTTTTAAATAGAACTGTCCTTGGATTTAGATATTATTTTCCATTTAATTAATTTGGTGCAAATTTTAATTATATCTTTTCCTTAGTTACTAGTTTGGATCAAAGCTACAAGGGGACCATCGCAATATAATGATATTGGCCCAAGTACTGTATTTGAGCCTAGTCCCATTTATGGCTTGTCTACTTTCTGTAGTTTAACTACAGGCATTAACTATAGTGGCTATCTGCCTCTACCAACGGAGTTGTCTCTTCCAAGGGAGAATCTGCCCCTTCTGCCTTCTCTGTGCCAGTTTGGTGTGGGCTTTAGTAAGAGTCTAGTTTCTGCAGCCAGGATGTTGGCTACTTCCTACAAAGTCTGAGCCTTGCAAGGGCCAAACTCTGTTACTTTTGCAGCTAGGGATTATCTTTCCATGGAGTGCTTAATGAACTCCTGGGGTTTAAACCACATCCATTTGTGTGGTTGCTACCATGTTATAGATATCCCACCTTTTTGTTCGATATCCCACTGCTGCCACCAATTTGTCATAAGTTCTTTTAAGTATAACTCAAACACAAAAGAGCCAGCACAGTGCAGATCCCTAGACAGCCCCCTTACACACACACGCACGCACACACACATTCACAAACTATTATAGGCAGTTCTCAATTTACAAGCATTCATTTAGTAACCAAAGTTACAACGGCATTGAAAAAAAGTGATCATCGTAGTCATGTGATCAACATTCAAAGACTTGGCAACTGGAATGTATTTATGACGGTTGCAGTGTCCCTGAGTCGTGTGATCACCTTTTGCCACTTTCTGACAAGCAAAATCAGTAGGGAAGCCAGATTGACTTAACAATCCTGTTGATAATTTAACTGTAGTGATTCACTTAACAACTGTGGCAAGAAAAGTCATAAAATGGGACAAAATTCATTTAACAGTTGTCTTGCTTAGCAACAGAAATTTTGGGCTCAATTGTGGTCGTAAATCCAGGACTACCTGTACTCACTACTCCCCACTACTTCACTCTTACCCATTGCTGCTACTCCTTCTCCACCTACTATTTCTTGTGAGTCTTCCTACTCCTTGGGAATACTGCTTCTTGGGAAAACTGCTAAAGAAAATTACCTTTATGGCTGCTTTAGTTGCACACACACACACACCCTTTCTTCTCTCTTCTTCCCCCCACCCCCACCCCACTCCCTCTAATTGCCCTCTTTTAAAACTACTCAGATTTTATAGCCAATTTTGCCAATTTAAATTGAAGCCAAATTTGGCTTAAAGAGACAGGAGGACGATAGCACAAATGCAGGGCATTTTCTGGGCAGCCTCTCTTTTTCTCAACAAATTTGGATTTTGAAATAATTAATTTAACACGTTGATTTAATTGTCATGTAATAAACTTCTCTTCAAAGAATCTTTTAGAAGCAGCTAGGGACAGCTTGTAGCATTTGAAGTAAAGCATTTCTAGGAAGGTTGCCATTTTCCATGTTTAACAGTAATCACAGACTTTTGTTAAACATAAAAAGGTACCTGATTAATCACCTAAATCAGTGGTTCTCAACCTTTTCTTTACCACGCACCCCCTTTAAATCACTTTTGAAGCCACGGACTTCAGCCACGGTGCACCAAGACTTAACTCAAGATTTAAATGATCACATTTCTTCAAACCTTCGCGGACCCTCTGTGACAACATTGAGGGGCCTTCATGGGTCCATGGACCACAGGTTGAGAACCGCTGATCTAAATCATCTTCCAGTTGTTTTCTAGAATAAGTGAAGTGAGTAAATACATACTTGTAAAATAAAAAAAATTAAGCTGAATTTGATGTCAATAGTTTGTAAAGAAACCAAGGTAAAACACAATAAATTCAGATTTTGCAACTGTCTAGAGTGAAGTTTTTAAACTGTCTGATTTATTTTGCAATACAACTGTAACTAGTATACAGCTATATTGATCAGAGTGCAAATGATTATGCATGTATAGAATGTGAATTTGTGACAAGACAACACAATGTCTTAAGTATGTTCGTAGGAATGGTGTTTTTTTTTTGCCTGTAAACTTGAAGGCTTAAATTCAGGCTAAGTTAGTAGTACTTAAACTTTAGTTCAGCAGATTTTATTTCTGTGGGACCAGCAGCAATTTGTACCTTTTTTTGGTATAAATGTGATGCCAGAATAGGCTTGCATTGCAATACTGCTTCTATCAGATTTAGATTAGATTCATGGAAAGAATGGGGATCATGTCCTGATTAACTCAAATGCAACTGTTTTCAGTGAATCAAATATAAACATAAATAAACTTGAGTGACTTCAATACAGCATAGAGAAAAGCTTATATAGACTGGGTAGACAAAAGTCACAGATTGAGACCTGAGCTAAGGGTGTTTTATAGGCCACCATTTTGAATATATGACCAGGATGTGTCATGGTTATAGGAAGAGTAAAAGATTATAAACAAGAAGTAAGATTAAGAAAATTGGTGATGGAGGAAGAGGATCGATTCTATAGCTGCAATTTTTCAAATTTCAAAATGCTCGCTAACACCAAAGACATGGGAGTAATAATTCTAATCTATAACTCTACAGTACTAAAGGCTAATATTACAGTATTTGATTGCAAAACTACTATAACTCCCTTTCTTAATTTTTCCTATAAATTCTGGAATTGTCTTTATTGCGATAAACAATTACAGTCTTAAACCAGTTTGATTTGATATTATTTGATACTTATGGTTTGAGTCTCCAAATGGAATAATTAAACCAGAAAAGGCAAGCTCTTGAAGAAATGAGTACAGTTTATGCTTTTGAGGTCTGGTTGAAACTGCCATGAAATGACTATCATTTTAACTATTTATAGACAGATATAGAGACTGGGTTATTGTCAACATAGCTACTGTAGCTACTGTATTTAAAACAGCGCTTATAGCAATATATTGGTTTTGTTTCTGTGCTTTCTGAAACTCGCTTTAACATATACTGGTTTCTTTCTCTGAGCTATGAATACATTGTATACCTATCAGATTTCTGCCTTTGTTGGGATTTATTTGTTTATTTATTTGCCTGCATTTGTATACTACCTACTTAGTTTTTCCCATTACATATATTTCCTACCACAAAGCTATATTGTGATGTTGGTGAAAAGTGTTCCTTTGCAGGTGATAGAATAGAGGGATCAGGATCTTCTAAATAAGGGGAAGAAATGGGGCACTGGAGAAGTCATTGCCAAAGACACAGATTTCTCACTAGTCATTTAATCTACAGTACATATTTGCTTTCCCACTGAAGGTAATTTCAATGTTTAGGCTATCGAAGCTGCCTAACCAATTAGGTAAAGAAGCAAAATTAGGAATTTTATTTATGTATTTATATTTCATGTTTCTACATTGTTCATCTTCCTCAAAGAATAGTGCAAAGGCCATTAACGCTGGGCTATACCTACACCAGCTAAGAAGAAAGGAAAATATTTCCATTTCTACTACCTCTTCCTAAAAGTTAGAGGTTTAAAATGTCAGGCTTCTGACATATTGAAGATGACAAATGTAGTCAAAATAAAATGATTTACTTCTTGTCCCCCCCTATATAGTAGGGGTGTCAAACTTGCAATGACATGTTGTCATCACGTGGTGTATTGGAACTTTTTTCCCCTTCCCTAAACTGGGGGTGGGCATGGCCAGCACATGACGCATCTGGCCCTTCGGCCGCGAGTTTGACACCCCTGGTATATAGCAATAGGTGCCCTCCCTTCCCAGAGGTAGACCAGAACAGTTTAAGAAAGTATGTAAACACCATTATACATTTAAAAGAGTAAAGGCTAAATGAATAACTAGGAGAATATAAAAGCTGGAACTTTAAATATATATATTTTTGCCTAATAGCTGATCAATGATTGGATTACTCATATTTGTCATAAAGATGTGCATGCTGCTTTAGCTGAGAGGGAATTAAGGTTGTAGTTGCTGCCTCAAGAAGGCATGGGAGAAGTTTAGGATTTCGCTGAACTTGATTAGAACTTGATGGTCTCGCATGGAATGTAAAAAAAAAGGCTAGTGGGCCATTCAACAAGCTTTCTTCCTGAGCTTTTTTCCTTAGCTATTTCTCTTCTTCAGATCATGTGGAAAATGAATTGAGAACTGGGGAGAGAACCAAGTGTTTCTGGGGAACACACTAGTGTCAATCTGTGGATCTGCTCTACTATGTTAATTAGGAGACTCCACATAATGAAGGGTAGCAAGCTGTTCATTTTAAATAAATAGCTGGAAGATGCTGGGAATTGATATGTGCAGTTTGAACTCACACTGAAAAATTAAAGCTAATTCAATTCGGTTATTATCTAATCATCTACTTGCTTACCTTATAGCATTAAAAGAATTCAAAGCTATCTGTAATCATCCAGCCTACACGCATGCTACATGAGGTACCTATAGAAAAACAAATGCTGACTTTTATGTTGAGCAGCGGAAGAAAAATCTTTTTACTGCTTATTTCATGGAATTCATCACAAACATTTCTGAAAACAATATAAAGATAAATCGTTTTTCTGAAGAAAAAAAAGCTATAGTAATCTTATAAATGCTATGCTTCCTATGTTGCCTTTAATATATTTTAGGTACAAACCTATGCAGAAAGTGGATGGAGTCTCAGATGGTTTTACAACAAGTGGTCAGCAAACAGGCACATCTGTTGAACAAACTGTGATTGCTCAAAGTCAGCATCATCAACAATTTTTAGGTATGTGGAAAAAAAACACGGTCATCTTTAGCTAAAATACAGAACAGGGGGGTTGTTTTTTCAATCATCCGTTGTAATTAACAGGACTATTTTAGCGAATTTAATAGGTTTGCTTCAACCTGATAACAAAACAGGCGTTGAATGTTTCATTAGGTTTGTAGGTCAGGTACATTTTCTGGCATCCTTTGGTCATTGTATTGGAGAATAAGACCGTTTTACTCTTCTGTTCTATGACTGTACTCTCTGAAATAGACAGGTTAATTTCTAGATGTTGCTGAACTGTACTAGCATTTCTGATTATGCTGGCTGGAATGTAAAATCTGTAGCTGTCAGGCTCAAAAGATCAGGTCCTCACGTCCAGTTAATCTGATTTATTGCTAAAAAGCCTATGCACAGAAAGTTTCTGAAGTAATGGTTAGCACCTGCCTGAAGTTAAATAAGGGGCAACAGAATTCAAGGGAGGTTGGACTTAGTTCAGTGGTGGCTATGTAGGGTTTCTAGACTGACCCCCCTTTTAACTCTGCTCCTAGGTTCTTTTCCTACAGTAGCTTAGCAACATTATATAGTTAAAAAAAACCAAAACAAGGGTAGATAGGATATATTCAGTGCTCTTGCTAAAATATTGCCTTTGTACAAATATGTGCAACATGAACTACTTCATAATTATTTGTTCTCTGAATCAGTTAATCTTAATCACTGATTGTTTGTGTGCGTGTGTACGCTCACACATAAATGTATACATGTATACAATTATTGATCTATATCAATAATACCACTTTCACATAACACCATCTTGAATATTCAAGGCTATTGAGTGTTGTATATTGTTTTCAGTTGGGCAATTCATAGTTTTAAGAGTCAAATCTAACACATTAATAAAATGTAGAGGAAGCAGTGGGAAAGAAATGATTAAATGATGAATATCTTGGCTTAGCCAAAGCTGGCATACGGAGATGTAAGGTAATCTTGTCAGAAGATGCCATACCTAAGAAGGGGGCAAACCAGAATATACCGCCTGAAGAAATTAAAGCTCCCTGTCTTTGAGGCTATATTTTCAAGAATTTATAGTGTTTCCTTCAGTGGCATTGAGTCTGACAAATGGATGCCACAAACGTAATATTTTAGTGAACCTCTGTTATTGCAGGCAATAACTCTGAAGAAATTCATCCTGGCTAAAGAGAATTTAGCTAAATATATGGGAATTCTACTAAATCAAGTCTGCTATTGAGTTTGGCTGAGGGCAACTGTTAAGATGCATTCAAATCAAATCCATTTATTTTGCAGTCATTAACTAAGGCAAATATAATAATAGGCACAAAGAAGAGACTAAAAGGATTACAATTGGTGACTTTAAGACACTTTATTTCTGTATCTCAATTGAGAAGTAATTAAGCAAATGCAATTTTAGCTGTGTGGATTTTAGAATGCGTTTCTCAGTTCAAGGGAAATAAAAGCTGTGCTTTGTTCTGTAATGATTAGACCTTATCTGAAGTGATGTGCTCACTTTTAGCTTCACTTTCAAATAGATGTAAATACATTAGAATGGGGTACATGAGGTCATTGAAAATGATCAATGCGGTATAAAACATACTGTATGAAAAAAGATGGGGGAAATTGTAGATAATTATTCTAGAGGAAAAGGGATTAGCATGAGACCACTGTTCATATACCTGGAAAACTGACATATAAAATGGGCAGAAATATCTTTTATAATTCCCAATAGATCTGGACTAGTTCCAATGGATTGAATATAGAAGAGGTTAGAAGATAATAGAACATTAGAAGAAACATTTCCCTCTTTGAACATATTCTAGCTCTGTATTTCCTGTTTCAAATCACACCCTTTCATAATTTATTTTATTATTCCACTGAATGCAGCACATGCTCCACAGATTTGGTTATTTTGTTTAAAATATTTAATTTAGAATTATAGACTCTTGATTCAAACTGCATACAAATTAAATTATACATCATCTTGCCAAATATTTCTGCTTTTGGTTTTGAATCCAACACATAGGCATTTGGGGGTATTTATTTTTTAATATGATTCATTGTTTTCTTAATTATATTATGATTGACAAAGTCCACAATATATTTCTTCTATGGGGTTGTCATGGATACAGATGCATCTCGAGCACTTCCGGAGTTTGGAGAAGTTGAAATCTCTTCACTGCCAGATGGAACTACTTTTGAGGATATTAAGTCTTTACAGAGTCTCTATCGAGAACACTGTGAGGTAAGGAAGAGGGACTCTACAAAAGAAGTCATTTTACCTTTGAGTCCCTCTTATAAAATACAAAATTACAATTGTCTCCCTTCTTATTTCTGTTTTCTGAAAAATCAAATGTTGCTAAGTGAAATAATGTTCACATAATATATATTGTGTGTCTAAAAAGCTGTGGGCATAGCCAAAGAATAGAAAGCTGGTTTTGCTATTTAAAGTCTTCCTTGCATTATGTTAAGTTCTGCCGTCATAAAGATCAGTTCATGGTTAAGCAGTGGCAAAATGGAAGACTCCAGATATAAAGCAAAATCAGTGTTGCAAACAAAATTGTCTCGAACACTGCTGAAAGATCCGAAGCATTATATGATTACTGAATGAAGCAATTATTTTAATCTGAATTATCTAGACAATAGTTGAGGGACCTGGCCTACATTCTAAAATGTGGGGGGAGAGAAGCCCAGTGCCATTAGCCCACCCCCATGAACCATGGTGGCGTAGAGATTAGAACGCAGTACTGCAGGCTACTTCTGCTAACTGCCGGCTGCAATTTGGCAGTTTGATTCTCACCGGCTCAAGGTTGGCTCAGCCTTCCATCCTTCCAAGGTGGGTAAAATGAGGACCCAGATTGTTGGGGGCAATAGACTGACTCCGTAAACCGCTTCGAGAGGGCTGCAAAGCATTGTGAAGCGGTATATAAGTCTAAGTGCTATTGCTATTGTTATTAGGACTTACTTCCACCTTTACACATTAAGCACAGCTACTACCAGAGTATTGGAAAATGATCCAAAAGACCTGAACAACATCAGGCTACTCACTTCTGTTGCAGAAAGCGGTAGTTTCAAGAATTACTTTGTACTTTATGAAGAGAGCACTTTCTGCTGTCTAGAATTCCACTCAACTGTTAACAGTGTCAACTTAGACATCAACATTGTCTCCTTTCTCAGTTGATAATTATGGAACTCCTTTAAAATTTCTACTTACTTGACATCAATCAATTTATATAGATTAACCTTTCCATTGTCATTTTTATTATCTCTATTTTTACTGAACTTCTGTGTAAGGCAGGATATTTTTTTTTCTTCATATCAAAAATTATTATAAGGCTAATCCTTCTGAATGCCATGTAATAAGTCTGTTTATGAAAATGACCAAATCGAATGACCCAACCACTGCATAATTGTGCTGTGCGAAAAAAATATATATTCAGAAATGAGTCCCACTGAGCTGGCTGGGGTTATTTCCTTATAAACTGCAGCCATGGTATTTATCATTAAATGAAGTCAACATTCAAACCCATATTTGCTTTGGATTTTCAGGCAATATTGGATGTTGTAGTGAATCTTCAGTTTAGCCTAATAGAAAAATTGTGGCAGACTTTTTGGCGCTATTCTCCTTCAACCACAACTGATGGCACTACTATCACTGAGCCAAGGTTAGTATTTACTTTAGACCTTGGGTATTCGGTTATAAATAAACAAAACAAAACCTACCTTTTTACATCCAAAGGATTGTTGGCCTTTAAATTATTAAAATAAAAGGTTTCATTTTATTATGAGGACTGCAGCATATAGTTGTATGCACATCATTTTATTTTCTGCAAATAGGACCAAGTTATTTTCTCATGGGATAATTCCAAATTCAAAGCCCATTCTTATCACTGCTGCATAAAACTGTGTACCTCGGTTAAAACTACGGAGGCCATGTATCAGCCATTACAGCACAAAACGCCTCAGGGCAACTAAGTGTGTTTCAGACATCTCGAATGTTTTATTTGTAAAAGCTTTGAAATCCATTGTTCTTTTTTAATCTTCATGTAAATGCATTTTCATTTATTCATTTAATACATTTGTTCACACCAGCAATCTGAGTGAAATAGAAAGTCGACTTCCGAAAGCAAAGCTGATAACTCTGTGCAAAAATGAGTCAATTCTGAAATGGATGTGTAACTGTGACCATGTGATGTACCAGGCTTTGGTGGAGATTCTCATTCCTGACGTCCTTAGACCTATTCCTAGTAAGTTGAATATAGCTGACGTCCTGTAAGGATTTTTTTTTTCCTACTGGTGATCTTTTGCCTAATATACCTCCCAAGGAACCCGTTAGGAGTGATTTTCAAAGCTATAGAAATAGCGTGAGTGTAATCATTTTTTATCTGGAGTGTAGAAAAATACACCATACAATAATAAATGTTTGACAACTCTTTTAAAACCTAGATTTCAACATCTAGCAGATATTATTTGAATTGTGGGGTTGGGGGTTTTTTTGGTGCCATGAAGCAAATTCTTTGCTTTATGGAACAAAAGAAATATTCCTTGAACGTTTTTCCTGGTCTATGAAATAGATGTGAGGGTTCAAACAGATGTGTGTTTTTTAATGTCAAATTTGTTTTATATTTTTCCAACTTCAACTACGTAGGAGACCAGCTAGCATATAGCATAATGTCTCTGTAGTACTTTCTCACCTAAAGAAAGCTTTTCGGTATATTATTGGCAAATGATACAACTGTACTTTCTCTTCTTGCATGGTTATGTCACAATCTGTGTCAGTGTACTTACAGAAGAAGATGTGACCCATCTAAATTCAGTATTTCAATCCATCCCAACCCTGCCACAGATGTAGCATTGATGTTTTCTTTTACCATTAATTTTGCTAGTTTCTCAATCTTTTCAAAATGCAGCATTGGTACAACATCTGCTTGCAAATATTATAGGTTGATTAGCCCATCCGCTGTTGAAAAAATAAAATCTTTTAAGAGGAGAGTTTTCTTTTCAGTGAGGCAATTATTTAGGCCAATGCAGTATATAGTTTGTTGTTCCATTCAGAAAGTTGATTTACTGCGGTTTTTAACAAAACACATTTCTATTATAAAACATTATCTAAGCACTATAATAAATATTGAATTTTCATCCCATTAATAGTAGTAGTCAATAGTTTTGAGAGGAAAAAAAATCGATGTAATTGCACACTCATTGTGTTCTATGAACAGTTATTTTGTAATTCAGTTAGATGCACTTGTTTCTCCAAGGGATCTGTAACATATAAAGCATTTTTCTTTTGAAGCCAGTAGAAATGTTACTATGGTAATTGTTACAAACATTCAGAAAATGTGTATCCCTCTTCGAAGGAGAGTACACCTCTTTCACTTATGAAAGAGATTGAATAAAACCTTGCTATCCATATTATTTTTCGTATAATGTGAGTGTTCTTATGGAGTACAGTCAGTCCATATGTCAATGATGTCTTCTGTGTTGTTCTAAAAATTCTATTTAGAATTTTCTGTTTGGAAATTCTGTTTGTTTTAACCCCTGAAAGCAACAGGCAACATTATTTAACATTGGAAAGCTAAATATCAACATTTGCTGTGGTCTAAAAATTAATCTGAATGACCTCTATGGAGTTAAATGAATATTAACTGAAGTAGCAACAACAATTTGCAGATAGTTTTTCCTGATTATTTACAATTAGTCAAGAATTGGATCAGTGTTTTCATTCTGTTCCATTAACGGGTATTTTTTTTCCATTCTGTTATTTGTTTGTTTTGTAATTTATCAAGAAACTATCAATTGTTGAGCACCTTGTTCTCAAAGTTCAATTTATTGATGTACTCAGACTGCTGAATTTGAGGGCAAAAGAAGAAGCATTGTTTCATTAACATCTTTAAGGCACTTTGTCCAGATGACTTCATCGAGCAGCTTGATAGAGATATTAAAGAATATGAAAGATATGTTGAGACATTATAGACTCTACACCTTAAGCACCATTGAATCCAGCTACAATTCCTTTGTGTTATAGTTTAAAATTGACCCTGCAGATATCAGTGAAATATTATATTACATGACACACTTCCCCTCCCCAATATTCGTTGCACTTATACCTTGCATTGTGAGACAGAGAGAGAGAGGGAAGGAGAGAGAAAGAAAGAGAGAGTGAGAGAGAGCGCTTATAGGGAATATGGTGTTTCTCCTAATTTTGTCCCCCAACATCAGCTTATTAGGTTGGCTGAACTGAGAATGAGAATGAATTTTGTGGTGGACTAGGGACTTGAAACTAGTTTTCCATAATCCAAAACCAGTACGTACCTTCATTCTTGCTACACTGTTCGTGTTATACAGCCCCAATTAGTCTATTATTAAGTCACCCAGATATCATATCATAAAGTGATGTTCAAGAGCAGCACTATAGATAAAGAGAATGGATTTCAGACCAATGATTAAAAGTGCGGGGGGGGGGAGAAGGGAAAATGTCTCAGTCACTTTCCTTGTCATTGGCTTGTCAAACCCCAGTGTTATATTTCTCTTTGACTACCGTAAAACCTCTATTTGAACGCCACCTCTATTTGAACGCCACCTCTATTTGAGCGCCACCTCGGCGAAAGGG
>JAOYMU010000192.1:66653355-66664813 GCA_025802295.1 Psammodynastes pulverulentus
TTCCTTGGTAGACATCTTAAGCAACCCTTGTTTTACCAAGCCAGCTTGTCTAGCTCAATACAAACATGGCTGAGATACCCAGTTATTCCCTCTAGATTATCTCTCTTCTAGGATTTAGGATACAGTTGGCCCTTACTCTTCTAGCTTCCAGAAAGGCACTAAAAACTTGGTTTTCTCCTCAAGCTTTGGGACTGGGTTACTGTCCAGAAGAGGGTGTCAATGTGATTTTGAGGTTGCCCATTACTTTGTAGGATTTTAACCAACATTATCTTGTTTTTCAGACCTATTGTCCCAAAATTGCAATGTTCAAATGAGATGGCTCTATAACTTTTAAAATAAATAAATTACCTCATTAGAGCTTGACCAAACTGTTGGGCTCAAAGTTGGCTGCAGGCTTTCACATGCATGATAGGACACAGCTAAGTAGGAATTTTTTGTGCAGACTATGAAGAAGCCATTGATTACACTCTTGTCAACCTGAAAGTGCAATTCTTACTTATAACTGCTATAGCTTAATTCTGATCCTTTGTCTGTCCTTCCTATAGTTTACGATTTTTGCCTCGCACTTCTTGGCCAAGATCTGTTCATTGTTGACATAAGTGACATGTTTACTCTGAAATTCCTAATTTTCAAACGAACTTTGGTTCTAAGATGGTGATATGTTATCTTGATTCTGATTGCTCTTCAATATATATAGCCTGGTGGTGGTGGTGAGAATTCTTTGGAGCTGCTTATTGGTTGATGAACAGACAAATTGCATGCTCTCCATCCTAAGATATAGGTCATTCACTATTAACCAATCCATAATAGATTAAGCTTAGTAGATCATATGACCATATCCAAAGCTGTGGGAAGAAGAGTGTTAAGATCCACTCATCCTACTCTCTGGTGGCTTCAACAGGAAAACTTGTTATTTTTCTGGATTGTTTAGGAGTAAAGTGTTTAATTCTTGACTCTTTGATCTTTTAAAAGAAGACACTTTCTCATAAGATCAAAGAGCAACATTATGATTGCCAAGGAGTTCTAGTGCTAATATAAATGGCAAACTAAAAAAGGCCTTAGATGAAAATAGCCTCTATACAAACATCGACTAAGGTCAAGAATAATTTACAATAAAACAAATATTAGTTTTAAAGGCATCACAGGGAATCAAATTCTTTTGTGGGAAATTTCCAAAAGGACAGAGATGGGAGTTCTGCAGTAATTAGAGTTCTTGAAGCTCTAATTAATTACTTCAATGCTTAGTTTGTAAAAATTGCACTGGTTTCTAATTAACTTTTAAGAAGGCTTAAGGCTTGTTGAAATATATATCCCTAAACCACATGGGATAAGGATATGTAATAGAACAGTTGTTTCTCAATCTTGGCAGCTTGAAGATGAATAGACTTCAACTCCCAGAAATCCCCAGCCAGCATAGGTTTGTTAATCTATGGTGGCAAAAAACCAAGAAGTGGATATTGTAATGTGTAACGACATGTGAGAATAACTTTGGGAGACAAGAGGAACAACCAAAGATTAGACCATGGCAGCTGAATGGGGATGTAGCAGAAGAGACCTTCCCCAATTTCTTTGAACTGCAAAGGTGAGGGGAGAAGAGATGTGCTTACAGACTTGCAAAATTGTCAACCTTATGAGATAGTCCAGACAAGAAGCACACCCTGAAATACTAGCTCTAACTTTGTTGTAAGGTTACATTGATAGAATCTTGCAAATCTGAAAATACAGCTCTGCCCCCTCATCTGTGCACTCCAAGAAACTGGGGCGGGGTATCCCTTCTGAGACTTTTGCCATGTCCCCATTCCTTCTACAGACTCGGGAGTCTCTTATTTGATCACAGTCTAATCTGCAGCACTTCCTCATCTCCCAAGGCTATTTCCCCATATCATTATCTGTCTAACATAAGGTGACCAGACGTCCTGCTTTTGGTAGGACAGTCCCGATTTTGAGCAATTTGTCCCACGTCCCGCGGCATTTTTAAAAAGTTCCGATTTTTAAAAAAATATTTTTTAAAAAACTCCCCTACACTTCTGCGCATGCGCGCTCTCCCCCACCCTTCTGCACATGCGTGTGCTGCCCCCATGTTTCTGCGCATACTTACGCTCTCCCCCCACCCTTCTGCGCATGCACGCGTTTCCCCCCACGCTTCTGCGCATGCGTGCGCACTTCCCCACACCGTTCTGTGCATGCATACGCACGCTCTCCCTCACCCTTCTGTGCATGCGTGCTCCCCCCCTCCCCCGGTCAATGGTGTCCCGTTTTACCGGCTTTGGTAAAGCGGGATGTCTGGTCACTTTATGGTAGTTGCAAAGTTACTTTTTTTATCACTGTTGTAACTGCAAGTAGTCTCATTTAACAAGGACTATCAATACTTTCAACAAGAGCATAAAATAAAAGGTTGACTCCAGAATACTTCATCAATTCTTATGTGCATTAGAGCTAAGTACACTTTGAAAATGATTTACCCATCCCAAAAGCACTATACTTTACATTAAAGCGTTACGTTTATGGCTGTGTATAAAAGCATGCTTCATCCCTCTTTCTTATGTGGAAATAAGAATTGGAAACTTCAGGAGAAATGCCAAAGTAAGTTGAATGCAGTGGGAATCAGATGTGTAAGAATGTGAGATAAAACAAGAAGAGGTTGGATCAAAAATGAATATGGATTGAATATGCAAGTGAGTGACCATGAAAGAAGGACACAAGAGATAGTCTGGTCAAAAAGAATAAATGAGGATCAAAGCACAAAACTTAAAGGAAGTGTGAACGGAGTGAAGGGGAGAAGAAATTGTGATTAGGTGGAGCTGAAAAGATTGTGAATTGGACAAAGGCAGTGCATTAAAAGTGGTATGTGGACAGAATAGTCCCTGATGGAAACAATGTTTAGGAAGAATAGAAAGATATATAGAGGTATAAGGAATAGTGTTGGTATATTTCATTTTCTTTTTCTTGCCTTCTGCCTCAGTTTGGCTGAATTACTTTTTCTCACTTATTGTCTGTACTTCACAGAACATGGTTTACCCCTAAAGTGAATATCCTGATGGGCATGTATGAATGCTGCATTATGCTATTGACTATGTAATATAGCTAAGTCAGCTATTATGTTCATTGACCAATGTAAGCTACCTCTGTATTATAAGTGCAATTTATATAAATGTATGTTCTGAATTGTTTAAAATGTGAGTGCCTTTTTGATTTCAACAATAATAAAGGTGGGATATAAGCAAGCAAACGAATAAATGACTAAAATCGAGAATAATTTATACAAAAAACTGTAGAACTGTTTTGGCCTTTAATTTTTCCAGTATACTTAATGCTATTTTAATAATGTTGGTTGGCCCTATTAGAAAAAAATATTTTTTAAACAATTCCAGAATTTTCTTACTCTTATTTTTTATAGCTGCTACCCAGTGGAAATGTCATTTTTAACTACACAGCGACACCTCCTGGGCAGTGATATTACTGTAAAAAAAAGCAGAGCGAGTCTCAAAATGCTGGGAATCCATATATCTGAGAATAGAAATGGGTAGATTGATTATTTATTTATTTATTTATTTATTTATTTATTTATTTATGTCAAAAAATAAAAAGATACCTATGTTTGGCAGGAACCCATGGACAATTCTATGATAGAAATAAAAAGAGCAATTAATTAAATAATTCCTAATCCCTACCTTATGTTTTAGTTTTTCAACTTTTGTTTTATCCAGTCTTTCCCCCAGAAGCAGTAGGTAAACCAACATAGTGTGTCCTCTTTTGATTTTTCCTCACAACAGATCTGAGGTGTTTGTGGTGAATTATTTATTTTTAACAGAGCTGCCGTTTCCTCCTAAATTGTATCCCGCATGTTTGAGCAGGCTCCACTGTTTTGGCCAAGCCATGAGGACTAGCAAAAAGGATCTCTGACTGGTAGGAAGTACGATACCTCCTTAGCTCAAACTTTGATGACCAGATGACTCCAAAAAATTCTGACATTTTTGGACATGAGATAGTATTTTTAAAAAAGAAGGAAGAATGACCTTGCCAAGCAGAAAGCATTTGTCCAAACATCCTCTCGGCTTGCCTATGTGTGTTTTGGGGATGTGTGTGTTAGTTTTCAATTGACAATAATTGTGCCTCTGATTGTGCCACTGTGCAAAGCTTAGAAATCTTTATCCAGTAAAAATACCCAAGAAATTCTGACTTTTTAAAATACATGGCTGTTATCTGACCAGTATGATTTAGTTTCCTTGAACATAGCCAAATTGTATTGCCTGTGAAATTAGGAACATCGTGACTGCTCACAGATATGAACCCATCACCAATTGCAACATTCTTTTTTTCCCCTTATATTACTTTTAACATGTTTTTTTTTTCAACTCTGAACTGTGACTATTATAAACTATATGTGTGCGATATGCAGGCTTGAGGGTTTTAATGAAATGGTGACAGGTTTGATGTAAGATAAATGCATTAGGTGAAACAGGCAAAATCTAGGTGACAATTAAGTGTTTGTTGACAATATCGTTATGAGGCCCAAGGAAAAGCCAATAACTCACAAGATGTTAAATTATATTCTGTAATGTATATTCCCACATATTCTAGAATATGACCATTTTGCTTAGGCTTTTTATTGTTTTGTAATTGTAATTTTAGTTTTGTATTAAATATATATTCTCCCTCTGTATGTCTGATGGATTTACTTTGTATCCCAGCTGCCCTTAAAACTCTTTCCCCCTGCTTTATAGCAAGAGCTGCTAAAATGTGAAAAATTAAGAATGGAGGCAGAATTAAAACCCGTCAACCAGAAAAATTGCTGCTGCATCTTCCTGGTGGAAAAGCCTGACTTTCTCTATTTCCCATTACTCCATTTTGATAACAATGACCTTGAAAGAGATTAGTTACAGGTGGAAGCACTTTAGCTTTCTGGCCATTGTTGGGTAGTCCCTGTGTCTTAAGAACAAACGGAAGGGTTTAGGGCAGGAATTTCCAACTTTGGCAACTTTAAGACCTGTGGGCTTCAACTCTCAGTATGACCCAGCCAGCAAATTCTGGGTAAAAGATAGGAAGAGATTCTTTTGAAGCTTCTTTCTTTGAATGAAGAAACTCTTTTACAGCTTCGCAAAAGCTCCAGAAAAGCCTTTTCATTATAAAAACTCAGGCAAGATCATGTGAAGAGTTAATACCACTTTATAATGCTGTGGTAAGGCCACATTTAGAATACTGCATCCAGTTTTGGTCACCATAATGTAAAAAAGATGTTGAGATTCTAGAAAGAGTGCAGAGAAAAGCAACAAAGATGATTAGGGGACTGGAGGCTAAAACATACGAAGAACAGTTGCTGGAATTGAGTATGTCTAATTTGATGAAAATAAGGACTAGGGATGACATGATAGCAATGTTCCAATATCTGAGGGGCTGCCACAAAGAAGAGGGAGTCAAACTATTCTTCAAAGCACCTGAGGGCAGGACAAGACGCAATGGATGGAAACTAATCAAGGAGACAAGCAAATGTTACTTAAGGCAAATAGAAGTGATACTGATTTGAAAGATGATTAAGGGAGCTGGAGGCTAAACCATGTGAAGAATGGTTGCAGAAACTGGGAAGGTGTGTCTCACAAAGAGAAGGACTAGGGGTGACATGATAGCAATCTTCCAATATTTGAGGGGTTGTCACAGAGCAGAGGATGTCGACCTATTCTCCAAAGTACTTGAAGGCACGATAATGGATGGAAATTTATCAAAGAGAGATCCAACTTAGAATTAAGGAGAAATTTCCTGACAACAATTAAACAGTGGAACTGCGTGCCTCCAGAAGTTGTAGGTGCTCCATCACTGGAGATTTTTAACAAGAAATTGAACGGCCATTTGTCTGGAATGGTATAGGATTTCCTGTTTGAGCATGAAGTTGGATTAGAAGACCTCCAAGGTCCTTTCTAACTGTTATTGTGAATATTCCTATTTAAGTCCAACATTTTTCCTCTCTTTCTCTTTTCTCCTTTTGTTTTTACCCAGTGGAGAATAGACTCCTATTCAGTGACTCTCTTCTCTTTTTTGATCCCTTTTTCTTTCTCCAGAAGAGGCTAATCCAACTTCCATCACATACTGAGACAGCAGACAACAATAGGTAGTTTCTTGTTTCTTTTCTAACTGATGTGTTGATTAGTTAGAGCAAGTCCTCTGGTGTCCCTAGGTCAAATTTGTATCTAATCTGGAACAGGCTAAGCAAATGTTTTTCTTACTACAAACCACTGAAAACAGGTCACAGTGCACGCAAACCCTGGCTGGGCGAGAGGATTATTCACATCTGTCCAAGCAGTCAGGTGGGCAAAACCTATGCTGAGGAGAATTTGTGTGGAGGAGTAGGTGGTGCTCTGCTCCTCAGCCATACCCCTCCCCTGCAGCACCAGCATGCACACCTGCCTTTCTTTCCAAGACACACCTGCCTTTTTCCTGGCTCAGAATGGCCTTATGCAGTCTCTTGGTTCCCAGCCTTGGTGCCTTTAGGTGTCTTGCCCAACTGGTTTTCTTAATAAAAGATACCATTCCGAATTCTAGAACATGCCAGTAGGAATGTTTTCAATTAGGCCCTGGAGGGCAGGTGCCAGGTTAGAAAAATCCAGCAGCGTTAATAAGTTACTCCAGTTTAGTGGAGAAGCCAGAAAAGTAAGTAGATAGCTAGACAGACTGACAGATGGATGGATACATGGACGGATGGACCAACAGACAGGTGGACGGGTGGGTGGATAAATGGGTGGGTGGATAGATAGATATAGACAGACAGACTGACAGACAGACAGACAGGCGATAGATAGATGGAAGATGGGTAGATGGAAGATGGATGGCTGGATGGGCGGGCAGGTGGATGGACAGATAGATAGATAGATAGACAGACAGACAGACAGATTCTCTGGTAATATTGACCTATTAACTAGAGCATACAAAACATTTGCTAGACCAATTCTCGAATACAGTTCATCTATCTGGAATCCGCACTGCATATCGGATATAAATACAGTTGAGAGAGTCCAAAGATATTTCACAAGAATCTTCCACTCCTCTACTCGCAACCGAATATCTTATGCCACCAGACTTGAAATATTGGCCTTAGACAACCTAGAACTGTGTCACCTTTGGTCCGACCTAAGTGTAGTACATAAAATTATCTATTGTAATGTCCTACCTGTCAATGACTACTTCAGCTTCAACCACAACAATACAAGAGCACACAATAGATATAAACTCAAAATAAACCTCACCAAACTTGATTGCAGGAAATACGACTTCAGCAATAGAGTGGTCAATGTCTGGAATACATTACTTGACCCTGTGGTTTCTTCCCCAAACAAACCCCAAAAACTTTAACTTTAGATTGTCTACTATTGACCTCACCCCATTCCTAAGAGGTCTGTAAGGGGCGTGCATAAGTGCACCAACGTACCTACCATACCCTGTCCTAATATTATCTCTTATTTGTATTCATTTCATGTACTCATAATTATGTTTATACACTTATCTGTTATCCAATGCATGCTTGACAAAATAAATAAATAAGTAAATAATAAATAAATAAATAAAAATATAGAAATTCGCTGAGGTGTATAGAAAGGGAAGACCTAATTAAAAACACTTTTTGGAATCTATAAGTTCAAAAGCAAATTACAATAAGTCGTTAGCCAATGTCAGAATGCAGTGGTGGACCGAATAAATGCCAAAGTCTTAAATGATTCTAAGGAAAGATCAATTTCTCACCATGATACAGTTCCAGTTAAATCAATATGTGTAATAAAGAAAAATAAATTAAAGCAAAAGAACCAGTTAGGTTTTTTTTATTTTCCACCTAATAAATGATGCTCTAAATACAATTCCATCAATATTTACATACGTAACCACAAAAGTATGTTAATTTGTTAAGCAGGACGGTTACAAATAGTATAGCTGCTGATGCCATGGCTGCAAACTAGGATTTAGAATTTTACAGAGGTAAAAGGAAGACTGGATGCAGGTTAGATGCCAAAATAATTATAGATAAGATATGCAACAACACACACAGCAACTAAACAAGAAAGACACAGACTTCAGTGGACAGTTAGGACTTCAGAAAAAATAATTGCAACCAGCCTAACTTGTATTGAGGGCCTGGATAATGCTGTGAAAATATCTACAGATCCATCACATCCTGGACATAAACTGTTTCAACTTTTCCCCTCAAGATGACGCTATAGGGCACGGGTGTCAAACTCAAGGCCCGCAGGCTGGATCTGGCCTGCGGGGTGCTTAGATCTGGCCCATGGGGCCACTCTGGAAACAGCGTGTGTCATCAGAATCACCTGAGTGGTGCAAATAGGTGTGGAGCCTGTTGAAAGGACTGTGTGGTAGACTGGAGATAGATGATGTCATATCTGCCCCCCCCTTCTATCGAAAGAGGACTTTTCAATTTTGACATAGATGGCCTCTTTGATGACATAGATAAACCTTCAGGTGGCCTTAACAGCTCACTAAAAGAATGCAAATGACCAGCTGTTTGCAAGGAGTATAAATCCTTCCATTCCCCACTATCCAAATCAGAGCTGAAGAAGCTTCTTGGATGAGAAGTGACACGTCTTCAAAGAAAAACCAAAAAGTCCAGTTGCCTCTTGAAAAAGCACCTTTGGGACAACCATGACTTGAATATCTGAGAATCTCCATAGACACTCATGATTTATGTTGATTGCTTTTATTTAGTATCCTATTATATTTTACGTTGATTGCTTTAGTATCCTATGATTATCACTGAGTTGTATCTATGATTTATGATGATTGTATTTTATGATTATCTCTTGGTGCTGGTATGTACACTGAGAGCTTATGCACCGGAGACAAATTCCTTGTGTGTGTCCAATCACACTTGGTCAATAAAGAATTCTAATTCTAAATATGCAGATACGATAACCTCAATTTCTTGCATGCCATGATATAAAATGATATTTGGCTAATATCTGCCTTGCCGCAGTTCTAGTTTCTACTAAAAACATTTCAGATTCTTTTTCTTACTCTAAGGATACTTGGTTTTCCTGTCTCCCTACCCACCCACGCACTAATTTCTCTTGAGGTATTTTTGAGCTTACTTTATTATTGGGTCAGAAGATTTTACTACAGCTAGTCTTTTCTGCTAAATGTGTTTCCATCATTCTGAGGCTTCTGTGATTGCCCATACTTTCTACTGTTAAAAAAAGAAAAGCCTTAAGGAGGAATTTTCTCACGAGTCCTTCCCTTAGTACTCAGTTGAAGTTGTAAGGAGCAAAGGAAGCTTTGGGGCATAAGTGAAAAAAAAAAAATCAAGATGGCAGTTTCAATCATGAGTTGAGGCCACCATCTTAATTTTTGAGACACGTCTTCCCTCCCCTCGGGTATATTTTTGAGAGTGAATTGCCCCAACGACAGATAGAATATTAATGAACATGTCTACTCCGCTCCTGAGAAATTCATTGATGTTCTCCTTCTTTTGACAACAAATCTGAAGTCTTGAACAAGAAGTGGAAAAAATCAAGAAACAGATTTTTATTCTCGTGAATACGAATATGCAGAAGTCTTATGAACACCTTATTCCATTTAACAACAAGGATGCATCAGGAAATGGTGTGACCAGTGACAATTCCAGACAGTTAATTTGCAAAATTTTGCAAACTTCAAATAACTCGACAAGATGTTTTCATTCTGTTTGGAATTGCCCTGCACAGACTGTCTATCAGTGCCACAGTCTGGATTCTGGTACACCTTTTTTCCTAGGGCCAGCCTTAAATTAAGGCTAAAAGAAATGAGACAAGTTACCGTACAAGTAGCAGAAGCAACACTTCCCTCCATAAAGATGTGCTAGGGCATGAGTAAAGAACTCACGAGTAAAGAAAAAAGCCAAATTTGCATGAAATGTTTGCCTGTACAATTCTACGCTGAAATCTCCCTGCTGCACGCAATGGTGCTGTTCTCATGGAAACTGGCTTTTCATGACATGAAAGTGAGTTGTACCATTTTTTTTTTGTTTATGATTCCTAAATGTTGCCTATTGATGACAAGCTTTCTCTGGAATCATTTCTGAGTGTTTTCTCTTCCTCATTTTTCTTTTAGAATTATCATCCTTCAGGCAGAAAAGAGCTACTGAGACTAAGCTCATAAGAAATCCAAGAACTGCAGATAACTGGTATCTATTGGGGGGAGGGAAACCAACAACAAAGCTGTAATCGAAGAATTTCAACAACTGCTTTGATTCAAGGACAATCCGCATATGCATAGAAGCATTTTCTTTTCTTTCCTAATCTGCAACAGAAGCCTTGGCCCCCCCAAAAAACGTGGGGTTTTTTTTTTGTAACTATTACTTTTGCAGTTATTCGTTTTTCACAGATTGGGATAATTAACTCTCACACTAACCTTGAATATTTCTAGGGTATCTGGATCTTTAGTTATATGACCCCTCTCATTTCAAGATATTATTAAAGGTCCTATTTCTCAAGACTACTTGCTAAACCTAAAATTCTAATTTCTGTCCGTTACAATATGAAAGTGTGTGTGTGTGTGTGTGTGAAAGAAAAAAGGAAAGAATGAAGAAGAAAAAGAAAGAAAGAAAAGAAAGAGAGAAGGAAGGAAGGAAGGAAGGAAGGAAAAAAGAACTTCAGCTTACACCAACAATCTTTTCTATATTTCTTCATACTTGTTATCTTTGCAAACCATCTCATATTTCTCTGCCTTCTTTCCTTAATTTTTCATCTCTTTCCTTTTAAGAATTTCATCAAATTGATCCAGACATTACCTTTTCAGTCTTCTTATCTCAATACAGATAGTGCTTCAATTGCAATTGTTCATTTAGTGACTGTTCAAATTTATAAAGGCATTGAAAAAGGCGACTTTTGACCCTTTTCCACCATTGCGGAATTTCCACAGTCACGTGATCAAAAGTTGGAAGCTTGACAACTGACTCATATTTATGATGGTTTGCAGTGTCCCGGGGTCACGTGATCCCCTTTTGCAACTTTCTGACAAGCAAAGTCAATGGGGAAGCCATATTCACTTAACAACCAGGTTACTAACTTATTAACTGCAGGGATTCACTTAACAACTGTTGCAAGAAAGCTCATAAGATGGGACAAAATTCACTTAACTGTCTCACTTAGCAACAGATATTTGGGGCTCATTTGTGATTGTAAGTGGAGGACTACCTTCCTTAATATATTTGTTCTGCAATTCAATATCTTCTTGCATATTCCCTATAACCAAACTATCTCAACATTCTTCTTTCATAGTCCATTTTGCTCTCTGAATTCATGGAGACCTAACCCTACCACTAACCCTAAGGGGATTTTCCACAAACGGGATTTTCCCATGTATTTTGCCAGGAAATATACAAAAGGCAGGATAGAAAAGTATGCACCCTCCTAACCAGGGCTTTTTTTGAGCCGGAGCTCAGCGGAACGGCGTTCCGGAACCTTTTCGGAGCTGTCATCACGTGCTC
>JAOYMU010000192.1:66698957-66711430 GCA_025802295.1 Psammodynastes pulverulentus
TAACTGGATTGCTGTAGAAGTGGAGTGGACCTTTTCAAGACTGTGCCCTCCCCCCCCCCCAGGTTTAACCGGGAGCACGTTCTACAGAAATAATGAGATGTTTTCAAATAGCTGTGTCCAGAATTTTGGATTTAAATTACTTTTCCAAAGTCTGAGAAATAGTGTGATGTTAAGATGGAGGGATTTTGTGGAGGGCACTTGTACAAACAGAGCATGGGACTAGCAACTAGCATAAGGAAAATGTTTTGTACAGTATATGGGACAGGTCAACTACTGATGGGATCATTAGAAATAAAGAATTAGTCCTTGCGGAATACAGAGGCATTTGGCACACGAAGCTGGTGAAAGGGAGGTCTTTCTGGGAGTTTTGGCAGCGGGGTTCCTTTTGAACAGAGGCCCACACTCTTCCAGATGCTTGTTGCATTTGCCTTCGGGCAAGGTTTTTTATTTAATGAACCAAATCAAGTTTTTTTTTCCCTATTTAAAGAATCCTGTTTTGCGAAAGGCTGTTCCAAGAAATTTTCTATTTCTTTAATATATCTGTGTTCCTCTTTCTTCAAGATTTGTCCTAAGTGAGGTTAATATTATTATTAAAACCGTAAACAAAAACATTGATATGAAACATTAAAACCCAGTGTTTTAATTCCCTTTTAATCAAAGCATTTTAAACTATTTTGAAAGGCCAAGAAAATTAGTGATGTTTCTGTCTGATGCTGAAAAGCTGAAGAATTACCCGAGATCATGCCTATCTGGATAAACTTTGGACTCCTGCTATGAAAAGCCTATTATAGTTTTTTTTATTACTTTCAACAAATAATATGGATGCTTTTAAAAAAGCCTTTTGAGGATGACCTCAGTAAATGTAGAGAATGGTACAGAATTTCTTCTTTTTTTAGACAACTGTGTTCTACATTGAATAGGGTAGCCTTCTTCAACTTGGCCTCATCCAGAAGTTTTTGATCTGGCAACTTTAAGAATTTGTAGCAGTCATCCCATGTTTGGGGAACATTAAGGGATAGCAAGCACCAGGAGCTGACTTTAAGTAAACAATGGATCTGTTTTAATATTGGTAAAATAATGTCCCCGGTGACTAGAACCGGTTAGTCATGCAACATCTGCAAATCTTCATATAGCACATAGCAGTGTACATAGAAAGTATCAGAGCATGGATTATAAAGGAAGGAAGGAATACCAGGTTAATCAAATTTGTATAACAATTAGGGAAAAGGTGAATGGAAAAAAGTCCTTTTCAGGACCCGGTATCCCTTCCTCTGCCAGAGACAACTTTATAATTTTATAATTCATAGATTTAGCAGCATATAATTTATGCAATTTATATCCTTTTTGGGAATTCAGCAAGTAGAGAAATAGGAATACAAGGGTTATCTACCATATACCTATTTTGATTGCGCCTACTGGTTCTGTACAAAGTATTAGCTTTATAAGCTCTCCTCCATCCCTTCCGCTTGCAACCTTTAAATGGCCAAGCGGTTGCCAGCTACCCAAAAGTAAGATCATATGTCCAAGGGACACCAGACCAGTGATCATTAAATGGCTAGTTGTAAGACGAAGACCATCTTTATAGTTACATATAGTGTGCCTGGTTTTGTTGCCTATTCTCTCCAATGTCTGAACATGAATGGCTTATTTAAGGATTAGCGGAAACCTAGTAAGCTTCTACTACTACCCAATCCTATTCCCTCAGCCCCCATTTTCAGACTCATGAGCAAAATTTGGCAGTCTAACCTCTTTTGTACTAATCAGAGTTTGCAGCTAGTTTTTGAAACTCAAGGGTTAGGCTCTTTAGGTTCTCAAGTTTAAATTCCAGCCATTCCGTGATGTGAACCTGCTTTGAAATACCATCATTGTCAAATCTTGAAGTCTCTGCTGCTGTTTCTTGTCTTCCAAGTTCCAACATTGCTGTCCACTAGATTTCGTAATAGCTTATGTGTGTGTGTTGTACTGCATTTTTAGATTTGAGGTTTGCTAACAAATCTGACTTCTCTCCATTACAAACCATAGGCCATTTCTGCAGCCCAGCATGACAGTAATATATGATGTAGAGGTGACATACTGCATGTCACACCTGAGGAATCATGATCAGACATTACAAAAGATCAGTCAGCTTTGATTTGGGATCATAGCATTTGCAATGGTTAGATACAAGCTCAAATAGGGCCGCAACAGATGTTGTTTTCATCAGCTGTCTTCCACGCAAAGCTTTGGGGATGAATTGCTTTACCTTTGAAGTCTGATGCATCTCTTGAAAAATCAGTACCCAAGATTGATAGCCAAGCTTTTTAATATGGGATTGTCTTTGAAGACCATCTGGAAGTGTCAGCTGGTCCAGAATGTAGTGGTACATGCAGTAATGGGTGCCTTTAGGTTTCCCAAGTAACACTCTGTTGCAGAAGGTGGATTCTAGTTTCCTTTTGGGTGCAATTCAAGGTGCTGGTTAACACCTTTAAAGCTATATGGTTCAGGGACAGGTTATCTGCAGAACCACCTTTCTCTAAGGACATATACCTGTCCTACCAGGTTAGATAGGTGGCACACTCCTAGTTCCTTTCCTTAAACATTGCTACTTTATGGGACCTAGGAAGCATGCCTTCTCCATGGCAGTCCCTGGCCCATGGAGCCTCTCTTCCCCTTGAAGTTCAACAGATCTCTGTCCTTCTAGCCTTCTGAAAAGCACTGAAGATTTGGCTTCAACTCCAAGTGCTGGGATAGGATGAGATGACTGTATGTCAGAAGCTTGACTGGACATTAGGTTTTTGTTTTTAATGGTTATGTTTCTAACAGTTTTATTACGGTTGTATGTTGTTTTAATTCTTGACTGGGAGCCGCCTAAAGTTGGCTATAAGGCAGGTGTTTGTATAGATTTTTAAATAAATACATAACTGCTGACTGTTAACTCAGTTTGACCTCAGATATTGCTGTCTTACTAAATTAATGTGAAAAGAATTACAGAACAAAATGGAGTCAGTTCAGAGTTTGGGGAATCACAAATTCACAATAAGATTAAGACCTATAGAACGATGAACATGTGTCAATATAAAAAGTCTGACTTTGGAGAATAGCTGAGGTGTTAAAAATTGTAAGACTTGTGCATTCTTGATAGTAGGCTACTTTTATTTTCTTAGTTAAAAGCAGAGATTTTTATTAAAGCCTGGAACTAATCTAATGTCTTGCTTTCCAATATTCTCAGTTTAACCATGAAGTTATTTTTTAAATAATGTTTTCCACCAGTTAAACTATCTTAAGATTAGTTTCTTTAAATTTGTATATGAACAGGTGTGGGATGTCTCGATTCAAAGCAATCTTTTAATCTTTTCTTTAATGCATTTTATGGACATGCGTGCTTTTAAACCATTCATTCCAATGTTCTTGTCTTCACTTATAAAACCAGAAATGTGGTTTGAATTTAAGATAAGAAATTTATTTCTAAATGATGTCGCTGTAGCCCAGGACTGAGAAGTAAAAAATAATGCTGAAAAATATGCATAATCGGAATATTTTAGCGCTTCTTCACGTGTTGCCATCTTAGAAACAGAAGGGCTTTCTCTATTTAAATGTCCTCCTAATGCCCACCACTGTTACTTGAAAAACCATCAGGACTTCAGTCCTGTTCAGGAATTGTCCCGATCCCTTTCCACAGCATGATCTTAAAAACCAACCAGACTGCTGTTTAATGGACTGTGAGAAATCATCAGGATAATACAACTTACTAGGGATAAACAGAGAGCCAAACAACATGTAGCCCACAGTTTGCCAAACACAATCTTTTCCCTTTCTATTCCAGAGATTAAAGCAGGAATAGGTGCAATAATTTAATATTACTGCAAGGAGATACTTGAATTACTGCAAGGAGATCAATGTATTAGTGAGATCACTGATTCATCTGTGCCGCTCAACTTTTGGCCTGCTTTCATTCCTTTTAATTGCATTTTAATAATCACGCTCTGTAACCCACCTTAATCCAAAATAGTAGTTTAGGGTTATAGAGAGCATTTTGCAATGTACTGATAATGGCTGTATTTTGAAAAGATTTGGAAAGCTGAAACAAAAAAGAGGAATTGGGGAACATCACAAGTCCTTGGTATTTACTGTTGCTAATATCTATATGACAATATTGTATAGAATATCATTAAATCATCCTTAGAAATTGTATAGTATTCTTTTTGCAGTGATGATTCATTTCATGAGCATTCATAAACACATTATCACAGCAACTATGTATTACTTATTTGGTGGATTAATGTACAGCATTTCTGAGAAGCCATGGTTGTAAAGGTTTGGATAAAATTACCTACTTTGACCCTTTAGAGTTATAATTAACCAAATATGCAGATAACTTTATTAGGATCTATTCAATCAACTGTCTTTTCATTTTTAAGCTTAACTCTGCCATTATTCATGGACAAATCGTTCATTAACCTGTGGCCCGAAATGCTTTCAATATAAAACTTTGGCAGTAAAATGATTTCTTATTACAATACAGCTTCTGAGAATTACTTAGGAAAGAGATAAAATGTTTCCATAAATTTACACTGTAGCAACACAAGGCAAGAACTCTTTGGATTAATACAGTAGCTTCTTCCAACTACTGTGATTAGATAAAGGAAAGAAATTCAGGATTTATAACTGAATCATACTAGCCTTTTGCAGATTTATTAAAAAGATGGAACATGAAGGTTAATAAACACAAATAAAAATAAAACTGACCATGAAGATAAAGGAAAGAGAGGAAACCATTATTTAACGTGGAATGTATTGTATGATTGGTTAAATAATGAATATAAAGACAATGAGAGAATAGGATAATAGGATAATAAGGTAAAGGTTATAGTGGACTAAAATAGAGTAAGGAATATTGAGATATGTATAGATAGTTAAGAGAAATGTAAAAGTATGTATATCGTTACGAATGCGTTGCAAAGAATCAAAATGATGTACAGGGAAAAAAGTGTTTAATAAACATTACTTTAAAAAATAAAATAAAACTGCAATGATTATATATTTCATTCAGTGAAAATTTATTCCTAAGGAATTGTTATATTGTATATGAGATTGTGGTGCCTTCTTCTGTGTTATTTATATCTTATAATTAATTGTTTTAATGGTTATGAAAGATTTATTTTAATTGTTCATTTTATTCTACACCACCCAGAGTCATGTCAATGAGATGGCTAGCTACATAACATTGATAATAAGTATCTTAATTCATTTAACTTTGATTCCAATTTACTGAACAAACTGAGTGTACAGTACGGAATGCCAAAACACGATGAATTATTTATATCACTTTTTGGAAAAAAACAAATTCCATAAAAAAGATAAGTGAAGACAGCTGGGTAGAATTCCATTAATCCATCAAATTGATATTTCATTAACTTATCTCTGAGTCAACACAGCTAATACATATATTTATTTCTACTACTTCATTACTTTACAGATTTTAGCCCAGAGTAACAATGTGGCCGATAAGATCAGTGTTCTCTCAGGAAAAATTGAGGAAATCACCCTACCTGAAAGTGTAGATGTTATAGTTTCTGAGCCAATGGGTTACATGCTATTCAATGAAAGGATGCTGGAAAGTTACCTTCATTCCAAAAAATGGCTGAAGTCCAATGGTGAGTCTGTACGTTTGCAGGTTCTGAGGGTTTGCATCTCACAGGCAGAAGCAGATGTGTATGAAATATAACCACTAGTATAACCACAAGAGAGACCTGCTTGTTTCCTTTTGGCACACTTTTGGGATTACGTATGAATTGCTTCTTTTCCTCAAGTTATCTTGATGCAGCCAATAGATTAAATGATGCAGCCTTGTCCCCAGTTTTAGGTCCAGATCCCAAGACACCTTGGTTCTCAGATTAGGTAAAATCTTAACACAAGTCAATGAAGGAGATCTACCAATCTCTTTCTGCCCTGATAGCACCAAAATATGGATCAACAGGAAGTAAAGGAAAAAATGATTTAAATCCTATTTAAAACTTGTGTAGTACAGGCAAGCTTTAGCAATAAAGCACCATTTTAGAGAATATGTGGATTTCTTTCTTTTGTTCTTTCTTTCGTTCTTTATTTATTGTAATTATGCATGATAAACAGAGGGATTGAGTACAGTGTAGAACAGGGATGTCAAACTCGTGGCCCATGGGCCGGATGCGTCACCCGCTGGCCACGCCCACCCCTGGTTTAGTGAAGGCGAAAAAAGTTGCAATATGTCACATGATGACAACGTGTCATCGCGAGTTTGACACCACTGGTGTAGAAAATTGAGCTCTTCAAGATGGTTTTCTGCTTTTTGTCAAGCCTTTTTCTAACCCAGGAACTACAATTTTAACCTAGATTTTAAAGTGAATGTTTGGTTTGGCCTAATTGTTCCATTTGAATGTGTTTTTCTGTGGTTCTTGTTCCTAAAATTTAAATCCTATTTCATTAGGAATGTGCTAATGATATTTTTTCCTCATTTGTAGAATAAAGAGGGGCAATTAGGATATATTTCTTTCTATATTATTTTATCCTAAGAGTTGCCTTTATATTGTAATATTATTAAACCAGGGCTTTTTTTGAGCCGGAGCTCGGCGGAACGCCGTCCCCACCAATTGCGCGCTACCACTTCCGGTTTTTTTTAGCGCGATGGGGGGGGGCGCGTTCCGGCACCTTTCGGCACCCAAAAAAAGCCCTGTATTAAACTGAGACAACTGAATAAAAGTGAGTTCCGTGATTTGCTTTGGACTAAAGAGCTTTAGAATTTTAGTGTATAATCAATACCTTTTTGAAAGTAGCATTAACAATACTTTGCCCATCAAGTTACAAAAACGAATCAATTATCTTCCTAGCTAACAGTCATTAATTTAAAAGATGTGTTTTCTTTTAAATGTCCTATCTCTCCTCCATGGGCTAGTTCTCTATATTGTTAAGCTATTAAACAATTTACCTATTAAAATGCTTTCATCTGGTCATTCCCAAATGTTGAGTTAAGCTTTTATTTAAGTGAAGGATGACTAATAGTATAAATGTGTAATGTGGTCATAATTCAGAGGCACATTGCATTGAAATGGTATAAGGTTTGTAAAATGCATTGTGGTCATTTGTTATTCTTTAATGTTCTATTTTTTAATATTGACAATCTCTGACATTATCTATAATAAATTCCTGAAAAAGTTGCCGGTAAATTAGTAATAATGATTTATTATGAGTTATATTTTGAATCTTCAGTTTAAGAAATATAATCCCATTTGTCCAATAGTGGTGGATGAACTGGAATGCATGCTTGCTTTTAATTTAAGGATTTTATTTAAATATCTAATTGTTAATATGTTAAAAATATGAATGCTTAATTAGTTTGTGGCAGTAAGTTAGCATTATCCTCTTAAGTGTTCTCTTGTTGTCAATAGATTTACTAAAATGTGATCAAGAATCAAAGCAAAATTTAATATGTATTGTTAATTTACAAAAAAAAAAATGTATGGGATGGATAGTAAATAATCCCTCTTGGATATTTCCACTAAATTTTTAAGGACTACGTAGAAGATTTGAACTTTGCTACTGTATATTATCTTTTGTTCACCAGGAATGATGTTTCCAACATTTAGTGACATTCATTTGGCTCCTTTTTCCGACGAACAACTCTACATGGAACACTACTCCAGAGCCAATTTTTGGTAATAATTGTTTCACTTTTTTCACACACACAAAAAGCATTTTCCTTGGCAATTTAATAGGAATTTTCAAATGAAACAGCTTCTTGGAACCATAAAGCAGTGGTGAATTATAAATGTCTAAAGTAACTGCAAAATACTTATTTTGTTGGTCTGCAACTGTAGCACTTAGAGTTGATTCTTAGGGCTATTGTTGTGTTTATTTATATATCCCTACACACTTGTTTTAGAGGCTGTGAGAAATTACAGTCATATTATCTGTACCGTAATTACAATACCATGCCCTGACTTAGTAATTTGATGCCTGGGTCACATTGCTACTCTCTATTTGATGCCTTCTTAGTTACAGACAATCAATTCCTAGAAAAGCAGTGATTGTATGTTGTGAGAGTATCACTTGCAAACAAAGTGGTAATAATATAATATGGTGCTCAAAGCAAAGAACTAGAGGATAATAAGGAAAGCATTTAATGGCAGCATTAAGTCAAGGTTAATATACTATTGATTGAATCACAATACAAAAATCAAAAGAACAAAAAGTATGAGGAAAAATGAGAACAGGCCATGGTAATAATGCTACTGAAATAGTAATATTGTAGCAGCCGTAAATCAAGAACAAGTAAGATAATTTATAATCTAATCACATGCTTTGGAAATGAACTCCAATAGTGAAGTTGGGCTTGAAGATTGAATCTTCTCATGACAGGGTTTTAGCTAAGGTCATGTTAGAAGCTGAATGAAAGTTGTCCCTTCATTGCCTTTTCCCCAAAAACCTACTTTGCTGTTGATGATGAAGAATTTTCCTTAAAGTAGGAAGCGATATAGGATATCATTGTGATGATAGCAAAGGATGATGAAGATAGCAAAATCTAAGAATGGAACTAGACAATAGGAGAGGGAGCACCCATGTCCTAGAATTACTTCACTTCTGATATCATATCACATTTAAGTTGAATTCAGTGTGTAATAAACGTTTCATCTCCTGGAACAAGTTCTCATCTCTCCAGCTTGTTACAAAGGTAGTCCTCGACTTACAACAGTTCATTTAGTGACCGTTTGACATTATAATGGCACTGAAAAAAAGTGACTTATGACCATTTTTCACACTTATGACCCTTGCAGTATCCCCATGATCCCATGATTTACATTTGGATGACAAATGTAACCGGTTCCTATTTATGACAGTTATGACAATGTCCCAAGGTCACGCGGTCAGCTTTTGTGAACTTCTGGCAAGCAAACTCAATGGGGAAGCCAGATTCAGCTAACAACCATGTAATTAACTTAACAACTGCAGTGATCACTTAACAAATGTGGCAGGAAAAGTTGTAAAATGGGGCAAAACTCACACAACAAAATTCTCATCGGCAACATAAATTCTGGGCTCAATTGTGGTCGTAAGTCGAGGACTACCTGTCCTTTAGCTGGAGTTCTGTATTGCTTGCGTCATCCGGTTCTGTTTCGTCTAAAATAATTTAGCATGATTCCCTTTGGAGACACCACAATAAGGAAATGAATTTGTTACATTGAGGATGGAGTGCCTTGAGGATGATGCGGCTCCAGTTGGTAGCCATCACTCCAATTTTGGGAAGCCACCAATAAAATCATACGGCGTGAAAACGAAAGTGCGAACGAAGGAGGGCACTGCTTGAATGTAACAATGTGTAGAGAATAGGGGAATTGTTCTGTTTTGAACCTGAAACAAATGTGCCATTTATTGTAAGAAAACGAAAAGCTCAGAGGGCACCAAGAATCCCTCATTTCAGCCCTGAGCTACAAACATTCTCCTTTATTGATTACTTTATGGTCTCTTAAACCATTTGGGATCAGCCACTGTTTGGCAGAACTGAAACCTGGACTACCATAACTCTTGAGTTTTTCTCTGCTTTAAGCTAGATCAAAGATATTGTGAGATGAGAAACTATATAAAGTGTTTAAATAAATAAGTCGCAAAAAATTACATAGATTTTGTTAAGGGTTTTAATGCAATAGGATTGTTAAGAGGAAGGAGGTGTATTAGATAATTGAGGATCTTTTCACATTACACTAGCATAATCACCAGTTTCCCCTACCTTTTCATCTGCCCCCCTCCCTTTATTCTAATTTAAATCCTGTATCAGTTTAGCACAGGGGTTCCCAGGATGTGGGCCGTGGCCTACTAGTGGACTGTGAGGGGTTTGCAACTGGGCGGTGGAGAGGTCCAGCAAGTGCACATGCGCATGTGTATCCTCACTTGCGTGAGGCATGCATGCACGCGCTCCATTTGCATGAGTGGTAGGCACCTATGCATGCTGCTCACACAAATGGAGCTGCGTACGCTCACTTGCCGGCCGCTTGCGCGAACCATCTCCTCCACCTCACCGGTCTGCAAAGCAGGAAATATTGGGGAACTCTGGTTTAACCATTGTTTTTCATCTTGGCAAATTTGAAAGGCGTAGAGTTGGACTACCTGAATTCGCCTACCCGTTTGGCCAGAGTTGAAGTCTACACATTTTTAAATTGCCAAGTTTGAAAGACACGGAGTTAACCACATGTGATGAATTGAGGTGTAATTAACAAAAGGTTATGCCCTTCAATAACATTTGTTAGTTGCTAGGTGCTACCAGTTCTTTTTATATTTCATAGGGTATCTAGCTTAGGCTAAATACAGAATCTTGGAAACTATCAAATTTTCCAAGAATTTCCCACCCTCAATTATAATGAGTTAATTAAGATGGAGTACTTTTGATTTAAAGTGTCTTTCCTCAGATTTCTGTCCACCTGATTAAGTAGCTGTTTATTAGACAGGCTGTTCACCTACTTGTCTGATTGCTTATTTCTATTTTCTCTCCCATTTCTTTCTGTCAACTTCTTTCCCATATTAATCATTGTATAAGTTGCTTTTGCAAATAACATTATTTATTCTGGAGACAATATCCTACCTGCTTCTGCATTTAAGGACAATGTCAATGGGTATTTATAGCTCCTACAACCTAGAAATATTTATTTTGTTCAGAAGTCAACTTTACTGAGAATAACTCATTCATTTCACACAGTTTTGCATGTTTCAGAATATTGTGATACAGTTTAGAGTTTACATCTGCAAGCAAATAAGCAAGCTCAGAGAGCACCAAGAATGCCAGGCATTACAGATCGGCACAAGAGAATGCAGAGCAGGACACCTGGAAAGAATGTGTCATAAGTTATAAAATCCAGAACCCTGTAAGTTTTATAAGTGTACCACTTTAATATAATGAAGGTGCTGATCTAGAAGTCAGGAAGCTGTAAGCACTAGGTCTTCATTAGGCATGAAAGCCACCTGGGTGACTAACTCAAGTCATTGATCGGTGCTTTGCCCGAAATGCCAGTAGCTAATTCTTGAGACCCTCTGCCCTCATAACTGATGGCCTTTTATGAGCTATTGTTCAAAGAGGGTTTACAAAAACAAAAATAAAAAAATTGTTTATGGTCAAGATGACCCTCTGTACTTCATGAAAATGGTTCTGGAATGTAAGAACTCCTTAGGCAGTGTACGCAGTTACCATGTGGGCCACCTGAATGTGGTATGCTTAGGACCATGTACTTGAAGGACAGCAGCCAACTGAGTCTACGTAGCTGATCATTATGAAATGTTATCATGGATTCCAGCTGAGGGAAAGGAATATGTCATTTTGTACATTCCCCATGTTCTTCTTGCCATTTTTTAGGTCAAGATAGGCTGTACCAATGCATTCGTGTGGGCCTACTCTGGAATATAAACCTTTCTTTTGTGTTTCTTGCTTTCCTTCATTGAAAAACAAACATTCCCCTCTCCACTATCAGTACTGTGAATTATCATAAGTTTCCATGTGATGGTGTATTATTGCTATGTGACTAGTTGTGTAGCATGGATGCTGCCCAAGTTTTAAGATGATATAGTCCTTTGACAATGCAACATGAATCCAAGATTTGTTTTCCCTCTGTTCTACTTCCTTTTACTGTTGCAATGGAAATGAATGGCTGCATACAAAGCCAATCATATACAGTTACACAAAATATTTATAGAAAGAGAAGTACTGAAACACCTGGAAGGTAATTTATTCCAAATTGGGAATCTCAACAAGACTTTCTAAATTCTACTTAATTATTCAATGTTCTTTTTATTAATACACAGACAGATGTCTGCAGTGCATTTTAAGATGGATTTTGTTAGGCACTTGTTTACTTTAGGAGTCATTTAACAGCTCATTAAAAAAATGTAATTAAGGACCCCATGATAATTCATGATGCGTAGAGAAAATTATTTATAGCATCTTCTCTTTGCACTTCCTCTTAAGTTGTCTCTCTCCTACTGCTTCCACAAATGTACTTATAATAATTATGCACTTCCATTTGCAAACATAAATTTAAATTTATCACAGATGTACACAGATAAGTGTATGCAGTTTAATTTATTTGTGCATGTACACATTCATTACATTGTACTTACAATGTACAAGTTGTAGCCGTCTGATGTAGGCTCTTACAAATATAATTAAATAGTTAAATATAAATGTAAAAAACTAAAATAGGTAACAGTCCCATGGCTACACTCTATGCAGGAAAATAAAAATGGTAATTAGCTGGAATTGTAAGAATACAGTAATG
Organism: Psammodynastes pulverulentus; assembly: GCA_025802295.1. NCBI lineage: Eukaryota > Metazoa > Chordata > Lepidosauria > Squamata > Psammodynastidae > Psammodynastes > Psammodynastes pulverulentus. The sequence goes on from JAOYMU010000192.1 coordinate 66,711,227, forward strand.
AGCTCGCCAAGCAGAAATCCTTTTAGAGTGTATTTTACAGTTTGAGATACATAGGCTTGGTGACAAAATGGGAAATTAGGAACAGGGTTATGGAATAGAGATATGTACTTGGGGAAAGTATATAGACCAGTGATGGCGAACCTATGGCACGCGTGCCACAGGTGGCACGCAGAGCCATTTGTGCGGGCACGCGAGCCGTCGCCA
>JAOYMU010000192.1:66749269-66760920 GCA_025802295.1 Psammodynastes pulverulentus
CGGCAGAAAAAAAGCCCTGCTTAGAAGTAAACTATTTGTACTCAGTAGCATTTCCTTCAGTGGAAGTTTAGGGTTTCAATCTCACGATCTCATTTCTGGAATACTGCTTTACCCCAATATGAATTCAGAAGAAATTAATAGTGACATGTGTATAATTGTGTTACATATATGTAAATATTAATACACATGTTTAAAGAAGAGTTTTCAAAAATGTTGATAAACTTGAAAGAAATTCCTTGGCAAGAAATCTATAGAATTTGTTCAGTTATGATACATATATAAGATAAGCATTAGCAAATTTATTGAGGAATAAGTTTCACAGAGTTCATTATCTAATTTTAAATAAGTGGGCATTGGAATTTAGCTTTATATAAAACATTGAAAGGTTTGGTATTTTGGTGGGTTGGATTATTGTTTTTGGCTTTGAAGAAGAATCTTGTTTAAATGTTTTAGCAAAAAAAAGTGTTAAAATCAGAAATAAGATGAATAATCACTTTGGATAATTAGGAGCTAGTGTTCAAGAATTGTTTTAGCTTGTGTCTTATGCTTGTAATGTTTGGCTCCTATTTCAGGGTGAATTTTCACATTTGGTTTTGCTGGCAGCATTTGACTGCATTGATGATACTAAACTTGTGAAACAATTGATTCTATCTGTAAGTAAATACGATTGCCAATCTTCATTTTTAATCATTCACCTAGCAGAATAATATAACTAATGTAGGAAATTCCACTGGTTTTATACAAAGATTGTACACTGCAGGTAGTCCTCAACTTATCACCACAATTGAGCCCAAGATTTCTGTAGTTTAGTGAGACATTTGTTAAGTGAGTTTTTGCCCCATTTTACCACCTTTCTTGCCACAGTTGTTAAGTGAATAACTGCAGTCAGTAAGTTAGTTGAGTGAATCTGGCTTCCCCATGGACTTTGCTTGTGAGAAGGTCGCAAAAGGTGATCACATGACCCCGGGACACTGCAACCATCATAAGTATGAGCCAGTTGCCAAGTGTCTGAATTTTGATCACATGACCATGGGGATGCTGGAAAGGTCATAACTGAAAAATAGTGCTAACCCACGTTTTTCAGTGCTGTTGTAACTTTAAATGGGCACTAAATGAACGATTGTAAGTTGAGGACTACCTGTATTAATTTTGTTATTTAAAATGACAAATGAATTATTCAAGTTATTGATGGAGCGGTTGGTATTTTGGCCACTTAGGTGAAGGAATACTTTTTTTTTCATTTATTCATTACTCTTGTGATAGAAATTTTTAAACTGTATATTGGTGTACCAGTGAAGGATTATGCATTGGATTAAAACATTAGGGCTGAATAATGCTTTCCTATATATCTTGAGATAGAGATGTCTGAAGGCAAATAAAGAATATGAGATAAATGCTTAGAATTTTCTTTCCATTAACCGGGCTAGCCAAAATTGACAACTTTTAAGAATTGTGGACTTCAGCAAGACTAGCTAGGGAATTCTGAGGATTCAAATTCACAAGTCTTAAAATTGCCAAGATTAGGTTACCGCTGCCATAGACCAGTGATGGCGAAACCTTTTCATGTGCCGTGCCAAAAGCACGCACATGTGCATTGGCATATGTGTGCGCGTGCTGGTATCCACAATAGCCATTTTCGCTATCCCCCGAGCTCTCGCGACTCTCCAGAAGCCGGGAGGCCCGCTTTTCACCCTCCCCAGGCTCCAGGGGCTTTCCTGGAGCTTCAGGGGGAGGGACAAAATGCTCCCCCCCCCGGGCTCCAGAGGCCCTCCGGAAGCCAGAAACCATCTGAAAGTCAGCTGGTAGGTGGGGAGGCCACATGCACATGCGCGGCTGGGCGACAGCTTGTGTGCCCGCCGAGATGGCTCTGCGTGCCACCTGTGTCACGTGTGCCACAGGTTCGCCGTCACGGCCATAGACTATTTTCCATCTTCCTTCCCCCAGATCCAGATCCAGGACCAAGATAAAACTAGCATCTTAAGTGACCAATTGACCAAATAGGAACCGTGCTGAGGGAAGGGAATTCCTTAGCATGTCTGCCATATTCCTCTTTTGCCTTCACGGAGGTTTCATGCAAGGATCCTTTCGTTTAGTGGACTTCTCTGTGCAGTGATAGAATGCAGTGGATGACTTTCTAGCAATTCGTTCTATCCCCCTCCCCCCGATGGTTTATTTACTACTGTCAGCCCAACAAGGTTGAGTAGACTATGAAAGCCTTGCCATTTAGGTCAGGACTCGTTTTATTGTAATAACTGTAGTTACAGAATCTTGCAAATCTGAATGTGCTTCTCCCTTTCTCCCTTTCTCCCCTTACGTTCATATTGTCTGAGACGTTTACTCAAACTGATTTCTTGGCCCAGGCTCAAGCCCCTCTTATCCGGCTGCAATTCTTCCTCCTGTCCTTCAAGGCCATTCTTTGTGCCCTCTAGTTAGTTAGTCGCTTGTCTCCCACTGCAGCTAAAAAACTCTTCCTTAGCACAGTATTAATGGAAAAATTAAAAGGTTATCATAGCAGATACACTGTTTGTAGGGTAGCAGCGGAGAGAGAGAGAGATCAGGGGTGTGACATTTAAAAGGGCCATCTTAGTCAAAGTGGCAATAACTTTTGATGTTTTAGAAGTTTTTTAGAACAGTTCAGAGACACCATGTTGTAGCTTTCTTTTTATAGCCCTGTTGCTATGCATGTCTTGAATATGTATGAGTTTGAAATGGTGTTTAAATTCCACTCTCAGTCTGTTTGTTGAACTCCACTTAGCTATTATCGTATTTGAGCTTTCCAGCCAAAAGTAATATAGACACTATTGAATTGAGCTCAGTTTCTGGTGACATAACTGTATTGTTTTTTTGGCTACAGTACAAATATTGTCTCAGGATGATTGTTGATTTCTTTAGCCTACATCCTTGGTATATGAGCTGTGATGGCGGAGTCATTAATTGAATTGAATTGAATTCTTTATTGGCCAAGTGTGATTTGACACACTAGGAATTTGTTTTGGTGCAGTACTGCAGACTACTTCAGCTGCCTGCAATTTGGCAGTTCAAATCCCACCAGGTTCAAGGTTAACTCAGCCTTCCATCCTTCTGAGGTGGGTAAAATGAGGACCCAGATTGTTGGGGGCAGTAGGCTCACTTTGTAAATCGCTCAGAAAGAGCTGTAAAGAACTGTAAAGCGGTATATAAGTCTAAGTGCTATTGCTATTTATTGGTGGTCTCTCATCCAAATATTAACCAGATCTAGTCCTACTTAGCTTTCAGACTTTAGCAGAGTAACTTAGATGCTACCAAGTTAAAATTGAAAACAGATGCTGCTCTGATTCAATGGTGAAATTGATGAGTTTGAATTTTCCACTGATGGAGAAGCTGGGAGATGGCAGGTTTTTGAGGCCCCTATCTAATGAAATTAGAGGATATATTAGCCTGGGTAAACTGAAGAAAGAGAACCATCATTGAAGTCTTATAGTCATTGCCTCCACTTGACTAACATCACATTTCCTTTGCCTCAAACAGTTATATAATAGAGTCCAAACGTTTAGCAACATGTTTGGTATTCCCTGAAGACTTTTTAGTGGTTATTATCATTATATCCTAAAGCAATTACCTTAAACTTGAAGCTTAAGCTCGCATCCTTTCAGCCTCCCTATGCTTTATTGTCTGATTTGCTACAGCTGAGTGAAGGATCATTCCTTTATGTCGTGATTCTAATTTTGCTCGTCCTGCTTTGGGACTTTGGGACTTTCTTCATTAACAAAGATGCATGTAGCAATAATGGCTGCGCAGGTTGATGCTAGTAACTTCAGTTTGAAAGGCAGTTTCATATCTTTTCTCATTTGGGTGACAAAATTCTTAACCCACCATCCTCCAAACTTTTTCAGATTTTTGTTTAATTCTGTCTTTCCCGTATATGGTGGGAGTTAGATATCTATCAGATAGTTCAGAACAGGAAGCCAGGGCTACCTTTTTAATTGAAGAATTTATATATCCTCATATCTTCTCCATTTTTTTGATGGGATGGCAGTAAAGCAAGAGAAGAATCTTCACTTGGTGATGGACACTCTCAAGAGACAAAAGGCTTATCAAGTGATGTATTTGAGTATATAGACTTTCTCTGCTCATTCATGAATAAAGAATGAATGGAGTAAGCCTACATACTCCTACGCTAATGATTTTGATGAATGAAGAGGATGACTACAATTTGTGTTTGCAAAAGAGCAGTAGGCAAATATATTTAATGAAAATATATTTATCTTAAAAAAATAACAGGAAAAAAACTGTCAATTTGAATGAAAAGATTGCATTACCTTTATGTTAAATGAAACTAAACTTGACTGTTAGATAAACTGCCTTCTATTTTCATGTCTCTCCTTTAATCATGTTATTGAAATGCTTTTAGTAATATTATCTACGTAAAGTGTGGAGTATCTAATTTTAACTTAAAATTCCAGCAAGCTGGATTGATCAATATGGTTGTACAAAAGGGATGAAAAAAATGGAGGAATTATTAATTGGTAATATTTTGAAATCATTTCATAGGGGAAATGTCTTAAGTTAGACTTTACACTTCTGATGCATTCATATTTTTTTTTTTTACTGATGAGGTAGGCTTGTGAACAGCAAAATGAAACAACATTGCCCTTTAATATTTATCTAAAAGCTTTATATCTGCAGGGTTGTTGAAGATGGCTTTTGAAATGGAATAAAAAGGTAGCGTGATGGTGGGGAGGGAATGCTTAGTTTAGCAGTATAAGCAAAAGAAAATGCAAGGAATGGCGATGATGATATTTGCCAATACTTATGGCTATATACTTCTGGTTAATCAATTCTTGTCCATGATTTGGAAGAAGGCCCGTGCATTAGCGTAATGTCTTATTTAGTCATAGGTAAGATTTGAATAAGGATAAAAGAATTGGCTTCCTTCCCCCAAAAAACCCCCAAGCTGAAATTGGGGGAAAAAAAGTTATTAACAGATTTTTTTTGTCTTTCCCCCAACACTTAGGAATTGAATGGTAATTTAGCCACTGTTATAAACAACAAATATGGAAGGAAAGTCCTGCTGTATTTATTGAGTCCACGGGACCCGACATATTTTTCCCCGGCAATAATCAAAATCCTGCAACAGGGTGATGGAAATGCTCACAGGTACAATTGGGTGCCATTTCTTGAGATTTCTGCATCTTCTCCTCTCTGGTTGTGTCTGAACGTGCGCTGCTTTTCACTCTTCCAAATCCCAGTGATTGGATTGAATTATGGCTATACAGCTGCCTAAGAATGCTGTGCAAAGTGGAACTCGGCCTGTATTTTATTGTACATAAATGACCTTAAAAGGTGATGTAGCGAGATAGACTTTTTTGTTTTTTTAAAGTGTAGGATAACATTTTGGTGGAAAATACTGGATTTCATATCGGGTCATTTTCTATGAATTTCGATCACATTTGTTTTAAGTGGATTTGGTAAAATAATACTTTATTACCATGTGAGTCAAGTGACAAATAAGAACAGCAGGTGTTTATTTCAACACTGGCAGAATAATGCATGTTATGCTTTACCTACAGCTGTTTGTGATACGGACTAGATTAGTTTCTCGGTATTCATTTCAAAACTCTTATATTTTATCTGCTTTTTATCTGGTTAACTGTATCTTGCCTTCATATATCACTTTTATTTTTTGGGGGGAAAAAATCTTCCAAGGATACAGAATCTGACCTAGTCAAGGCTAAGTGACTATTGAATCCAGAAGAGATTCTGCAAAATTTGTGGATGGATGTCAGCTTTTAGCAATGTGACAGTGTCGGAGACCTCAGTGAAAGAATACTTGCAGAAAAACAAATGAATTTTTCTCAAGGTCCTTTCACCAGTAGAAGATAAAACCAAGAGCTAAGCATGCTCACTTTCATTTAGTTTCCATGTTTGTATATTATAAGTGACAGGGGAGCCAGAGATTTATTATAGATGGTTGTGAGGATGCTAAACATGGGCTGATATCAGTAGTTCAGGGTTGAAATGAAGAGTCCTTGGTGCTTTCTGAGTTTGGTTGTTTTCTTGCCAAACTATGTAACTTCATCAGGGCTAGTAAGGACTGAGGTTTGCTCTCGTTTTATATTCTAGTGACTTGCCCTGTCAGTGTAGGTGGGTGTAGTCTTGGTAGTTCCTTGGCAACGAAACATCTGCAAGAAAACAAGTTAGTTAGTTCACTTTATTGTCATTGTACCTCAGAGCTCAGAGAGTACCAGGGACCCTGATGTCAATAGTTCATTGAAGTGGCATGTGGTTTCTGAAAAGACTCGTGTCATTTTTTAAAAAAAGTTTTATTAATGTCCTCCATTTTCAGGTATTTTGTTATCATTTGTTTATTATTCATGCGTTTGTGGGAGGGGTTCTATTAATTTGTGCAATAAAACACTGTAAAAAGAATTAAATTAGGTTTCAGGCAATTGTTACTGGATCCTCTTTGAGGCAGGATATTTAATTTGAAACATCCCACAAAACTCTGCAAGTGTGAACAAATGAATGTTCGGGCCATAGATGAAAATACTTCAGAGAGAAGCAAACTGTCACCTTCATTCCTCACATAAATATACTCACTGCCAACAGACAGCTTTGATTGATACCATCCCACAGGTAATTAAATGGCACCTCAAAATACACCTCCTGCTAACTGTGTAAAAAATAGTGCCGCTCTGCAGGCCATAGGCATGGCAGCCACCAGAGTCGCACCACGGTCTGTCTCTCTTGATGATCTTTCCAGTGACACTAATTGCAGCAGCCATGCAGATCACTTTCTAGCTGACCAATCTTGGTCTTTAAAAATTAAAAACAGTCAAGGAAACTGAGGATTGCAAAAGTGTGGCTGTTAATGAGATTTGCCTCTGGCCTGAAGCTGAATTCTCCATTCCAGACATTTCTCACGAAAATACACTTCATAAGTGCTTTGCTCCTTCATAAACACTTTACTGGTTTAGATAGAAACAAGTGCTTTGCGAAGATCCAGTGCATACAGTGCACATTCATAGGTGATCTCTAGGTAGGGATCTCCAACTCCGTGTCCATGGACCAGGACTGGTCCGTGGCATGCCAGCAAACAGGTAGCATGCAAAACCACGTTCCCTCCGGTCTATGAAAAACCTTACTCCACGGAAGCAGTCCCTGGTTCCCAAAAGCTTGGGGAGCACTGCTCTAGGGCTCTGATTTGGAGTGTAAATCAAAACTTTTTTCTGTTGTTGGAGATCGTTCTGGGAAGAATATGCAAATAATGTGCTGCTGAATTTGGATTTTTCAATTTGGGCATCAGAATTTTGTGCAATTCCCACTTTTCTTTGTCAAGCAAGCATTCTCATTCTGTCCGCCTTTATTCCACCAGTAAAAAGGACGCAGATGTTCGCCATGATGAGCTTCTGGAAGCCATTTCCCCTCCCTTATTACAGCACCTCGGTGCACACGCTGAAGAAATGGTGATGGACAAAGCTGCGTTCATTGTAGTGACAGGCATCCTCAAGGCTGTTGTCGGTGATGTCCAGCCAGCGATGAAAGCCATCGCTGGTCTTGCTGCAAGAAAGATGATTCCGGGGGGAGAAGACGGACAGGTAAGCTACACACAAAGCAAACGGTAATAAGCAGCCCCAAGTTAGCAGATTTCTCTTTCATTGTTGTTCACTCATCTCTCTGAGGTGATTGTCTAGAGTAGGAGTGTCCAACTTTGGCAATTTTAAGACCTGTATAGACTTCAATTCCAGAATTCCCTAGTCAGCATGTAGTATTTTGGAGTCATACATATATATGAGATCTTCCATCCATTACTTCTTGTCCTGCCCTCAGGTGCTTTGGAGAATAGGTCTAACACCTCTTCTCTGTGACAGCACCTCAAATACTGGAAGACTGCTATCATGTCACCTCTAGTTCTTCTTTTTGTTAGACTAGACCAGGGCTGTCAAACTCACAGCCCACGGGCCGGATGCGTCACATACTGGCCACACCCACGTCTGGTTTAGCAAAGGGGAAAAAAGTGATACATCAAGTGACGCCGCTTTGACGATGCCAGTTTGACACCCCTGGACTAAACATACCAGCTTCCTCAATTGGGCAACGTTTTCCGCACATTCACGCAGAAAGTCTAAAGCAGAACTATTTTAGTATAGCTATCTATATGATCCTAAGTGCAGGTTGTGTATAATTGGGAGAGCTGTATTTCTGTTCAAACCTGCATGGGTCCCTTGAGATCTCTGGGCTCAGCACAAAGAGCAGGGTAGAAGGAATGCAGAAAGAAGGCCGGTAAGTAGTGGGACGACAAGCCTAGGGTTCAGGAAAGTGCCTTCAGGAACTATGAAAATGATAGAACATATTCAAAATAGTATTTGAGACTGAAACTGATTTTTCCCCCCAAAAGAAGTAAATTTCTAGTCCGAGCGACCACTAAGATCTCTAATTGTTTAAAATTTAGACTTTTTTGCTGTTTCTCTACTGATTACTAAATGGACCACTTAATTATATGAAGAGATGGTGCGTGGGACACTTCTTACGTGCTCTATGACTTGCCCCTGATTTTAAAAAGCTGCGCTTGTGAGGATAATGAAGAGTGATCCCAGTGAGATCTTGACGTGTTCATACTTTATTTTGAAGCTTCACATTGCTGAACATCCAGCTGGTCATTTGGTGCTTAAGTGGCTAATAGAACAAGATGAGAAGATGAGCCAGTCTGGCAGAGAAGGTATGTTGGCATATCTGTCAATCGGAGGTGAAATTAATCAATAGACCTTTAATTGGTGGAGGATAGGGAGGTCCTGGTTTCCATTTTGGGTGCCTTAATTACAATAACTTCTCTGAGTGATGTGGCTCCAAGGACAGGGAGAATTGCTCATAATAAGAATGGAAAAGTGTTTCTAAAAAAAGAAGGGCATGATCTTGCAAGGCAATTCAAGGGATAAGTTTCCTTTTCCTTGAGTTCAAATGTGTGTATATGTGAATAACGTAGAGAATTAGATTGAAAGCACACGTGCTCTGAATGCTACAAGCCAGCATTGTGTGTAATCTAATCAGTATCTCATTAAAGTGAATGCAGATGTGTTGATTAGTATTAATGCATAAGTGATCTGAAGTGGCCAATGTATAATGCCTGCTTTGGATTCTCCCAAACAGGGTGTTTTGCAAGAATCCTGACAGAACATGTGGGAATTGACCTACTAAAGACCTGGGTGGATGTGAATCGTGGTGCAATTATTCTCTGCCGGTATGTAGAAGGTTTCTAGATTACTGAATATCCATGCGGGTTTGTTTTAGGCAATGACCTACTTATTTAATATTAATATTTTTAAATCACTGTATTTTAAGAAGTGCCTGCAACCATTCCTGCTAGTAAGTAGACTGCAGCTGAGTTAACTTGCTGAATCGCCTTCAAAGTTTCATTACTTTGCTTTCAGCTTCATTGTTGTTATTATTTTTAAAGTACAAGGGAAGTAAGCTGAAGCTTTGCTACATTTTTTAAAAAAATTTCCAACTGTTGTTGGTTGTCTCCTCCCATTGGACTGTTTTTCTTTGAAGGTAATAATTTGGCTGTCCTGGAGTTTATGATGTCCAGAGGCTATGCTGTCACAGCCTTCAGAAGAACCACATTCTTTCTTTATAATGTGGTAATTTGACTTATTCCAGTGAGGCAACCTACAAAGATTGCTAGCTCAGTAATGTGAATAATACAGACATTATTGGTTCTCTTATATATATTACCCATTGCAAATAACCTTGAAGTTTGTGCTCTTACACGAAGCAGTTTTCTTGCAATTATTGACATAACCTCAAGCAAACAACCTGAGAACACAACAGTTCTGTTTTAGAATAAATCAATATAATATTAAACTATTTGCATCATTTTCATTTATAGAATTATTTAAAATGTATTGATGGGGGATGAAACTAAAATACCTTTTAACTTGTATTCATTGGTGGTAACTCCCTGCTTTTGTAGATTAACTATTCTTCTCTATTTGAATCACTGACGATATTTCCAAGTTAAGTTTTAACTTCCGTCTTTGTAAGTTTTCTCAGGAATTAGTAATGATGAAATCACTATAGCAACACGCTCACTAAATTAAAACTGACGGATCTGTTCAAACAATCACTAGAAATAGATTGATTGAATCAACTGAATTGTATGCAGAATATCTCCTGATATCAAATTAGGTTCGTTAGTATTGTCCTGATGCCTTTTGACAAAGGATAAATGTCCCTTTGGGAGTAGAGGTGCAGTCAGTGAAAGCAAACTGAGAACAGAAAATAATACGGTTGCAAGACAGCTGAACCTCAGAGCCTAAACATAAGAGGAACAGTTCTGTTTATCGGTTTGCTGAGAAGGTGCTAATCTTCCCTCTCCAGCCAACCTGATCAGGGTCACTGCAGGGGAGAAAATGAGAAAGGCTTATAATTATGTTCCAGGATTATAATCAAGCCTACTGAAATAATGATCTGTATGAGGGGAAAATAAAAGGTAAAGATACCCTCAAGCTTAATTCCTGGTGATCCGGAGTTTCTTCAGTGTGTTACAGAAATATTCGGCCCGAACTTCCTATGGGTTTTTCTTCTGTCGTGCCCTTGAGTTCCCAGGTGGAGCCCTGTCCAAACATCCAGGAAAAACATAGAGATGTGCAAATGTTTAGTTCAAGATTGGCCTTTCCAACACGGATAAGACCATTCCTGAAATGTTTTTGCAATCCCCACACTAGGTAATCTCTAATGAAAGGGTACTTGTTTCCTTGCTTCTGTTAACAGAAGTGTCGATCAGGATCACCCAAAAGCAAGAGATAACTTCTTTTGTTTCAGTAATCTGAATTTGAGTGGGTGGGAGGGACAGAGTTCTGAATGCATGGAGTTCTAGCTGGTTTCCCTATTTGAGGGGTTTGTAGGCTCACTCAGTGCCTATCAAGCCCCCCCCCTCGCCCCAATATATGGCTTTTCCTAGCCAAGCTCGATCAGCACTGCACACACATCTGTGAAAAATAATTGGTTTCCTTCATTATCCCATTCTTTTTTAAAAAAAAAAAAAATTCTAGTGTTTTTGATTCAGATCAGAAAAAAAGTTGCTGTTTATATGGATCATTGCAAAAACCAGGTTTAAATCCAACTTCCATTTGACAGGTTTATCATTGTGAATATCTACTGTTCAGCCACTGTTTTTCTGAAATAGAACTGTGCGGATTTTTAATTGTATTTTCAGAAAGAACCGGCACATTGGACAAGAATGCTTAATTCCTTGTAAAAAATATGTGACCTCACGCACAAACACAGCTGCTAAATAAAGATTTGTGGGGAATTGCTTCACTACATGTGGCCAAGTTTTCTATTTGAGGTGCAAAAGTTGTTGAGAAATCTGGTTTAGCAGAGACACCCTGATCGTTTCTGCTTGAATTCTAGAAATGGCAAATAGTTGCTTTTTAAAAGGAGTCTTACTCCCAAGGGTGGTTTTACAACTATTAATTTAGGTGGTTGATACTGCTAGTACTGAGTTTTGAGTTTTCTTCCATTATCTTAATAGAACTCAGTTGATCTGCTGCTACCGTATCTGAAGTAGTTCTATTTCTGACATTTCATTGGAAAACTAATCCGAATTCATGGACAAGCTAGAGCAGGGATGTCCAAACTTGTCAACTTTAAGACTTGTGGACTTCAACTCC
>JAOYMU010000192.1:66841792-66858238 GCA_025802295.1 Psammodynastes pulverulentus
GGAAAGTCCAGCCGAAGAAGAGAGTGATCTGACCATGACAAGGGAGAGATGACTAAATCCCCAATCCCCAGATCACTGGGAGAGAGAGAGAGAGAGAGAGATTGTATACAGATACAGATAGAAGCTATGCTAATTGGATGCCAACAGATTCAGAAATTACAGTATTGTTCCCCAGTTCACAGAATAATGGCAGTAGAACCACCATCTACTTAGATTATGCCTATTTGTGAGAATAGAGAGTGAAATATAACACTTGGAGCTCTGCAATCAAAGTCTCTATAAACAGATACTTGGAGCATTATTGGATATGCACCAAGCATTTTTCAATGAGCCAGGCAATTGCAACCAGCAAGGTTTTTTCAAAGGGTCATCTGGTATGCCAAGTGTGCTGTTTGCTTGATTGAGGGGGATTTCAGGCAGCACTCGTGCTCTAGTCCAGGGGTGGGCAATTAATTTTTCTAAGGGAGCACATGAGAAACTGGTATTGTTGTGGAGGGCCACTGCTGCCCCATCCATCTTACTGCCACTGCCCTCTCTCCCCTCCCACTGATGCACACACCCCTTGCTGATCCTTCTCTTCCAACAATGCCACTCTGCCTCTTGCCGCCCCAACCCCTCCAGCACCACTGACATCATGGGCCAGATAGGGACAATGAAAAGAGCCAGATTTAGCACCAAAAAGGGAGAGAAAAAGGTATGCGTAGTACACATTGGCAAAGTTGTCTCAGTACCATTTGTTTATTAGAAAATATAAAGGCCATAGTTATCAAATCTTGATTAATATTTATTTAAACCCAGGCTTGCCAATTCAAGCAGAGATATATGCAACAGAATGGTGGATACTAGTCACTTCATGGTGTTGGGGAAAAAATCTATTTGATTCAGTTTCAAACTGGAAGAAAGGCAGTGGACACAAAATGGAGGCTGTTGGATGATTGTAAAGAAAGGTTCTCTTTATTGAAGAAGCAGAACCACCAACTGCATGTGATTCTGAGCAGCTGACAAAATGGAGTTGAGAGTGGGTGGGTTTTATACCTTCTTTCGACTTTGTATTTGAGCTTCCTGTCCCTGTGCAAGATCATGTCCTTTAAAATTATATTGGCTGTTGTCAGATTCCTATAGGATCACGGCTAGCTCTATAGGCAAAAGGGAAATACAAATCCTAGGTGCTTGTCTGAGATAATTTTGTCAAGCTTTTGTTTGTTGCTTATCTGAGTTTTTGTCTTGATCCAGTCTTTCTGAATGGATGATCAAATCTGCATTTCTAAAAGCTGGCCTCCTCAGTTTCTGCTTGGGGCAGGGAAACTGGGACTGGTTTCTGCCTCCCTTAAGTTTTTTCTCCAAATATTTCATTCTTCGGGGGCGGGGGCTGTTTCCCACAATGGCTTAACCTAATGCAATATGCTCAGAGGTGGTATTCAGCAGGTTCCGACCAGTTCTGGAGAACCGGTAGCGGAAATTTCGAGTAGTTCGGAAAACTGGTGGTAACCTTCCCCTGGAGTGAGGTGGGAATGGAGATTTTACAGTATCTTTCCCCTGCCACACCCACCAAGGCATAACCACAGAACCGGTAGTAAAACAAATTGAATCCCACCACTGAATACGCTCTTCATGGGGCTGCCCTTGAAGAGCATTCAGAACCTTCAACTGATCCATAGTGCAGTGGTACGGCAATAATGGGCATGCCTCAATAAGTCCACATAAACATGGTGACTTGAGGGACCATCTAGCTCCCGTGCTGTCTACCCAAATGGTTCAATCTGACAGAATTAATGTGCTCCAGATTCCTTCAATCAAGCAGAGCCATGCTATCAGGACCCCTGAATTGTGTCTTCTTTGTTGTGGCACCTGCCTTTTGGAATGAGGTTCCTACTGAAATCTGCCTAACTTGCCACCCTGATAGTATTCTGAAGAACCTTAAAGACCTGGCTGTTTTCTCAGACTCTGAGCTAGTTAGAAACCGCTGGTAGAGTATATGATTGTGTTGCTGCTCTTATCTGGATTTGCCATCTTGTCTTATGTTTAATAGGTTTCGTCCTATCCTATTTGATGCAATTCCTTTTTTATATTGTAAGGCCACCTGAGTTAATTTGTATTGGGCAAAGTCTAAACTGCATAAAATAAATAAAGAAGAAGAGGAATATTTTCTAGACAGACATAATTTAGTTAGAAGCATCCCCCATTCTGTTGCATATATCCCTGTCTGAACTGGCAAATGTGGATATAAATAAATATTAATCGAGATTTGCTAACAATGGCCTTCATATTTTGCAATAAACAAACTAGTACAGAGATAACTTTGTATATACGGAGATGTTTGTATATAACAAAAAATAAAACACACACACACACACACACACACACACACACACATATATATATAAACTTTGTCAGTACCTACTGCTACGCACACCTTTCTCTCTCTCTTTTTGGTGCCAAATGCATTGCTTCCACAGCCTCAAGAGGAAAAGTTTCTTCTATTAAATACTACTTTGAATGATGCCAAGCAATCTTAACTCTGTGTAAAAGATGCATAAGGAGTGATTACATGCCTGCTCTTCTCGGGGAAATAATCATGTTGTTCTCTAATGAACATGACCTTGCATTAATGTCCTAAATCTTTCCAGCCGCAGTATACTAAATGTGCTATTAAAAGCTTTGAGATGGGGTTAATTTGCTATTTAACTTTGCAGCAAGTTGAAACTTAAATTCTAAGCAATTTCCGAAAGATGCCTCTGAGAGCTGGGGTTTTAAAAGACAATCTTCGGGAATTAGGTTGTTTACATATTTTGCTAAACCTTTACAAAAGCAAAAGTTATGGCATATTTCTGCTATTCTTCATAATAAACAGAGGGGCAACATAGTATATTGAAAATTGGAGAGGTGGCTTGGATTCAAATGCCTGCATGAATATAGAATTAACTGGTTAGCTTTGGGGCAGTCAATATTACTGGGTCAATCTAACTCACGGAGTTTTATTATAACATCAGGCAGGCCCACCTGATATCCCTTGAAGAAGGATAAGATTCCCTCTATTAAATAAATAATACATACTGCATACTCAGTTAATATTGGGAGAGAGCTGATATGGAGTCTGTGACCTTTAAGAGGCTTTAAGAAACCTTTAGAGGAGAGGCAAACATACTCTAATTCCCAATTGCAAATAGGAATGATTAAATATTCTCTAGAGATAACATTTTAGTCACATTTTGTACTCAGAATTGGAATTTGATATCTGAAGAGTTTGTAGAAAAAAAATGTTTGATGCTATCTGATAGTTGATATGCAACAGTGGTCATATCTGGCACAAAGCTAGCAAAATTTGACAGCTGATCTGTATTAATTATCATTATCTAGCATGTAGGAATGAACATTTGTTGACAGGTATCTGACCGAGCATCATATTGACATAGTCCATTTCTGACAGCAGTTGAGATGTAGCGTTGGACAGTTGACAAACTGTGGGATTTGGCAATTGACAGCATTGAAGATAAGCAATCTGCATTTGGTTATGCAACAGCTTGGACATATAATATCAATTGAATGTCGATATCTCTGATTGCTGAGTTGCAATCGAAGTTGGAATTTTACATTTATTTTGTTGCACTGAACTCCACGTTCTAACAGAATTTCTGAGAGGTGTGGCATGGTTTAAAACATTTTTCTAAATTAATTATTTTGTTCTAATCTTGAAGAGGATGAAATTGTTAGTGTATAAATGATTGCCTCAACTCCCATACAATTCCTACACTTTTCAGGCAAACTTCTGAATCTTCTTAAAAGTAGTTGCCACTAGTAGAAGGAAAAGGTTGTCATATGGTAAATCTATAGCATAGCCATCGTATACAACAGTGGTTCCCAATCTGTGCGCCGCGGCTCCCTGGGGAGCCGCGGCACCATCGTAAGGGCGCCGCGCCATTTCTAAAAGCCTAGTGCGCATGCGCAGTTACAAGTAAAACATGTAAAAAAACCCGGATGTCCCTATTAAGGGAGCCGCGGAAGAAATCCGACATATTTAAGGGAGCTGCGGAAGAAATCGGAAGCACGTAAGGGAGCCGCGGACCGGAAAAGTTTGGGAACCACTGGTCTAGCTTCTCCTTGAAATTCTTATGTGAGAAAAAAAAAAAAGGTAAGATGATGATGCCAGGATTTTGCATGTGTCTATTAAACTTTAGCAATGCAATTTCCCCATCCCTCAAAAGAACTAGAGGCAGCTGACTAGTAAATTGCCCCTTCCATATGACCCTGCAACCTCTCAAAATACACGTCTGCAAACTCCGATTCTTACCTCAAATATTGTCAAACTAAGAGGATGAGCAAGGAATTCGTGGGATGCAAATATAATCCTGCGGTCTTGCCCATTTATATCCACGCTGGAAAGCTTGTGCAGTTTGGAGTCAACCCAGTAAATACGATTTTTAACGCGATCTAGACAAAAACACGTGTCAGTAATTAGGCCAGAAGAACCGTGAGTTAACAAGAACTTCCCTACTTACTTCAACTCTCTTTAAACCTGGAGGTCTAGGGAAGCTATGAAGTAGCACCCTTGACTACACAATGGGTAAATAAAAACCACGACAAACAGTGATTGAAAGAATTCTTATCACGGCCAGAAGCTGATGGCCATGGCCATTCAGAAGCCAAGATACAGGGAGGTCAATACCACCAAGCTAGATATTAGTGATATTTTGGGTGGGAAAGAAAGAGAATGTTTTAACATGGCATTTCATCACAGAAAGTCACTTGCCTTCAACCCTTAATATACTAGCCTAATTTAACCAATAATTCCAAGGATTCCTTATGAAAGGAATTCCAATGTGGTATGAATAACATTAATATACCTAGTGCAATCCCATTGGGCCTTTCAATATCTGTTGTCACAAGTTGCTGCCTGTCAAGTCCATTCATCCCTGCTTTCTCAATTTTGGCTGGTTCACCCCAATCAGACCAATACATGAAGCTGTAAGAGAAACCAGGTAAGAGCTGTCATCAGTCTACTCTTGCGAGACAGTTATTTTATTTCTACCGTCTCCTTTCAAACACGTTTCTTCTTCAACCAAACCTTAACTTTTGACCTTAAATTTGGGCTACCTTGACAGTATATTAGACACCCCCCCCCCTCCAGTATATTATTTATCCTTACGGCTCAAATATCACTGATAGAATCTGAATGCCAAAGCTCACTTCTCTGAAGGCTTTCTATTGTGTCGGTACATTGTTCTATGTTCTGAAGAAACACAGTGCTTTTTCTCAGCAGCTATTAATAGAGACACTCAAGTAAGATGTGTAGATATCACTGGCAAGTATCTAATATTACAAACTAGCAATTCTTGCTATGCCACCTCCTGCTATGTCTTTGACAACATTGCTGCTGGTGTTAGCACAGCTGTGAAAGAGATTCTGAAGTGAAATTACAATCACTTTAGGATTTCTTCTGAGCTGCACGGGCCCTTCCCCAGAAGACCCTCCAGAATCACTCCTCAAATTATGTGATTCAAGACTCACAGGAATCCAGGAGGGATTTAATTTCAGGAGGATGCATATCTGTGTGCAAGACAATCCTACTAAACAGCCTTAAAGATTCTCGGAATTAATGCTCAGATATTTCCATATCAAGTATGTAAATATGGGCTTACCCAGAAAGTGGATCCACAGCCATACACGCTGGCTCTCTTAAGTTAGTGTTAAATAAGACTTTCCTTTTACCGCCATCAAGGCTGGCCACTAAAACGGACTTCAAGGAAGAATCAGTCCAATAGATGTTCTTGTAAATCCAATCAACAGCGATTCCTCCAGGACTTGGTACGTTGTCTACAATCCAGCGATGTCGCACTGGTTTGTTACTAGAAGTAATTGAGGCACTAGGGAGAAACATTTCATTAAATGCAGTCACCAGGGAATGCAACATCCTGTATTTAAAGCATATGGCAAAGGCACAAAGAACAGGTCATGTCTGGTTCTAAGTTAATCCTAGACCTTGCCTGGAAGTTTAGCTTCAGCCACTGTTCAATTTTTTCCTACCTTTAAAATTTTTTTGCCACCAAAAATGCTTCCTACAAAATTCAGATACCGTATTTATCGCCGTATAACGCGCCCTGGCGTATAACGCGCACCTTAAGTTTAAGCAAGAAGTTTAAGAAACAAAATGGTGGCCGTGGACGAACGGACCGGTATGTACAATGCTTTTTTTTTTTAGACATATCGACGTATAACGCGCACATGCAATTTCCATATTCTTTTCAAGACGAAAAAGTGCGCGTTATACGCTGACAAATACAGTATTTGTGTTCAAACAAGGCTTTTTAGGATAAAATCTGTCAGGAATCTAGTTGGCTCAGAGCTTCTATGTGCTTTCAAAGTTTACCTAGACGATTATTACAGCTAAGAGTTCTCCTAGATCAGCGTCCAGAGCTCATCAAACATAACAGCAGCTGAAACAGGGCATATTGTTAATTTTTATTTTAGCGGTGGCTAGTTAATGCAAAAGGCATTTGGAAGCTGGGCACAAAGCAAGATTTTAGGAGAAATGTTCTCCTTGCTTTCTCCTTGCAAGCCAAAAGGCTGAACATGCCTGATTTAGATTAACCCAGACTGCTAGCAGCTAAGAGCCGAGCATGTCATTTCCCACAGAACTGTTTAGATCCTGTTCCACCAGTAACAGCTGCCTTCACTCCACTGCCAAGAAGGAGCCAAAATGTTACCCTCTCTGCTTGGACCTATAAAAACCAGAGCTATAAATGAGCTACGTAGCTCACTTCAGACTACTGACCAGACCTAGGGTGCAGATCAGATGCTCTACGGTGTCTCTAAGAAAAGCCGTAAACTTTTAAAGAGTGGCAGGAATTTGTTTTTCTTTAGACACTGAATTGAGAAAGGTCATCCAAGGCAAAGCAGTGAAGATGGAAAGGTCAATTTCTTTCATCCTTTTTAAATTGGGAGGGGAGCTTTGACTTACTCCCTCTACTCAAAATAGGTGCTTTAAGCTCTCGAAAGTTTGATATGCTTCCTTTAGAGTACATTATTCCCCTTTAAAAAGAATAGCTGTGCTACAAAGATTGAAAACGTTTTACTAAATTTCAGTAGGATGAGCTTGGGACAGTCCAAGGGTTACCCCAAGGGAAGCAAGAAGGTTGGATGTTCACTATTAGTCAGAAGCATTTTTATCATAAAGAACTGAACACCCACAGATTGGTTTTTTAAGATACCGCAGATATGTTTTTTTACCCTCACACAGAAAGAGCTTACACAGTCGGTTTACCTGAGGATTGCATTTGGTCCAACATCGGCCCAAAAGATTTTATGCTCAGCCATGTCGGCATCCAGAGCGACCACATTTCTTAGGTCTCCTATGAGCTGCGTGTAGTCCTGCCTTTCAAGAGCAAACTGCCTGATGTTCCAACGATTTGTAAAAAGCAGACTTGGTTCTCCTCCTGCAAGAGTAAATTTGGGTAAAGCTAGGCATAAAAACCTACAGCCAGTGGCTGAAGAAGCAGCTCTTTCCAAAAGCTCTTGAAAGAAAGTTGCAAGCCTTATGCAGGGGTCGGCTTAACCATCCATGTATTCAGCCACCTTAACTGGGACCGCATATTCAAGAGTCCAAATGTCAGCTGATAACGCTCCAGAGAGAGTCAGCAATGCAAGTTTAACATGTTAGCTTGGACAGACTCTCACGTCTGACCATGCTAGCTGGCAATTCTGGAGATATAATTTCAACAGATCTGGATTGGGCAAACAGATCTATTTGATCAACAACCAGTCTAAGGAAGTGTTAGCTGTGCCTTTCTAAGACTGTGATGACCTGTGGCATGGCACAAAGGCAACACAGGCAGAGAATAAGGCCCTTTATTAGCTCCAACTTTGCCCCCAATGTCCTGGTTACTCTCTGGTCTGGAGAAAAACTCTCCCACAAACCTGCAACAGCCTTTGGCTGCAAATAAGCCAGTCCATGTAAGCAGAAAACTTCAAGCTATAAATCCAACAAGGCAAGATAAGGTAATAAATCCGGCAGGACAAGACAAGGAATTCCAGCAGTGAAAGAACGGCAGTGAATCAACCCAGTTGGGAGGATGCCAGGAACGCAGATAACCAAAGTTCAACACAAGATAAACTCAAGTTTGTTCCCAACAAACACCGCTCTCAGCTACCTCCCCTTTTAAACTATCTTCCCAGATGTACCTAATGATGGGAATCGGAGCCCTTTCCTCCACCATAAGCCACGCAACCCACATTGCTCTCTTCTCCATTCTTCCCTGCGTGCCCTAGGATGAAGAGGAGGTGGACCTGGGTCTTCCTCTGAACTCACTCTCCCTTGTTCTACCTCTCCCTTGCTCTGCCCAGCCTGACTTTGCCCTTCCCCAGATTCCTCCACAGCCAAGGGACCCACTCTCCTGCTGTCAGCTGTTCGTCTTCCATCTTGGATTCAGACAGAATTTGAGTTGGGTATTTCTTTCAAACTACTCACCAATTGCTTTGCATACTCCTGTTTGTGGATCCATTCGGTAGCCCCGACTACATTCACATTTATAGCCCAGTTTGGTATTGACGCAAATCTGACTGCAGATGCCTGGATTCTGGCATTCATCAATGTCTAGAGGGAAAAAAGATACTCATAGCTGCAACATAATATGAACAAAGGGTAACTTCAGAAATGTTTTCTTTTTCAAGATCTTTACCTCCACATGTTTTTCTGTCTATCAACTCAAAGCCTGCTGGACAATCACATTCGTAACTTAAAACCAGATCTCTGCAGATGTGAGAGCAGCCTCCATTGTTCACCAAACATTCATTTACATCTGGAAAGGAGAAGAACTAGTAATGCCACTCAAGTTTTTGTTTATTTGGATGCATCAGTGATGCAGATTTCTCAAAGAGGGAGAACTGTACAACTGTGTACAACTATTGAGCTTCCGAGTTGAAATGTGGCCTATTATAATAGGTGCCGCATTATTCTCCTTGAGATGAGAAATTGTTTCATTAGAACCAGATGAAAACATTTTTACTTATAGTTGGCTTTCTTAACTACAACTTACTGCATTCGTTGAGAGGCTCATCACTCCAGTCCCTGCAATCCTGTTTCTGGTTGCACACTTTGTTGAAATCCACGCACTCACCACTACCACACAAGAATTTTCCAGGTCCAGTGCACTGATTAACTGGAGGGTGGAAAGAAAAGCCACAACTTTAAGTGTCTCCTTGTGGCATAACTCAATGATCAGCTTCAGGGAATCAATATTAATTTATGATAAATCAGGAAAGTTGTAACACTGAGCTGCAGTAATATAAAAGTCTCAAAGGGCATGATCCAGGGAGCAAATATAATCAACTGAAGAAATCTCTGATGGAAATTACCACAAGAGTCTCTAGAAGAGGGGTCTCCAACCTTGGCAACTTTAAGACGTGTGGACTTCAACTCTTCAAAACTGGCTGAGAAATTCTGGGAGTTGAAGTTCACACATCTCAAAGTTGCCAAGGTTGGAGACTCCTGCTCTAGAACATGGCACAAGGAACATGGCTCCTACATATTCAGGTTACCTACTGACATCTGCAAACTCTTAAAGTTCTCATTGCTTACCAGCATGACAGTTCACTTCATCAGTCCCATCTACGCAATCTCTTACACCATTACACTGTCTGGTTCCATGAATACAGTTGCCATCCTCACATCTGAATTGGTCAGGCCTGCAGGTCCGAGAAGCTGAATAGAGGAGATACCGTTTAAGGACCACACTTTTATCAAATAAGTATTGATGATCTGCTATTCACACCAATAGTTTTAACCGAAACAATTTATTCTTTAGAAAATTAAATGTCTTCTCTGTGTAATACAGGATTCCTTAGGATTAGAGTGGCATTTACATCTGACAGTTAAGAAAGTAATATCTATTATCTCAAGTACACATTTAAAAGTGTTCCATCATTCTGCAGAACCTTGGAAATGGTATAAACACCATTTTCTGGCTTTTTATCTCCTTTTCCAAGGACTTGAATTTTGAGGACAAGGATATTCATTACACACAATGGGAACAGAATTAATTTTGTGGAATTAAGAGACTGAACAATAAGTGGAAACCTAAATATATTTTGCAAAAAGAATGATTATCAGTAGTACCAATTGAGTTCCAAATAAGCCAGGTTCGGTCATTCCTTCATAAAATATCTGTCTCTTCAATTTAAACCATTAAGAAAATTCGAATAGTGTATCTCTACTTCATTTACTAAGAACTTTTCTTAAAATTAAAATTTCTAAAAAGTAATTTTTTCGTAAGAGAAATACAAAACACCCAAATATACATTCTTTTAGCTATCTCCCACAAACAGAGATATAACCACAATTGTTGGACTAACAAACAGTCAAATTCTGAAACTTTGCTATATAATTCAACATCGCCAAACATCTTTAGGTTTTTCAAAATATATATATACACTAAAACAAAGGAATCTTCTCACCACAATAGAACACTTTTATACAGTACTTAAAAATTAAAACATTCTGGAAGATTATTTGGATTGGAATGTGATGAATCTCATCCCAGAATTCATTTTAAATGTCTTATGATAATCATAACTGATTATGGAGATTTTTGATGGGTAACACCACACCTATAATTACACAATGTAAATTGTACTATTCCAGATAGTATTAACCAAAAGACAAGCAAATTCTTGGCCATCTTTAATGATAATGCCAATAATATTTTTATTTTTATTTTTAATTGGGAAAACCAACCACCAATAATGATTCATGCTGCTTATAAACTGTACTTCCACAATGATACAAATTGATTTTATATACAAACTTACTCAATTCCTTGCATTAGCTACTAAGTTTATTATCACAAAACTCTGGAAAATTAAAATACAGTCAGTGATTATTTACAAAGACTTCTGAAAACTATGATAAATCAATTCATTCAAAGCATAACTTTTTGTGGAGCCATAGAAAGTTTTTGCACCAATAGATTATTTGGTTTGGTTATTTAGGTTTTCTGTAGAAATCCGTTCTGTACCACAACAACGAAGAGAGATATTTTAAATGTTTGTACTTCTCAACATCCATGTATGGAAACAATAACATTTTTCTTCAGAGCCTTATGATTTTGTCAGTATTTACTTTTTCATTTAAATTCTGTTTTAGGATGAAAATAGTGAGCGCTGCCTAAGGTGTGGATCTGGCTGGAAAGTCTTTAGTTCTGCCTCCATGAAAGCTTGTAAGGAACTTTTAAACAAATTACTGTCCCAACCCAGCTAATCTTATGAGATTGTTATGGGTCTAAAAGGAGGCTATGTACTTTGCCTTAAGCTTCTGAAGAAAAAGTGGGAAACAAGTCTAATTTAAAAAAAAAAATAGTTTCTAACAAAACCTCCGCTGCCAAGTGGCAGCTTCTTACTTACGGCAATTGATTTCATCGCTTCCATCCTTACAGTCCGTATCGCCATCGCAGCGCCATTTCTTGTGAAAACATTCATCGCCCGAATCACAAAGCATTTCACTCTCCCCGCACTTCGCCGTTTGGATAGGCTGATGGCCGCACTGTTCCGGAGATTCGTCTGACCTGTCGGTGCAGTCGGCTTCCCCATCGCACACCCAGTTAATTGGGATGCAGATGTCGCTTTCGCTTGTGCACTGGAAGTCCCCCGCTCCACAGGTAGAAGTGGCACAGCCCTCCTCATCGGACCTATCACTGCAGTCCTCCTGCCCGTTGCAGGCAAAGTATTTTGAGATGCACTGCCCATTAGCACATGTGAATTCTTCAGGGTTGCATGTTATGTTGGCTGAGGAACAGTCGAAATAATTTGATTTAGCAAACAGCGCTGCTTCTTGGAAAGCCAGTAAGAATCATAAACAGGATATTGCTATTCTGTTGAGATTAATTTCTAGGTCTCTGCCATTTAATCTAGCAGTCTAACATTTCAGCAATCAGGGCCTAGCAAGGTTCAAGCTACTGGAAGAACTGTATGCAAGACAGAAACTGCATGACTGATGAAACTACCTAATTTATATTCTATCTGTCCTATACAGTGAAAATGACTGTTTTTAGGACAGCTTAGCCTATTATAAAATAGCATTTTGAAAGAAGAACTATTTCTAATGGATATAGCATTGTGCTTTAGTTTTCTTTCAAGTGGTTTAGGCCTCATATAGAAGGCCCATTTTTTATGTAATATTTAAGCTAACGTCCTTAGGCACTGATGTTTACAATTAATGTCACATCTCCTTAGGATGCCACAGTTCCTCAAAACATTAATGGGAATTTGGCAAGCCCCAGTTACACTCTTAGCTAGTTTAGTGTAGTGGTTAAAGCACGAGGCTAAACACTGAGAGACTGAGTTCTAGTCCCACTGCCTTAAGCACAGAACCAGCTGGCTGACTAGGAGTCAGTCATTCTCTTTCAGCCCTAGGAAGGAGGCAGTGACAAACCGCTTCTGAAATCTTGCCAATTAAACTGCAGGGACTAGTTCAAGACTTAACACTGACTTCAAGGGAACCAAAGCAACGTTTACTTTTAGGAGTTACATGAACTAAAGAAGGGGGAATACCTCTGTTCAGGATCTGTTAGTATAACTACAGTAAACACTAATTTGTATGGGGAAATTATGGCACAGCCTAGCTAGCTAAACCAGCCCTTTCATCCCCAGTAACTATGGCTTACCACAGCCTTCTTCATCTGTACCGTCACCACAGTCATTTTCTCCATCACATTTCCAGGATACAGGAATGCATTGCGTTGATGAAGGACCACAGCTGACTTCACCTATCGTACATTTTCTTCTATCTATTGAGAAGTGATTAAGTTCAGTCTGAAGAATCAGGGCATTTGTTCAAATCAAGGGTGACCTATATATGCAGAGCCACAAACCCTTTTTCTCAGACTCCCTAGAGCCACAACTGTTTGGAAGTTGCAGCAGCTTCTCACAATTCTGGGGCCAAATATACCCGTAAAATATACCTAAAATATTTAGGAGAGCCCCCAAATTTACCTCAACCTTTGTATATTCCATCCCCACATATTTTGTCCTATTATTCTACCTCCAAAGTATTAAATGTACCTTCAATCCCCAATATGTTTCACTTCTTCATTTAGATGGTGGTGTTTGCAACTTCTTTACAGTTTTAAGCATGAAAGCAAAGCTACACAATGCTGTGCTTATTATCTGCTACAGAAGTGCAGGGATTGCCCATCCAGAGGCAAATAAGCCGTATAGCATTATACTAACTACTTCAGGATACTTTGGGATGATCTCTATGGTGAGAACATATCTTCCTTTAATACAGTATTGTATGGATCTATTTGAAATGTGTGATGCTCTATAGACGTTTAAAATAGTAAGCTATCAGAACTAACTATACCAAGCAGAGTTTCTCTTCGGGATCTGTCAGTTTGTTAGGTTATTAAGGTTTATATATAGTCATATTTAGTGGTTGTTTTTCTGTCGTAAAACAAAATATCGTATTACTACGGTCTCTCCCATTAAGTTCAAAGTTCTCAAATACTTCCCTTCCAATTCTGTGAATGAGATGGGCAGTCTCTAAGTTTGCTAGTAAAATAAACAAAATTTGCATAACCAAGTAATCTGAAGAACATTAAATGGTGAAGCTGTACTTTCAATTGAAAGAAGATATTTTGATTGAATAATGCCATAGAGGTACGAACCTGAAATTATTTACGCCCTACCTATCTGCTATCTGTGGGCCAGCTCAATCTGAAGATTATAGGAGTGGAAAATTTTAGAGGAGTGTGTGAATTCTGAAGGAAAGGAGGGACATAAATCTAACAACAATAGATATTCACTGACAGCCTACTTTATACAGATGAATTATGTATTGATGCATAGGCAGTTTAGTTCCGCCTTTAAAAGGGAAGTTGGTGCAGTCGACCTGCAGCATAGATGTCGGCCTACTCACAGCAAATCTCAGAACCTTCATCGGAGCCATCTTCACAGTCAGGATCTCCATCACACTGCCACCTGTTTGGTATACACTGCCCATTCTGGCAAACAAAATCTGTTGCAGAACATGTCTTCTTCACTGTATAAGAGTAATATTTTGTTAAATTTGCCTAAAATGCAGTAAGGACTCTGCTACACAGTTTCAAGTGCTCTGCTTAAAAGTTATTTCAAATGCTCCCTTCCAGAACTATTCAAGGCCTCAGCCCTATTTGATAGCATAGCAAACCCAGGAGTCTGAAAACAAGCAAGAATAAGTTTTAATTAATTGGTGGGACAGCTTCAATTCTCAGAGAGTCACATAGCCAATTTTATCCTAGTTACTATACAGGAGCCTGATAGCCCCTTTTTTATTAACAGGTATTATTAAAAGACATAAGCTTTCATGAGTTAAATTTTACAGAATGGCTAAACTGATGTAGGATTTAAATTGAGCCGAGATAAGGAGCACAGATTGGTTATGAAAATACAGATTACACATGAGAACTGGTTTGGTCTAGTGGTTAAGGCACCAGGCTAGACACTGGGAGATCGTGAGTTCTAGTCCTGCTGTAGTCATAAAAAACAGCTAGGTGACTTTGGGCCAGCCACTCTTGTTTCAGCCCAATTCACCTCACAGGACTATTGGTGTGGGAAAAATAGGAGAAAGGTATGTTGGATATATTCACTGCCTTAAAGTTATTTGTAAAAAAAATAATAAAGGCAGGATAAAAATAAATACGAGACAGACTGCAAGTGCCTCTTCAGTTAACAATTTATTCAAAACCCATTGTTTGCTGAGACTTTTAGCAATAGCCTGAAACCTTTGATGCCTATGAGTACAGCAAATTCTCACTCAATATTGCTGTTAAACTCTTTTAACCACACAGAACAGCTCATTAAAGGTTATACCTTGAAATATTACGTATTAGTTGGAAAAGGTATTGTCAAACTCTAGTTTTTAGCTCCTATAGACTAATGTAATTATCTTCCCACAATGCTTAGACGACACAGCTACAATTGTGTATGCTAGATATTAGATAATAATACTATATAACAAGAGTCTAACAGCGTCATGGAAAAGCAACTGGGCAGAATAGGAACATCTATGACCTTTTTTAAAAGGAGATGCATGTTCAATTCTTCTATCTCTATTTACAATAAGAAGGAAATCATACACTTTTAATATCCTGCATTTCCAGCCGCATCCTGGAGAATGACAAGGGCAGAACTAAGTTAGCCTCAACTCACCACACAGAACCCTTTTTACTTGGGTCTGAGAAGCAAAGACACTGAGAACCAAAGAGGCTTTTGTAGCAATTGGGAGTAGATTTTTGAAGATGTTCGCTCTTTCTATCTAACTCAGGTCAAAGAAATGGCATTGCAAGAAGCCCAGTTCTGCTTGTGGGCTTCAATACCAAGGTCAATATGAAACTCTTGATATAACTAGCAGTCCTATCCTGAGCTATTCACATTATGGCTACCATTCTCATGGTTAGATATTTGATAATCCTTCTTAAAGCTTGAAATTATTTTTGTAATTGATGTTCTTTCTGGTTGGCTGTCAGAGCCATGCTGAACTATTTATAAGAATATCTTACCAGTAGGACTCAGCCAGTTTAGTGTAGTGATTAAGGCATTAGGGCAGAGACTGGTAGAGTATGAGTCATAGTCCCACCTCAGGCATAAAGCCAGCCGAGTGACCTTGGGTCAGTCACTCTCTCTCTCTCTCTCTCTCTCTCTCAGCCCTAGAACGGAGCAAATGGCAAACACGCTTCTGAAAAACCTTGCCAAGAAAACTGTAGGGACTTGTCCAGGAAGTCATCAGAGTTAAGATGACTCAAAGACATATAAAAAACCCAAACCCAACTAGTAAGAGACTGGGTCAGTGGCCACGTTAAGCTTACCGCATGCTAGTTCATCACTGCCATCAGAGCAGTCTTCATCCCCATCACATCGCCACACCAGAGTTATGCAGCGGCCATTGTGACATTGAAATTGTGATTCATCACACGTTACCCTTGTACCTTGAATTAAGAAATAGGTTACAATTAGATCCAATAGACTCTGAAGCAGCAGAACATGTCAAAGTTTAAGAATGACAATGCCAGTCACCTAGGAACTGAAGTAGACATAGAAAGTTTTTCAAGTGATTATGAAGTGATTGCTCATAAAATGCAATTCTTCATGCATCTCGGTTAATACTGCAGTTTTGAAAAAGGAGCAGCTTTGATACATTATTTATTAGATTTGATTTGGGCTAAGACTGACACAGCTATTTCTAAAAGTTAGTAGAATTAATACGTTGGGCAAATAATCAATGTGAGATAATATAAAGAACTTTGGACACTTACTTTTTAAAGCATTTTTATAAAACAGCATCACATGTGGATGGAGGCATATGTACATACTTTTATTTATTTACCTATACAGCAATTCACCCCATTTCCAAGAGAGGATACCTAAACACTTAAAAAAAATGAGTTAGGTGAGGTATTACTTTATTAAAGAATCTTACACGCC
>JAOYMU010000192.1:67309673-67326662 GCA_025802295.1 Psammodynastes pulverulentus
TGCAAATGCTTTTAGTTTATATTCACAATCTCTAATCTTAATACCTGTTATGCCCTCTGAGTCGCGTACCTTGTTCAGTAAAATCTCAAGAGTTAAGATAAACAATAACGGCGACAAAGGACATCCTTGTCTAGTGCCTTTCTCAATTTTAAATTTTTCTGTTAAAGATCCATTGACAATTAGTTGTGCTGTTTGATCTTGATATATAGCGGCTATCGAATGGGCAAAACAGCTCCCAAATTGCATTCTATTAATTAACTGTATTAAAAAATTCCAGTCCAATTGATCAAAGGCCTTCTCCGCGTCCAGGAACATAAGCATTGCAGAAATCTGGTTATTCCTCTCCAAAAATTCCAAAACATTTACAATTTGTCTAACATTACCCTCATTTGCCTCCCTTGAATAAAACCAGCCTTCCTCTCTCTTTGATGTAACCTGGAATAATATTGGTTGAGACATTCCAAGAGACAAAAGCTACAAGAATGCAAAGGCAGTTTTGTTCGTTTACAAAAATGAACAAAATTTCTTTTTTCTGTTAACTTTTGGTTTAGTTTGAAACAAAACTAACTTGTTTTTCCTGTTGAAAAGGGGCAAAATTATGTTTTGGTTACAAAAGAATTTGTTTTTTTATTTTTCATATCTGTATATTATTACCATTTCCATCATTTAGTATAGGATTGGGTCATTCTCAAGCACTGATCTTGTCAGGGAACAATTTGATCAGGAATTTCAATGCACAAATGTTGTCATAGACTTGTAAGATTTGGATGGAACCTCCCAAGACTGTCTATATTGAGTTTATTACCCAAGACTATATGAAAATTGCCACTGGAACAGTAAATTTTAGATGCAATAGAAGAGAAATTAAATTAAATCTAGTTTTTTATTCTGGGTCCTACCCAACTTTTTGATCTTAAGCTTTCCTTACAAAATTAGCTTGTATTTTTTATTTGTTTATTTTTACCAAGTACATATTATAATTTTCAAAGCACAAAGAGGAAAAACACAAATACAAGTTTAAAAGAATATAAAATATAGAGGTTACAGGTAGTAAAACTCAATATAGACAGTACAGATTGATTGCCAAGAAATCTAAAATATGGTTACTATATTTAAATCATCCTTAATGCTTATTCTAGATGTTTCATATCTAATTTCTAATCAAAACATGTCTCTGTCAAACTTTTAACATATTTATCCAACACAACTGGAGCAAATAGGTGAAAAAATGAGAATCCCTCATTTATCTGGTAAGACTACAGGTAAGACTTTATTATGCCCATTTTTTCATTGCACAAGATATATCAGGATCAAAATCTTGGTATATTTATTTCAAATGGTATGTCATGCCACAACACTAAGTCATACAGACATTTAATGTAATAGATGTTTCTGTGATTCCATTTTTCCTGTGCCATGGTTTCCCCACAAATAGCTCCTATCAAAGCATTAGTCTCCATAATGGCAATATGACATCATTTATCGTCCCAATTTGTTGTTTGATATACTTTATCACTCCTCTCCTGTTTCATTGGGCAGCACTAGCTTCAGAGCCAGATGGAATGTTTTCAGGTATTGCTTCAAAAATTTGCCATTACTGAATTTTTGCAGAGGAAAACGCATAGATCCTCTGAATAATTTAAAAAAAACAAAAACTCAGCAGCCTCACTAGAAGTGAATGCAATATAACCCACCACCAAATTCAGTGAATGAGAACTCCATGGGATAAAAGTGCTTGAGGGTTTAACTCTCAGATCTGAGTCTGCACTTCTTTGTTTCTTTTCATGTTGGCATCATTAGTGTAACCCTCATCTCTCAGGTCAGTGATTGCAATTCTCAAATCTTTTAACTTTATAAGAAGTACAATTTTTATACCAGTTCCTGTTGTATCAGCAATCTTAATAAAATTCTAGATAATGCAGGAACTTTCTTTTACTAGATTCTGTTATTAAAAATACTATTTTGTTTTATTATTTTATTTTATTTTGTTATTTATCAAATTTACATACCAGCCCATCTCCCCAAAGAGGACTCTGGATGGTGCACAATAATAAATAAAACAGCCCATATAAAATAGATAAAAATCTAGTCCCAGTAATAAATAGCATAAAAACAAATATTAATTCAGGGCAAAGAAAGGATAAAAATGGCACCCTCAGCAATAGAAACACCAAGGCAGATCTCTGGCCCCTTGTTCCAAGCATGGTAGCATAACCTGGTTTTGAGGGCTTTACAAAAAATCAAAAAGAACGGGGCCAATCTACTGTATTTTAAGAGGAAGGATATTCAAAAGGCGAGTGCCGCAGCAGAGAAGGTACCGGGTGTAGGTCCCTGCAACATGGCATAGCTAATGAGGTGGGCTAATGTAACCTGGGAGCCTTTTTGATGACCCAGTCCCAATGAAGCTCAAGGAGCAGTCATGCAACTTGTAACATGTTCTGCCCTAGAAGTGCACATATCTGTCTGTACCACCACATTTTGTACCAGCTGAAGCTTCTGGATGCTCTTCAGGAGCGGCATCATGTAGAGCACATTGCAATAATCCAACCTGGAGGCAACTTGGGCATGAATGGCTATAAGCAAGACCTGCAGGCACAACTGGTGGATTAGATGAAGCCATGCAAAGGTCCCCCAGGTTTAACAGGCACCTTTTCATCGAGTGGGAGTCATGCATCTAGGAGGACCCCCCATCCAATACCAAAGCTGGCATGGCCTAGAATCAGACATGGTCCTGAGAACTAAAGCCACTCAATCTTAGCAGGGTTAAGTTAAAGCCTGTGGCTTTCCATAAAGACCCTCACGGCCTCCAGGTATCAGGTTAAGACATTCATGGCATTGATTAATATGCCAGGGCTGGAGATACAGTGTGTAATTGGATATCATCAGTATACTAATGAATCCTCCCCCCATGGCAACAAATGAGCTCCCCCAGTGGGCTTAGGTAGATATTAAAAAAGGAAAGGAGAAAGCAGCGAGCCCTGCATCATATTGTAGGGCCGAGGTTATAACCTCTTCTCCCCAATCACTATTGACTGGAATTGATCCTGAAGAAAGGAGGTGATCCAGCACAGTGCAGAATACAAAAATTATTTGTTCCATATGGCTAATAATTGTCCAGAATCATAAATTAATTAATTAATTATCATCTTGTTGGTTTCAGATTTATCACAATCTTGACTTTAAATTTTGCTGCCAGTTAGCAATATGATCTTATCAGGGCTTTTTTTCTTCCGAGAAAGGTGCCGGAACGCACCCCCCCTCGTCGCGCTAAAAAACCCGGAAGTGATAGCGCGCGATTGGTGGAGACGGACCACGGGATCCGGACTCCGAAAAGGATCCGGAACGCAGTTCCGCCCCGTTCCCACAGAAAAAAAGCCCTGGATCTTATTCTCAATTGTGATTCTTGAGTAGTGAGTCCTCTGAGAAACTTCTGGAGTACAGCTCAAATTCAGCCATTGGTTCTACAATTTCAAGTACATTTGTATTATTTCCCATCAACAGTTGATCTGATGTGTCATGACGTGTCAGATTTGGGTAACAAGCATTACAGAAGAAGTGGGTACATTCAGTACATTTTACCAGTAAAGGGACTGATGCTATTGTGTCTTGATATTGTTAATCTGTGATGGCTTTCTTTCATTTACAGCTCTTTGCTTCCTCCTCATGGCAGCCCAGATAATACAGCTAGATTTTTCCAGTTCATTTCTACAGAATACCATGTGACTATAACCTTAGACTGGAAGAGTGTGCAATAGATCTGAGATTCATCTGAGATGTTGAGTACATAATTAATGGTCTCTCCCCTTTGTCACTGTTGGGGATTTCAGATCAATAATGTGATCTGGATGAATATGTTTAATTGCTGAGGGGGAACAACATTTTTCACTAGCTATGGCACAGGCAACACAAAGGAGTCCCTTGGGCTATTATTTAAACCTACCCATAATGTTGGATCATTAGAGTCAAGGAACTAAAGTTAATAAAAGCTATTCCTTATGCTTTTACCCAGTAGTGTATTAACCATTAAGTAAACTAAGCACGTGCTTAGGGCACCAGGCCCAAAGGGGGCAACATAAAGTTGAGAAAGAAAAAAGCTTGGCTTCGTTCATACAGTATGTACAAAGGAGGGGGACACCAAGATTTACCCCATTCTTTCTTGAGAGACACTTTCCTTTGGGAACATTTTGGAAACAGTGAGAGGGAGATATGAATACTGCAGGTGCTGCTAGGGCATATGCACTCTGACTAATGGGAAGATCACATATCTCTTTTACTACTTGAATTCTTAGCAGAGGTGGTATTCAGCAGGTTCTGATCAGTTCTGGAGAACCGGTAGCGGAAATTTTGAGTAGTTCGGAGAACCGGTGGCAACCTTCCCTCAGGAATGGGGAGGGAATGGAGATTTTGCAGTATCCTTCCCCTGCCACACCCACCAAGCCATGCCCACCAAGCCACGTCCACAGAACCGGTAGTAAAAAAAATTGGATCCCACCACTGGGAAGGAGCATAGTCCAATGACAAGAATCCCTATTTTGGATACAGAGGGCTCCACATTCAAGT
The DNA here is from genome assembly GCA_025802295.1 of Psammodynastes pulverulentus. NCBI lineage: Eukaryota > Metazoa > Chordata > Lepidosauria > Squamata > Psammodynastidae > Psammodynastes > Psammodynastes pulverulentus. The sequence continues at coordinate 67,314,234 of JAOYMU010000192.1, forward strand.
CCTGGCACATGCACTGAAAAGGTTCAAAAAGGACTTTTGCATCCACTGTCTGGCCTGAACTGGATCACACAAGATCACAAGACAGGAAGGGCTTGCCTCCCATTTGCGGCTCAAATCAGCCAATCTTTTCATCTCCCCAAATTTTTCAAGCCAGTTTAAAAGAGTAGGGTCTGCACTTCCTGTTTGCTCCAGCATCAGCACAAAAATAAATGTATGTCTTGACAGGCAAATAGAGTCATATTCGCAATGACTTAAGCAACACACTGGCATTACATAACAGAGAGTTGTATTGTACTATTGTACACTATTGTATTCTTAGAAAGAAAGACATTTAAAAAACAGAAGTCAATTATGAATTGATCTATGGATACATTTAAAATAAGAATAGTTTGCAAGGATTGGAAAGTAGCGAGAGAGTGTGATGATTTCATTAAATTTTGTTTCCTTTTATCCGATCTGTAATTATTTTTTTCTTATTCTTATTCCTTTGCTAGACGTTGCATGCTTTGTTTAACCCAAAAGGGAATATAACTGATGAATATGTCTTGTGTTATTAGATTTGATTAGATTAGATATTATTCTTACTTAATAACAATTTTATTATAATATTCTATCATAATTAAGGAAGTATAATCAGAAGTTGTCTTGTCTGTTCCTCTTGGTCAGGGGTGTCAAACTCGCAGCCCGCAGGCGGGATGTATCACACACTGGCTACACCCACCCCCGGTTTAGCAAAGGGGAAAAAAGTTGTGATACGTCATGTGACGACAACGTGGCACCATGAGTTTGACACCCATCCTCTTCCTGTTTCCATATTATTCCATGAGAATAATCTCATTGTAGCAGTTACCTCCATTTTTCATACAATCTTTCTGTCATTGATGTAACAACAAATTTGAAATTGCATTAAAGAGTTGGGAGTGTCACCTGTAGTATTACTGAATTTCAGTTCCCAGAACCTGAAACATGTTGACTGAGGAATTCTGGGAGTTGAAGTCCACATGTCTTAAAGTTGCCAAGGTTGGGAGACCCTGTTGTATATAAATAGCAACTGAGATAGTCTTTTAGTTTGTAGCTCATGGTTACCTGAACAAGAATTTCAGGGATGTTGTGGCCCCTTTTTCTCCATCTTGAATCACTGAAAGACTGTAAAAAAAATGGGAAAATTGAAGTCCATTATTTCTTTGTTTGCACCATTAATAATCATAGGATGAATTAAATGAAATGTTCAAGATTCCATAGAGACTCCTTTTAGCAATTGTAATTCAATCCTATAAATGTTGAGGAAATAAATTGAATTTTCTTCCATAATACTGGCTTCTGGGTAAAAGTGCATAGACCTGCAACCTTAAGTAGAGTCTGAATGGATGAGTATTTTTAAATTAATCTGTTTGAAAATCCTTTTTGGGTGTTTGATTCTGTTGCCTCAGCAACTTCCATAAAAGTGATTTGCAAGCTATATTCCTTTACTACTTTTTCTTTCATTCTGCAATTGTGGTTAAAAGCCCATGGCTTTCAAACCACTTAAATGTAACACAATTTTCATAGCTCACATTACAGGCTAAGTAAGAGTTTTAGTTACTGTGTTTGTGACAAGCCCAGACAAATTCTTTGCAAAGTCCAGACAGATAAATAACACTCCAATTACCACTCTGAGGCAAAGTTCTCTGACTCAGTTCAATACATTATCCAAATCTATTTATTTATTTATCCATTCCATTTCTCTATAGTTAACAAAAACAAGTTCCTATTATTATCGTGGTCTTTCTGGAGGATGGAAAACATTTTTCTATTGTTGAAAGCATGTTCAGTTATTGTTTATAGATAAGCATCACATATTTTGTTATTTTCAGGACTTAACTTTCCATATATCCCCAAAAATCATAGGGCAAATCTAATAGAACTAAATTATGGGGTCCTTGGTGCTCTTTGATCTTGGTTAATTTCTTACAGACGTTTCATTACCCAACTAGGTAACTAGCACTGATGGTGTTACCTAGTTAAGTAATGAAAACAGCCAAGCTCAGAGAACACCAAGGACCCCACAGTTCAACCATGAGGTACAAATATTAGCTTCTATTAGAACTAAATTACCCTTGTCAGTAGAAACAGTGATAAGGATAATAAGTTTATATTTCCAAAACAAATATTCTAAAAGCCTTTAGTAAAAACGATATTCAGTAAACAGGTCTCTTAATTTTGGAAAATGACAAGCAGATCCAGAAATAAAATAAGTACTGAGCAACTTCCTAGCACGACAAAACTCTAGTTAACTAGCCCACAAGGCTCTCTTCTTTGTTGACTAAGGCTAACTTCATATTTAACTGGCTGCCTCTGCTTCCTTCCAGTGGCCAATGGATTTTTTCCAACCCAGATTTTGTAACTCTACAGATAATATGTGGCTCTATCTTATACTATGATTTCTTGTTTATATGTAAATCACAGCTTGGGCACATAAAATGAAACGCTCCTTGCTACTTAATAAGAAGCATGGGGAAGTCTGTAAATTTAAGTTTTGCATGGGCTCTTTATTATTTGTGCATGTAGGATTAAGTTATGATGTGGCATCTGCAAATGACAAGGCAGTGTTATCTGGCAGTGGTTGTGAGCTGACACACTTCTTCCTCACTCTTCTTTCTTCCCATACCCACTTTATCCAACCCCCTACCATGGGTAGGCATCATTAATTCTGTCCCCTTTACAAGTCAGTACCCACCATAGGTAACATTGCATTTGCATGAACATTTTTCCCACTGTGAGAATTCCAAATCACCATGAGAATCCTGACTTGGTCAAAGGAGAATGCTATGTAATAGCCACAAGATGTAGTTTTATACCGCTCACTACATTTATTAAATGAATTTATTCTGTCTATAAGCACATTATTAAACCTATTGTTAGAAAGCCAGTTTGGTGTAGTGGTTATGACATCAAACTAAACACTGGGAGACTGCGTGCTTAGATAACAAAGCTAGCAGAGTGACCTTGAGCCAGTCACTCTCCCTCAGCCCTAGGAAAAAGGCAATGGCAAACCACTTCTGAAATCTTGCCAATAAAATTGCAGAGACTTCTACCGGCAATCAGTGGAAGTCAACAGTGACTCAAAAGTCAACACTGACTCAAAAAAACCCTCCTCCAAACGTGTTAATAATATTTATCTTGATTATATGAGATTTGTGTTATTTTTTTATTGACCAAGTAAAATAATGATTCATTATATTTTCAGTACATGATGTGAATACCACTGACATCCATAGCAAAACTGCCACTACCTTTGAGCCCAATGTATTTTCAGGGAATAACATAAGATGTCGATTTTTTCTTAGTATTTTCCCACAGGTGCAGGATGTGCCTTTTTTTTAGCACACAAAGAACAAATTGGACAGTGTTTCCTTGGGTGAAACTCCAAGCACAAACCCCCAATAAGCTTTTATGGCTATTTTCACACAGAGTTATAAGCAGTACAATTGCATTAGCTAATACATACATTATTCCATATTTGGTCATTTTCTAACCTTTCTGGAAATTCTCTGCTTATTACTAATCTGGTGTAGGCCTACCACATGCACTGGCTGAGGAATTCTGTGAGTTGAAGTCCACAAGTTGTAAAGTTGCCAAGGTTGGAGACCCCTGGCCCACCAAACTGTTAATAATTCTATGGCACTATACAATGGGATAACAATGGAGATGCAGCTTTCACCTTGGTAAAACCAATGGTTTTCTAAAACTGAGATCTTTTCTTGGAAGACAGGAATTCTCATTAACAAGCCTCTGATGCTACTCTACATGACATCTGTATTCCTCTGTTCCTTTGTGGTTGTCCTAGTTTCACACTTCAGAACAGTACCTCTAATCATATCCTTGCACATGCTAACAACCAGGAACAAGCACAGTAACTTCATGACAACCGTCCTACTCCTCCATTCCATATGTCCCTTACAGAATAAATGTAATTTTAGCTCATTAAGATACACACACACACATACACACACACACACACACACATGTTAAAAACATATTTAACTGTTCAAAACATATGTTCAAAACATATTCAAATAAATTGCTACAAATACATGAAAATTTCTACTGAAATAAATCCCAGTGCTGAAAAATAATTCAGCAGAAAGCCAACCCAGATGAACAAGTAAAAAAATGCAATATTAAAACGAGCAAAATGTCATTATTTGACAGCAGAAACAACAAGCACAATGCAAAGATATTACTATGACTAAAGAGTACAACAACCCTGGCTCTCGAGACAAAACAGTGTTTCAGAAACCATTGAGGAAAGAGTTTCAGACTGTGGGCCTTAGCTTCAATTGTAAAGTTGTAAAATTGAACATAAAAAAGGCATAATGTGAGAGGATCCGCAGTCCAAGGGGATGTGTATATTGCCAGCAAGTGCTGGTTTGTTTCATGGTATTAAATGTTTTGTGGTGTTGTCTCTCTCGAGACTTAGTGTGCATGAACCAGCAGCTGTTTCCCTTGGCTCAAAGTATTTATGACTTTATTTTGGACAAATCTTTAACATTTTCATTTTGATTTTTCCCAACTCAGTTTTGCACTTTGAAATTTGTTTTAGATTTTACGGTGGGTTCTTCCTGTCTCTCACTTGTCTTCGCTACAGCTGTATTCCTTGGAGTCTAACAACTATGGTGTTACTCTTTTCTCAATGAACATGTTCTGTGAAGCAGAAAGCAAAATGTAACAGAAGGAAGGAGAGAAGGAGAGAAGAAGGAAAGAAAGAAATAAGGAGAGAAAGAGAGAAAGAAACAAGGAGAGAGAGAGAGAGAGAAAGAGAGAGAAAAAAAAAAGAAAAAAGAAAGAAAAAGAAAGTAAGTTCAGGCTCTTTATAATACTAACCTTGTGTATCTTCTCTGAACAAGCTCAATCTAACACTGTATAAAAATACACAGTAGACAAGCTATTCAACAAACATTTTCTGTGAATGGAGGTATTAGGAAAGGCTTAGGCCCTGCCTGAATTCCCATGAAATTTATAAATATTTCTTTCATTTGTTCTCCATTTACAATTAGCTGCGGTCAAGCTGATCAAAGACAGACTGGGCGGGTTGCATGTGAACCAGCCTCCTTCACAATGACATTCACAAAGTAGAATGAAATATGAAATATCAGGTTTCCGTGGAGTATACACTTGTAAAAATCTGAAAGAATAGGAGGCTTTTCACACTGAATAATGTGAAACATTTGGTACAAATGGTTGCAGGCTTCTATAGAGGAAAACCAAGAGCTCAAATCTATTAGGCAATAAAACAGAAGCAGGCGACATTTTAAACAACAAGCTCTTCCAGTTGTTTTAAATTGCAATTTGTCGAACTCTTCCCCATGCAAGCCATAGCTTAGCTTCAAGTATTACAACATGGTCCGAAAAAACAGAGACACAGCAATGGATGTTGATTTTTCTTTCTTTCTTAAAGGACATTATCAAGATTTGTCAAAAATATTAGAATACGTGTATCAAACTTGAAAAGCAATTATCTGAGAAATGAAACATAGACAACCATGTAATCTCTATTAGTATAAATTTCACATTTAGATTTAGCCCCAACAACGGGCCTAGTAGATCTCCTGTCTGATATTTTATTGGATTTTTCCTCACTTTGATGACATTCTAGCTGCAGTAGCATCAATGGTCAGTAATGGTCAGCTGCACTCCGAAAAAAGTCCCAGCATGCCCTGAGGTCATGTTTTTAATTGAATCAACCACGTTACTAAGTCAAACCAAACCAAACCAAACCAAACAGCTACGAAACCACTTGTTCTTAGAAGGCGCCAGCTACTTATTGCTGCAGAAATAAGTTACACTACATCAATAAGCACCTGAGATTCATTACTGCAATGAATCTCATTTTACACACAGAGACTCCATCGATATGCAGGTTGGCTAGACATGTAGAAGGTATGTAGCTGAATGTGAATTAGTATCTCAAGCCAAAATCGATGTTTAATTTTTTTTTACTCATTTCTAGAAGATGTCAACATTCATACAGTTAGCCATTGTTTTAAATCACATGCTTTTATACTACATTGTGTTGCCCCATAGTTTCCGTAATCTTAATATTTTAGTGGGCTTTTGATTTTTATTATTTGTATTCATAATTCCAAATTTTAGTTAGTTTTCCACAGTCTGTAGGTCAGGCTGTCACCATGGGATGTTTATCAATTTCATTACTTAATGTTGTTTGATTCTAATCGATGAACAAAATAAAGATACTTCACTAACAATAGCAATAACTGAGAACACAGTTGGGCAATGCCTATTATCCCTGGGTACATCCCTATAATTGGAGAGAAAGTCAGGGAATTCCTAAAGAAGTCCTATTTTGGAGAGACTGCTCTAGACAATCATCTCTCTCCTGGCAGCTGTAAGAGAAACGTAACTCTCTGTTCACTTCTGTTTGCCTAACACTATTGATCAAAGGAAACTGCACTCTGCAGAAATGAACAAACTAACATTGGAAATAAGTACGAAGACCAGTCTGAATACTATAAAGTGTGGAATAGATTTTACTTATGGTGGGAAAAGAAAGGAAGATCTAAAGTACCAATGGAAGATTATAATTTAAAATAAAGATAAGAGAGAATGTAGTTGGGTTATTTGTATTTTGTATATATGTAAATATTTATATTATATGTCATAAGTTGTAAGAATATTTCATGTGATAAGTCGTATGACAAAAAGGCATGTTAGACCGTCTACATCGTGTCCAATGTTTTTAAATTTTCTTAATTTAATAAGTTTTTCAAAAAAACTGCTGTGATTCACTTAACGGCAGTGATTCACTTAACAACTGGGGCCAGAAAGGTCATCAAACGCAGCAAAACTCACAACTGTCTCCCTTAGCAGCAGAAATTCTGGAATCAACTGTGGTCGTAAGTCGAGGACTACCTATACCTCTATAACTCCGAACGATCGCTAAATGAATGGCTGTAAGCAATAGCAATAGCGCTTAGACTTATATCCTGCTTTATAGTGCTTTACAACTCTAAGCGGTTTACAGAATCCACCTATTGCCCCCACAATTTGGGTCCTCATTTAACCCACCTTGGAAGGATGGAAGGCTGAGTCACAACCTTGAGCCTGGTGAGATTCGATCTGCCAAATTGCAGGCAGCTGGCTGTCAGCAGAAGTAGCCTGCAATTACAGCACTCTAACCTCTGCGCCACCGAGGCTCCTCGATCGTGTTGTTCATGCCGTTGTAACTTAGAGTTGTGGACTCGAATGTGGGAAATTCAGATTCAATTCCTTGCTCAGTGCAAAGCCTCCTGAAAGAACCTGAGCCAGAGAGCTGTCAATTAGGTAACAGGGGAAGAGGAAAGAACCATATACTTTTACCTTGAACGCATGCAGGTAGTCCTCAATTTATGACCACTGGGCAATTGGCATCTGTTTACGACAGTTGCAGTATTCTGGGATCATGTGATCCCCATTTTTTACCTTCTTCCAACAAGCACAGTCAATGAGAGAAATTGAATTTTGTTTTAACAACCACCATATACTTCACTTAGCAACTGTAATATTTGCTTAACAACAATGGGAAAAAAGCTCATAATATCTTTCCCAACTCATTTAACTACCACCTTGCTTAGCAATAGCACTTAGACTTATATATTGCTTTACACTGCTTCCCTCTCTTAAGCAGTTTTACAGAGCCAGCCTATTGCCCCCAACAATTTGGGTCCTCATTTTACTCACCTCGGAAAGATGGAAGGCTGAGTCAAGCTTGAGCCTGGTGAGATTTGAACTGCCAAATTGCAGGCAGCTGGCTGTAAGCAGAAGTAGCCTGCAATTACTGCACTCTAACCTCTGCGCCACTAAAGCTCCTTGGTAGCGAAGGCGGACTATCTGGAGTTATAGCACTATTCATCCTCAAATTCTATGGGCCAAAAATCATAGAAAGCTCGCTCATCATCATCATCATCAATCAACCAATGGCCAGCTTTGCCTTCGGAAGTGGTGGTAGCTTCATCACTGGAGGCTTTCAAGAAGAGACTGGGCAGCCATCTATCAGAAATGGTGTAGTAGGGTCTCCCGCTTGGGCGGCGGGGGGGGTTGGACTAGATGACCTACAAGGTCCCTTCCAATTCTGTTAGTCTGTAATCTGGAATTTTGGTTGTTTTTTTTTCAGATGGGAAAACGTGATTTAAATAATAGCACCAATGTCAGAAACCGCTCTTTAATGAGTTTTACTCAGTTTAATTGTTAAAAACACATAATTATAAAAGGGAAAAAAAATAACAGGTAAGTGACAAGTAAGTGACAACCTAGGAAATACTATGCAAAGCATAATACACTATCTTTTTCTCAAAGTATTTAGAAAGAAAGCTACAGAAGATGGTTTAGGAATCACCATGCGAGCAGAACAGAAAACCAGGAATGCTTTGTTTTAAACCATTATGTTTTAAGTGCCTTCTTTTGGCCTTCCTAATAATTAAGTACTTCCAGTAAAAAAATTAATAATCATATTATGTGGATAAAGTAAGAAGCCAGGTACTATCATTCCTATATACTGTTGATGTACAGAGCAAATCTCTTTAAGATTTACCACACAAATGTTCTTAGAGCTGTATTTCTCAACTGTGGCAATTTCAAGTTGTGTGGACTTCAATTCCCAGAATTCCCCAGGTAGCATGGCTGGCTGGGGAATTCTGGGAGTTGAAGTCCACACAATTTAAAGCTGTCAAAGTTGAAAAATAGTACTCTAGGGGAGATCCAAGCAAGAAAATGTAAAGTTTCCTGCTCAGTTTTTCAGGAAGATTATCAACTAGATTTACAGATCCTGGAAAGATTACCTGGGATCCCACACGACCCCCTCAGTGTAGATAGATAAAGGAATCTTTAGTCCAATGTTTTAAGAGCTATATTCCCCATTTCCTTTCTTAAGAAAAATCCTTGATAGAGAGGAAATCTAACAAGGGTCAGCCAGCAGAGGAGGTCATAAGGACATAAGTGCCTTAGACAAAATGTACCCTTTTCCCTGAAAATACCGTACAAAAATAAACATAATCACATTCATAATTCCGTATCAAAGGAGCAAATATTCCTGATGTAAACATTAGATTGTTTTCCCAAGCAACTGGAGGGGCAAATGTGCGTGTGTTTTTTTTTTTTAAATACATAGTCCATAAAATAAATTGTATTTAAACTTGGCTTGTGGATTTCAACTCCCAGAATTCTCCAGTCAGCAAAACTGGCTTGAGGACTTCAATTCCCACAATTCAACGTGTGGACCTCAACTCCCAGAATTCTCCAGCCAGGCTTCAGGACTTCAATTCCCACAATTCAACTTGTGGACTTCAACATCTACAGCTGGCTGGGGAATTCTGGGAGTTGATGTCCACAAGTCTTGAAGTTGCCAACTTTGGAGACCCCCCCTGCTGTAGTGGAAGAAAAACAAGGAAGAAAATCAGCTGTCGGGACGAGCAACAGTTTTACCAAAGGGCTGGATGGCACCACCATTAAATGCTTTACGGCCAAAACTGGATGATTTCCAAGAATGATTGAAAATCTCAAGCCTGTTCTGGATCAGAGGTGTCAAAATCAAGGCCCGGCGGCCAGATCCGGCCTGTGGGGTGCTTAGATCTGGCCCCCGCGGGACTGTGCTGGTGCCTCTGCCAGAGAGTTGCAAGAGGCGGTCGCAGCCGAAAATGGAGCTCGCTAAGGCTGCAGGCAGCCCTCCCGAGCTCCGTTTTCGCTGGCAAAGGGTTGCAGGAAGCCAGCATAGCCATTTTCACTGGCAGAGAACTCAGGCCATTAAAGGCACCCCCTACACGAGTAAGGTCAAGCTGACCACCCCCCTCCAGAAGTCAAACATAATCGTGATGCGATTTTGAGTTTGACACCCCTGTTCTGGATGGTCTACATTTCCTTCACCACACGCCCCTGCCCTCCCCGCCTCTATTCATTCCTAATTCCCAGTTCGCTGGCTGTTTTCTCGTGAGCAGGATCCTCCAGGATGTCCCCCGCCAAAAACGTTACATTTTTCTCTCCCACGTGAACCGTGTAATGCCGGTGAAGTTCCGATTTCGACCGGAAGTTCTTCCCGCAGTGGGTGCACAGGAACGGCTTGGCCCCCGTGTGAGTTCTCTGGTGGGAAATGAGGTTCGAGTTCCGGTTGAAGCTTTTCCCGCACTCCAGACAGACGTACGGTTTTTCCCCCGTGTGGATCTTCTGGTGCCGGGTGAGGCTGGTGCTGTCGCAGAAACTTTTCCCGCAGTCTGAACAGATATACGGGGTGCCTCCGGTATGGACCCGCCGATGTCGGACGAGGCTCATGTTGGAGTAGTAACTCTTCCCGCACTCGGCGCATTCGAACGGCTTCACGCCGGTGTGGGTTTTCTGGTGCGTGATGAGATTGGAGCTCCAGCGAAACCCTTTCCCGCATTCCAAGCATGTGTACGGCATCTCCCCGGTGTGGATTCTTTGGTGGAGCGTCAGATCCGCCTTCCGGCAAAAGTTTTTCCCGCAGTCGGCACAGTGGTACGGTTTTTCTCCCGTATGGATCCTCTGGTGGATTCGGAGCTCCGATCGTTCGCAGAAACTGACGCCACACTCCGGACACTTGTACGGCTTCTCCCCTTTGTGGATGATGGAATGCCTGATCAAGTGAGACTTCACGCGGAAACTCTTCCCGCAATCCAAGCACTGGTAGGCCTTCTCCCCTGCGTGGATCCTCTGGTGAATGGTGAGACCCGAGCTCTGACAGAAACATTTGCCGCAATCCAAACATTTGTAGGGTTTTTCTCCGGTATGGATTCTCTGGTGTCTAACCAAGCTGGTGCTGTAATTAAAACTCTTCCCACAATCTGGACATTTGTAAGGCATGTTCCCTGTGTGGGTCACCTGAAATTCGATGACGTCCGAGTGATCGTCGGCTACTCCCACAGCCTTGCTGTTCCTCCGATGGACTCTCTTCAGATCTGTGTTTTCTCCGATGCGCTCAGTGCCTTCGCAAAGAACGGCCTTCCCGGTATTCTTCTCTGGAGAACGTTCCCCTTCAAATCCCTGCCAAATTCTGGGGACGTCTTGCAGATCACCGTTCTGGGAATCCTTCGGCTCCGAGTTCCCCGTCGCTACCCCATTGGTGCTTTCTCCTGAAACCTCTGGCAGATCGGTAGCTTTATCGGCGCTCCTCAAAGATTCACCTGGAATAAGAAGGAATAAGAGATGAAAGGGGGAAATCCAGCATTTCCATTTGGCTTCAGAATTCCAAACTATTCACCAGAACTTTAAAGTCACTTTCTGGAAATCAGATGCTCATGTTGGCTATATTTCAATGTGGGAGAACTCTAGGCTTATTCACCTATATCGGGGGTGTCAAGTTCTATTTCATTGAGGGCTGCATCAGGGTTGTGTTTGGCCTAGGGGACCGGGCTGGTGTGGCAAGGGTGGGCGTGGCCAGGCTGGGTAAAACCAGCTTGACGTCACTTGTTGAGGCTCCGTTTTTGGCTGCGGGAGCCTCCTGTAGCCCTCTGCCAGCAAAACATAGCTCGGGGAGGCCACATGTGGCGCTACCGAGCTCCATTTTCAGCCACGAAGTCTCCTGCAGCCCTCAGCCAATGAAAACGGAGCTCAGGGAGGTCTGTCCAGGCTCCATTTTTGGCCACGATAGCCTCCTGCAGCCCACTGCCAGCGAAAACGGAACCTCAACGAGTGATATTGAGCTGGCAGAGGGTTGAAGGCCATTGTGGCCAAAAACGGAACCCGGGCGGGCTGCACGTGCCCTCCCTGAGCTCCATTTTTGCTTGCAGAGGGCTGGAGGTCATCGCAGTCAAAAACAGAGCCCCCAAGCTCCGTTTTCTCTGGCAGAGGCACCACGGGCTGGTCCTTCGCTGTTTCCAGAGTGGTCCTGCAGGCCAGATCTAAGCACCATGCGGGCCGGAAATGGCCCACGGGACCTTGAGTTTGATACCCCTGACCTATATCTTCAAACTTGGCAACTTTAAGACTTGGAGACTGCAACGGACAATCTGTTTTATCTATACGATAATTTCCAAATCTGTTTGGAACCCCAAAGTGCTCCCCGAGTCAACGTACAAAGTGAAAATCTGAAGGCATCGAGCACCACAAAAGGCGGGGGGGGGGGGGGAATTGACTTGGCAAAATTATGCCCCTCCCCCCATGTCGTTTTTGCACTGCTGCCGGTTATTTCTGCTCCTGGCAATTACTGGTGGTTGATTTTTGCGCTAAGACCTTTTCCTGGGATTGTCCCCCTTTTAGAAGTGGGATAAAAAGGCACTGATCTGCGCAGCCTTCTCCAGGATATTTGAGGGGCTGCCACAGAGAGGAAGGGGTCAAGCTATTTTCTAAAGCACCTTTAGGCCAGACAAGAAATAATGGATGGAAACCGAACAAGGAGAGATTCAACCTGGAAATAAGGAGAAACTTTCTGACAGTGAGAACAACCAA
>JAOYMU010000192.1:67556783-67570694 GCA_025802295.1 Psammodynastes pulverulentus
CCCAACTCTGGAAGTTGAAGTCCACAAGTCTTAAAACTGTCAAGTTTGCCCACCCCTGATCAAGAACCTTCATTATTTCATTTTCTCATGTAACTCATCCAGTTTCCTCTACTTTGTCATGGCCGAAGATGATGAATTTAGGCTACAATCTTGAAACTAGATTCTTTTCAGTAAGAAGTGCAGAATTACCAGGCTCAAAACGTCTGTTTCATGCTTCCTTTACATTCTTGATCTCCATTAGTATAACCAGTTTTAAAAATAAACACACTGAAACCCAATGACAGGACTGAGGAATGAAAATAATGGCAAGCCCTTTATCTTTTCCCCCTCTTCTCTTCTGTCTTCTTACTTTTTTCCCCTCAGGAAGCATGGAGTGTCACCAGAGGCTTGAAAAATTGACTCTAGCCTCTCAATGTGCCATAATATTTCTGACCTGCCAATAAAATGGATACAGAAAAAAAAGACTTTTCTGGTACCTTGTATGATTTGTGTGGTTCCTTCACACCCTATTCCTCTCTTGGTAAACCATGTACAGTGGGATGAAGTTTGAAAGAAAAACTGCTATACTCTAAGGAAGTGAGAGGGAGAGAAAACCTTCACAAGAAAAGAGCGAAACCACTGCTTTCTGGAATTGTCAAATGAAAAATCTGGTCATGGACTCATGGACAATAATGGCAGCTGCTCAAACTGTCTCGACTGGGGAGAAGAATGAAACACAAATTATGAAACTGTCGTCGACTTCTGTGACTTATTAAAGTTGTGCCTGAACATTTATTTCTTTTGCTGGTATCCAATTCTGCTCAAACTCAAAGGAACTTATAAATAAGAAATCATATATATCATTCTGATGACTGTTCTTAACAGGACTTACTAGCTATATAATTTAGAATGCAGGAATTTAAGTTCCGCATAATCCATAGATTCAGAGGGAATGCAATTTTTCAAAGTAACCAAACAAAACTACAGACTGCAGTTAAAATGGCTTTTGTAAAGCCAACTGAGATCTGAGGGTTTTTCAGTGGTCACTGAACTATGATTTGCAGCATTCTTCATTGTGGTTCACAGGATTTTAAGCTCTGGGCTTCAGCAAAAATGGAAGGCTTCAGAAGTCAACTCATTAAAGTCTCTTAATGCAACCACAACTTTTTTTTGGCTCATGCAACCTCACCTCCCCCCCCCCCCAAATAATGCCACAATGAATACCAGAACTATGCCACACTTTATCAAGTCTAAAACATGTTTTTTCTTTTTTTTCTAAAAATTGAGTTCTGAAAAGAGACTTATGGTGAAAAAGAAGTACATGCAAATGCAGCCAATTTTTTATCACTTGCACTTTGCCTTTTTATTGTATGTATGCATATATGTATGCATGTATGCAATTATTTATGAAATTTATTTGCCGCCCATCTCGTAACCAAATATTCTGGGCAGTTTACAACAAAAAACATTAAAGCATTAAAAATAATAAAACTCAACAATCGTAGAAATACAATGGATAAGATCATTAACAAAGAAAATCATTAACACCAGATGGGAAAGGCAGGACATACCAGGAGCGGGAGGGAGGAAGTGGGATTAAGTTTTAATTAGTCAACCAGCTCCAGTGAGAAGCTCACCCATTTGGGTCCCCAAGCCATCTGGCACAGCCAGGTCTAAAGACTCTTAGGAAACATCAGGAGGGTGGGAGCCAATCTCACTTTAGGGGGTAAGATATTCCAGAGGTAGGAGCCATGGCAGAGAAGGCTCTTCTCCTGGATCCCACCAGCCAAAATTCCTTGGCTGACGAGATCTGCAATATGCCCCCTCTGCTGGCATGGGTGGAGTGGCCCAGTCCCATTGAGGTGATATCGTTCCTTAAGCAGACTAGACGCATGACATGCATTGCTTTAAAGGTGATAACAAACACCTTGAACTGTACCTGGAAGCAAATCGGCAACCAGTGCAACTCACGAAGCAGAGATTGTAACCTGGGCCCTTTTGATCATGGATCCCTCAAATATATATATAATATTTAATCAATAGATCTTCTGGCTGAAAAGTTCGAAACTTCTAGTCTAAAGTGCTTCTTCTGAATCACCGTGAAACTGAACAGAGTCTGAAGAAATAACACTGAATTTATGGACACATAATTTAATCGGATTAAGGCAGGCTCTTCAACTTTAACCAAAATGATACCTTTAAAAGAATGTACACGGTAAAGACGTAACATAAAACAGGATTATTGTACCAAAGGTGCTTTTTTTTAAGAGGCAACTGGACTTTCTGGTTTTTCTTTGAAGACATTTCACTTCTCATCCAAGAAGCTTCTTGAAAAAGCACCTTTGGGACAACAACCATGACCTGGATGACTGAGAATCTCCATAGGATTATTGTATGTGCTTTTATGCATGCATCCCTGGTTTACTGAAATCAAATTAGATCTGTTAAGAGTCTAAGGAACTCATGACAATGTGGGGTTTTTTTCCAGATGTAAGACTTTGAACGGGGGTCCCTTTATTATCCAGGACATTACCTGTGGATGAGGTAGACACTACAGTTGCTGTGGTTGTCGACTGGGGTGGGCTGGTGCTTTCCAACAGGCAGGAACTGTTAGTGTTGTTTTCTTTCTTCACATACATTTCTGTGGCGCTAGGCAATGGGATGGGGTGGCTAATCCCCAGCTCTTCCTCTTGGGCTTGTTGTCTTCTCAACGCAACCTGGAAAAGGGAAAGTTACACTGTATTTGCACTCTTATCTGAAAAACAAGAGCAGCAAAATTGGGTGGAACACTGCAGTTTTCTTTATCTTAACACACCTGAAGGTTTATGGACGCAAACAAAGACATAATTTTAAAGCTAAAAAATTAAAGAAGGTAAAAGATAAGCTAAAAAAAAAAGTAAAGAAACCTAAAAGGTAAACATCTATCAATAAGATTTCTAATGTGGCAGCTATCTAAACTTAGTTAACTGTTATTTTTTAACCCTTCGCTTTGGTGAGTTTGGAAACCCCGAAATAGAAACTGAGATTTTTGGAATATGAAGGATCAATTTCAACTGTGACAAAATGAACGCATTCTGCTGAAAATCAGAGATAGAGATTATTTTTATTCATGTTTTATAATAAAAGATTTAGTGAACAGGACTAGCAGCGTCTATCTTTCATAAACAACATAATTTTTCACCTTTATCTCATATGCATACCACATGAGTCTTTTGGCATCTTAGGATGTAAGCCTTATTAAAGCAAAATAATACAAAGTACTTGATACAGAATTTATGCAGCAAATGTGAGGTTTTCAAAGCACTATTCTGCTCTGGAAAAGAATTAAAATCAAGTTTCAAGTTCAGAGCACTCATTTTACAGAAATCTCACTGAAGCCAATCCAGGCAGATCTTTCCTGAGCATTATTTTATAAATTATCTTATGCTGTTGCAATGTAAGCAAAGTGAAACAAGACTATATATTCTGGGCCACTTAATTGCACATATGTAAAATATATACAGTATGTCTCTCGTTCAGAGTTACCATTAAGAAATGGCATTTTTCCCCTAGCACAGATCCTTTAACAGTTACATAATATTGAGCAAGAGTGTGAAAAATGTTTCAAATCTGAACTGTTCTGAACTCAAAAGATGCCTGTCTTAAATACAAAACAGACTATTTCAATTATTTGGTAAGCGTTCTTAGCAGAAACAAAATTGTTCAGGGAACAAATTAACTTTCAAAATGACTGGAAGGGCCTGTTTCACACTTGACAAATTTTGAGAATTAACTAGAAAGAAAAATACTGTATGGCTGATTTTCAGACTGGTATAAAATGAAAAAGTAGGTTAACTGATAACAAAGAAGCAAAATGCAGAAACAGAGGCAGAGGCAGATTAATACAGTGGCTAAACATCATATAAACCAAAAAACATTTTAACATTTAATGCACCAGGAAGGAAAACATTAAGATTAATAACAAAATATTAATAATAACTGATATTAATTCAATGGGAATGTAGAACTTTTTTGCACCTTTTTAACAGATTGTTTGGATCCACTGAAAAGGTATGTTTTTTTTAATTTTAAGAAAGCGATTTTTTCAAGCCAAGACACTCCAGATATGATGTGCTATAATTTCTATAATCCCAACAGGGTTTGGCTGAGGATGATGGGTGTTGAATTTCAAGGCATCAGAGTCTGCAAGAAAGATTTGATCTTCACACTATCATGCACCTAAGTAGTTACAACAGCTACAAAAATATAGGTAATGGTTTTGAAATTGAACGTTTCTGAAACAGAAATATTTCATGGCATCTAGTGCTAGTGCTAGTTTGCAAAAAATTATTTTTCTCTTTGCTGCCATCTAGTTGTTATTCAGATTTTTGCAGTCTAGACCTAGTAACCTTACTACAATTCCAGTTTTCATACCCAATGCTGCAATTTGCAACTTATCTAGCATTAGGCCAGTAAATACAAGCTGCTTGCTTTCACACAGGTATCACACAATTCTAACCAGCATGTATTTACAAAAGTTGCAAGACTATGGGGTCATGTGATTGCCATTTGCAACTTCCCAGGGAGCTTCCAACAAAGAAAGTTAATGGAGAAGCCAGATATACTTAAATGACTGTATAATTTGCTTTTAACGACCATGGGAAAAAGTTTGTAAAATTCAGCATGACTTACTTAACAGCCGCATTGCTTAGTGAGGGAAGTTCTGGTCCCTACTGTAGTCATAAGTTGAGGACTACCTGAATGACTTTGATTGCACAGGCTAAAATTCAATCCTTTCTTCAAACGGAAAATCTGATCATTCTTTGCCTAGACAGCTTTGTAGCAATACAGGAGATTTGCTACTGTCTTATTAATTCCCCCACCCCCAAGTTTAGCCTATAGCCTTCTGATTTCTCCTGAGCTCCTTTCCAAGTATTAACCAGATCCATTTCAATTTAGCCTGGAAGTGAAGTGATATACATACACTACCATTCATTTAATAACTTCTCCCTGCTATCTTCATGCACGTAAGACTAAAATTTCCCAAAGGGCTTGTGTTTACAATGACTGATGAAAGCTGTTGTCCATAACATTAAGACAGCATCGCTTTGGGAAGGCCAGATTAGACATTAAGACTTTAGTTTTTACACTAAATTCTCATATTTAAGTATGAGACTAAATCTGAACTATAAATTATCTGAATAACGAAAGGTATGTTGCAGTGGTGGTATGCTGCCGGTTCGCCCCTAATTGGGCAAGCCGGCAGCGCTGGTGAGCGGTAGCTCCGACAATCGGCGTTTAGGCGGTTTTGTGGACCCTCCCACCCGCCCACGCTCTTTCTTTACCTTTATCCGCTCAGCTAAATGACGTGGCAGAGTGGATTGCCGTGCTAAAACAGCTGAGAGGCACTTTGACTGGGGCTTGTCTGAGCTGCGCACATGCATGCGCTGTCACCGAACTGACTACCTGTATTTAAATGAAGATGCCAAACAAACAATAAAGGCTGGCCAAAGCTAAAATATGAGATTGTAATTCAGACACATATTACAAAACCCTATTCACAGATGGTCTTTTTTTAAAACTAATGATTGCTAACAGAACCAGAATGTATTTAGCAAACATTTCTTATTTTAGTGATGTAAACTGAATTGTTGAAGAACTTTCTAAAGCCCTGTCCCATCTGTAGTTTAGAGCAACATCAGCGTCTCTACTACCCAAATTTCTTCCCTGATCACCTGGTAGCCTCAGCCCATGATTTAAACAGCTGTATGTCATGATTTCCATGTATCTGTTAGCCAAAAATGACACGTGATTCTTCTACACGGAGTTCGTTTTCATACCTGCATAGATAAAATCTTGCCAGACTGAGGACTCTACTGTCTGTATCTACAATATGCTATGTAAACTATTAGAGAGGGGCTGTCTTCACCCCCTTTCTCTCATATGTAACATCCAGACTGAGTTGCCTCTTATTCCTCCTGGGGAGCCTCCTTACTACATCCCATCACAGTATTGGAATGAAACGAATTGTGCCCACTGTTCCATCACAGTATGAAGGCAGATTAAATTTGCAAATTCTGGCAGCCATTCTTCATGGTGCTGAGGTCAGGTGATCAGCTGCAGTATATTTGGGGGTTCACGGTTTGTGTCCCTGTATGACTTCTCTTCTCTGGTCACCGGTCTGCCTCTTTGGGTGCCACTTCTTATCTGCCACTAGGAAGCTGACAGTGACCCTCTTACAGTATTGAAAACATCTTATAATATAAAAACTACAAACGAAATCAAAACCAAAATTTTAAAACGATTCTTAGAAAAGCTGCAAATTTATCGCTATTGACTGCTAGCTCATTCAAGCTCACAGCTAAAATCATTTCCTAAAGGCAATGCATATTTTATTTACTTGTTACTTGCAAATATTCTTAAGGAGATCACCAGTATTTTTTTACGTTTCAAGTCCTTACAAATGAACAAAACTTCTAAAGAAATAGAGAATTTTAAAAATTACATCTTTATCTTCATTCTGTACTCCCTGTCTTTACAAGCAATTCCCATTTAGAAGATCTTCTTCCTAACCTTGCTGGAGTGACTCCTTAGACCTTTGATTGCTTTTCTGTTGTATTTGTAGAGAAAGATGTACTTTTATTTATTACATTTTTATCTCATCTTTATTATTGTGTGAGTAATTCAACGTTCCTAATACTCATTCCTCTTTCTTATTTTCTCCAGAACAACAATCCTGTGAGGTGAACTGGGCTGAGAGAGTATGACTGGCCCAAAGCCACAATTGCACAACTGTGTGTAATGGCATCAATGTATTTGCTTAGATAACCAGATATTATTCCGAGCCTCGTAATGTTGAGACACCAATCACAAAGGCTGAATGGTGCAACAAAAAACATGGACAGCACTTTAGTTATAACTGATACTACGGAGAAAGCTAAGGGTTCATGATACAATTAGCTAGTGTTAAGATAGCATTATTTTGTAGTGACTTAAGAAAAGGTGAATAGGTGCTGAATAAGCCTTGTTGGAAAAAGGTGAATTGTTGGAACAAGTCTTCCATCAGTAGGATCAATGTTATATTAATAGTAAAAAATGCAGTTGTTTCCTTTGGAGTATTTGAAAGAAACAGCTTAGGTTTAAAGGAGATGACTACTCTCTGCAGAACAAAGTGCCTTTCCAAAAAACAAAGTTTGTTCATATTCACTTAAAGCAATCAACTATTGTATGGGAGCAACTTTAATGATAAAAGCAAAGCAGAGCGAACCAATGTAATTACTGAGATAGTAGTACAGGAAATTTTGACCTACATACTTGGAGTCTTACACATCCCATACCAGTCAATTGGGCATAACTGCAAAAGTAGTATTTAACAATTGCCCTTGTGCAACCATCTGTTGTAGGACAAGTAGTAATGTTGTCTTGAAATTGTAAATGCGTGTTGTTTTCCTGTGCCAATTTCTTTTAAATAATGAACACCCAGATAAGCCAAAGAATTGGGCACTGATGATCACGCAATGGAATGACATTCTACTTTTGACTTGCCAAACTGGCATTCTTGAGATATTTTGGACTACAATTCCCAGCACATCTGGAGATTGCTAAACTGGGGGAGACTAAATTGAAAAAAAAAAAACTGTTGGAAGATTATGACAGCAGTCTTTCCAAAGTATTCGGAAATGGCCTACAGGTTTTGTTTTGTTTTGAGTTTACAATTATTTGTAACCTTTAAAAATGTTGATATTTGAAAATTTCAGTATAACTTTTCCAATTCCTCATGATTCAAGGTAAACATTCTGAATGAAAAAAAATTAAAAATAAATTAATTTACAGTTTTCTAACAGGAAGAATTTTTTTAATACAATGATTTTGCAACTCAAAATTCTGAATACATTATTTTGCAAAACACTTTTTTCATTCAATGAATTTTAAACCTTGTAAATGAAAACAAAGACATGAAGGTTACTAATGTGAGGTTACTAATGTGAGGTTACTAATATCCAAATTTGATATTTTTATTGATTAAAAACTAAACTAATGAGTCTTTCAGGAAGCAATCTTTCACTGACCTAGTTAGGATTTAAGCATTACTTTTCACTATAAAAATCAGCCTCACACTTACAAATGCTCTCCAATGCAACGATGCAATTTGCATTATCCATTGCAGGATTCCTTTCCATCGCATCTGACTTCTGTTTTTCCTTTCCTCTCTATGTAACAAGCATTATTACTTGCAAATCAATCCTAGAATATTAGGAACCCGTACGCTATCTGAAACTAATGCCAAGAAAGGTGGAAAATATGAAGACAGTAAGGTTGAATTCCGTAGTGGATATTATTCGGACAATAAAAAGGTTATGCCTACTTTTGCTGAAAGCCAGAACAATATCTTAGGCGGTGCGGGACACACTTTTCTCTCCCCACTCCCCAAACAAATGTATCCTCAACTCCGGCAACGAAGTTAAGGGTTCTTGCAGAAAAAGCATCCGAGAGGTTTTATTTACACAGCAGGTCAAACCTACCCATTTCTCTGGGGCAGAGTTTTAGGGGATGAGGCTTAGCCTTACTTTCCAACCAGCATCACCGAGGGGCAGTAAGGCCGCCCTGTGCTTTTTCTGCCCCCGAGAGCCGGGTCCCCGCCATTTCTTTCCTTGCTTTAACCCTCCGGCTGCTCACCTGGGCGGCCATCACCCGTTGCCTCTCGGCGATCAAGCTGCATTTTTTACACTGGCAATCTCTCCACATGCAGAACCGCTTGTGGCCCTTCAGGGGCGAGGAGTAGCCGTGGTTCCTACAGCGGGCGCACTTGGGGAGCCGCGGGGATTTTTTCCCCGCAGCGGTGGCGGCCCCAGCAGGGCCCTGGGTTAAACTTCCAGCTCCGGCGGCCGCTAGCCCGGCAGCCTTCCCAAAAGGACCCGTTTTGGTCCCCTGGGCGTGATGCTCCGACGAAGCCGACGGCTTGCTGAAGGAGGTCTCGTTGGGCATGGCGCCTTTCCGGAGCCGTTATAACTGCAAATAATTGCTCGGCTTTGCAAGGAAGGGCTCGCTTTTTATAATCGGAGCCTGAAAAGGACGAGTGAGGGTCCCCCGCCGGAGGAGGCAAGCTCGCCTTGGCCTGCAAAAGCGGTTGCTTTTTGCTTGTGATTGGAATTAGATGCAGCTTCTGGAAGAGCCGGCTGGCAGGTGGCAGCAGCCCACCTCGTCGCTTTGCAAACCGCGCGGGGCAAATGGGGAACTCGCTGAACTTTTTGCTATTTGCTTGAAGGTGTATTTCCAAAGCCCGGACCCGCTCCCGGGCGCTCTAGGCTCCACCCCCAAGGGCCTCCAGCGGCCTTTTGCAAGCCTGACCCCCGCCTCCCCACCGGCTAGGCCCCAGTCTATGAGGTTTCTTGCAGAGAAATGCCTGCGGGGCAACGGCCTTTGGCACGGGAGCTTGTCTTTCGAGTTACAGCCCACTTGCAACGTCTATGAATTCTCAATCATCCGTCCAGGTCGTGGTTGTCCCAAAGATGTTTTTTTCCAAAAGGCAACTGGACTTCTTGGATTTTTTTTTTCTTTGAAAACCTTCGCTTCTCGTTCAAGAACTGAAAAAGCAAACATTTTCAAAGAAAAAATCCCCAAGAAAATCCAGTTGCCTTTTTTGGGGGGGGGGAAGCACCTTTGGATGCAGTATTTGCAGCCTGCTGAAACTTAGTGGCAGAGTTCATAAAATAACCGAGTTGGGCTTGAAGACGCCACCAAACTCTTCTCTGGCTTTGCTGGTGGACTCTTTTCAATAGGAAACGTTTCCACCGCCCCGTTTAACGCCCCTGATTCCCAAAAATGGGTGCAAAGCGAGGCAGGTTGCCGTCGCGCGCAAATCCAAGTCGCTCTTGCGCAGGCTGTTTCTGCGACACAATTCTGTCACGGCTACAAGGGACCCACAAGTAGTTTCGTTGGCATGGAGGGCAAATGGAATGGGTGGCGTTGATAATTTGTAATGGGTGGGGGAGACAGACGCAAAAGCGACATGTTTTTCATGTCGTTTGGGGCCTTTTCGGGACCTCATTTGTCCCCAGTTTCTTTGCAAGCCTTCTATTGCGTTCGTTCCCAGAGAACTTTGGAAGTTTGCAAGCGTTGGCGAACGCGAGCGCGTTTATTTGGAAATAAGTCTTCGTAGGGGACTTAATTTCGTCCTTGGATAGGATGGAGTGGGACTAGGGGGGATGGGTGGTGGGCACAGGATCAGCAGAAATATGTCTCGGGTCAGACGATTTATGGAGAACAGCTGCTTCCATACCTTACTTCCACTTCATGAGGGGGAAGAGAAGTGGGAGATTTCAGTCCAATTTCACATCTTTAGTCTGGCTGATTAACGGCTAAAACCCACCACCTCCCTGGAAAATTCAAGGTTTTTCTTCGGTCGGCATTCTGAGAAATAGTTCTACAACGGCTGTAAATTTGAATAGTAATTCTTAAATATGTGGACGTTTCGTTCAAACGGTCTGAGGGACAAACACTTTCTGTTCTAGAAAGGAGAGTATTAATTAAAGATGTCCGTTATCACGGAAAATGTGTTAAGTACTTCTTCCCATCTGCCCTAAAAGATAATGAATATGATAGTGGAATGAAAACGAAATGCAAACCGTTCAACATGTATAAGTGACTCTGACATTGTTACATATGCAAAATACAATTTTAAGTATTTGATATGAAACACCTGAACAGAAATGGGAATTTGTGGATTTTTAGGGGAGGGGAGGCAGCTAGATTTCTAATTCAGACTGGTTGAAGAATAAAACAGTAATTCCCAGCACAGATTATTGATGCTATGATAACATTCTAAAGAATTCTTCCCCCCAATTATCTATAACTTCAACAGCAAAACCTACTTTACCTAAATTGACCTAACAATACCTAAGTTCATGAAACAAACGGAACCTACGTATGTGCCGTCAATAGAAAAATGCTTTCTCAATCTTTTTCCAGTGTAGATACATTAGAATAATTCACCTAGTTAGAGGAATCCCTCCCCCCTTCCAGGTCATGTGAGGGTCAAATTGATTATGAAGATAACTCTACTATTGTTCATATGCATTTAAAAAAAAAATACAGACCTTTCCGCCCAATTGCCAATGACCGAATATGATGCAAATAATCAGATCGATTGTTCAAAATGGGGCCAGAGGGAGAAATTTGATCCCCAGAGAAACTGAAAGATCAGATTTAGAGGTCAAGACATCTGCTAGGCCTTGATCTAAATTTTGCATTAATTATTAGTTGTGTTTGCATGACATGATAGCCCAAGGTAATGGATCAATAAGAAGGTATGTGCCACAGAAAAACATCTTGCAGAAATGGACACTGCGAAGAATGTTTTATTAATCAGATTGAGATATATTGTGTTGCCTGAACTCCAAAGGTATAAACCCCTGGTTTAGAATTGCAGAAACTAATAATCAAACCTATCACCAGCCTCGTTTTCAAATTGTGTATAAATTTTTGTATATTCAGAACTTTAACTGCTCTGAACTTGGATAAAACAATGCCCTGATCTTGTTGCGCCTTTCATTAGCTTTGCATAATATGGAACCAAACCTCTCAATGAACAGAATTAGTGGCCCTAAACTCATGTGCAGTCATAAGGTATGCTGGCTACATATGAAAAGGCTGCTGCTGAGGCCTTAGTTTACTTAGTAAAATTAAGTAAACTAAAGCCTGTAGTGGCAAAGGGAACCTGTAGGAAGGGACATGATGAGAAAATGGGTTCTTACTAGCTGTTGAGATGACTTTTGTAAATAAAAGGCTTCAATTGTGTTTTTTCACTAAAAAAATCATTTGGCTATATTTGTAAGAAATTGTAGGTTACTTAAGGTAACACCCTTGCATGTCAAAGTGCCTACATAAACAGCCCCTCCCCTCTGTAAATATACTCTGGGATGTGTGACTAGAGGGTCCCATGACAGCTGTGCTGTTCTTGGGAATGACCAGCAGGACTTTAGAGAGAAGATGTCTGGTCACCCTCTCAGACTGAGAACTACAAGCAAAAGTATGTCCTGAACTGGATGCTAGGCTGTTCCATCTGACATTAGAGAACATTGACACATTACTGAGAAGCAGAGGTATCCACAGTTTCATATCATTTTCATGTTTACAATGCAAGTGACATGGTTGCAGACACAGCATGAAAGTTTATAAATAGCCACCATAAGTTAACTGTCATAGACACTCTTAAGAGTAGTCCAGGTTCTGAAACTAAATTCTCATATAATTGCGGAGAAATCACTATTTCTAAGTCACATAGATTACTAAGAACAAATGTTAAGGTAATTTTAAGCATATCTTTTGTAAAGATAAAGTCAGTTAAGACGCAAATAGCATCCACAGTATATGCCTTGCAATGTGGGAATTGACATACTTGGAGATAGGTTTATTCACATTTTATATGCAGAGCCTGAGCAGTTTTCCTCTGCTAAAACAAGTGTTTATGGGCTATGTGATGAACACCTAGTCAGTAGAGGATCATAAATGGAAGCACAGCTTTGGTGTGCAGAACTCTTACAACCTGCTTCTGATATGAAGAGATACCATACACCTGTTAAATATTAATATAGTTTAATCATTTTATATTTAATTACATACTCCATCAATGTAACCAGAATAGACACTTTCATCTAACAGAAAAGTAATTCTCCAAAAATCAGAACTAGAACAAATTGGGACCAGTAAGATAAGCAGAGAAAATAGGTTGGATCTAGCCAAGGTTGTGGAGAAATACATTCCATAAAATCTCCCCAATGAATCTTAAAGATCAGAATTGTGCAGGTCTTGGTATTTCTTCTGACACTGTGGACCCAAAAGTTGGACATGGAGCAAGCAGAGTTGGAAGAGTATTGATGCTTTTGAATTTTAGGGTTGGAGAAGATGCCTGAGAACACACTACCATAGATGGCCAAGAAAACAAACCAATGGATCGTTGAATGAATCAACCCAGAGTTCTGACCCGAGGGACAAATGTCCAGACTCAAATTAGCCTCTTTGGACATGGTGTGCAAAGATGTAGCTCTGTTGAGAAGTCTATAATGCTGGAAAAGATGGAAATAAGGAGAAGAAGAGAATAGACCATGTGAAAAATCAGGTTAGGGACAGGTAGTTATGGAGAAAAATCTACCTATATGATTGCTAAGAGTTGACACTGACTTGATGGCACATACCGTAATTAATGAATCCTGCAAGAAGCAGTTGAGCAGGTGCCCTCTATGCTGTCCATTCTGACAGTGCCTCTACCTCCCCTCCTGCTCACATGATGGAGAGCAAAGCATGTTCTGCTCACTCGGTGCTTTTTGTTGCATATGTGTATATATACGCACAAGTGGTCCTTGACTTATGACCAGTTTCTTAGCAACTCTTCAAAATTACAACAGCCCACCCCAAAATTAATTTATGACCCAGGTTCAGAGTTCAGACAGCTCCCCTTCCCCATGGGTACATGATTGCATTTTGGATGCTCGGCTGTTGGCTCGCATTTAAGGCCATTTGCAGCATCCCACAGTCACGTGACCCTGATTTGTGATATTTTTTGCTGGAAATCAGTGTTTATATCCAAGCAAAAGGAAAGCAAAGGTTGTGGACAATGGGTTCGCTTAATAACACTTGCAAAAAACCCCACAGTAAAATCAGGTGCAGTCATAATTCTGGGCTTAGTTATGGCTGTAAGTTAAGGACTACCTATATGAATGTATATAAGAACAGAGACACAACGGAAAAGGAAAACTTAAGTTCACATACAGGCTTAACATGTTCATTATACAGAAGAAAATACAGATGCTTCCTTTAGCTTTTGCTGGTAAAATGATTGGAAAAAATGTCAGAAGCTAGAAGCTGCGCACACATGGTGCATTCATTCATTCATTCATTCTATTTATTTATTTATTTATTTATTTATTTATTTATTTATTTATTTATTTATTTATT
>JAOYMU010000192.1:67678714-67691275 GCA_025802295.1 Psammodynastes pulverulentus
GAGAGAGAGAGAGAGAGAGAGAGAGAGAGAGAGAGAGAGAGAGAGAGAGAGACAGGTAGAGAGAGAGAGAGAGAGACAGGTAGAGAGAGAGATGGGGAAAGGGATTCTTTTTAAGTCAGTAAAGAGTCACTGAGATAAGCAGAATTGCAAAAATATGAAGCCTGACGATCTACATCTTGTCTGTAGATTGTTCTATTCCAAGTTCTTTTTCTTTTCCAAAGGTAAGATATATATTTGGCCTTAGTGGTGGCTTTAATTAAGATCCAAATCCTGATTATAGGTGAAAAATTACTGCAAAAGCTCCAATCTAACTATTTATGCATGCAGCTTCTATGTTTGGAGCCATTTTAATTCTATTCCACTGAAGAGAACAGATCTGAACAAGGGAAATAAGCAGAAGTGGTGGCATTATCATAAGCAATGGATACATGCTCCTATTTTTGTTCTAATATGCACAAACACATGTATTAAAATGGTAAAATTATTTCTAATTCGAGCCATTTTAATTTAAAAGATTTGCCTTATACAAGCTTATTTCTTAATAATCCACTTCCCCTTTTGGAAAAGCTCCATAATACTGTAACTAATTACATACAAATTTAAAAACTTATCTTTTAAGTTTCTTTAGTTTGGAACGTGTTTTTCAAATCTTGGTTGAGTGACAAGCTATTTTTAAAGAAGGCTTCTTGGCAGTCTCAATTTTTTCAGGTGAACATGCAGTAGCATGCAGGAAATATTCAGGTTGCACCTGTAAAGCCAAATGGCAAAAATGTCACAAGCTTATTTTTCCTCTATGCTAATTTTGGAAGGTCAGCTTTCAAAAAAGATTAAGAAGGCATTTGGGTAACTGTCAATCTTCCACAGTTAAGAATTAAATTTTGAAGGCCTTTAACATTTACTACAGCCAAAGCTACTTCCTGCGGTTCTATTAATTATATCTTCTCTTTTTTAAATAATTGACTGATGGGCAACTCTCAGCAGCAGTATCTGGGAAGAGGGGACAAGAGAAAACAGACTGACAAAAGCAGTGTTGCAATACAAGCCCCACCCATTTTCTATGTCACCTGTATTTCCAAAAGGCAATGATGCTCTTTTTGTCATTCTGATGAAATTAGCCACATTATGTCGACACTGCTGAATATGAGAACTAATGATTCATCAGGAATGTTGGTTTAAATTATTAATTTTTTTGTAAATAAAGCTAAAGCTTTTAAGCAGCACCTCTGAGTGATGGAAGAGATATCAACACCTATTTTTTAGGACATATCTTTTCAGGTCATGACTTACTGTATGGAAAAAGTCTCACTTCTCTTGTCACTGTCTCCAGTCTGCAATACAGAAAAACCAAACTATAACTCCGTTGCCTGAAGACTTTGCAATCAGGAGAAGGACTTAATTCAACATTTAAAAGTCAACTATACTTCTAAGACTTCATATACAATCTCTGCCTGAGATTGGGTAGATGGAAAGGGAACTAATTAGGGAGAGAGAAACACCTGCCTACAGATAAGTCCTTGATTTACAACTACAATAGGACCAGAAAATTCATCATTAAGTAATGCGCTCATTATGTAGGGCATTGATTTTGCTTGTCAAAAGCCAGCGGGGAAGGCTGCAAATGGCAATCACGTGACTGCAGGACACTGCAACTTTCATAAGTATGAGCCGATTGCCAAGCACCTGGTTCTAACCCTGCTGGTAATTCACTGATCAACCACAGCAAAAAGGTTGTAAAATTGGGTGCTCTCATGATTCCTTTTTTCAGCAACTTCAAATAGTTGCTAAATGAATGATCCTAAGTCAAGGCCTATCTGTACTTCAAAACAAAGTAAGATCAGAGAAATTATCTGTGCCAGGATAACAAAACTGCATGCTATGCAAAAAACAAACAAAAAAAACACCACATTCAAAATTATAAACTGGTTTAATACTATGTTAAAAACTACTGAGCTAAAGTGGAAGCCTAAATATAAACACACGTTCCTTCTTCTCCATGTTAAGCTAGTTGAAAGAGCTCAAACTGTAACTATAACCAGGGGTGGGATTCTACCGGTTCGGAACGGTTCAGGCAAACCGGTAGTGCTGATGAACTGGTAGCTCCAACGATCGGTGTTTCGACCGTTTTTGGGGCCACCCACTTGCCACTGCGCTTTGGTGCTCTTTATCCGCTCAGCTAATTGGCGCGCTAAAGCAGTTGAGAGGCACGTTAGCTGGATTTGGTACTAGCTGCACACGCACGTGTGCGATCACTGAACCGGTAGCCAAACCGGTAGGATCCCACCCCTGATTATAACTCTTATTAAAGTTCCTAATTTCTTTTCCAGATTTCCAGAGAAATTGCATCCGCTTCTAAGATATTCTGGTAGGACTTTGTAAAGGCTGCTGAAGTATATTCACTCAACATAGGATATTTTAATGAAGCATCGTGTTCTTGATCAGTTTTGATCAAGCATCTATTCCTTCAATTTGTATGGTTGCCCATCTCAACGAGTGACTCTGGGCGGTGAACAGAACTCAAATTGAATAAGAACAATAACATTATAAAAAATTAAAAATGTAAGGTAGTTTATAAAATAACCCATGAAAAACTTAAAGGAAGAAATATTCTGAGCATCTTGTTCCAGAATGAACAAATGTGAAAACTGAACCTTAAAAGTAGGAGTCTGGCAGTTCTCCAAACTATTTTCTATGAGCTAAATAGAGAGGCAGGAATCTCTTCCCCATCTCACCTCAATGAAAGAGTAATTCTAAGCTGATCTAATTCCCTGTTTTAATGCAAGTGAGAAAAGGGGATTGGAGCTAGCATTTCTTTTACCCACAGAGAAGACACAGAATGTTTTATCAGTTTGGATTCTGAATCAGACTTTTAAATACAGGTAGTCCTCAACTTACAACCACAACTGAGCCCAAGATGTATGTTGTTCAGTGAGAAATTTGTTAAGCAAGTTTGCTCCATTTTACAACTTTTCTCGCCTCATTTGTTAAGTGAATCACGGCAGCTCTTAAATTAGTTAACATGGTTGTTAAGTGAATCTGCTTTCCCCATTGACTTTGTCAGAAAGTCACAAAAAGAGATCACATGACCCTGGGGCACTGCAACCGTCATAAATGTAAGTCAGTTGTCAATCATTCGAATGTAAACCACGTGACCATGGGAATGCTGCAAAGATGGTCATAAGTCCTTTCTTTCAGTAGCATTGTTAACTGTGAAGTGTCACTAAATTAACTGTTGTAAGTCAAGGACTACCTGTATATGGCTTCTCTAAATGTGCCCTCTATGTGCTTTTAAAAACTATTATTTAAGAAAAAGGACTGAAGACAACCTGTCCCAGTTCAGAACAGTCCAGTGATTTAGGAGATCTACTTATGATATTTTTTGGAAGGTGAGTCAATTTTCTGCTCCTATATTTAAGATGCCTTTCAGTATCCATACTGCCATCTAGTGAACATTTTTTAAAAGAAAAATACAGAATAATGACAAGGCTGAACTATTCACAACATTTAAACAAACATGTCATATTTGTTTTCTTTCTTTCTAATTTCCTACCATTTTTTTTTATTTTTCCCATAAGTAGCAAAAACTATAAACAGGTGAGGAAAAACAAAAGAACAATATTTTTATCTTAAAAAAACAACAAAAATGCCCTGTTACAAGCTCCAATTAAAAGTAAACCCCAAAGGTGTGTCTGGGAACAGAATGTAATTCTTCCAATGCAAGTACACCAACAGCAAAACTATGCAGCCTCACCCTCATGGGAAGCGCCAGCTACTAAACAGGTATTGCCTCAGTAATTATGATTAATTGGAATACCAAATAGCTCTAACCAAGATAGTTCTAAGATAAAATATATATGATCAGGTGTAGACAGTTATACAAAAAAAAACTGCAGGGAAAAAAAGTTGCACAGACATTTGCATCAAACATTCAATTGTGGTAATTGTAATTTAGAAGGAAAAATTACATTTTGATAGTTCCAGATGTATCAACAAGGTTTAGTGTAAATTTTTTTTTGCAGTTGAAAAAATATGTTTTGTTTATCAATGCAGACATAATTTTAAATGTAAATGACCATATTTATCATTACTGGCTCTCTCCCATCAAATGGAGGCCTAACTCTGCTTAGGTTCTGATTGTGACCTGTCAACAATCAGATATAATTAGGGCAAACAGTAATAAACATAAATTCACATATAATGATTGCACTAACTGATTTGCATAATCCAGTTAGTCAATTCATTACCATGACCAGTAAAGATAACATAAAAGAACATGAAAGCTTTCAAAGAATTATTCTGCCAAAGAACTCAAAGAATTCTTCTTAACCATGGGTCTCATGTGATGTTTGACTATATTTTTATATAACTATTTACCTTTTAAAATTATATTCCTTATTTTGTACTTCATGCTTTTAGTAGTAGATATAAAAAGCTAATAGGCATGAAGTTGCAGTGACAGAGATAGAATATGTATATTATAGATCCGTGGTGGTTAACCTTTTCGGCACCAAGTGCCGATACGCGCATATGCATGCATGTGCCATAAACCAGAAAAGCAACTCCAACTAGTCTTCCAGTTTCTAATGTGCAGGCGCGTGCAGCTGGTCTTTGCGCACACATGTGCGTTAGAAACCAGAAGATCAGGTGGCCAGCACGCATGCACGTTCCGGAACCCAGAACAGCAACATGCGACGGCTGGCATGCCTGGAGAGTTGGCTCTGCATGCCACTTCTGGCACGCGTGGCATAGGTTTGCCATCATGGTTATATCAGATTCTGAGATGGTGTTCACAAAATCCAAGTAAAAAATTTCTCCAATTTCTCAAACTCTCAAGCGCAATGCAATCCCGGCATATTAGTATCCTCAAAAGAACACATAAAGAATAGGCAACAGCAAAAAGATATTTGTTACAGTACATGGAAACTGTAAGAATGCTGTCTTCAGCTGCAAAATTGACATTACTCCCACAAATTTTAGAAACAGTTTCTTCATAGTGTCGATAAAGGTCAGTAAAGATAAGCAGAAAGGAGTTCTTAGTGGTGTCCTTGGGCTTTAAAATTTACATCCAACCGTGGGAAGCTCCTAGAACAGGAGGGTAGCTTTACTTTTGCTAAAAGCCGGGAATGGAGTTAATCCAGAAGCTATTTTAGTTGATAATTTGGTATTTTGTTAGCATATTGCAAAGATAAAACAGCTCATCGGTAAATTGAATCAAAGGATAATTAGTAGAATTGTAAATACTAGCATGTTCTGCTAATTTTGTGTAAGATTATATTGAGTGATAATAAGTACATATAAATTCTAACAACACATATCATGCTTTTACAAGCTTTTATGCTAGGAGATTATCTTTTGATTGATTTGTTTTTCTTTTACAAAACACTCCAACCATTTAAGGGATAAAAAATTCTTTTATGAGTAGAGAACACTTTCCTTCTGCATGCTGAAAGGCATCTCTAATACAGGTAGTTCTCAATTTATGACCAAATTGGGAGCAGATCTTCCATCCCTAAGCAATGCAGTTGTTAAACAAGTCATCAAATGACCACACCCAATTTTATGACCTTTTTGCTGCAATCTTTAAGTAAATCAGGCTTTCTCTGCTGACTTTGGTTGTTGGAAATAGTGCAGGAATGTTGCAAATGGCAATCGTGTAACGCACAATGCCACAACCATTATAAATACATGCCAGTTGCCAAGCACCAAATTGCAATCATGTGATTGTGGGGGTGCTGTGACGGTCTTCAGTGCAAGTAACTTTTTTCAACGCCATAACTCTCGCTAAATGAACAGTCATACGATGAGGACTACCTGTACAAGCAATTAATAGGGGTCCTCAACATGGATAGGGGGGAAAAATAGGAATTATCTACTGAACAGAACACACAAAAAATTGAATTAAGGACGCATTATGGTTTTATACAAAATATATTCTAGTTATATAAGTAAGATTCACATTTGCTTTTATAGTTCCAAGGAAAATCTAACTAACTGTTATATGATACTTGCTTAAGAACAGTATCACAATGTACTCATCTACACTTAGAATTCTTTTGTGTTAATATTCCTTTTAAACATGGCAAAAATGATTAACTGAGTTTTCTCTGGATATCGATCTTTGCCAAGTCACAGAGGAGGCTGACTTTCTGTTTCTAAAGTATTGTGTTATGAAAATAATTGTTTTTGTAGATATTTGGTAAGATGCTAGTTTTCCCCCAAAAATCTGTGGCTCCAAAAGTTCCATCTTAGCTGGACAACTGTAATAATTAGAGACTGCATGTTAGGAGTGGAAAACCTATATCTAATGATTTAGCCCTACACAAAGATCTGCTGGAGTTTAGCAGTTTAAACCTAACAAGTTTCTCCATCTTTGCCACTTCCTTCCCTGATTTTGTTATAATTCTGATTCAAGTCTGCTGGATTTTAAATGTTCATCTAAATCCTCGTAATTAAAAACATATGGAATCCCCCTTTAAAAAAAACTGCACAGAATTAACGTAACACTATACAAGGAATCACATATTGAAATTGGAAATCATAAAAGTAATAAATGCATTTTAAAGTAATCAGGTCTAAGTTAAGGCAATTCATCTTCATGGATTACTGCAACGGGATCTGTAAACTGATTACAGATAGTCCTTTATTTACTATCACAACTGAGCCCAGAATTTATGTTGCTAAGTGAGAAATGTTAAGTGAGTTTTGCCCCATTTTACAACTTTTCTTGCCAAATTTGTTAAGTGAATCACTGCAGTTGTTGTTAAATTAGTAACATAGTTGTTAAATGAATCTGGTTTCCCCATTGACTTTGCTTGTCAGAAGATTACATAAGGTGATCACATGACCCTGGGGCACTGCAACCGTCATAAATACGAACCAACTGTCAAGCAGTCGAACATAAAACATGTGACCATGGGAAGTGTGAAAAATGTCACTTTTTTGTGTCATCGTAACTTTGAATGCTCACTAAATGAACTGTTGTAAGCCGAGAACAACCTGTATTGGGACTCTTATAAACACCATACATGGTCTCCTAATCCCTGTTCAAAACCTTAAGGTGAAAACATCTCTGGGGGATTCAGCATTCAAAGGAACTCCTCGGAGAGAAGAAGCAGACTTAATGCTGGAAGCAACAGAGCTATGCCACTTTGTAAAATGTTCCTCCAACGGGTGAACATCATAAGAAAAATCTGTGTAAAAGAATTCCAGAAAAAGAATTATTGTTTGGAAAAACTATGTTAGTCCAATTCAGGACATTACTTTCCCCAGACAAATCAGGATTTCACACTTAATAATTTCACCGTTTAACTAAATAATTTCACTGTTTAGTCTAAGATGCCAATATTCTCTCTCAAGAGTTCATGACCTTAATTTTGCAAAATTTTAAGTACACTTAAAACCTCAATTTATTTTGGGCAATTTCTACTGCACGACTAAATGTTAGGAGTTGTTTGTAATTTTTAATAGTTACTGCTACTTTGTTTAATTTTAATTAACCTATAATTATAGTATTTAAATTGCTATTATGATAAAGGTTTTTTGTTTTAATTGAATTTTAAAAACATACACACATATGCTTTAAAATAAATTAAATAATTAATTTGTAAATATTGTTAACTGTAAGGGAATTGTCTCAGGGGGAAATCCTTGGAAATGATGACCGGGTATGTATAGGATTCTATCATATGCTGCTTATAGCATGTTCACAACCTAATATCAAACATGTATCAAATTTTAAAATAACGCACGTAAAATAAGCTCTCAGTTAGAAATATATGTTCCACTTATGCCCTCTTGTGGGTATAATGCTTTATATAAACAACAATCATACAATATATGCCAGCATATCATTCTCAAAAAGTTTTTAAAATGCAATGGATGTTTATATTCCTCACATACAATTTAATCCTTAATGGAATATAAACATATATCTATGCCCGATGCTGTAAGGATATATATAGCAAGATAAAGTTTAATTTGAGAAGAATTTCTGGATCTGGATTTTTTCTTCTATGCTAAAATCCCAAATGAGACATACCGTACACATTTTGAAAAATCTTGAACAAAACCTTAATTATGAAGCAGGAATTCTGTGCATACACTTTGCAAAACAAGAGGTTGGGGAAAAGATTCATTAGCTTTTATGGAATGACTATAGGAATATAGCACTGTAACAGAAAAAAAGTATTTACTCAATAGTTATAAACCAAATGAAGGGAACATTGGGGACGTTATGAAAAAGCCAGGTTCCATTCTAAGTCTGGCATCGCAGTGTGGTATTTTTGCAGGAAAATTCTGGAAGATGTAGCCCAATGCATTTGGAAAGCTGTTCAACCCTTCTTTACAGGAGAACAAGAAAAATACCACAGCCTTTTGTACTGTTAAATATTAAATCAAAACTTGAAAGAAAGAAAAAAACCCACAGAGACACAGATTTTAAAATGTCAGCCAAGAATGCTTGGCTTTTTTATGCCCGGCAGCCAAGCACAGTAGCCGAGATGAGAAAACAAGTGTATTGGCAAACAGAATGGGACTTAGAATCTTTTCGGTGTCCATTGTGATTTTTCCCTTAGTACAATTAATTCATGTTTCAATCATAGATCTGTACAAGTACATAATGCTAGCACTGCACATCAACGCAAAGTCAATTAACTTGAAAGCAAAATCTGTAGTTTTCAATGAAACTTGAAACATAATATTGTAGCCTTAAATCCAAGAACAAAAGAGTTCGTGCAATTTCACAACTTAACTTTAAAAATAAACATTGCAATTTCATACTTGTATAGAACAGTTTATGACTCCATGGATTTTATGGGCAAATGACTCTCCACCCAACAGACATTTTGGGGTGGATGCTATAATAAATTATGTCAAGAAAATTAAAGTATGCATAGAATCACCTTAGGAAATATTCACTAATTAGCTTTAGTGGGTGTAATAGCCTGCATAAAGACTCAGATATCTATGCATGTGCAGCAAAATAGGCAAACACATGTATATTCATCTAACTGATGACTCAAAGGATAGGCTTCTTAATTGATATATCTAAAGTAATTTCCAGCAAACTAACTATTCTTCCAAAAACATACACTGAGTTTGGCATATGCAAGTTAACCTCAGGAATCATAATACTGATCAGAAATATTTTTGGGGAATTTGCAAGTTATACATCAAGTTTCAGTTCAGCATAAAAACAAACGTTAGCAAGACTGGCAACTGATTTTAGAGGCAATATGTAAGGTTACATTGTAAAATAAAGTAGTGGTTCTATGTTAAACACAAATATATAGTTAGTCCTTGACTTTTGATCACAACTGAGACAAGAATTTATTTTGCTAAGTTAAGTCAATCACACTAGATTTTATCACTTTTTTTGTCACGGTTATTAAAGAAATAAGTGAAGTTGTTAAATTAATCATGCGGTCATTAACCAAATACAGCTTCCCTGTTGGCTTTGCTGGTCAGAAGCTGGCTGGAAAGATCATGATCACGTGACCCCAGGATGGTACAAAAGCGATAAATAAATGCCAGAGGTCAAGTGCACAATGGTTGTCAGTGCAAGGACCAGTGTCACTCTTTTTAAGCACAATTGTAAATATCACTAAAAAGGTTATAAGTTTTAAAGTCTTCCTATAAAATTATAATGTGTATAAATCTACTATGCCAAGTAATTTAAATGTAATAAATTCCTTCATTTTCCAGAATAAAATCTTAATATGTTCAGAGTATAGAGAATATAGTCCTAAATTTCCCAGGTTCAGACTGCAGTTATTAAAATGAAGAAAATGAATCCAGTAGTAGAGCTATTATTTGAAGGACAAACAAATCTTGCATAGGAACCACAAAAAATATAATAGTGTTTAGATGCAAAAATTCTTAATCTGCTAAATTTATAATCTAAATCTAAAATATTTTACCAAGTATTGTCATAAACCACAATTTCTCAAATGAAAGCAGGACACAATGCTGAATAATTTGTGATTACTGCACTATATTTTTCTAAGATGTCCTACTCGCTGACTAAATCATAGTGCGTGTAATTTGTTACATCACAATGGCAGCCATTTTCTGCATGGGCAATCTTTCCCAGCAGCCATTTTGAGCACACACAGTATATTTTCTAATTTTCAGACATGCCCAACAGCACCAAAAGGTTATAGACTTTCCCTTAGCGCATAGGTGTCAAACTCATGGTGTCATGTTGTTGTCACATGACATTTCATGATGTTTTCCCCATTCATAGAGCTAGGGTCAGCGTGGCCTGCATGTGATGCATCCGGCCTGCGGGCCACCAGTTTGACACCCTTGCCTTAGTGCAACATTAAAACACAGCAACATAGCTATTAAAACACTACATTCTGTAGGAAAAATCAGTCAATTTAGACAACAGTACAGGTAGTCCTCAACTTACAATCATAACTAAGCCCAAATTTCTGTTACCAAGTGAGACATTTGTTAAGTAAATTTTGCCTCATTTTACAAACTTTCTTGCCACACTTATCTCCAACACCATACGGAAGACAACTTATAGCTATTTGCATGCCACATTCTCTCTTAACACTAGGAAGATTTATCTTGAAAACTACAAGAAATATTTATACAGGTAGTCCTCAACTTATGACCACAATCGAGCCTAAAACTTGTGTTGCAAAGCGAGATGGTTGTTAAATGAGTTTTGCTCTATTTACAACCTTTTCTTGCTAAGTTGTTAAATGAATCTGGCTCCCCCATTGATTTTGCTTGTCAGAAGGTGATCACATGACACTGGGACACTGCAACCATCATAAATATGAGTCAGTTTCAAAGCGTTCAAATTTTGATCATATGACCATGGGAATGTGCAATGGTTGCTAAGTGTGAAAAATGGTCATATGTCTCTTTCTTCAGTGTCATAACTTCAAATGGTCACTGAACGAACTATTGTAAGTCGAGGACTACCCGTATTCCAATTTTTCAGCTATTAAATAAAAACACCCAAATCATTATGTAGCCAACATTTAGCTATTTTTTTATTTAAATGACTCAGTCAAACAGAAACAAACATGAAAGGAATTGTTTTAAAGAACTTAAAAAGCTAAAATGTAATCCATAGCAAATTTAGAAAGCAACAAGTCAACTATTAAAAACATTCCCCCCCCCTGCCGTGCTATTTGTGTCCATAACTTCTTTATACATCTTGTTAAGATGTAACTCTTTCTCCTTATCTCTAAGAAGAGTCTTCTCTAGGACTCAGCATTTGGTTGAGCAAAATCATCCTCCATGTTGCCTTTTCATTTCTGCTTTCCTTCATCTATACCAGCAGACAGGCATTTAAGCTTTTTTTTTTTTTTAAATTTTAGGATATTTTTGCTTGCTTCCTTTTTAAATTGTAATTTACAGCCTAGAATTCCTTAGGTACCCTATCCATCTAATCTAATTAAATCTATTATTTACTTCCATTGCATAATCATATGTAATACTGCTGAAGACCTATCTAGTTGATCTCATTATTTTGTTGTCTTTAAGTTGTTATTACATTTTATTTCCAGATGAACAAAACACCAATACAATTAAAATATAACATCAGGAGACAACCTCTCATTATTGCTTAATATAGTTTTTCCTCTACTTTACATTTTGTATTGGTGTCTAAGTTGTACAGTAAATAGGTTTGCAATCCGAACCACCATCAACGCTAGAGCCTTCTTGCTAACGTGGAACAGAGCTTTTCTATCTTTACTTGCAGAATATGTAGTCAATGTCATTTTAGTGTTCTCTATTCAGTGATATCAATATGTGGGGTCATTTTTTATGTTGTTGAAAAATTGTATTGTATGAAATATTGAATATTCTTGACAGAACTCTTAGTTTGTGCAACAGGCCAAATTTCCCCATCATTCTGGATGCTATTTTACTTTCAGCTTTAAAATTCCACTTTGTAATTAATTCAGCATCTTTCTTTTGGTGATGTATTAACAAATTACTGTAAGTTACCACAGACATTTACAACTTTTGCCCCCTCTATTGAAGCACAGACTTCAATCACAATACTCTTCTATACTTTTTTCACTTGTATCCAAATACTGATTTTTAAACAGATGCCTCCGCTATGACCAATTTCATTGTCAAGAATAAAAGTAACAAAATATCTGGTATCCTGAATAATGTCATCATTTTATATTATGAATTTTAATGGAGTTTTTCATCTGTTTCCTATATGATTCTATTGTTCGTTTTAATATCAGTAAACCAGGGGTGGGCTTCCAAAATTTTAGCAACAGGTTCTCTGACCAGTTGTTGGATGGGCGTGGCCATGGTGGGCGTGGCCAAGTCAGCCTCCTGCACCATGGCTGGGGGGGGCATTTTTGCCCTCCCTGGGCTCCAGAAGTTTTCCTCGAGCCTCCGGGAGGGCGAAAACAGCCTCCCCAGGCTCCGGAAGTCCTCTGGAGGCTAGAAACAAGCCCATTTCTGGCCTTCCCGAACTTCTGGAAGGGCCGTTTTTCGCCCTCCCCGAGCCTCCGCACGCACCCTGCACTTACCTGCATCCAACATGGGCTGCTTGGGGACTCCTGGGAGGGGGAGGGT
>JAOYMU010000192.1:67749865-67762159 GCA_025802295.1 Psammodynastes pulverulentus
TAAGAAAAAATGTAATTAAAATGGGCTCTCCATTGTTATCAAATTCTTTTTCTTAAGTTTATTAAACTTGCTTTTTTATCCTTTTTGATAAAATAAAACCTCAGCTTCTATGACAGAATTGCTTAACAGGCCCATTGCAATGCTATCCGTCAAGCATTTAAGATTGTTGATGTCATGCAACAAATCGGAATTGTACATATTCATAATTTACCTATTAAACTCAATCAGATTTTACTTGAGCTAAATCTTGTTTAATTAAATCTTGTTACTGTCGATATCTGCACTCCCTGGAGAACCTGTCTATATTATTTGAATGCCATCCATGATTAAGCTAAATGCTCTTTATATTAATTCTGGTCATTTTCATAGGACTGCTGTGATCAAAGAGTCACAAAGTAGTCTTCACAGATATTTAAACATACAAAGAGGGAAGACAATGCAACATCTGTTAACTGGTCTTTATATCTTTGGAGAAAATGAAGGAATATTTTCTGTGGAAGTACAAATAGTATTAAACTGAAAAAAATCTCAGCAATCTGCCCTCTTGCAGCCCAAGGTCATTTTGACTTATATGTAGCAATTGCTGGTCGTGATATTGACAAAATGTGGTCATCAGGAAGAGCTTCCTACATGGCAGACCAGCCAGTATCTTCTTTCATTTGATTCTGTTGCTGAAGGATTGCTTGTTTTTATAAGATTATTCTTCTTAAGAGTTCTGCATGGACAGTTCATATTTCCTTATACTAGAATTCTTGAAAGAATCTCTGAAATGAATAACAATTATAAAATAATTTTAAAATGTGAAAATGGAAATGTGTGGAGAGAGAAAGAGAGATTTTAAAAAGATAATCAAAGAACATTCAGTCTGCATATATAGTCTTTCTTCATTAGCGTCAGTAGATGAAGAAAGATATGCTATTCTCTTGAAGCAGAATTGATATATTTCTGAGAAGTACTTATTATTCAATATACTCCTTGTTTTATTATTATACGACTGACTACATAGCTATATATTACTGTAACGTATTTATATAGTGCACCATCTTATATAGAAACAATTGGAAGAAGACATGAGCTATTCAAATATTGAATACTATGTTCATATAATGTAGCATTTAAATGGCTAGAATATAAAATTTATATCATCAAAATTGCCTCTACAGAAATGTAAAAATAGAAACACAAACCAGGCAAAAAATTAATTTGGGGAAAACATCAATAGGTTTTGGCTTTTTGCATTTTTTAATCTAGGCTAATTCTTTAAAAGCACAACTTCTTGTCAATTTAGAAATAGTGGAATTATATTTGCTGTATCCCAGAGATACATTTCAGCTTGGATGGAGACAGGATATATTCTCCGTTTAGCAATGGTAATTTAAATCAGGAATAGGTTAATGTTTCTTTTCTGCATTAATTTATAAGGATTATCTCAGTTTATTGTGCAAATCCAATTTTATTAAGACACTATATAACAATTCTGATGACTTGATCCTGATTGGATGCTGATCATTCCCGTGTAACACATTTTTGATGCAGTCAGTATTGTTTTAATACCTTGAAATACTGTTACATTTCACAAGAGGTTTATATAGCTCTGGGATTTTCCTCCTAATCATTGGCCTGAGGCTGTTCTCCAATTTCTCATAGTTCTTTTTCAGTTCCTTGTGATATTCTTTTTGCTCAGGGGTAATCAGGTGCCGGTTTTTTTCCAGTGCTTCTCTACACCTGTTGCCCAAATAATGGAAAAAAACATTACTTGGTGATGGGTTACACTTAAGCCATGCGTAGCAATATCAAACCCTTGACCAGAATATGTATGTCAGTGACCTCATTCTGAAAAAATAGGCTGAGGAAAGCTGAATATTAAAAAGTAACCTACTTCCTATGTTACAATCAGAGGCAATCTCATTATTAGTTTTCCTTCTATAAATGTAGAAATATGCTTTATCAATGATTGTTCTATAATGCAGTGCAGATCCTGTGACTTTTTACTTGTTAGATGTATGTCCTCCCGCCTTTTCTGTAGAAGCTTAAGGCCACCAATATGAGGCTATTTCTTCATTTTGTCTCATAACAATAAGCCTAGGAGGTTCATTGGATTGAATGATTAGCCCTCATTATGAAGCCCTCTCACACCCAGATCTGCTAGTACAGACCCACTCAGGGTAATTACAAGATTAACTGATTTCTCTGTCCTCTTCACTTACCTCATTATAAACTCTTTGAAGCATAATCTCAGTTTGTTGTGATGTCGGTAAAGTTTTGGATCATCTGGAATCTCCGCCAGAAACACTTGGGCTACCTCTAGTGGTCCCTTATTAAAATAACATTTTATTGTATTAGGTAACTGCTTCTTGTTATCTATAGAAATATTAGCATGTAACACCCAGTAGAAGAACAAAATGGGCCTTTTAATTGGGCAATGAACTTTCAGGGAATCCCAGGTGCAACAGAATGGGGGCAAAATAAAAAGAAAATCAGCATCAGGAATCCTACTTAATGGTAGCAAAATTATAAAACTGATCACCTAGATCAGCAAGTGAATGCCAATAGATTATACAGCTGGTAGAGCTTCCAGAATCATTGGATGATGTGAGCAACAATGAAAAACTTAAATTTATTTCCCGAATGGGTATGTGCACACATAGTTATGACATTTTCATTGTTGTTGTTTTCCCAATATGCCAGTAAGGCTGAACAAAAAAATAGTACTCTGCAAAGTATAGGTATTTTATTATTTATCTTAATGTACCTGGTTAACGGTAGCTCCTACAGAACCTTGAAGGACCATCTGGAGCATTTTGGCATCTGGAGGTACTTGGTTGGTGGCAACTGCTAGTTCAAGGGTTTTCTTTTGCATGTCTTCAATTGCTACTTCAATTGGCATCAACACATACTGAAACCAAAGATAGTCCATTCATAAAGAAAATGCAGACATTAATAAAATAAAAGTCTGGAAGACAAGCATAGGGCCACAGAGTGTGGAAGGTCATATCACACATATACATTGGAGTCGGGGGGTGTTCCCCCAAGAATTTGAGAGATTTACTTTGTGTTTATCTTTTTGTGTGTGTGACTTGACTAGGATATCTGGTCTGCAAAACATCAAGGTTACTTAATAAATGGCAACTGTGACGCAGCATTTTCTGTATCTCTCTTTTGCCATTTAGGGATCCTTATCATTTTTGCAGTCTAGATATTGTGTAGCCTATACATTATAAAGTTAAAACACTTTATAGTTTTAATAGTTTTTCCTTGTCTTAAAATGACTGAAAATTGTATCTTCAGCAGTTGCGATCAGAGGTAACTCCAAAAGTAGGAAAAAGGTGACTGAAAAACCCAATACAGCCCTGAAGCTACACTGCTCCTTCTTAAAGTGCATTACCTCCTCCTTTTGAATTACGTTGATTCTAGTCTTGATGTAAGGAAAAGCATGCATTGTGGTCAAAATGGTCTTCCTCTTATACTGTTCACTCAGCTCTCCTCGTGGACGTCCATCCTGAGTAAAAGGAGTGGTGTACATAAACCGTCGAAGGTCGAAGTTTTTCTCAAAGGGGGTCACTCTGTCTTTCATCTCATAGTCATCGAAGTATGGTTCCACAAAAGTAATCTGTATATAGGCCTGGGGAGAAGGTAAAGTGGGGAAGTCTTATGTGTTAATTATTACTGTGATTCAGCACACAGTCAGCTAGATATTTAGACTGGATTTGAGATTGTTAGCCATCTATCAACTCCTTCC
Source organism: Psammodynastes pulverulentus (assembly GCA_025802295.1). Classification (NCBI taxonomy): domain Eukaryota; kingdom Metazoa; phylum Chordata; class Lepidosauria; order Squamata; family Psammodynastidae; genus Psammodynastes; species Psammodynastes pulverulentus. The sequence goes on from JAOYMU010000192.1 coordinate 67,753,605, forward strand.
CAAGGATCCGAGACAGGCAGCTCTTGTTGTTTGATGGTGTTGAAGGTATTGTCACAGGATGTAATTATTATTATTTGGGGTCTTCACCTCACTGGTTACTGCCTGGAGTCGTCTCTGCTTATTTTTTTAGCAAGGTTTCTCAGAAGTAGTTTGCCCCTGTCTGCTTCCTAGGCAGAGAGTGAAAGAGTGATGGCCCAAGATAACTCACTTGGCTTCATGCTCAAGGCGGGACTATAGCTCATAGTCTCCTGGTTTCCAATGTGATGTCTTAACTGCTGCCCCAGGTAGGGCCTTGCAGGTTAATTATTATCAAGCTAAAGGGAGTCACATGAAAGAGAAGGTATTCGTTCTGCATGTCCTGGATCCTATTCTTATTTAGTTGACATCCATTTGCAATCCAGTACCCACCGTGCAAGACTGGATCTTGCAGGATCATTTGCAAGACAACTTCAGTCTCTCTCTGCCATACTATCCTGGGAGGTTCCCTATAAGCATCTGGATCCTGCAAGACTGTGCTGGTGCCTTCCCAGACTCTGCTCCCTTTTCATTTGGACAAACTTGTTTTCTTAATTTAGGTTCAGACTTTAGGGGCTTTTAACTGCAAAATAAAAGATTTTTAACTGTAAAGTTAGAAATAGTGTTACCATACCTTTCTGGGATCCAACTTGTTTTTTTCAACAGGAATAGAGTCTTTGATCACAACAATGCGATCTTCTCCAAAGCACTGACCATAAAATCCCTGACAAAGAAACAAAATCGTGAGCATAAGTAATACGTACCCACAGATCTACGAAATAAGTCAAATGATAAGCTGAAATGTAATTTAAGGTGCTATTTTGACCTTTAAAGTCCTACATGACACGGGGCCAGACTATTTGAGGGACCACCTCTCTCCAATTACATGAACACATCCAATAGGATAGGCAGGATGATAGCTAGGAGATGAACCTTTTCTGTTGTAGCATCTCTCCTTTGGAACTTCAGAGAGCTTGGGGTGGCACAGTGGTTAGAATGTAACACTGCAGACTACTTCTGCTGACTGCCAGTTGCCAGTGGTTCAATTCTCACCAACTCAAAGTTCTCAACCTTCCATCCTTCGGAGGTCGGTAAAATGAAGACTCAGAGTTTGGGGACAATATGCTGACTCTATAAACCATTTAGAGAGGGCGGTAAAGCATTATGAAGCAGTATATAAGTCTAAGTGTAATTGCTAGTGCTATTCATTCCCCCCTGATGTGAGGCTAGCCCTAAACCTTATGGCTTTTTAGAAAGCTGTCAAAACACGTTTTTTTTTTTCATCAGGCTGGGGATTCTGTGGCAACCGGGAGACCATTCATTGGTTGCACCACATATATGCTGATTTTAACCCCCTTGTGATCTTGTACTTATCTATGTTTAATTATTTAAGTGCTTTAGTTGGTTTTATAATACCCTTGAAAGAAGAAAAAAAGGCTACCCAAGCTGAAGTGAGAACCAACATATGCAACCTACTCCAAAGCATTAAAAGGACAAAAAATTAAATGCATTCAAGGAATTGGTGAGGTGGACTATACTACACCCAGAGAATAGCAAAAATAGCAGAGTATGTTTTATTGTATTATGATTAGACACCTGAGGGTAACACTAATGCTCCTGATTATGGCCAGAGGCTCACTCATCACATTCCACACATTTAGCAAGTGAGTTTGGCAACAATTTGCCTTGGAAAACAACCCTAAGTTCCTGGGTTCAAAATAATATTTACTGAAATAAAATCTCCAGATCTGCATGGATTATAAATCCCAGAATCCCCAGAAGGCATTGTAGGGGTTGCTGTCCCATTAAAATTGGGAGAGCATGACATTGGGTAAGATTAGTTTAGAAGACTGTAAACAAAATTATTCCTTTACCCTTTGCATTCAGTTTATAAAACTGTATCTTTCTGAATAGTCTTTTGCTACATTTTTTTTATTATAGGTATAATTACCTACCTCCAATCGGTGAGATATCTCAGGAAGTTTGGTTATGGCAGGCTCTTTATAAACAAATTCCTGTTCGTCCAGATCTCCAAAGATGGCTCCATAGAAACCAACACGGAAGTAGGTCCCAAACATTCTTTTTTGACCCTGATTGATGATTACAAAATCACTTAAACAAACCTGTCTTTTTTGCAGCAGTTGCCAAAGAGCAGTTGTGTTTTACATTTAAGTGTATCCTAGAAGAATTGACTAGATCAGGGGTGTACAAACTTGGCAATTTTAAGACTTATGGACTTCAACTCCCAGAATTCCCCATCAGCATGGCTGGTTGAGGAATTCTGGGAGATAAAGTCCACAATTTTTAAAGTTGCAAATTTGGAGAACTTTCTGTGTTTAAACCATTTCTTGGAATTTTATTGAAGGTGAATTTGGCTATTCTGCTCCCATTCACAAGACTATCAAAGTTAGCTCCTTGTTTTATTACCTGATCAACAATGTGTCTCTCTGTATCTCAATCAATCAACCAAAGATTTGAAGCAATTTACATAAAGAATTACCTAGTTTGCAAAAAAAAGTATGCCTCTTAGCTGAATGTAAATAGTTACAGGGGATTTATAAACTTCCAAAGTTTTTTAGCTACTTGGGGGAAAATATTGGAGTGGAATCCTATGCTAATACAAATAGCATAGCAGACAAGTATTTTTTGAGTAGCACATCCTCTCTAAAGTGAAATTTTAAGCAGGGGAAAAAAAGGAGTTGTACAGGTAATCCTCAACTTATGACCACAACTGAGACCAAAAATTCTGTTGCTAAATGAGACAGTTGTTAAGTGACTTTTGCCCCTTTTTATGACCTTGCTTGCCACAATTGTTAAGTGAATCACTGCAGTTGTTAAGGGGGTTACACGGTTGTTAAATGAATCTGGCTTCTCCATTGACTGTACTTGTCAGAAGGTCACAAAAGGGGATCACATGACCATTGGGATACTGCAACCATCATAAATATGAGCCAGCTGGCAAGCATCCAAATTTTGATCACATGACCATACTGTTATGGTCATACGTGTGAAAACAGTCACACTTTTTAGTGCCGTTGGAACTTTGAATGGTCACTAAATGAATGGTTGTAAGTCAAGAACTACCTGTATTGCAAATATCCTTATCTTCCTAATCAATATACAAATACTGTAGCCCAGCAACAGAAAAAGTACCTTATTTATTATGCTCTCAAAAGCCTTTTGGAGTTTACTGTGAACAGAAGAAAGCTTCCTAAAGTCTCGATTTATTTCCAAAATGGGGATGACAATCTTGTAGACCTCATTGACAGTTTCATACAATCCTCCCTTGTGGAAAAAATAAAACTTTTTTTTTATCACTTTCAGTCATTTATCAGAAAATTACCACATTTAGAGCATCATGCCTGACTAAGAAATGTTTGCTCAGCTGTACACTATTTTCCCCAGTGAAGCCACAGTGACAAGCCTCACATGCTCACAAATCTTGTGTTTTCACACCGTGCTAAACAAAACCACTACTTAATGCGCTGTATAAATCACACCACTGCTAATGTGTAAAGTCTCATTAAGGCTGTACTCAATTCAGACAAAATATTTTTGATGTTGGATTTGATATAGTTAGAACTAAAATGATATGCCATGGAATATGAATGGTGATTATATTACTTTACTACAAAATGGTATCGAAATGAGATTGTCCGCACAAGTGATTAAACCAGGGGCGTCCAATCATGGCAATTTGAAGACCTGGAGATTTCAATTCCCAGAATTTCCCAGTCAATTCTGGCAGTCGAAGTCCACAAGTCTTAAAGTTGCCAAGGCTGGACACCCCTGGACTAAACAAAGAAAAAAATATACTTCAATTTACAGAGCTTCAGGATCACTTCTTTAAGCAAAAAAGCCAATCAAAGCCTTTCCTTATCCCCATGAATGCAACGGTGCCTTCATGTACTCATCCACGTTAGGTTTTAAACGAAGCAATGCAAATAAGCAGGACATAAATATTTTAAATTAAACAATGTCATTTATTAGGAAATATCGGTGCTCTAAAATAACACCCTCCTGGAAATGCACATGGCTCCCTCTCCACAACAGTTCTACAAGCCTTTGAAAAGCTGGCTTGGCTCCTGGGCCTGGTGTTAAGATGGCTGTCAAGCCTCAAGTTGGTTTTGTTTTGATGCATTGGAGTGTTTGTTCTGGATGTGCACGCCTTTTACTTTCATTTTATTGATCCCGCTTTTAGAGATGTAAGCCGCCTAGAGCTGCAGCAGCCTGTAAATCCAATTAAAGACATATATAAATAAACAAAATAAATGAAAGACGGTGTACTGCTACTCACAGTGTTAAAAAGCTCAGCAGCGTTTTCCAGCAGTCCCACCAACCCGTGCTCTGAGAAATATCTTCCCGAGCAAACGCCATCTTCATCTGGAGACAGAATATCATCCGAAACAGCAGACTCTTCTAGGACATTGGAGGAAATATTCTGAAAAGGAGAACAAGAAGTTAGAGAATAGACAACTCTAGATATTGGATTCTATTGGAAATCTTCCTTTATTCCCTTTACTTTTTGTTTTATATTATTAAAATATAATCTGGCACAAAGAAAAAGGAAAAAAAAACCCCAAAATTTACCAACAAATATTCTATTTTTTCCCTTCATCTCTCATAACTCAAGCAGTAATATATGCGGATGCTCATTTTCAGTTTGCATAGGAAAATATTGTTTGCCCACCAACAGTCTTATTTCCGAAATAAATCATTTGATTTTTAACTGGACTTTGTGTTAAGGGGAGGAACTTTTGCAGTTAAATATACTATCTAGAATGATTTACTTAGTAATTCATCTGCTATATAACATGCTGTAGCTTCAGAATTTCATTTGAAAACTTGTATAGACAAGCATGTTTAATAAGATTGGCACGTGCCAGTTTTAAAGTATTCAGGATGGCTTTTGAAATTTAAGAACGTGATTCACTGCATAGGGAACACTACAACACGCTAGAAAGAAGACTGAACTTAAGGTGGAAAGCAATGAACACAAACAAGTTTGTCAAACGTGGAATGTGTGGGCCCTGGATGCATACATTTTTATTTTCTATAACTTCAGGTTTGGACAAGGGACCGCATCTCTGCCCAGAGCTCTATATCCCTATAATAAATATTAAGATAGGATACATAGGGTAAAATAATTTTTAAAATATCTCTTCACAAGTCCACTGCTTCTGTAGCATGCTTCTCCTGATTTGCATTCTGCTTTGTTAAGATTCACTCTTAACAAAGAGTGAATAAATTAGGACTCACTTTAACTTTTTTTTTCAGTTGTGTCCAATTCTCAGAGACTGCCTGGACAAATCCTTTCAGTTTTCTTGGCAAGGTTTGTCAGAAACTTTTGCCTCCTTCCTAGCGCCAAGAGGAAGTGACTGGTCCAATGTCACCCAACTGGCTTCTAATCCAAGGCGGGACTAAAATTTATGGTCTCCTGGTTTCTAGCCCAATGCCTTAACCCAGGGGTTCCCAATCTTTTCCGGTTCGCGGCTCCCTTAAGTACTTCCGATTTTGGCCGCGGCTCCCTTAAAAATTACGGAGTTTTTCCGCGGCTCCCTTAATAGGTACATCCGGGGGTTTTTTCATTTTTTACTTGTAACTGCGCATGCGCACTAGGCTTTCAGAAATGGCGCGGCACCCTTACGTTGTTGAACCTTTTTTGTTCATTTAAAAGCTGAAAACAACTGTTCTTTCTTGCATTTCAAAATAATAATAACAATGTAGAGAATGAAATGCTTCTGACTTTTTTTTTTTTTAAATGAACTGATTTCTAGTCAAGGTTGCCAAGAGTTTCTGCCTGAGCTATTTGTGCAGAGAAGACGAAGATTTTTTCTGCGGGCTTCTGTATTAAACACAATGCATTAGGTGTTAATCTTACCTTGTGATAAATAAGGTGGGACTAGCAGAATGGATCTGCATGTGAATAAAATGTGAAAAAGCGCTCAACTCTTTGTCTTGTTGGCCTATGTTCCCTGATGAATCTTCCTGAGATTACCACCTTGACATATGATAAATAATATGATTGGAAATTTAATTTCTAAATGTTGCCCCCCAAAACACATTACCATTGCTCTTTACTCGATTCTTGTGAGCCTTCTTTTTACCCAAGTTATTCATCAGTTTAATTTATAGGAACACAGCTCCTATTTTTTAGATGTGGGTCATTTACTTGACTTAAATATTAGTTACGAATAGTGCTTTACATATTCCATTCCATTCTGCTTTCAGCAACATCTAAGCCTGTGGTCCTCAAAAGCCATTACATATGAATTATTTTTCATTCTGACTGAGAGATTGAAATATTATGCTTTGTGTAGTTATTATGCATTATTCTGGCTCTAGATTTTTAAATCTGTTGTTGAAAAATATAGTAGTTTACACATAGAACCGAAAAGAGATGCACAATGCAGTATTATAGCTGGTAAGAGATTTGCAATTGGCTTTCTACCCAGAAGCAAAAGCAATAGCACTTCAACTTATATATCGCTTCATAGTGCTTTACAGCCCTCTCCAAGAGGTTTCCAGAGTCAGCATATTGCTCCTAACAATCTGGGTCATTTTACTGACCTCGGAAGAATGGGAAGCTGAGTAAGCCTGAGCCAGTTGGAATCAAACACCTGGCACTGGGCAGAGTTAACCTGCAATTCTGAATTCCAACCAGTGCTTCACCACAGCTTCTAGATATCCAAGAATGGAATTAACCATTTCAGATCAACTAAACATAGTCCTGTTGTACTTCCTAATTATAATTCCCTATCATGGGAATGTAGTAGGGCATGTATGATAAATAGATGTTGAATAGCAGCTGTAAAATATCAAAATAATGGTATCATCTGAACTAAGCTATTGGTTGGCTATATTGTCCAGAAAAGATGACAAAACATTTTCAAACACAGCTTAGTCCTGGCGGGGTTGGGGGGGACAGTTGTTCAGAAGTATCATTGTGTTCACAGAGATATCTGTGGCTGAGTCAAATGAGGTGACAAACATGAAAAGACACACTATATGCCACAATGGAAGACTGGATGGTAAAGGGGATGGAGTTAGCAGAGATGGGGAAATTGACTGGATTAATTGAAATAAAGAATCTATCTAGTTTTGTTTGTACTTGGAAACTGTTTCTGAACTTTTTGGCTCAGAACTACAAAAAAAGTGAGAAACACTTGATTTTGACAGTTAAAATGATTTGTAATTATAGAAATGGTTTAATATGTTGTGAAATGTAAAGCAAAATGTTGATGCATTGTTTTTGTATTCTTCTGCACTGAAAAAGGACTCCTTTTTTTCTCTCTTTGCACTTATTTCTTCCTTTCATTTTTCTAGCACACACACACACACACACACACACACACACACATTTATGAATGAAAGTTAACAAGTTGAATTGGAAAAAAATAAGTTTCCTTGTGTTCATGGAGGCATCTGTGGCTGGGTCAAATTAAACGTGCATCATGCCAAAACAATCAAGTTCTGCTCTTTTGTTCATGCAACATGGTGTATTTTCTTCTTCTGTGTAATCCTGTTCACTTCTCAGAGGCTGCCTGCACAAATCCCCAAAACCTCTCTGGGCAAGGTTTTTCAGAAGTGCTTTGTCATTGCCTCTTTCCTAGAGCTGAGGGGAGGTGATTGGTTCAAGGTCACCCAGCTGGCTTTGTGCCCAAGGCAGAACTACAATTCACAGTGTGGGTTTCTAGCCTGCTCTTTAACTACTACATCAAAATGTCTCTCCAACATAATATTACCTGCACATATAAAAGGGGAGAGGTTGCATCACGTCTGGAGACAATCACATCTTCATTTTGACAAAAGCATCAGGTCTTGCAGATAGATCTGCTTAGCTACTAGCATGTGTCTGTTTGGGGTTACAGTTTTTAGAACAATTTTAATGTACTCTTATGCAGGAGAAAGAGTCAGTGGCATAACCAGTCATGTGGCATGAACAGTTTGTAGTGGAATTTTCCAACAGCCATGATGGGAAGGAATTCTTTTATGGCATAGAAATTCTCTTCTTAATGAGGATTTTTTTTTTTACCTATATAAAGCATACTATTTTTTTTTTATTCTGTCAGTGAGATCTAGGCCAGTGAAACTTCATCAATGCTGTGCAATTAATATGCCTTCTGTCCTTATTGGTGAGTGGCATTTATTCCACTTACTTTTGCCTTACAGCTGAATTTTCAAGTGCAGCTTGACTTGTTAGGAACTTATTAATTCATTCAAGGACCAGCAATTACTTTGTGCCTGAGGGCCACACAACATTTGGGAAAAGCCTCGGGGGTCTTATCGTGGTGAAACAAATAGACTGAGCTGTGAGTTTTGCTTATGTTTTTCCTAGACTTGGAGGAGGTCTGTCTTTATTTTCATTATTTTTTGAAAAAAGCTATGTTTACTTTATTTTAAAGCTTATACTGTGTTTTTTTAATATTTATTGCCTCAAAATGGCAGAAACTGTACAGCCAATTTTCAGTAATTATTTTGCATTTCTGCATTAGCAATTTATAGCATCACTCAGCCATCATTGCAGTAATAAATCACTA
>JAOYMU010000192.1:67766719-67785569 GCA_025802295.1 Psammodynastes pulverulentus
CAATTAAGAAGGGTTCGGTGAATGCGCATATGAAACTGGTGGGGTTCAGTACCTCCAACAAGGTTAAGAACCACTGAACTAATGACAGGTGATTATAGAAAAAAAAAACAGTGGCATCTCCTTTAAAATCTTCCACTTTTATGACTGTAGAACTGTAAACCACAGGGGATCGCCACAGCTCGGATTTACAACAACGGTAAAAATAAAATACCCAATCAAGACATTTTATAGGGAAGACAGATTTCCATTATACGGGTAGTCCTTGACTTACAACCCCTTTATTTAGCAACCATTCAAATTTGACCATTTTTCATACTTACAATCATTGCATCATCTCTATGGATATACGATCAAAATTCGGACTCTTGGCAACTGGCTCATATTTATGCCAGTTGCAGTGTCTTGGGGTCATGTGATCACCTTTTGTGACCTTCTGACATGCAAAAGCCAGATTCATTTAACAACCGTTTTACTAACTTAACTGCAGTGATTCACTTAACAACTGTGGCAAGACAGGTCACAAAATGCGAGCAAAACTCACTTAACAAATAGCTCGCTTAGCAACAGAAATTTTGGTCTCAATTGTGGCCATACGTTGAGGACTACCTGTAGTTCTGATGCCTTCAGGAAGTTATTAAAATTTGGAAAATAATTTAAAAAATTACATTTCATAAAGACTCATTGAATTTAGAATAAGGCTATTGCAAGCTACTTTTTACGGTATTTCATAAGACAAATATAAATACAGTAAGATACAATAAGACCTCTATAGGATAATGAGCAGTCTGCCTATGGAAATTTTAATGAAGGGTATGGAAGACAACTCTTATGAGCAGTTTAACTGGTTATCCTGCCCATTGCAGTGGGCTGTGTTACATAATCCTTCTGATTGCTTCCATTTTTACAATTCCGTGATTCAGCAGATACCAGTCTAGTCTGACATTCTGTTATCCTTAATGGCTAAGCAAAGAGCAGGAGAATCATAGTCCTTCTACTGCTTCCTGTTGTTCTTCAGTAGCTAATACATAGAGACATGCTGTTTTTAGTCCTGGAGATAGCATGTAGGCACCCTGACTAATAAACTTGGTGTATACATTTGCCTCGTTCTCTTTGAAATCCACGTCAGCTGGTGGCCATCACCAATTCTTGCGATGACAAACTCCACTGTTTAAACTAAATGCAATATGAAGGGGTGCTGATGGGTGTCTGCCCTGGATCTCCCACCACTCAGCTTCAATGACTGATTCTGGATCCTGGGCATAGGTGGTATTCAGCAGGTTCTGACCAGTTCTGTAGAACCGGCAGTGGAAATTGCGAATAGTTTGGAGAACTGGTGGTAACCTTCCCCCAGGAGTGGGGAGGGAATGGAGATTTTGTGGTGTCCTTCCCTCCCCTGGAGTGGGGAGGGAATGAAGATTTTACAGTATCCTTCCTGCCACACCCACCAAGCCACTCCACACCCACCAAGCCACACCCACAGAACCGGTAGTAAAAAAATTTGAATCCCACCACCGATCCTGGGGCTATGACAGCAAGAAACATCACATCATATTGTAACATGCCTTTTCTTAAACTGAAAACCGCCAGGTGTAAATCTGCTCCGTTCCCATGACAACTTTGATTGGCCTTTTCTATATCACTTTGGCAGGTAGATTTTTTTTTTCCTTTTTGACCTTTATAACTTTCTTATGCAATGAAAATCCAGCTGAAGCAGTATTTCACTGAGTTGCAAGCAGAGGGAGATGCGAAAAGGAGAGGAGCAATCAATGAGAGATCAGGGTTTTGTTTCTCTCCTTGAAAGATGTCCCATTGTTCATTAATTAAGACTTAGCACTTAAAAATCATGATGTGAACTATAAGTTCTGCTCTTATTTCCATATCCCCATCTTTTCGGTGGCATATCTTTTAGATCATAATCCTGTGGGTAGGCCCTTTTTTCCACTAAGAACATACAATAGAATTGGCAGTATTTAGGCACTGAACAGCAGAGTAAAAATGTCACTGTAAGAATGCGAACAATAAATGACACATCTCTTATACACCTTAACTAAACTGCAGTTAGAAACCTGTGGGGATTTTAATGAAGCCATTTTAGAAAACATTGCCCAGTTTGTTTTCAATTACTTATTTGTTTATTATTGAATACAATACCCTTTTCATATATGTGACTCTGGGCAGCTAAAAATAAAATAAAAACAAGATGAAATAATCAAAATTTTAAAAACAACAGCATAGAGTAGCTGCCAGGAACATTCACAATGTCTCACAATGATATCAAGAATGAATTGGGCTTGCCCATACTCCCAGGGCCCAAGGTTAGATGGCTAAATCAGCTTTTTAATGGTCAGGGCAAATCTAATCTCAAGGAGGATGATATTTCAGAGGGTGGGCACTACAGCAGAAAAGGGTCTCATCCAGAGGTGGTACTCGACCGGCTCGCATCAATTTGGCCAAACATGCGCAGATCATCTGAGAGGACTCCCTGACCTGCGTGCACATGCGCAATAGGCACGTGCCGGTAGGCGTGCGCATGCGCAGAAGGGGAGTGTGTGCATGTACAGAGGGGGAACGTGCACACATGTGCTTGCACGCGTGCACACATGCGCACAGTCAGCAAACCAGTGGCAACAGTGGGAGGAAACCACCACTGGTCTCATCCTGGGTCCCACCAGTTTGAACTCTCCAATGCACCTATTTTTTCACTGAGTTATTTTCTGTCTTAAAGTTGACAGATCCTTTTCTTCTACAATTCGAGAGCCTACAATATTTTTTTGTACCAGCTGTAGTGGCGCAGTGGTTAGAATGCAGTACTGCAGGCTAACTCAATGCTCATTCCAGGAGTTCGATTCTTACCGGCTCAAGGTTGACTCATCCTCCCACCCTTTCGAGGTGGGTAAAATGTGGACCCAGATTGTTGGGGGCAGTATGCTGACTTTGTAAACCACTTAGAGAGGGCTGTAAAACACTGAAGGGGTATATAACTCTAAGTGCCTTTGCTTTTGCTTTAAAACAAATTTTTTCCCATTTTGATGCTTCTTTCATACCTTGGAAGTTGCAGCCCATCAATTCCCCTATTCTCTGTAAAAAGCCAAGCTCAGGGGCCTTTTATTCCAACCACAATGTAACATTCTGTGGTAATGGAGCTGAGCTTCCAAACAGAGTGAGAAGAATATGAAGACAAAATAAAGCCAACGCTTACCTTGACAATTAATGCTCGGAGGGTTGCAAAGCAATGGGTCAAATAGGTTGTGCTCTGATCATAGCTCAGAGAATTTATGAGGACCTTCAACACACCTCCAAAGATGCTCACCTTGCAATCCATAGCTAATGTTGCCTGTTGAAAGGAAGGGGAGACTTCTTAGGGTTTTATGGAATACAATATTGGTGCAAACTTGTTTATTGTGGCATGACTTGCAATCCTACATGCTTTGGGGTTACGTTTATTCATTTAGGAATAAGGCAGAACTGTTAATGACACTTTTTTTTTTCAATTTTGAAGTTTATTTTATTTCTGTATTTGTTTCATGCTATGATCTCACCTGAAATCTTTTAAGATGTGGGACAGTGAAAATAATTCTAAATGGAAAAAAAGTATGTAAGACATCTAGTAAACAAAGTTTATGCCTCTATGTTCTCATTCTCTTTTCTCTTTGATGCTATTTTTGCTGCTGAGAACAAAATATGAGATTCTATAAACAATTTACATTTCTACATGTTTTTAATTAAGACAATTCACTACAGCAATGCCAGTAGTTTTGTGAGGTTTCTAATAATTATAATATATATGGCTGGGCTCCTCACAAAACCAGAACAAAAGTTTAAGAGTAGGCTGTTTTTAAGAAATTTGTGCATAACGCAGTTGTGCCTCTTCTCGTCACACTTCAGAGTCTTATTTGACAAATGCCACCTATATTTCAATAATAAAATAAAATCCAGCCTGTTACCGAAGTACACTAAATTAGATTTATTCTAATGTGCTTGAAGTATTATCACAACATCTCAAAATATTAGAAACTCATTCTCTACACCACAATAGGTGGGAACTGTAAAACAATTTAGCTTTGTTCCCTAGCGTTTGTAGAATAACATTGGTTGTTGAGGCTATAAATGTGTTTTAAAGTGTTGCTGTACAATCCAATGACAAATAACTGAATTCTTCTTCATTTGTCTGGCTGCAAGTATTGGCTATCAGTCTTTTATACATTTCCCACCTGGATGATATTCTCTTGCATATCTAAGATGATCAGATTAGCTTCTGTAGCCAGGTTTCCACTAATTAGAGATTCTTGATCAATCTCAGCTTTTGTTCTGCAAGAGCAACAAATGTTATTAAACATTCACAAACCAATGAATACAAACCAATGAATCTTACATTACAGAGGTAATTTTCAGGATTGGAATCTATCATTAATCCTAGAAATACATCTGGATTTATTTTTATTTTTGTTTGATATATGGTTCAGAAAATGTAAGTGTTGTTTAATATAATGTTTTTAATCAACAAATAATATCTAAAGAGTATTAACAAATCTTTGTGCTAATTGTGTTTGGCACCATTTTTAAAACTAATAGTGCCTTCAAAAAGTTGTGTACAATAAAGATGGAAGTATTAAACATATGAGAAAATGTAGTACTGATTATGTGCCTTTGAGATGATAATCTATCCCTAACCAATTCTTTCTATTTTTAATGCAATGATTAAAATGAATGCAAACTAAAAATAAGGGGGGGGGGGGACAGAGCTGGTTTCTTTTGTATATTCAGTGTAACATCTTTTCCAGATTGTTGTAGCCTTTCATTTTTATGAGCTGTGGTGGCACAGTGGTTAGAATGCAGTACTGCAGGCTACTTCTGCTGGCTGCCAGCTGCCTGCAGTTCAACAGTTCGATTCTCACTGATTCAAGGTTCATTCAGCCTTCCCTCTTCCAAGGTCAGTAAAATGGAATGCAGATTGTTGGGGGCAATATGCTGACTCTGTAAACTGCTTAGAGAGGTGCTGTGAAACACTATGAAGTGGTATATAAGTCTAAGTGCTATTGCTATTTAAAATCCACTTTCAAATCAGTGTCAAACTTTTCAGGTAAAACTTGTTACTCCTCCGTATCCATAACATCTTTTTAAAACAATCTATTTATAGAGGTAAAAGGTAAAGGTAAAGGTTCCCTTCGCACATATGTGCTAGTTGTTCCGGATTCTAGGGGTGGTGCTCATCTCCGTTTCAAAGCGAAAGAGCCAGCGCTATCCATGGTCATGTGGCTGGCATGACTAAATGCCAAAGGTGCACAGAACGCTGTTACCTTCCCACCAAAGGTGGTCCCTATTTTTCTACTTGCATTTTTTATTGCTTTCGAACTGCTAGGTTGGCAGAAGCTGGGACAAGTAACGGGAGCTCACCCCATTACGCGGCACTAGGGACTCAAACCTAGCTTGAATTTATAGAGGTAGACACTCTTAAAATTAATTTCTGGATGCATTGTTCAAAAATATTCTTAAATATATCCAATGTTAAAATATTTGGTTCGTTCTGTATTAGTAAGTCAAATGTAATTGTTTTCCTTTAATTGTAATCTTTCCAGTGTCCATCCTTCAAAGTACCACCCTTTTCTTTTTCAATTTAAAAGTTTTGTAACAGCTTCACAGCATAATATCAATGGCAGTTTATCACAGCAAAAACGACCAGAAAAACAGTTAATACAAATGTGTAATACACATTTGTGGAACCATGCTGGACACAGACTAACATACTGCAGAGCTCCTATCTGTATGTCAGTTTTTGGCTTCTGATGCACATGAATGAGAGTATGGGTTTTTCCTTAGCTGTAAGTTTATTGCTACATATGCATATGCCTGGCAAGCACAATTGCTACAGAGCTTCTCACATTGATTTTAACCAAAACACCAGTCACTAATGTTATAGTTCCAAGAAATGGCTTAAGTTACTTTATCTGTGCAATGAACCATTGAGTTTCATAACTTGCTATATAAAGTAAGAGAATTCAAATAAATCTAAAGTCAAATGCATTTTGACTTCCATTCCTTGTATAAATGTTGGTATCTGCTTTAAGATAGTCCATATTAGGACAGATGTTTCACACCTCATTCTGCAGGCACTCACTGTTAAAATAAAGAAAAAAATGTGGCTTCAATACTCTTTATATTACTTAGTTTATTGTTTTATACTAAAGATTCCAAGCTGGGAGGAGAAATGTCTTCCTTTTCCTCAACTGTAAGAGCCTGGGGGTGGGGGGACGGACTCCATAAAATATAGTTTGTCTTTGTCGGCAGCTCCAAATCCACTTGAAACTGAAAATGGAGAAAGATACTGCCTCGTTTTTCCATTCTGTTTGTTCTTGGCTCTTGCAAACTCCAAGAGAAACAAACAAAAATTTGTGTATTCATTTGAACAGGAGTCTCTAGTAATTCCCATTTTATTTAGCATATCACCCAAAGGGATTCTGGTGTGTTTAAAACTACCACCCTTAAGTACCGAGAGCTTTTGCTGCTGGTGACAGGAGAACAAAGGGATTTCAGAGAATTCTCTCCACGGAGTTTTACAGAAAGCTACACATGTATCTGTTCAGGATGCTTTGAAGATAGAATTTCCTGCCTTGGTACAGGGAGTGAACCTAGATGGCCCTTGAAAGAAGCAGTTTTGGTAAAGGTGATATACATTCATTAAATTACTCACTTATCTTGCCTTTCGTTTCCTTGCCGCCACTGTGTCTGCTCTTTTCTCCATCGCAAGTTCTCATTCGACCCTGGGAGTCTATCATTCCCTGCAAGGGCAACATTCACAAATCACACCGAAACTTTAATATCAACATTTCTCAGGCGATAGGAGCTTCTGCAAGAGGCTACATCCACTGTAATTGCAACCAGGAGAAATGTATCTTTTTGCCCACAGAGGCCATGAGTAGATTCGATATGAAATTACTAAAATGAGACAGATGGGAACAATGTGTTCCCAGGACATACAAAGCACTGGTCACAGAATCAACACAATTGTAAAGCAAACAAAAGACAGGCCAGATGTGACACTCAGAATCCAGCTGTGAGTGAGGTGCAAGAGTCATTCATAGTCCATCCTCTTAATGAAAAAATATGTGGAAACAAACTCTGCTGCTGCGTTTCTTCAAAAAATCCTTTGTGAGGAGCTATGACTCTGAATATTAGTATTTCTGCCAGATCTGACCTGCAGGCTACCAGATGAAAACAACCTGTAGCCTCTTTTTGACGAGGAAAACAACTACCAATCCAGCAGCTAGCTTGAGTCCATCGTGTGTTTTGTACTAAATGGGCATTCAGAAGTGGCTCCTAAAAACATTACATTATACAACTGAAGGTCAAGAACAAAATGAATAATGACCGAGTTCATTTGTAGATTTAAAGAAGGTGGGTGAGAGGCACAAACATCAACCAATTCATCTGATCTACTATTTCTAACCATTTGTACCTTATTAAGATGGGTGAGTAGTGCTTTTTGATCTTAGATAAATTATAGTGCCTAGGCAATCCCAGATTAGCAATATAAATTCAGCATTTTCCTTCCAGGGTTCATGCACTTCTACAGTGTTACCATCTCCCTTCTCAATTTCTCCAAAAGAAGCCCGAAAACCATCCACAATAGTCTTTAAATCCAACAAACTAGGAATGCTAATAGTCTGCAAAATATTTGCTTTCCTCTAAACTGCTGAAGTCCAACAGTCTTAAAAATGCCCTCGCCACAAAAGACTTTTTACACATCACAACTCCGCCATGTACACCCTTAACTTCATGTGATTTGCACATTGTGCCAACTCCTTTGAAGGGGGTTAAAAGGCATTAAGCCATCTTTCCCATTGAAAGATATGAAGCTCAGCAACTGGAAGGCCTCAAGAGGCAAGAGTTGCTGCAAATGCAAATAATGACCATGGCTGTAGCTTCAGTATGCGTGAAATCACTGCTAAAATAAATTGGTGTCACACTTGAACCCAGTCCACATTATAAAATCACAGAGATCTAGAATGCTTTCAAACTGCCACAGATTCCTTGAGAAAATATTTTGGTGTTCAATTTAAAAATGAGAAGTTGGACAAATTTTCATGACTGAATTGAATCTACAAAATGACTGTGCTATTGACCCCATTTATCTCTGTTCCCTCATCTATTCCTATATGTCTGGCTTGCATCCCCTTCAGCCTTTGCTCAAAATTCTTGTTTTCTGTAAAGATTTTGTTTTGACCAAGGGTTGACTCTTGTTTGTATTTCTATCTCTGACTATTTTCAAGGAGGAATAAAGAAGAGGGAAGAAAGGCTACTCGATACCTTTTATTTTGCACTATAACAATTTTTGAGAACTACATTCTACTGAACCAAGTCACCATGTTCAGCTCACTGATACTTCTGTAATTTCTTTATTAAACTCTCTTCTGCCAATGAACTGATCCTGTTTCAGGATCTAATCCAGTTACTTTCAGCTGCATGCAGATTTTTCTTTTATTTTTTGCCTTAGTGCTTCATAAGGCAAGGTTTAGGCCATCTGATAAAACCCATAAATGGGTCTCCTTCCCAAAGAAGGACAATAGTAGAAGTGGGCCAGGAATAACACCCACATGACCTCAGATTCCTGATTGCTAGCAAGCACACTGGGTGCAGTTTGCATCACACTAAAAATAAGTTCAGCAAGGACCGCATTAAGATTCATATTGTGTCACCCAATTGTAAACACAGTCCTGATCCCATAAAATGTTATATTACCATATACTGTATATATAATAAACATACACTTTCTAGTCTTGCTGTAGGCATGAAAGCAAGTTGGGTGACTTTGATCAGTCTCACAGGGTTGCTGTTCTTGTGGGGAAAATAGGGAGAAGCAGACTATTATGTAGGGGTGCCACTTTCAGTTACAGGTAGTCCTCAACTTACAACCAATTGTTTAATGACAGTTCGAAGTTACAACAGCAGTAAAAACGACTTATGACTGTTTTTCACACTTATGACCCTTGCAGCATCCCCATAATCACACGATCAAAATTCAGATATTTGGCAACTGGCTCATACTTATGACAGTTGCAGTATCCCAGGGTCAGGTGATCCCCTTTTGTGACCTTCTGACAAGCCAAGTCAAAGGAAAATCCGATTCACTTAAAAACCATGTTACTAACTTAGCCACTGCAATGATTCACTTAACAAGAAAAGTCGTAAAATGGAGCAAAACTCACTTAACAACTGTCTCACTAAGCCACAGAAATTCTGGGCTCAATTGTGGTCGTAAGTCACAGGCTACTTGCATTTATAAAGTAATAAAGGCAGGGTAATTAATAAATGAATATCTGGTAATGGCAGCTGCCAACAAGAGTCCGGATTTTGATTTTGATAGTAATATCCAACAATAACAGTTGTTCATAACAACCTCAAATTCATTCGCATCTCTGCCAAGTAACGCAAATGGCAAATGCTGCTTTAGAATGTCTTGCTTTGAGGCTTTGCTTTTGTTACTTTCTGAAAACTGTGGGAGGCGCAGGCACCATTTCTTTGCCCTTCCAATGAGAAGAACAAACAGTCAAAGACATACCAGCAAGGAGCCTGCTCCGCTTCACCATTTCACCTCTGGCTCCCTCTCCCCTCAGCAATGCCTCTTCCAGACGAGCTTTGGCATCTCGTGATTTCTTAAGGGCCTGAGTGCTGACTTTGTCTGAGCTTTGCTTGCCCTGTCCAAACGGAAGAATAAATTTACATCTATAGACAAGCATACTTCAAGACCTAATAACAACAACCACCTTACTGAAGCCTTATAAGAGCCCAACTCAGAATTTTGCCCAAGGATGCCGGTAAACATCTATCTGAGAAATAAACTTTCGTGGTGTAGTAACACTTTTATTTGGACATAATTTCCTCTACCTTGTATTCAAAGCCTGAGACGCAGATGAAAAGAAGATCTAAGATCCGGTTCAGCTGCAGGGAGGAAAGATCTGCAATCCATTTCTGAATAAGGTTCTGATCGGCATTCTTCATGATCCACAGGAAGCAGATCAAAAGATGACGGGTTGTCTCAGGACTTAATGTGTTGTATGATTTGCAGGACTAGAAAGAGATGACATGAAAAGCTCGTAAAGTAGCAAAAAGAAAATGTATCAGAAGACTTCCAATACAACAAAAAATTTACCGCAGGTACAAAACATTGGGACATCACATCTTCAAATTGTGAGAGCTTCTTACTGTCAGCTTAGAATGTTTTTTTAATTAACAGCCAAGAGCCATTTTTAATTAGTTTTTTTTTTCTAGTTACATTTATATCCTGACTTTCTTCCAGCTCAAGACAGCATACAGAGCACTTCCACTTCCAATTTTCCCCTACAACAACCATCCTGTGAGTTAGGCTGAGTAAGAGTGTCTACTTGGCTCAATGCTACTTTAATGGATTCCTGCAATGGGCAAAGTATTGGATTACATAATGTCCAAAATCCGTTCCTTTCGGCTTCCATGGTTGAAGCGGACTGGAACCTGGATCTCCCTGATCCTAATCTTAACAACTTTGTCAATTTATAACCCTAGCTCATTTATAGTGGTAGTGCAGTGGTTAGAATGAGGTACCGCAGGCTATTTCTGCTGACTGCCAGCTGCTTGCAGTTTGGCAGTTTGATTCTCACTGGTTCAAGATTGACTCAGCCTTCCATCCTTCCGAGGTGGGTAAAATGAGGATCCAGATTGTTGGAGGCAATATGCTGATTCTGGAAACTGCTTAGAGAGGGCTGTAAAGCACTGTGAAGCAACATATACGTCCAAATGCTATTGCTATTATTGCTGAGCAAGGAATGTCTTTATTTCAAATAGTAAGCAAGAATTCCTCCATCAATAGTTTTTTACTCAGTGGAAGCCAGCTCTTTGTCTGACTAAAATAAAACTTCAGATGGTCATTACTGAACTTCTCAATGGAGTGACTTCTGATTCATGTAGGAAATGAAAACTTTCCAATGTGAGGTTATGGTAAATGGATAAGGAAAAAGATATGAATAAATATCCTAGATCCCTGAGATGAAGATACATCTTCTTAAATGGAACTCAATAAGGAATCCTTTCAGATGGGTTTTTTAAAGGGCTGATGTCATTTGTCAACTGAAAGCAGCTCTACTTCAAACACCCCACTACCAGATTAGTTTACACTGCTGCTTTACACAAAGGATTAAGTTCATTTGCTTAATCACGTGCAGTTAATCCCCTTGACCCAGGAGAGATGAGAGAGTCTTCAAGATAGTTTGAACCATAACATCTATAATCCCTGGCCACAGTTAACACTGGCAGGGATAACTGCAGTGGTAGTTCAAAGCATCTAGAGGCACTATGCTGCCCACCCTCATTTTAGGTAGAGAAAGAAGTTTTCTCTCTTGAAAAAAAATTAAGTATACCTAGAACGCACATAATTACCAATTTAGCTCAAATCAGAGAATGAGAGAAGTTTTGATAGCAGGGCTAATAATAGTAAATAACATTACAACATAAAATCATAGGAACATTATTCAGGAAGGGACTCCTGTAAATTACTGTAAAAAAAAAGCCTTACCATCGTAAGCATAGAGGAGCCAGAAGAACGTAGATTAAACTGATCCCCAGCAATAGCCAGAGCAATATTGTGGTTAATCTGGTTTGCCGATTCTTGTTCTTCATCTGGCCACGCAGCACGGCCTTTTCCACTGTGAACATCTGGAACTAAATTGGAAAGTGCAGGTTCTCTGAAAGAGGTTTTCATCATGGTCCAAAGCTTTTTCCATATTTTTCCAGTCAAAGACTTTTGGGATAACTTATTCTCAGAGGAAGATGTTATCAAGAGTGTATCTAGTAACCACTGAAACGCATTTATTTTGTTCTAACTGCTGCGGATTTTGATATACTGGTCAATAGTTATAATAAACAGTATAACTATGTAGCTAAAAATTTCTGAATCTGCAAATCTGAGTTGTGGCACTCCAAAACAACCTTCAAGAGCCCCAGACCTTCTTCTTCCAATCCTCCACTCTGTTTTTCTGACACAAGTGCTAACCCCATGGAAGCAAGGGTATGAAATATAACCAGGCTGACAAACCCAGAAATGCCAGGTTAAAGTTCCAAGCAACAATGGGATATTGGAAATACTTCTACATTTCTGAATAATCTGCACCCTAAACAAACTTAAGTGAGATGGGCAGTGCAGAAATCTAAGAAACAACAAGGCTATTGCATATTAGCTAGAGTGGGATGGAAGCCTGTGAATTCTAGTATAAAGCCTATTTTCTACATGAAAAAGTCCACCAGTGAAAACAATGTGTCTTATATGATATGTTTCTTGTGGATTTTTGAAATTTGTCCTGTCCTTTGATTAGGGTGAACTGCACTTTGTCTATTAATATTCCTGCTCAGTTTTGTGTGTCATTACATTATAATCCTCTGTATGCATGCACTATTTGATTTATATCCGGCCTCTATTTTTAACAATTCAAGGTAGCTATCTAATTCTTCCTCTTCTTATTTTTCCCACAATACCCCTGGGAGGTTTGCTGGGCTGAAAAAGGGTGACTTAAGCAGTTTCCTTGACTAATGGAAGATTGCAACTCACAGATGTCTACTGTAGCATTTTAACCATTCTGTCAGACTGATTTTTTATATTTGAACAACGATACAGAATATTTAGTATAAAACTACAGTTTATGACATGTAAAATTACCTAGGTCTCAGAGCTAGATAAGAAAAGAAAGATTTGTTTTAACTCTAGAATTAATGAATTTCTTTACCTGGCAAATTTTAGAACAGATAATATATCTCTAGCGGTGTTCACAAGTGTTTTAAAACCAAGTCATATTTTATAGCTTTAGTTTCTCTTATTATGTGACCTTTGTTCCCTTCCTTCAATCTTGTCTATCTGCTTCCTTCTCTTGTTTTTCTTTTCAGCTCTTCTTTTCTCTCTGACTATAATTGATTAAAACTGCCCCCTCCGTTTGCTCTTTTCCCAATATTTTATGGTGTTCCCTTTGCTTGTCCTGAATTATATGAGCTCAGAGCAGGAACAGCCATGGCATAAATTTCTCCATTCAGTCCTGCCTGACACCGAAACAACAGATGGGAAAAAAACACAACAAATGCACTCTCTAAAAGTCTTTAGGCATTAAGAAAGCCATTTAGAGGGCTGTATACAATGCTAAAAAAGACATCACACAAGAAAAAGTTGAGAAAACAAAAGCTGAGAGATATTTGCTGCATTTATGCAAATTGTTGGTGCTAACACCATTACCACTCCAAGTGTTAAAATTACTGGTTTTTGACAATATATACCTGGATTGAATCACATCTGTATCACATTTACAAAGGAAGAAGTTGGAAACTAAACAAAGATGATCTTGTCTGGTACATAACCAGTAGGCTAAGAAAAAAATGGAAATTCTTTTGCCTCACAGATAACAAAGTTTTTTTTCCCTTCTGAAGGACTCTAACCATATCTTATTAAAACCAGATCCTTAAAATATGACCTTTGAGTAAAAATTATGGGGGTCCCACGAAGTTTTATAAGGATTTTGAAGACATCCTGCATTAGAAACTGTCAGACAGGTACTAGATTTGCACATTTGAACATACTAAACATTTAAAAAAAACAGATCCAAAGTACTGTGTCATCCTAATTCTCTTAGTTTGCTATGGGCATTTAACAGATTAACAATTGTCTGTGGAGTTGCTTTTCCACATTTATTTAGCCGCTACACCCTACTCACAGGTCCAATAATGTCGATGAAAAGATATTGGTTCTGTTTGTATGACATTGTTACCCATTGTTTATTAAACAAAATTTTCTGGGCTTTCATAATGATCATTAATGGGCTTTCGTAATGATCCACCTTCTGACAGTCTTTCTCAGCAATGTAAAAAGTGTTGGGGATGGAGTGCCATCTACAGGACTCCAAAGGACAGAGGAGGAATTATAAAACTCAGGAAAAAAAATCTGTCCAGGGAGCTGGGAATATGCCAAGCAGGTTCAGCTGAGGCAAGAGGAATTTTAAATAATAGGAACATTTTCATTTCAAAATATTGGAAGAATAATCGTTTAGTTTTAAATGAGGAATGGGGTGTGTATGTGCAAAAGCTGCAGTTGCCATTTTTTTCCTTCCGTTTCCCTGCAATGAGCAGAAATCAGATAACTTTTCTCATCTCCTGCATAAGCTTTGCATCTAAGGAAACACTCTGTGGTTTGCTTTAGAGAAAAGTGCTGCGCCCTCATGAAGTTTGCTTGTTTGTGGCTTAGGGTATTTTGTGAATGTGAGACGTGACTTGATTTGCAAGTCACACCTCATGGTAGCATACTGCACAAAGACAGCTAATAAATTCCGTCCTTACATTTTCCATTATCACTGAGGCAAATATATTTTGTGCAAAAAAAAAGTCATCACCTTACACTGCAATGACAAATCCCTGAATTTCTGCTCTATTTTGTGAACATGCTGAATGCCACAGAGGTCAAAACAACCCACATCTAGTGAATGGTAGGTCAAAAGAGAAAAACAGTCAACTTTTTCATTTTTATACACCAGAAAGCTGGCTGAGGAACTCTGGGAGTTGAAGTCCACAGGTCTTAAAGTTGCCAAGGTTGGAGACCCCTGATCTAGAAGACATTAAGTATATCATCATCATCATCATCATCATCATCATCATCATCATCATCATTTCTTGCCTGTGAAATCATGTAATTGAGGAAGGGCATCCAGAATTATGCCAACCAGAGGCAGATAAAGTGCAGCAATTTTCACTTTCATTTCTGGCTTCAAGCAGGATTTATCCAAGTCGTGCGAACTCATCAAGCTGTGGACAGCGCTGACGGCTTTCCTTTGCACCTTGCTTATTCTGTCAGGAGGACAAAAAGAACCAAGAGCCTTTTAATAGGTTAATCATAGACAGGGCTTTTTTTCGGCACCAAAAGGTTCCGGAACGCGCCCCCCCGCCGCGTTAAAAAAACCCGGAAGTAATAGCGCGCGATTGGTTGAGATGCGTCACGTGATGGGGACTCTAAAAAGGTGCCGGAACGCAATACCGCCGAGTTCCGGCTGAAAAAAAGCCCTGATCATAGAACAGTCCAAGAATTAACAGCATAAACATAATGAACATGAGAATATTTTGAGAGACAAGTTAAATATGTCCTCTTTAGGAAAATAATTTAAGCCATAGATTGTGCATGCTTTCTTTTTAATTAAAAAAAATACTATTCTCACACTGCTTGGGGATTAACAAAACATTTCCAGGTCACATTATGCATATGGGACATCCTGGCCTAGTAAAATATAGACACAGTTGTTTATCCTTTTTGGTACATTGGGGTCAGGCTATAATATTAGTCCAATTGTTAGCAGTGGTTGAATTCATACAACATGTTAAAGTAAAATGCTTTTTAATTTGCTTTGGTATTTAGAATACAGATAGTCTTTGACTTACAACCATTTGTGTAGTGACTGAAGTTACAATGGCACTGAAAAAACTGACATGGCAATTTTTCACACTTAAGACCACTGCAGGCTCCCCATGGTTACATGATCAAAAGTTGGATGCTTGGCAACTGGCATGTATTTATGACAGTTGCAGAGTCCCAGGCTCATATGATCATCTTTTGAGACTTTCTGACAAGCAAAGTCAATTGGGAAATCAGATTCATTTAATAACCGAGTTACTAACTTAACAACTGCGATGATTCACTTAACAATTGTGGCAAGTAAGGTCAAAAATGGGGCAAAACTCACTCAACCACTGTTTTGCTTATCAACAGAAAATTTGGGCTCAATTGCAGTCATACGTTGAGGACTACCTGTACTGCATAAACCAAACTTATGGAAAAACATGACTGAACGTTGTATGAACATACCCAACTGTGGTCTATCCATTAAATGATTCTCAATTTACATATTTTCCATCATTTAATCATATCATCGTTTAATCATTTAATAGTATTATGACTTGACTTAATCCTAAGTCCCTAGATGGACAAAGTTGAAAAAATTTCTACAAACCTGCCTATGGGTTTTGATCTTGTCAACACAGCAGTCAATTCACTTTCTGTTTATTTAAACTCTGTTTCAGAGTACTATGGGACCTAAACTGGTTTGCAACAATTGAGGATTGACTGCCCTTGACACTGATTTTTATTTATTTTATTGATTTATTAAATTTATATGGTGGTTACATACATAATACTCCTTCCTCTTCCTATTTTTCCCACAACAACAACCCTATGAGATGGTTGGGCTGAGATGGTTGGGCCCAAGTTCACCTTGCTGATTTTCATGATGGCTAAAATGGACTAGAACTCACAGTCACCTGGTTTCTAGCCTGGCGCCTTAACCAATAGATCAAGCTGGCTGATCCTGGCTGTATGAAAAGAAGAACTGAGTGATTAAAATATTTCAAAAATACTTGACTGAAACCCAATTCCGTACCCATAATTCACGAGTGTTGCTTACACATCCAAATCTTTGGGAGAAAAAAATGAGACCTACCCTTCCCCTTCTGCATCTAAGGTAGCTGCCAACTCTGTGAAAAGTAGCCCTGTGATGAAGTGTTGCTGCCGATAATCTGCTGTAAGATCAAACATGCTGGAAAGTTTTTGATCCTGAAAACTTGAGCAGGAACTGGAATTCTATAATAAATGAAAGAAAGTGACAAACGGTATGCTTATATTGAAATCCAAAGCATGGATTTAATGACACTGCATTGTTAGTTGCATTTAAAAATAATAATAGAATGACTTGACATAAAGTTCTTTATGAAATATCTCTGCTTTATAACAAAACAAAATCCTTTTAATTTCATTTTTAAAATATTTTATACGAAAATTGAATTAACAATCATTTATTAAATCAAAGGAAGAATAAAACATGTCTTTAGCTCCATAAAATATTTTAATATCATAAAAGCAAAATAAAAAATAAATATAAACAAAGAAAAATTCAGAAATTTAATGGAATGAACCTGTATGTACACCGGTAAGGCAGAAACTGATCATCATATACAGATGTGCTCTTAGTTGGCAAAGGTTCAACTGATAATATTAAATCAGGCCAAAGAAGCAGAAGCTGCTGTTGACTTCAGTCACTTTGTGAGTTATTCCTGAATGAATAAAGGTCTGAATGTGTTTGTGCACAAACACCCTCAGTTGAATATATAAGAAGGATTTTTTAATTTAACAGAACTGATCTGATCAGATTCCTTTTCCATTCTTACATGGCAGAAGACTGACCTGAATGGGTACCTTCTCAGACAGACTAGATTCTGCTTTTTTAAAAAAAATGGAATCTAATTCTCCAATTCCTCCTACTAGTTACCTTCTTAGAAAACCCCAGTGCTTACAAATATCCCTAGGTGCTTTTTTTCTATGTATGTTGAGTATATATGAGGAGAAAGGAACTGTGGTTTGTGGATTTATTCTTGCATTCTACGATTATCTGGCCTATGTATATGCAATTGCATTCGTGCATTCATGCATGCATTCATTCATACTGAATATGACAAAATTAAGGGGTGATGTCAGCAAGCATACCCCTGCTTTCCCATCTATACAGATGTATGGGGAAAAGGATGATAGACTTATTGTGACATAAAATATTAATGTATAATCAATGAGAAGAAATATGAAAACCCAATCATCAATATATTCTGCATCTGCTAAAGAAGGTACTCTCAATATTATTAAATTGTATTTTTATTTTTTAAAAATCAGGGGAAGTACCTGGGATGATATAGAAGGAGAGGGAGATGTTGGAGCACATCCTGAAGTCAGAAAGAAGAGATTCAAATTGAGGTAATGTTCATGACTGCAGAGAATTTGTAGGAACTCCAGCCTCATGGACAACAACACTGGGATATTACTCATTTTATTTGACAACTAGAAAGGAATAGTTGCAAAGAAAAGCATGATGAATACTTGCATAAAGAGAGAAATACTTTGCTCTTGAAATAGATCAATAAAAATAATAAAGAAGCAATAAACATTTTCAATTGTTCCATTTAATACTTGCATCACATTAAGTTTGTATCTATTAGAGCCTCTCTCCTAGTGGCAACATTTAATAAAATGGATTATTTTCTGTTAATGCCATAATTCTTGTTAGAAAGTAATTCTGCAATATACTTTCTTTATCTCTGCAATTTAAAAATATTGTGTTTTAAATTCCATGGCAATTGTTACTAGAAATATCCTTAGTACAACTGAATTACATCAGTAAAATGCATCAATGCAAAACTGATCTTTTAATTCCAAAGAAGCCCTAGGAGAAAAGCAAAATTCCACAGCACTGGTTTGAAACCTCTGTAGCCTGCAAAAAATGTTAAAGGAAGTATCTGAAAAAGTTGGGAGGATTCTTATATGACTAAAATTGATAAAACGTTAGGCATAGGAATTGTTCTGTCCAACTGAAAACTAGTTCACTTATTCAGGAAGATGATATGATTGCACATATGTTGGTCTGTGCCAACTGAAGGAGCATCTAGAGGATCATACACACGTTCTTCCAACATATAGGTTCTAGTCTAGACATTTGAGTTACCGTATTTTTCGGACTATAAGATGCACCGGAGTATAAGAGGCACCTAATTAGGAGGAGGAAAACAAGAAAAAATATCTTACCTCAGCTTCTGCCTCCCAGCAATTTGCCTCTATTGCAGCAAGCAGAAACAGACTTTCAGTTTCACTTTCCCAGCACAGCCTAATTAGCACGTGGCTCTGCAGTTTCAGGCTACAGGGATTGCTATAGCCTATTGGCAATCCCTGCACTCTGAAACAGCTGATGTTTGGAGCCCAATCCAAACGACCATCAGCTGCTTATGCTAATTAGGCTGTACTGAAGCTGCAACAGGCTTTTTGCTGCTT